>VDFB02047230.1:494300205-494773957 GCA_007258455.2 Sequoia sempervirens | reverse complement strand
TTAACTAAAATATAAAAATAATATTTAAATATTATACATAATAATATAATATATTATATATTAGATTATAAACAATATTGTATATTCTAAACTAGATATATTAAAATAAACTATTAAATATTTATTGCATTTTCTAAATCATATATTATAAAGTATAATTTAAAAAAAAAATCATATATAAACCAAATCGGATATCCAATTCAAAACAGATATCCGATTTGAAATAGATATCCGATTTGAAACGAATATCTGATTTGAAACAAATATCCGATATTTCTGACAAAGAATTTATTGCTTAGGGATTAGCCTCGGGCTTGCTTTCGTATTTGGCTTTGACATGCCAATCCTAAGAAGTCAACGCAAAAAACGTGTTTGACAACTCACCTTGTTTTTCTAGACTTCGTCCATGAGGTTGACGACTTTATTTTTAGCCAAAATTGATGAAACGAAAAGGGTTTGTAGAGGAGACTCTCAACTTTCCACCAATATAAATTATTATTTAATTTGAATTTAATAAATAATTATTATTCATTTTCTACTAGAATTACGACTAAAGTCCTCATTGATAGGCTGATTGAAATATATCTACAACTTTCAAATGGTATCATATTTTTGGAATCCAAAATATGCGTCACATTTTATGCTTTGCATACTATAGGATTAAAAAGAAAATGAATTTCATGAGGTTCTGACCAAGTTAAGGTGGTTAGACATACGAGTTTTAATATTTTTTTAAAGTTGTAATAAAAAATCATAATTAATTATTTACTCGGAAAAAAATTACAAAAAAATATGTGTCACATCTGGATATGAGTCCTCGACTTATATCTAAAATATTATAAAAAAATATTATCATATTATTGTGGTTAGGGTGGTCAATAGACACCTACTTCTTATTTTTTCCCTAAAATTTAAGTACTACTGCATTGAAATTTCAAATTTTCACCAAATAGAATTTCAAAAAAATAAAATAAACTTAGTAGTTTAGAAACTACATTCAATTTTCCACAGATTCTATTCTTACATATTTTTGAAATAATATAGATAACTTATTCAAATTTTTATGTCAAGTTGCCTAACTCTGATTTTTTCAGAATTTTCATTGCCACTTAAGGGCCTGCTTTTTCCATGATGATCCTGCACATACCCACCAGAAAGTTGTTTTTGAGCTATGGAGGACTCAATCACCTTCAGTGGCGAATGGGTCCTTTTAGGGTTTCAGAAAATTGATTTTAGGATCTTATTCCTTGATGTCTGCACTCTTAAAATCCTTGTTATCAAATTTTGGAATCCTGTATGTAATTATGTAGAGATCTTTCTATGATCTTGCACTTTGAATGCCAACTTTAGCAACTTTAGAAATTTGACAAATTTGCTCCAAATCTTGCTCAACTTGATCTTCAACCTATAAACCTGCAATCACACACTCAAGGGCAAGAAAAATTGATGATTTGTTAGTGAATGGGGGTTTGCCTCAGCCAAACCCCTTGTAGGTAATTAAACCAAATGATGAAATTAAGGAAATGAAGCATGAAACATGAAATATGCAAATGATATCACCTTGGATGATGTCTTGTGAAGTAAATCTACAAACTATCATGGAGTGGCCATGAAGAATGTAGATCTTGGATGTAATATGATTCTTTGTAAATAGATCCTCAATGCAACATTGACAATCTTAGCTCAACACACATGAATGCATTAAACCATTGACATGATGATATGACATTGAATTGTTGCAATAAACTCTTGAAATATGTCTTGAAATTCCCTATGAATGCCTTTTAAATGCTCTATAGTTCTCTTTCTTTTGATCTCATGAAGTCACATAAATTGTTAGGAGAAACAATGTGAATTAACCCCTTATTTATACTAAATTAGGAGATTAACCTCAAAATTCAAAGAACTAAGACCAACACCAGATCTGGAAAGAAACATAATTAAATTCCTACTAGAATGAAATTAAAAAATAAGGGTCTCATTAAGGGAGGACCCATTTTCCACCAAAGGCGAATGGGTCCTGGCTAAGTTTCCAAGACCAAGCTTTGAGGGATTGAAAGAAGGCCAAAAAACCATTCCAGATCACCTAAGAAAGGGGGGTCCTACTAAGGGTAGACCCATTCACCATCAAGGGGGAATAGGTCCCAGCTCAACTTACCACTTGAGACCAAACTTTTCCCAATGAAATAATTTGTTATTTAATTTATGATTGTCAGGATAGATCTTCAGGAGGTGTCAAAATTAAGGCCTAAAAAAGGGGTTAAAAAATCCAATCAACCAAAATCAATTAAGAACACCTAGATAAATGTGAAAGTGCTTTAAAATACTTTACAACGGTTAAACAAGGTACACATTATGTATATTTTATTGAAAAGGGTCCCATTAGGCTTAATTAAGCAAATATATCCTAGAAAAGTGTGAAAGTGTGTTACAACACTTTACAACACCCTTAAGGGCAAAGGACCAATTAAGCCATGTTTTAGTTAAATAAAGGTCCTAAAATAGTGTGAATGTGTACAACACATTACAACACCACTCCAAGACATCATCAACTTTAATATCAATTATCAAACCAAGCAAGGAAAAGGCTACTTTTTTCATTACTACAATTTGAGATCAAGACTTACATTCTTCATGGACATTTCATGTTAGTTTGTAGATTTACATTCCAAGAAAACTTCCAAGGTATCAAAATTTCATTATTTCATGTTCATGCTTCAATTTCATTGTTTCATCATTTGGTTTACCTAAAAGGGGTTTGACCGAGGAAAACCCCTATTCTATAAAAATAAAAAAGTTTCTCCTCTTGAATGTGTGTTTGCAGAATTATAGGTTGAAGATCAAATGGAGAACAAATTTGAAGAAAAATCAAGTCAAAGTTGTGAAGTTAAAAAACTATCATTCACATTGAAAGAACATGAAAACAAGGATACATAATTTGTTTCAGGTTTTTGAGAGCTGGTCACCAAGGATCTAAGAGTGTAGAAATCAAGGAACAAAACCCAGATCTCATTTTTAGAAACCCTAACAGGGACCCATTCGCCAGTAAAGGTGAATGAGTCCTTTGTGACCTAAAAACAACCTTCTTGTAGTAAGGTACACACCATTCTAGCCTCTCAAAACTTCCCTCATTTTTGCTATAATAGTTCGGGTTGATTTTTTATTATTATTTGCATCATATCATACACATAATCACATGTTTTAGGTTAAGAATTAGTGGTCTATCATTTTTATTAAATCATTTTGGTAAACCCTATTTTCCATCTAAACACTTCAATTGAAGGTTCATTCAAGCAAAGATCTCTATATAAAAATCATCTTTTTATGAATATATCTTCACTGAAAGGTTGACCTTTGCTCGACGACTAACCTTCTCTTGAAGGTCTCTATGTGCACACCTTCAAGCAAAGGTCCTTTGTTTAAAGATAGGTCTTCGAATAAAGGTGTTTAGGAAAATCATCCCTCCTCCCTTGAAAACCTTAATTGTCCCAAAAATGGGACTCAGTATTGTGAGATTACCCTCTAGAGATAGCTTCTTACCTTTGTTATCCTTGCTTTTGTTCAAACTAGTAATGGCCAGCCTAAAAAATCTCCTTTCTGCTAACCCACTACTACAAATATTCTTAAGGAAAGGTTTTGACTCTTCACCAAGGTTCTTATGACCCAATTTGTTATTTTTGGGAGGGGATGAAAACGCTTTCCCTTTTTAAGGGTGGTGTTTTTGGAAATAACAACAGAGGAGGGATTAGTGGAAATAGTAAAAATTGGGGCTTCCTTTTTGGGTTTGGACTTTGAACACAAGGGTCCAGGGTATGTGGGGATGACAACTATTTATTTTCATTAATTTTTATTTCTAGGGGCTTAGCAGTGGATGTAGGGTTTGGTTTTAGGGTGGTGACAAAAAAAAAATATACAAAGCAAGGATTAATCCTTGATAAAGGGGAAAACATACCCCTTTAGCAATGCATGATGTTAAAAAAGATAACAGGTAAAAAGGGATTCACCCATTCTTTGTGATGAATGTGATTGATGAGAGGGAAATGGTAGCCATGAATTTTATTAAACCTTCCTTCAAGATTAAAGTAACACATAATGTACAAAATTACCAAAGAAAAGGGCACAAGCAGTTTTCCCCTATCGAAGCCATTTTGGTGCCAAACAAAATTTTCTCCTTTTTAAAATTTTTTTCCTTGAAATTTTAGTACTTTCCATTGTTGATTTTGGACACTCTAATGCACTTGCACTATAACCCTGTAGTTTTTGCAATAAGGTTAGTTTTCACTTTAAGGTGGACGCCACTAATTGTAACCTTTCCTCCTTTTAGGAGTTATAAAATTGAAGGTGAGAACATCATCATATCCCTACATGCCTTGGAAGAAGGGAGTTAATCTTGAAGGAAATAAAGACTTGATTAAATTCATTCGATATTGAAAGAGTAAATAACCCAGGATCAACAACTACAAAAAATCTTCATGAAAGTGACAAAGACAACACTACCATTTCACTAAACAAGGAGTGTAAAAAATTGAGATGAATATATTACACATTGTAAAACCTTTTAAAGGAATGAAAATGCATAGATGGGTGAGAAACTTCCCAGCACAAGAAAAACTACCCAGGTGTAACTAAATGCAAAAAAATAATCTAAGCCTAAGTAAACTTAAGCAAGTAAATATAATTTACTTTAACACCCCCCTTTAAGTGAAACTTAGGGAGAATGAATGAAGATACAATATGAGTCCTAGCTACACAACCATGCTAGGTACCCATGTACAATGCAACAAAAGAAATCTCTCACAAGCAGAGAAAAGGAGAAAAACCCTATGGGAAAAAAACCCTCTCCAAAAGAGAGAAAAGAAAAAACAGAGATGATGCATGTATGGAGGACTCAATCATACCTCCCAAGTACTACATACATCATATATATACAACAATCAATAGGCCCCCCATAAGAGGGAAATAGAGAGACTATGTAGCCCCCCCACAATGTGTAATCACCTACACAAATGGTAAGTGTATGAAGACAAAACATGATCTAGTGTTGAAAAATAACTTGTCTCCCTTTCAGAAGAAACAAAACCAAATACAAATGCAGGTATTCTTCCCACTCTAGAAGCATAAAAATTTATGATGGTGTCTTTGAAATCTACTCATGTGTCGCCAAGACCTTGGAAAATGATGCCACAAACCAATCAAGAACATGCCCAATCACAACAAAAGGTGACAAGAAAGGTACCACTGGAAACTGATTCTGAACACTCTCCAGAGACTGAAATGGGGTGACAATAGTTGTACCACAACTATCATCAAATAAGAGGGATATACCCTCAAATGTGTCCTCCAAATCTAAAATATGAGATTCTACGAACAAGCAATCAATGTCCAACAAATACGAATCCCAATCTTGAAGACAATGAAATACTAGTTGTGATGAATCACTACATGAGCACAATGAACCATCAACACAAGATGAATGGTCCTGCAGAACAGGAATGATAGGAGTCTCAATCAATGACTCTCCACAATGAATCACTAAAGGTGAAGGTACATCAACTGTCTTTGATGGAGAAGAAGGAGCATCTGAAGAACCCTCATCATCCTCATTTGAAGACTCAAAGTATTCCAAAATCTCAAACTCTTGCATAGTAGCATGATCATAGGGTATCATGTCTATAAAATGAAGAGTAACAAGACAATTTGAAGCAAGATCATCTGGGAATGGTTGAATATTAGGATCTCATTGTATTTCCTAGATTTTAGTCCAAAGAGTATATGGAAACTCAAAATGATCAACATCATCTAAAGTGGCATCATCAATATGTATTGTAATAACTCTTAGGACATGATTCGTTTGTAATTCCATGCAAACTTCTTACTATTAGTACCAGAAAAGGGAACAAGATTATATAGGTTTGGAAAAAGATGAAGCCATCTCAAGTGCTTCAATATACCATCTCTCCATTGCATATAGTTCCCCCTTTCCAACATAATCACAACAGGGTGCAAAAAAAACCCCATAATCAACTATGAAAAATCTTCCAAACAACAAGATAGTAACCTTCAACAACAAATAGAAACTCCCAAAATTCTGCAAATGAAGCGAGACCAATATCGAACTTCAGCAGAATAAAAGCACCACCAAACATCAAAAAAATGAGAGAAATTCATCAACCATTGCAAAGGTGATGAAAATACCTTTCTGTTGATATATGGTTTGTGAAAATTGGCCTCCGTTTGTAAAAGATATGTTGAAATGAAAAAAAAGGCCTATAAAGGCACTTTCGACATCTTTAGGAGCACCATATGAACAAAAGAGTCCAGCCAATCATGCTTCACAAGCCATCAAAAAATAGGGCACAATCACCGAGCATTCCCTCAATAAGATAACTTCCAAGCAACTAAGATAACTTCTTGAAAGACTTTCTCAAATAAGATAACTTCTTGAAAGACTTGCTCGCACCAACAAGAGGGACTGCAAAGCTATATGAAGGGCGAAAAACAATCCACTGTTGCTAATGTGGGATTAAAGATCCCAAGAGAACTTCAAAAGAACTCCAAGGCGGGGCCCACTCCAATCCTTTGTGTAAACAAAGCCCTAAATTGAAATATTTCCCAAAAGACTTCATGAAGTATAAAGTTTTGAAAACCAAGGCCAATCAAAAATCAAGGAGCTTGCAAAGTAATTTTTGGCCAAAAATTAAAGGATTCTTGGCTTCCAGACAAGAATAGATGACACAAAATTAAAAAACGTACCTCCGCTTCAAGGAAATTACACCTCTTTTGCCTTCAAATCACGCTTGCATACACCTTTTAGGAGGAGTCTTGTGGACAATTCCTTAGTTCGTTCCAAGACATCCAACTCTAAGAATGAGACAACCGAGTAAGATGGAAGTAAAGGGAAAATCGACAATGGTTCAAAAATGCCCCTCAATCTGTCCATAGAATCACGCCTCTCCCCAGTAAAAAGAAATCCCTATAATGTTGATGAAGTATGCTAGTCTGAAAATCGTGCCTCTACAAAACTTAATCACAGACTTCAAAAAATGCCTGGCAAAGAGATTCAAAACAACAAATGAGACAAATGACATTGTTGTTTCCTCCAATCGAATGCCTCTTCTCTGCACGGTGTCTTCAAAAACTGAATGCAGGCACAGAAAAAACAAAACGCCTTGATGATCAATCGGGTCTCTCACAGGAAAAAATGACCTTCCAATGTAAAAACGCCTCCAAGAATGCCTCTCAACAAAGATTTCCCCTCTTCAAATCGCAGGCATATCCTCCCCAAGAACTGATCGCATCCAAGGGAGAAATCGTTCCCTCCAGACAAAGATGTGGTTGGTGCAGGCTTCACATGTCTCTTATAGTAGGTAAAATTGGCCTTGAATCAATCATAGCCTCCAATCAAATTGAGGCCTCCTCCATTGAAGTTTGTTGCTAAAAACAAGAGCCTCTGCACAAGAAACACACCAACACCCAATCGAATGAATTCGAGCCTTGACAAATCAAATTTGCAGCCAACAATCACAAAGATAAATGAAGAATAAAAAGGCAACTTTTAAAATTAAAAATTTTCAAATGTCAAAATAATCGATCCCAAAACTCCAGTGAAAACTCTTAGGAAGGAGTTGTAGTGGGTGTCTCTGATACCATGATAGAGTGAATAACCCATGATCAACAACTGTAGAAAAAATTCACGAAAGTGAGAGAGACAACACTGCCATTTCACCAAACAAGGAGTGTAAAAAATTGAGATGAATATATTACATAATGTACAACCTTTTAAAGGCATGAAAATGCATAGACGGGTGAGAACCTTCCTAGCATGGGAAAAACTACTCGGGTGTAACTAAATGCAAACTAAATACAAAAAATAATCTAAGCCTAAGTAAACTTAAGCAAGTAAATATAATTTACTCTAACAGATATAATGCAAAGCATTTATACAAGGAGCGGGAGTGGTTTAGCAGTTGGTTGCATAACAGTTTAACTGCATACTCAAGCACTCAACCATACAATGTAATATAACCATGTATTACTGTTAATGCTAACATTTCCCCCCTTATTACATTGTTCTACAAATGACCCCTAAAAGCTCTTATTCACTTCAATGCCAAGGGACCCCCCCTTCAGGTTTACATAACAAAACTTGCTGACAAAAAAATATATATATACATATTTTTGAAGATCTTCCTTGAAGAAAAAAATCCTAAATTAGGTGGAACTCCATCAGGTTACCTCGTGACCCTCGAAAAGGTGTAGCCCCTAGCTAAATTCCCGAGTTCTTCCTCCCATGAACTCTCGAATCATAGATTCCTGAATTATTTGACAACAATCCATATTGAGCTCTCCAAACACATGGCTCCATCAAGTTGTCTAATGACCCTCGGAAGGGTATAATTCTTGATCACAACCTCATAAGCTTGTTGGAAAACCATCCATATTGAGTGCTACACCAAACCCCTTCCCTGTCTCCAAAAATCAAACTTCATAATATATGTATTCTTCAAATATGTCAGCAACAAGGAAAAGAAAGAAATTAAAGTAAAAAATGCTTCTCATGCAAAGCATCATCTCAAAGTGAGAAGCTGATTTGAGATGATGGAAATTCCTCCATCCTCCGGTGCCACTAGCCTCCAATTTGATCTTGTTAAATTTTATCCATTTAATATCTTAGATAAGTCTTTGGAGGCCTCATCAATAATAACAAAGATGGCCCCTAAAGTCCAAGCATAACTGTTTGAAGATCCATTGGCAACATTGATAAACTCATGTACACGATATTGATCAATTGTTTCAATGTTTTGAAATGCACTTTCCCAAGCATTGGTAGTAAGAAGATAGATTACTTGATTGGTATAACTCAAGGAATATATATCAACTGTTTGACATCTTACAATGCTCATAAAACTAATTTGAGTTGTATCTTCTCTTGCAAAGAAACTTACATCCAAATCACAACTAATAAGTAATGCATGCAAACGACCATGAATCCTCATATGTTTCAAACAAGTGATTTCCCCAATCTTGATTGCACCATCTAACACGCTCAATACCTGGTCTACTTCAATCATGAAGTTAACATGATTAGGTGTGTCAAAAATATATACCTAATGACCATCCCAAGCATAACAAGTGGCAACAGATCGAATGACAATTCCTTTTATGTACTCCAATTCATGGATTCCATCTTAGAGCCCGCATTATATTTTTCCACAACACCCATGAATCGCACTCGGTCCTTTTATTCTCCAAACCATGCCACACGTAATCTCTTGGTCATTGTGACTTCGGGATATGGCAGAGAATGACTGGTTAATAAATTAGAAGAAGAAGAATTGCAATCTCGAAGGAGGGAAAAATTTAAATTATGCTTTAAAATTCTTTATTCATTTACATACTAATTTGAACTCAACCCACCCTCCTAATTTTTCATTCCTTTCAACCTCCGAATTTCCCACTATTTTTAGAGCTTCCAATCTCCGCACTCAATTAAAAATTTAAGATTCCAAATTGCATGAATGCCATGAAACCTTCCCACAGAACGAAGGGAAAAACGAAGGTCAAGAAATACCTCAAGCCTGGCGCAACTGCGAGATGTTTGATAATTTCAAATTTGCAGCCTTCAACGCTCGAAATGCGACACCTCCTCTGTCAATGTCGTGCCTCCTTTCATCTCAAGCACGGTTTTATTTTTATAGGTACTTTGTTCCAGGCTAATACATTTGATCATAGAAATGCACTTATAGGAAAATACATTTGGTCAGGTAGCCGCTGGCATTCTATCTTCAGGTGAGCTTCCTCACTTGCTAATCACCGGTTCTGATATTTCTTCCGCAGTTCAAATTTCATGTTAATACTTTGGGCTCCCTTTGTTTTCAAGAAAACATCTTTTTTCATAAATACAATAAGATTTGGAGAATAATGTGATAACCCGTTCGTGTCTTTGAGGGAAATGATTAGATGAACAAGTCTTTCTTGAACTGAAGATTTAATATTTCTTGGTTTACTTTATTTCTATAATAGCCCAACACCGTCAAATTCTTATCATCAGAGATATCCTTTCCAAGCCAATAAATATTATGGTCCCACCCCTTAATAAGAGGGAAAAAGGTGATAATTAAAATTATTAAATAAACGGTAGACATCAAAAACCTTTCCATCTTAGTAGGCATACGTAATAGCACCATTTTTGTACTTATATAGGGTCCCATATGATTCCAAGGCTTTCGTTTGAAACAAATTCTTTTATATTACTTGGGATATTGTCAAATCTGCAACACGTCTAGTCAGGGCATGAAATGCCTTCGTTGGCCACCACGTCGGCTACCATATTGCCTTCCTTGTAGGTGTGGGAAATCTTGCACTGAAGGAAAATGTCAATTATGTCTTTGCACTCTTCCATCATGTCTATGATCATACATGACATAATGGACCCACTTTTCAAGACGTTGATTTTGAACATAGAATCCCCTTCAATGGTAACATTATCATAACCTCTTGATAACATGGAAGTAGATAGTCTTCCCATGGAATGATCTTGACTCGATATAATTTAAAAAAAATGTATGTGTATCTTTTTTGTTATCAATGTTTTGAAAACATTCAAATAAATTATACTTTAAGGTGTCTATTTTTCTAATAAATTTGTCACATATAAAAGTGCAATAGGCACTTCTAAAAAGATATCTCTGATGTATTTTAATTAAATTATATTTTAAAAGCAGAAAAATGATAAAAACAATTAAACGTGTTGACAAGAATATTTGTCGATGTATTTTATATAAATTATTAAGATATATACTAGTCTTTATATTTCTACAATTATGAATTGTTTAAATATCTTAATGTAAAAAAAATTAATTTATCACATGACAAATATCAATATATTAAAAATAATATATATGATAAATAAAATAATATATTTTCTTATTCATTCATCAAAATACACTCAATAATATATAATAATTTACTTTCGACATAACCCTTGTACGTCTTTTTTTTATGCAAGTGCTTGTAACTAAAACAATAAAAATAGTTACCTTATCGATGGGCAGCTGAGGGGGAAAAAAACAGAAACATAAACCACCCTAACTTCATAACTCTCCAAAAACTCCAATATCATTCCAATCGGGTGAAAATATGCCGATAACTATGCAATAAAGACTAGTCACTCATGATTTTCCGTTCGTAGCTTATCTTCTCTGAGAACCACTCAATTTGTATTTCCGAGTCATATCACACTGCGCTTACAACAAGGCCTGTGGGGGCCGGAGCAAGTAACTGTGAAATTTAGGTCCATGTCATGATGTCACACTAGAAGTTGAAAATATATTTATCAACTGGAACCTCAAGTTTACAGAATCCATAAAGAGGCAAAATAACTGGATGGTGTTGATGCACTTCAAGCCTTCTGGAATGAATCCAAACCTTATGCTGCCGGGCGATTTCATCCACTCTAGTTAGACTGCAACTACATTGCTTTGAAGAAGAGCTCAAAATACCTAGTGATTGCTTGTGGATAGATGAATTCGAATGGTCCTACCAAAACTTTCAGTTGCTTTCGTTATTATTGGAATGCTACAGTAACTTGCTTTTAAGCTGTGGTCTGTGTCTCAATACCACCATGATCAATTCTATCTTCATTTCCAAAATTTAAAACACGTGCCGGGAGGCAAATTCTTATCCACCATTTATGGTGCACATGAGCATACAGGCAATTCTTAAATCGTATTGTCTATGCAGTCTAAAATAGAAAAAGTTGCTAACCTCTAAATTACAGTATAGACATGAAGAACGGAATCAAATACCAAGTACACATGGCCCACCACTTGACCTTTCGGAGCTTCACGAACATTTTAATCAACTTCCACCTAAACGAAGCTGTTGAACCGCAGGTCATGCATTTTCAAAAGTCGTTCATGTATTCCTTGCACTGCGAGCATGTTTAAAAATTCTATGACAAGCTAGTTCAAAACATAATTGTTTTCAATGTGATTGTTATCTCCACATTCGGCACGTGTACAAGCCAACAAAAAGTTACTCTGTGTGGTTCTCAAAGAAGATAAGGTTTTTTAATCTAAACGTGCTAATGTCCCTTCCCTCTCAAAATATCTCAGTAACACCCTCCAATTTCATCTACAAATAGCAGCCAACAGCAAGCGAATTGCACAGCTAATGTACCTGCAGCATACAATGGGGTTCGTTTATATAGCATTTCGCCACATTTTGGCACTATGGTTGCTGTGCTTATCATTTTCTGTCGATGGCAATGCCGCCACTAGTACTACCATTATTGTGGGCGCTGGCATGTCCGGTAGGATTTAGTGTTCATGACAGTGTATAACTACGTATTATGCCAGTTTCGGATTTTAGCTTTAGATAATAATGATTATCATTGGCTTGTGGATTGATTTTGGGCTATAATTTTTGAGGCAGGAATAATGGCAGCAAAGAGATTGTCTGAAAAGGGGGTGACGAATTTTGTAATATTGGAGGCGACGAGCAGAATCGGGGGGAGAATGCACAAGAAGAATGTGGGAGGGTACACCGTTGAGATGGGTGCCAACTGGGTGGAAGGAGTGGGAGGAGACCACCTCAATCCCATTTGGCCTCTTGCTAAGAAATACAATCTCCGGACCTCCAAGTCTGACTGGAGTAATCTCAGCTACAATATTTATGATCAAGAGTAAGTTCACTTTATCCTTTTACGGATTTCATTAAGAATTGAGTTATAGTGTAAATACAAGTCTTTATAGAAGCATTCTTATTATGGATTGATTTCGTTTATTTATCTTTTTATGCATATTTGACGCACAAACTTTAACTTTAATTTCATTATATTATTAATAATTTTAGTTTAAAACTTTGTAGACTACTTTTTGCTACACAGTTATTTACGGTTAGAGTGAGAGAATTGCATTTGCAGGGGAGGAATAATGCCGCAATCGATGGTGGCGGGGCCATTCGAGAAAGCGACTGCATCATCAGACTTCAGTGCAAATATATCTTCAACATTTACGGCTAATGGAGAGGACGATATCTCAATCTTAGCGTCTCAGCGCGTTTTCGGGCAGTAAGTATATCCATTTGAGCAATATTCTACACTTACAGTGCAGCTAATGCAGACAAAAATATTTAAATGGTTTTGACTTTTAATGCAGTATTCCAACTACTCCTTTGGAGATGGCCATCGACTTCTACTTCTACGACTTTGAAATTGCAGGTTGTTCTTGAACGACATTATTTGTATGCAGTGTTCCACGGGGACGGGCCCCCCCAAAAAATCCTCGCGTTTCCTAGAGGGGGACGTCTCGGAGACTTGGGGACTTGGGGGAACGAGCCCCCATCAGCCCACCACCAGCACCACTATCCCACCACCAATGTCGCTGTCTCCAAGATGTTGCTAGGACTTTGAGGATGCTGGGGTGTCCTCAAGACATCTAGTGGACTCCTAGTTGTCTCCAAGATGTATAATTCTTATACTTATACATCTTTTTATAACTATTTTTTCAAGTATTATATGTATTTCAGCACCCTACCGCCGTCCCGCCGCTGTCCCCCGTCGTCCCCCTGCCGCCCCCAAACTTAGACCCCCCTGTCCCCACGTCCCCGAAACGCGTCCCCTACCGTCCCCCGTCCCCGTCCCTGAAACCCCGTGGAACAATGTTTGTATGTCTTATGCTGCAAGATTAAAAGTTATTAAACATGGGATATGGTGTGATTTTTGCGTACAGAACCTCCGCGCGTAACAAGCTTAAAGAATGTGGAGCCCATTCCAACGTTTGAAGACTTTGGCGAAGAGAGTTACTTTGTAGCAGACAGTCGAGGATACGAGCATGTTGTGCATCAATTGGCTAAACAATTTCTCAAGTCTAAAAATGGAAACATAATTGACGAGCGCCTCAAACTCAACAAGGTTGCTTCTCTCTACATTTCCTTGTTTTCAACCCGTTTTGAGGTCAGAATGAAAATATGCAATGAACATTGTGTCACAGGTGGTGCGCAAAATCGAGTATACGAAGAGCGGGGTGAAGGTTTCGACGGAGGATGGATCAGTTTACAGCGCAAAGAACACCATTGTATCCGTTAGCGTGGGAGTGCTGCAGACAAAGCTTATCGAGTTTAAACCTGATTTACCAGTAAGCACAACTATTTCACATTTAAAAGCAGTTTCATTTTGAAAGTTCCTGACTTCTACTCTGAAACGTCAAATCATTTAAAAGTTTTGTTTAATTAAAATTTTAAATTAACTTTAACGGTTCGATATTTAAGTAAATAGGTTTTTGACTGTATATATGGCAGATGTGGAAGTTACTGGCAATATACAAATGGGATATGGTGATCTACTGCAAGATCTTCTTGAAGTTCCCCTACAAATTCTGGCCAACAGGAGGACCAGGAACCGAGTTCTTCATGTACGCTCATGAGAGAAGAGGTTACTACAATTTCTGGCAGGTAATAAACATTTTCACAAAACTTGACCTTTTTCTTACTTCGGATCATTCGCATGACCACTTAATTGTTTACACTTAAGTCAATAAAGGCTGGCTTCAAAGTCACGCAATTGAATTCCATAAAGCATAATATTATTTGATTGTTGATTACTGTGACAGCACTTGGAAAACGAGTACCCTGGAGGGAACCTTCTTATGGTAACTGTACAAGACGAGGAAGCGCGAAGAATAGAACAGCAGCCTGAAGAGGAGTCTAAAGCTGAAATCATCGGAGTTTTAAGAAAGATGTTTGGCAACGACATTCCAGAGATGTCTGATATTTTGATTCCCAAATGGGGACACGATCGTTTTTACAAGGGAACGTATTCAAACTGGCCGATTGGTGTCTCTGTGCAAGACTTTCACGAGTTAAATGTTGTTCACGCAAAATGCCCAGCTCTATAATGTTTCGATTCCATTTACTCGTTTCCTTTCTTTGTATCAAGCTCTCCATAGCCTGTATAACAGCATTATTGGTTTTTGCAGGCACCAGTTGGTCCTGTTTTCTTCACTGGGGAGCATACCAGTCAGAAGTATAATGGATACGTTCATGGTGCCTATCTTGCAGGTAGCAGACCGTTCACTTCTGATATGGTAATCCAGCTCTACGTATATTAAAATCCTTCGCTCAAGCAGCCTTTATTATATCAACAGGCATTGACACCGCTAACATGGTACTGGATTGCATTAATAATGGCAACTGTGCGAACAATTCGACTGTCAGAAACAAGAAGCTTGAACTCACAAATACAGATACTCGCAATTATTCAGAGATCAAACGGGTAACACGATCTTAATATATTTATTGTAGTTTCATCTGTATGAATTTTCCTTAGCATTTTTTTTTTCTCCTAGAAAAGTTTTGTATAAGATATAAAAGAGTCTTTTAACAATCGTGTGAATTTTCTGTATAAGAGGGAAAAAAGTATCCAGAAGTAGATTAAACCATGTGAAGCCATAATTGATGATCTCTATTTGTTAGAGATTCTTCTCAAGCGAAACTAGTTCGATACATTAATTCATCGATCTGTAATTGCATCTAAATTTGCAGGAGAAAATGTTTGGAAGTCGAGCAAGAAGAAAGGCCCAAATTTCAGGAAAGTCTTCCGTGTGCGGGAAAAAATGTTGAAAGTCGATTTGATTTAAATCTGAAGCATGCGTTTTGTTATTGATTTCATCAAGATAGTGCAATATTTTAATCTGTTTTGTCAGTTATAATTACAATCTGGCTTTCGTAAAACGATGGGTCGAAACGTTTGGGCCATTTGTATTGAGTTGTGTAATTTTAGAGTCAAACTTATTGACCCATGTTTCACCAGTAGTGGTTCACAATAACACATCTTTCATGATAATAAATGGTTCACTTAGCACTCATTGCATTTAGGTGATGTTCAAAGAAGTGAAGCATTGGGCCTTTTGTGAGGTCACCCAATACTACTCCAGCTCAAGTGTGCTTAACCACTGAGTTTTCCCAAGGTTAAGCCCACTTAGGTTGCAACTCCATTTGGTTTGGAGATGTCAATAATTATATTTCGAATTTTAAGAGATAATATAGAAAAACATGTATGTTGTATTTATTTATTTATGGATAATTTAAAATTACATTATTAAATAATGACTTTAAAGTAATTATAAATATAATGAGAATTTGTTTATTATTTATTTATTTTATTTTAAATTATATATTTATATTTTTTAATCAAAATTATAATTATTAATTTATATTTATATAAGATATTTTAAATATATTTATTTCGAAAAAGTTGAGAGATGTTAATTATGTTAGATACATGCATTGAGACTAATATTTCATAACATATTGTAAGTAGATGTATAGAATATATCTATATTTGTTTTATCTGCATTTTAAACTTAATTTTTACTTTTAAAGATCTATTTAAAACAATAGTTGGATGGAATCAATTTGATCTAAGATAGATCAATCCTCTATCTCCCTTAGTCTAGAATTACATTACAATTTTGTTTAGAATAATAAACCCATGTTTCATGGTAGATTTGAATTAATATTTAGTCCTTCACAACAATTTTTTAATCTTGTTCAATTCTAATTCACTAAAGTTCCCTTTTGGATTTAGTTTTACAACCTTCCTCTCATATGCAAATTAGGTAAAGTAGTTAAATTGTTGGCTGAGAAGATAAGATTTTTATGCATTTAGATTTGGTTTTTGACTTCAACAATGCTAGGACTTATTTGTGTGTAGATTTCTCTTAACTTGCAACCAACATGGCATCATAGTTAGAGTACATTGGTTATTGAAGATCTATCAATGAGATGCCCTTGTTGTAATTCAATTTTCCACTAAGAAGAAGACTTGTTTACTCCTCCCCTTCAAGTATCTTTAAAGCATGATAATATATTGATGTAGAAATGTGCTCCAAAATAAGGTTCCTCTTCCAGTGAGTTTAAATGAAGAAATTATAGCTACTTCCTTTTAAATTAGATTGAAGCTTTAATTGGACAAGACTCTATGTAGTTTAATTAGCATATGAATCTTTTTTTTCTTATAATTCTTGTTATTTAATTTCATATATTATATAAAACCCATTTAAAATTATGATATACACAACTATGGTATTAGTATTACCTTTTATTTTATTTAAAAATATTTCTTCTTGTTAGAGTAAATTTCATTTATCGTGTTAAATTTTAATTTAGGCTTAATTATGCATTTAATTATTAGGACAGTTTTTACCGTAGGGTAACTTTTCACCCGTTGATATTTTTTACGGCTTTAAAAGCCTATACAATATGTATTTTGATTATCTCAATTTTATTCACTCTTGTTTGGTGAAGTAGCATGGTGCTCCTCTCTATCTCGTGAAGGTATTTTCGGCAAATGGTTTCCTAGAAATTTGTTGCTCTATCATAGTATCAGAGCCTCCTAGTCTGGGAATCCTTCTTGAGAGTTTTCCTTGGAGCGTGTGAGATCATTCTTTTTTTCTGTTAGAAAGTAATTTCTCCCATTGGTTGAGGAAATAGAAACATTGGTTGTGGAAATAGAAACTGTAGTTTGGAATGAGCAATATCTATTGTAATTAGAAATAAGCTAAAATTTAGTTAAGTTTTTCTACAGTTTGCATGTTCTAGATTTTTTCTGTAAGTTGTGAAATCTTCTATAAAAGAGGCATGATATAATTGATTTTGAGATGTAATCAAATCTGATGAAGTAAATTAAAATATATTTTGTGTAGTAGCACATTGTGCAAATTATTGTGTTTATCTGAATAGATGTGTTGATCAAGTTATTGTGTTTTATGTATTTGTTTTTTGTTTATCTCCATTAAATCTAACATGTGGTATCAAAGCCAGCTCAAAAAAAAAATATCTGGGTTTGAGAATTTGCAGCAGCAAGAGATGATGCAAAAAAATTATTATATCTGAGCGTCAAAAGTTTTCAAAGGAGATTGTTTGTTGTTAATCACAACAATAGAGAAAGTTGTTGATGTGAAGCCGCTTGAAGGAGAAAAGTGTTGTCCAAAAGGAAAAAGGTTCACAGGAGATCAAAATTGTTCAATGAAGGTTCACTATTATAAGAAATATTGGTAGATCATTGTTTAATGTATGGAAGAGTTAAGAAGATTATGTGAAGAGCTAATAGTCATTGAAAGAAAGGCATAGAAGCCCCAATCAAAGAGAGATACAGTTTAAAGTCACTGAAAGGGTAAGATAAAAAGTAAGTTGTAGTGTTTTATTTTGTTGTTGCTAAGGGGGAGATGTAGTTGTTTAAATTAAAAATCATAGTTTGAGCAAAGGAAAAAGAAATTGTTTGAAGTTGGTTGAAAGAAAACTTTGTAGAAAAATCATAGTCAAGTGCAAAGGTAAGGTGTAGTTAATCATTTATTTCAATGGGAAAAGCTGGTAAACGTGTTATGACAGAAAATGAAGTTTTAATGGAAGAATTGTTGAAAGTTAGAAAATATAATTTTGAATTAGCAAGAAAAATAAAGGAGTTGATAAAGGGGAAATATGAGTGTTTATGTGAAATTGAGAATCGTGGAAAAGAATTGGGTGATGTTAAAAGAAAGAATGAAGAATTAGAAGAAAAAACAAAATTGTTTGATGAGGTTAAGAAAATGAAAGAAGTTTTTCAAGAAAAATTGAAATTGTTAGAAGAAGAAAGTTGTTTGCAGAAAGAAGAAATATGTAAGTTGAAAGAAGAAAATAAATGTTTAAGGACAAAGCCAGTGGTAAGTGATGTTGCTTGTGGTACAAAAGATTTTTATTGTTTAGTTGATAAATCAAGTGGTTTGTGTGATATAGCTAATACTGTTTATGATGAAAAATGTATAGATGAAGAATGTAAAGATGATGATGTGTTTGGATCTAAAAATTATGTTAATTGTAATAAGAATGGTGTTGGTTTTAAAATCATGCAAAAAATGGGTTATAAAGGTAAAGGTTTGGGAAAACATGGGCAAGGAATGAGAGAGCCCATACAACCAATTGTGAGGCCCAGAAATGAAGGCCTTGGGTATGGTCAGAGAAATAAAAATGATGATGTAAGTGTTACAAGTTCATGTAAATCAGTTAAAAGCATGGAGTTTATGCAATGTTCTCATTGTTATAGGGGAGGACATAAAAAAGAGAAATGTTGGGATCTTAATCCTTGCAAAATTTGTGGGTTGAAAAATCACTCAGAAAAAACTTGTTGGAATAGAGAGTGGAATGAACAATCTATGAAAGATTGTATGAAGATCAATTATGGATGGATCGATGGATCCAATTGGAGAAAAGTTATAGGTATGTTTAAAAGAATGTATAAGCCTAAATATTGGCATGGCAAAATCAATGTTGGTTTTCAAACAAAGTTTGAAGGACTGCCGCAACAGTTGGTGAAGAGTTGAAGATAATTTGAAGGTATCATGTAGATCAAAGATTAAGTGAGTCAAAAGATTTGAAAAACAAGATTTTGAAGAATGAAAATGCTAAAGCATGTGGTCGAAATTAAGGGAGAGTGTTAGAAAGTAATTTCTCCCATTGGTTGAGGAAATAGAAACATTGGTTGTGGAAATAGAAACTGTAGTTTTGCATGAGCAATATCTATTGTAATTAGAAATAAGCTAAAATTTAATTAAGTTTTTCTACAGTTTGCATGTTCTAGATTTTTTCTATAAGTTGTGAAATCCTCTATAAAAGAGGCATGATATAATTGATTTTGAGATGTAATCAAATATGATGAAGTAAATTAAAATATATTTTGTGTAGCAGCACATTGTGCAAATTATTGTGTTTATCTGAATAGATGTGTTGATCAAGTTATTGTGTTTTATGTATTTGTTTTTTGTTTATCTCCATTAAATCTAACATTTTCAGCATTTGAAATTGCCTCCAATTATTCATTTTTCTTGTTGTTGGCATCCTGTTGTGCGAAGACTCTAATTCTTCTCAGCCCATGATTTTGTGTTGTGGAAGGCGAGATCACTACATTACTGGCAGCATTTTTCATTGGCAAAGCATTTTTTGTCAGACCCGATTTTCATTTTGGGTGTCGATTCTGGCTGTAAGAGGAGTTGGAATTTTTTTTGAGCAAGAAGCAATTCATCTGCATAAAGCAATCACAGTTTAACTGTGCAATGTGTTTTTTTTTTTTTTCTGTTGCTGTCATTTTGCTTGTTGCAGGCGTTTTCCTTGCACCAACCATGCCAGTTGAGAACTGCGCGTGGGAAGGAAATGTATTGGTTTGATTCTCATCTGTTGGCCCTTCAGTATGTGGTTTCCTAGGCTGTAGGATTACTTATACAACCTTCTTGTAAGGAAGTGGCCCGATTTCATGGTTTAGAGGAGTGTGTGTGACCTGTTGGAAAGTCGATTCAACATCTTCCGTTTTCAATGAAAGTGATTCCTACCGCGTGAGAGAGTTGTTGGCTTGATTTCTTGGTGCTTCTGATTGGAAATCCATTTGTTGAGAGGCGTTTGATCATCCCTTAAGAGTGGCTGTGAATCTATGAAGGCATTTTGGAGGGCTATTCTCTGCATTTTGAAGGACGATTCCTTGTTTATGAGGTGTTTGACTGAGAGGTAATCAAGGTTTTCAGGAAGTGCCCTTTTAAAGGCATTTTTTTTCTTCTGAATGGTGGTGTTGTGTTGACCAAGGCATCATTGAGCAATTTCCTCTACTCTAGAGGTAGCGACTAGCTTCATTTGGTGGCAACGATTTCCTTGTGGAGGCATCCATTCTTCCTGGGTTGCATTTAAATTTGTAAAGGGAATTTTATACCTTATAAATTTTTTCTCCAAATATTTCTTTTAGGGCTTCCAAGTGCATAGCAGAGGAAGTGGGCCCTAGTATTTTGGATTTGGTTGATCCCACATTAGCAATGTGGGTAGCTATTTTGTTGTTTAAAAACTGTTGTAGTGCCCTGATTTGGCTTGAGCAAGTCTCACGGTGGCATTCGATGTCCCTTACACATGGTGACTAGAGACAGTGCATGTTGACTTGTATGCTTGTGGATTGTTGTGGTGCTCCGTGATTGTGCCTAGATGGAATTTGTTTTGCTGTCGAGGATGCTTGTGGTGGTCGTATGGTGTAATTGAGAGCTCTTGAAGATGTCAGAAGTGCCTTTATAAACGTTTTTTCATTTTTGCATATCTTTTGCAAACAGAGACAAATTTTCACAAACCATGTATCAATGGAAAGGTATTTTCATCACCCTTACAGTGGATGAGGAATCTCTCAATTATTTTGCTGTTTGGTGGTGCTTTTAATTCGTTGAAGTTTGATATTGGTTTCGCCTTCATTTATAGTATTTGGGAGTTTCTATTTGTTGTTGAAGGTTACTGTCTTGTTGTTTTTTGGAGTTTTGTCATAGTTGATTATGGGATTTTTATTGCATCCTATTGTGATTATGTTGGAAGGGGGAATTATACACAATGGAGAGATGGTATATTGAAGCACTTGAGATGGCTTCATCGTTTGCCATACCTATATAATCTTGTTCCCCTTCTTGGTACTAATAGTAAGAAGTTTGCATGGAATTCAAAAGGGATCATGTCCTAGGAGTTATTACAATGCATATTGATGATGCCACTTTAGATGTTGTTGATCATTTTGAGTGTCCATATGCTCTTTGGATTAAAATCTAGGAAACACATGAAGATCTTGATGTTCAACCATTCCCAGATGATCCTGTTTTAGATTGTCTTGTGCCTCTTTACTTTTCAGACATAATACCCTATGATCATGCTACTATGTAGGAGTTTGAAGTGTTGGAATACTTTGAATCTTTAGATGAGGATGATGAGGGTTCTTCAAATGCTCCTTCTTCTCCATAAGAGACAATTGATGTACCTTTTCCTTCAGTGAGTCATTGTGTAGCATCATTGATTGAGGCTCTTATCATTCTTGTTCTACAAGATCATTTATTTTGTGTTGATGATTCATTGCGCACATCCAGTGATTCATCACTCCATGTATCTCATTGTCTTCCTAATTGGAATTTTTATTTGGCGAAAATCGGTTCATTGTTCATGGAATCTCATATTTCAAATTTGGAGGACACATTTGAGGGTATATCCCTCCTATTTGATGATAGTTGTGGTACAACTATTGTCACCCCATCTTAGTCTTTAGAGAATGTTCAAGATCAGTTTCAATGGTACCTTATTTGTCACCTTTTGTTGTGATAGGGCATGTTCATGATTGGTTGGTGGCATCATCTTCCAAGGTCTTAGTGACACATGAGCAGATTCCAGAGACATTATCATACATATTCATGCTTCTTTGGGAAGCATACCTACATTTTTATTTGATTTTGTTTCTTTTGAAAGGGAGACAAGTTGTTTGTCGACACTGGATCATGTTTTGTCTTCAGACACTTACCATTTTTTTAGGTGATTACACATTGTGGGGGGGCTATATAGTCTTTCTATGTCCCTCTTATGGGGAGATTGTTGATTGTATATACATGATGTATGTAGTCCTTGTGGGGTGTGACTGAGTCCTTCATCCATGAATCATTTTTGTTTTTTTTTCTCTCTTTTGAAGAGGGGTTTTTTCCCACAGGGTTTTTCTCTTTTTCTCTAATTATGAGAGATCTCTTTTTTGCATTGTAAATGAGTACCTAACATGCTTGTGTAGTTGGGACCCACACTGCATCTTCATTTTTGCATAATCATTCTCCCTAAGTTGCACTTAAGGGGGGTGTTAGAGTAGATTTCATTTACTGTCTTAAGCTTTAATTGTTGGAGTGAAGAAGACACTGAGAGGGGGGGAGAGGTTGAATCAGTGTCTTAGAAATTTTTTCAAATTTTTCCTTGAGAAAGAATTGAATAATTTATGCTCTTAATATTTCAATGATAAATACATTCATGAATTAAATGCAATCATTAAAGAACTAAAATAAGAAATATTAAAGCAAACCAAAGATCATCACAATCATGAAACATTATCACATCAAAAGAATGAGACCATAAGACAAAGAATTTGACAGAGTGGAAAATCCTCAAGGGATAAAAAATCACTCCAAAAATGACGCCTTACTGGCTTAATCTATTTTTTTTGTTTACAATGTCTCACTAGCAATACTATCTCATTGATAGATTTCAAATGCCTCATTGGAAAAAGTGGCCTCATTGACCAAAGAACCTCACTGGTTACAAGGATTCCTCACTAGCAAACACACACTTGCCTCACTGGCATACAAACATCTTCCTCACTCACAATGATCAATCTATCTCACTGACTTGATCATTTTAACCTCATCATACATTTCTCAATAAAGAATTCAACTATAGAGGATCACTCTATTTCTCAACAAATCATATTTCACCTCTAATATAATACACTTAATATCATAAAGATTCATTCACTGGAATCTCTAAAATATCAAATATATCAGTTATACACTCTATTTTCTATCATGTTTGCAAAACTTCAATTACAAAATTTTGTTTACATATTTAGTATGATAACTCTATGTAAAGCATTGAACAAAAAAATAGTGATAAACCACTATTTATATAAGTATACAAAAGTTCACATATACTACCGTCTGTCCTCACAAAAACTTTCAAATGTAACCTTTAAAATTGGTTACAATAACTATTTCCATAACTGCCTCTCAGTTGCAAACTATTTGTATACATTAACAGGTAAAAAGAATGATCACAATAATCTCTTATGACAACGTTGTTATTTACCCATTGTCAAAAACCTTTACCCACATGTTGAATGAAAACCACTACCTTGAAGACCCATATAAGGGTTTCAACATATTAGTCAACATTAATCACAGAAAAAAAATGACCTAAACTAAAAAGCAAAAACCGGTAACCCTTGCTTTTTCATTTTTGAAACAAAAATAGGTAATAAGAAATGAAGACATGTGTTCCTTTGTATTATTGTCATTGAAGATTGAACCTTTAGTCGAATCTACTTTGTTCCTTGCTTAAACCAATTGCCATGCATTGTAAACTTTCCTTCCATAGCTGAGTAACAAAAAACCCTAATAGAATGTACTTGTCTTTGAATAAATTGAATACCTTATCATCGTTCCATAACTGCCTCATTCCAACAACTACCAAGCTTCCCAAACCACTGTGTAGTCCTGATGCCCTTAGCATAGTTGGCTAGGATTTGAAAACCCTTGACAAGAAAAATGATGAAAAAATAATATGCATGTTGTCAATTGCCTTTTGACCTAAAAGGCCAGTACAAATAGTAGAATTAAGATTGGACTTTTATCAAAACCAATAATGATTAATGCTCTTAGTGAAGGTCAAAGAAATTTATAATGACCTTTGATTCATTTTTACAAATTACAAAGAATATTATGCCTCATGCCACATCAAAGATGCCAAAGGAATTTTTGTTTATAATTTACCTAACTTTATCATCAACAACTTTCATGGACAATAATACATCATGCCCAAAATACTTCCAAGTCAAAGTCGAACATTGTTATGATTATATCCTTTTTGATATTTTGATTATAAAACTTATACATTTTACATTTGATAAGCATTTAATATCTTTTTATTTGAATAATATGACAAGATATAAATGACAATCAAACATATATGTATCAAGTATTCAAAAACCAAATGATCTTGTACATGAAACCATAGCATATAACCTATTTTCCCATCAATAAGGAAAGTAACCTATTCATTGTGATCATGTCAATCACCTTGAAACCTTGCATATACCTATTTGACATAATGCCAACCAAAGATGCCACCGAGGTTAACATTAACTTAGGATTAATTATGCATTTAATTATTCGGGTAGTTTATCACCTGCTAGTATTTTTCATGAGTTTAAAAGCCTATACAATATGTATTCTAATTATCTCAATTTTATTCAATCTTTTTTGGCAAAGTAGGCTGGTGCTCCTCTCTATCTCATGAAGGTATTTTCGACAGATGGTTTCTTGGGAATTTTTTGCTCCATCACTTCTTAATATAGAATGTTTCTCCTACATATAACTATTTAAAAGATATAGAGATATCATTTTCAAGGTACTCATTTCAATTATATTACAGAACCAATAAAAGATAAGAACTTTAAGAATGACATATTTTACATAAATTTATCTAAGATAGGTATGCTAGTAGAATCCACGAGTGTTATATTTTTATTTAACATATAACTAGAATAATTTATAAAACTTAAAAAATGTGTAATGATAAGATAAAATAAAACAAAATAAATTTAATCATTAATACTCATAAAAATGTGCCATAAATATGACATTAGTTGTGATTCAATGCATTATTTTATATTCATAGAAATAAATTTATAATAAGTAAAAGACATTATTTATCTTTTAGAAGAATTTAGTCTCTTCCTCAAATTTTCAGTTTAAAATTTATTTTGTTTTTTTTAATCTTTTCAAAGTGATCATATGTAAATGGTGGTATTAGTCATAATATTTATAAATATTTCACATGAGACATAGTCATGGATTCTAAACCTAATATTTTATTTTATCCTATGTCAATTATGAATTTTAAGAGAGTCAAACCTTATGATTTGTGTATTATTGATGCTTAAGATAACCATAATAGTAGTTGGTTGATGCATCTATATCAATGTAATTATAACTATATGTTGATTTAATATTCAAATGAAATCCTTAAGTAACTAGATCAAACATTTAAACATAATATTTGTTTCTAGTTTTGGTGGGACATTCTTAGATTTTTATATTGTATTTTGAATATACTTTAGAGATCCATTTACAATACCTAATTCTTTATATAGATTGGATGTTTGCATGACCCTTACATTATTATCAATTAATAATACCACATCAATTATCTATTATGATTATATGTATTATCAATTGTGAAAAATAAATATTATTATCAAATTATTCATTGGTGGCTCTATCTATTCCAACATTGGTTCTTGTGATCAATAAATTTCAATCATCAATCATTGGATTCATATCTCTTAGATTTTTGAAAAGTTGACAAAAGCTTCATTAGTTCTCACTTTCTACTTATTGTCTAAATATCTAATCCAAACTAATAATTGTTTTAAATTATTCCCATAATATTTTTGCATATATACTACCATTATATGGTGGTATATCAAGTTAACAAGAGGTATTTCTCCCAAATATCCATAAAAAACCATATATATATAGCTCCAAAAATTATGTCTATATTTTCAAGTTCTTGATGGAGATAAGAGTTTATGTTTTGTACTAAATTTTATCTAATGAATCTCATTTCATCAAACAAAATATATTATGTGGTAGTATCCTATTATAAATCTGTTAGAGACATTATTTAAATAATTCAACAAAATTATGATTAGGATGTAAAGTTAGGAATGAATGGTTGAGGTACCAAAATTAAATGCATAAAATGGTATGTATTCTAGTTTTATGGAACATGCAATTAATTCACCATGACATTTTTCTTGATAGGATCTTATTCCACTCAAGGTGGTTCCAAACCACATCAAATAATAAAATGGATGTAAGTGGGGAATATTTTCCTTATACTCAAACAAAGTTTATTGATAGCGATGGAATAAATTGAAGGATACTTTTCACAAAAAATGTAGATGAATTATATACATAATTTATCTTGATCATGTTCACCATGTCATATATAAACTATAGGTGTTGGTTGAAATGGCGATCCATACATTGAAATATATATTAAAAAAAATCATGTAGATGCACTCATCTCATTTAATTTTTAGACAATCACATATTCCATCAAAATAAAATATTGGAAATGCCATATCAAGTAAGCTTAGGATTTATAGGCTATTCTTGTACTCTTAAGATGTTTAACCTAAAAGGAGAGAAATAAACCCCACTCAAAATTCTAGGTGGTTCACTCAAATTAGGAAACGTATCATGTTATTTAGGCTAAATGAAAAGAACTAAGTGTAATTAAATGAACTATTTGACTGATTATTAATGAAAAACCTAAGAATTATGCAATGTTGGAAAACATAATGTGATATGCAAACATGATCTAAAGTATGAACAAATGCACAATAGAAAAGAAGAAGGTTGACTCAAAGTACACCTAGGCAGAGAATGGAGAATTTGGAGTGTCCTGAATGCTATCATAGATTACTGAAAATCACCAGTGGGACTCATTCACCACTGATGGTGAATCGGTCCTGCTTCTAATGAAAACTTTTGGAAACTAGTTTATGAGTGTTGGGATCCAGAATTTGACAAAATATGAATTTCTAGCCTTAAGGTAAGACTCATTCACCATTGATGGTGAATCATTCCACTCCCAAAATTCTATGAAATTAGGGACCAATTCTGTAGCACTAGATCTGAGGTTGTCTGCTTGTTGGGTTGACAGAGTCAATTCTACAAAAAATGGACAAAATGTCTTCTCCAATCTTGAAATAGGTTGTAGTTGACTTCAAACACTTTTTTGAAATATTTTCCACTTTTCAACACTTAATAGCTTTTCAAATTTGCATACACAAGTATGCAAACGCACATGCAAAAAGGAAAAAATGGTTAAGGGTTAGGTTATAGAGATTTGCCTTGATCAAATACCACTTTGGTAATCAAGCCCTTAATGAAATAATGAAATGGAAGAGAATCATAAACAAGTAACATGAAAATGCTATCAACATACCAAACTCATGTTGAAGAAAATATGAAGATATAAAAATGGCTTCTCCAAAATACTTGATTAATGCTTCATTCAATGATGCAAAGTGCTTGAATGCTTGAATGAATGTGTGAATAAGTGAACTTGATGAATGGGGGTTAAAAAGAGAAGAAAAATACTTATTTATACACAATTGTGCCTTAGTAACCTAATGATACTGTTGATGCCAAAAATTGATGAGGTAACAGTGCCTTATGGGAAACTCAGTTCAAGGGGGACCCTTTTGCGCCAAACTGAGTGACCTCCAGATTTTAAAGAAGCCTGCTTCTTCTATAATGGGTTTTTGGAAAGGGAAAATGAAACAGATATAATGAAGTAAAGTCTAATCTAAGGCGATGCGCCAAAGTTTGCTGATGGGCACGATAAATCATAGATTTAAGGGCCTGAATGGTGTTGTCACGTTCCAAAACGTCAGAGACTTAAAGCTATAGCATAAACAATTCATTTATTGACATAAAATAGTATTGCATACATCTTTACTACTAAGAAGAGTCATTTAGACATGATTTAGATAAGCAAGCTTGTATTCAATATATGGAAGTTCTTTCAAATGAAATGCTTAAGATAATATAAAGCACAGTTTATAGTTTAATCAAAACATGAAAAACAGAAAGGCCGAACAGTTGGCACAGTCTGACAGTTTCTTGCAAATAAACATATAAAAGAGGCCTGGTGTCTCTTGCTAAAACTAGTATCCTTTTTCTTAAGTTTCTTACACTTTTTCTTTCGTCGACAGAGAGAGTATATATAGCCAGAGAGAAAATTCCCACCGCTTTGGAGAGCTATAACAGAAAAGATCCCACAGTCCCCTGTAATGATGCTAGAATCAGAAGATTCCCAATGTCGTTACAATGGCAACAAGTTATAACACAACATCTGGACATCCAGGTGCAGGCGCACCCTTTGCAATGATGGTAGCGGTCCTAGCCAAGCTCAAGGCGACAAGTGTCATCCACCACTTCAAACGACCATGACGAGCGGCACCCAATAGCATAATCTCCCTCAGCCAGCCTATCACCTGTTTCAAGGATCAGTGTAAGGTACGTGGCAACCTGTCGCTACCCGAATGAAAACCTCTCTCATTGCTATCGAGAGATTGTGAAGAAGCAACACGTGTCCAATGGGCTGAGGTCCTTGTTGTAGTGGAGAGAAAGCTGCATCAACCGGGTGCGAAAGATGCGTGGAAGCATTTCACAGCCCGTGGTTGTTCACATCCTTGCTGTGTTGAAAGATCTACGAACGATTGCCACCTAGCAGAAGGTAGGGCTCACCAACACCTCTTAGAAAGTAAAAAGAAAGCCTCGCGCAAGCACTACGCAGCTCGTATTTGTTTATTTCATTCCTGCATGAAAAACTTGCAATATGCCACCACATAGCAAGATGTGGGTCCCTCTAATAATCCTTAGAAATGATGGCCCCCGCAGAAGGCCTTCGCAACCTGCATGAAGCCTTTAAGGAAATAAGAGATAAAACTCTCCAGAAGTGTGACACGTGGACACCTAGCACAGCCTCTTAGGACCCGAAAGGGAATCCATTGTCTGAAGCTGTGAAGAAGAGATGTGCCAAGTGGTAGCTCAAAACTTGATGGAAAGTCGACTAAACTCGGTGACGCACAGGCCGACACACACACATTTACAAAAGAAACCCGAAGGGTGCTGTTTGAATATTTATTTAATAGCTTTTGGTGACTATCAAGGGCGTTTTGGATAAGGAACAGAGAACCCAAAAAATCTCTGGTTCTGTAGACTAGAGCTTTTATCCATAGGGCGAATGGAGTCAGAGTTTGGAAAGAGCAGCTTGCAAGGGCAACCATTCACTTTCGAACGGCTTTGCCATGCTGCAAAAAAAATTTTGTGCCCCGCAGAGATCAATAGCTTCCTTGTGAGGCAGCACCTCAGGTAAGTTGGCACCTACTTGGATATGGAAAAGCAGCTGCGAGAGTGGATGAATGATCGCTTCAATATCGGCTGCCGTTGGGGAGCTGCTGAACTCCCTGAATACCTCCGGGTCGTTCTCCTTCCACTCAATAACCTCAACGATATGTGTAGTTGTGGCAATAGAGTCATCTTCGAGGAACAGGGAAGGAAGCCCCATTTTGCCTAATTCAGAAAAACTTCCCCGAATGCCATCTAGTGCCTTACTTAGAAAAGCTGCCACTGCCATAGTGCGCTGGAAAGCAGAGTGACAATGAATGAATTTATTTACTGTTTGAGCAGCAATGTCCTGATCTTCGATACCCGCCCCGGCCAGGATTTCATCCAAGACTGAGTATAGCTTGTTGAGCAAGTCCCTTAACTCAGGAACCTTCTCCAGGATGAAACATGGGAACTGCTCTATTGTGTCGTGGGCCTCTTGATTGAGCCTTGATGCCTTGTCGATAAATCAGAGGGTAGGCTGCAGTGTTAGGCAAAAGGTCTTGACTTTCTCCCAATGAGAAATGTACAATTGCCTAACTAGCAGAATGACATTAAGTTGGGCAGGGGCAGATAACAGAGAGGCTTTAAGCGAAGAAATCTCCGCGTCCCTTGAAATAAGGGCCTCGGCTAACTCTTCCTTCTTCTTTTTCTTAGACACCAACTGCTCCGCATAGTTGCTTATTTTTTTATTCCAATTATGTTCAGCTCGGGAGTGGTTCGTTGATTGCTCCTCTAGAGAAGCCTTTGTCTCTCAGAGCTCCTCTTCCAGTTTAGCCTTCGAGCCTTTAAATTCAGCCTCTTTCTCCTATACTCTTTGCTCATATTGCTCTTGTAGGCACTCCAACTCCTCACCCTTTTGTGCCATCCCTTGACTATACTCAAGGCGGATGCGTTCAAGCTCTTCCTCTTTTGACTATAGGCTCTGTCGCACTGCCTAGTTCTGGCTTTGTAATTCTTTTATTAAGCCTGGGTCGGCAATATGGGTCTTCACAATTTCGCCCTGAAGTTTGTTCCTCTCATTCTCCACTGTCAGCGCCCTTTGATCATTCGGGCGATATCTGTCTCTAAGGATTTCTCCTTTGTTTCCAGAAAACTCACCATTTCCTTGGCTTCCCTGAGCTGATTATCCTTCTTCTTTAACTGGCGACCAGTTTTGAGGAAGTCGGAAGTGACCACCCGTTGCGTCTCCTCCATGATCTCAACCTTATCTTGTGGCCGAGCTACTTTCATGTCAAGTCCAACAGCATAGATTTCATAATCCTTGGGTTGCATTTCCCCTTGAGGCTTACTTATCCTTAGGTACATGGTCACGAATTTTAATTCATGTCGGGCCTCGTCATACGAAGCTTGTACTCTAGGCTCGGCGGGAGCATTGTCATCCTTTGCCTTGCGTTGCCTCATTCTATTTGCGCGCGCCTCTTTTCCATAATCTATCTGTGCTATGAATTCGGCTAGTGATGAAACTAGCCCACCTGCGAAATGAACACCAAAAGGCATGGCATAGGGATAGGTAATTTTCATAGGCGCACACATTTGCTTCTTTTGGAGAGTGACTGTTTGTGGGGAAAAGTGCAGCACGTTCCATAGCTCAGCCTGAGAACTATCAGCAGGGCTAGGAATTTGTAGTGGCTGAATCAAGGATTCAGTCGTAAAGCTCATTGGCCGAGGAAGGGGAGTTGCTGACTGGATGTTAGCTTGTTGCAATGGAAGAGGATTAGTAAGCATAGCGGAAAAAGAATGGGGGCCGACTGGGGGAACATTTTCTGAAAGCGAGGTGAGGAAAGTCTAAGCAGTAGCGGTAGGTGTGAGCATACTCGAAGGAGTAATTATAAATGGTTGGGCCTGTGAAAACTGGGCAAATCCGACCGAATGAGCTAGACCAGAAGCAGAAGGTAGAGGGCTCAGACTTATGGTAGGAGTTGCCAGTGAAGCAGGGGTAGATACGAAGGAATGAGATGCAAGAGAAGGAGGAGCGAAATACACCTGTTGATTGGTCAGCGGTGGTTCCAGGATCGTTCGTGACTCCCCCGAAAACTCAAGTATCTACCTAGTAGTGGGCACTTCTCCTCCGGTGGGTTCTTATAAAACCTCTCTGATAATACTTTCCGTGTGCTACCTTTTCGCAGGTGGACACTCACTAACTTCGGCAGTCATATCCTTTTGCTGAAGCATTAGCCTGGCCGGTTTAGTGGCCCAAGTGCGTGTATGTGAGCCTCTTGATATATTAAAACGTACATTAGTGGCCACATAAGCGGCATACCCGGAGATGTTGCCCCCTTGCGCTGAAGAGGATGATACCACAGTCTCTTCTTCATGCTCTTCGGATCCCTCTCCCTCTTCGCTCCTGTCAACACTAGAGCTCGAGCTGGGGTGGCCTTCATTCCACCATCTATCAAATTCTCGGTTGTCCTTCAATTGATTATAAGGAGCATCCAACTGTGCTGTTTCCTGACGATATTTCTAGAAAGCTCTTATTTTTTCATCATTCAATTCCTCACCCTTCTTCAACTTGTTGTACATGTTGCGTTCCATGGGAAGATTGTCCTTGGCCATAACCACAGTAAAGTAGAACTTGTGCCATGGGCCCCTAGTGTCCGGCGTAGGGATTTGCGCTAATTCAACAAAATCCTCCTCTTTATCTGTCCGCGGATTAAGCCATTTTTCCCAGTATGGTCAGGAAACATGGGTAACTTTCATATGTGGCTCTGGTAAGTCATTGAAAGGGTTGTATTCCCACTTATCATTTATCAATACCAACCCTAGATGTGCCAGCTTTTCTTTTAACAACTTGTGCGATTATTTTTTAATCAGAGTTACCGACTTGAAACTCTTCGGACAAGTGAAGAATCCCTTCCTCTTGACACTTCCGCTGCTACAGAAAGTGAAATCAATGATACACACCTGCCAGAAAATTTCCAGCGCGAGCACTCTATCGATGATGCAAGCCGGGAGCAGGAAAGGTTTGCCAGTAAAGCCCCGCATTCGGAGGATTGTAAAATCCTTGCCTAAGAACCAGTCACAAGCAGGGGTATAGCTCTGCATAAATCTGGTTTGCTCTTTGGTGAGCTGGACAATATCACCCTCTCCGATTAAATCATTCAAAACCGGGGGTATGAAATAGTCCATGAATGCATAATAGTCATATGATGTGGAAAGGAAAGGCGTCCATGTAGACACCGACTTTCTTTTATTCTGCTCATCAAAAATTGATAGCGGAAGAAATTAGGCAAAGAAATCTAGATTTTGATGCAAAAACATGTGGACCAGGTAGGAAAGAAATCTAAACTTCTTTTCTACCTGATAATTCTCCATTTGCTATATCATTTCTTCAACCATGAACTCAGCAAAATCATACTAGAAGAGTTCATGCTGCTTGCGAAACTGTATTGCAGGTCCCAGCTAAAAAGCCTCTATCTTTTCATCAGAGTCTCGGCCATAAACAAATGCCAGCATGAACATGGTGTCTTGGAGATCATCGTGGAATGAACCACGCGATAATGGGATACTTGGTGCTTTAGCGGACGCGATACCTTTCTTGTTAGTTTCCTCTAATAAGAAATCTCAGCTGATTTTCATCTTCCTCCATATTTTCTCCCCCTTGCTTGGGCGAAAAGGCTCGATAGTCTCCTTCCTTCTACTTGGATCCGGGATACATAACATGTGCCACATGGCTTCTGGGCTGATATGCACCCTTAAGTTGCGACCTTCAATGTAGTGGGTATCTAGGTTATAGTGCTGAATAGCTGCATCGACCACCTCCGGGCAATAGTGCACTAATGGGACCATGTATTGTGGGAGACCACTATACCAGACTCTACCTGCGGTGGATTGGTCTGCCTTTGTTATTGATAACCTTGCACAAGCTGCCTCTTTGAGGGATTTAGGGTTCTTCACGAGCCTTGGGTCATAGATATTGTTCCATTCTTGTTTAACCCTTTTCTGGTTACTCCATTCCTTGGGTCTATCCAGCTCTTCCGTGTGGGCTCTTCTCGTCTTCACGGGTATACCAGGCATGGCATATGCTACGTCCTCGTAGACATACCTCAACTGAGGAACGAATAGCCGTGAATAGCTCCTGGCTAATTTCCTCCTACATTGGCTGAGCTAAAGATTTCGACATTTTCCTCTCTCTGAAGAATCTGTAAGCTCCTGGCCTGCGAATTTGCTTGCTCTAGATAGACAGACAGAAAACAAATTTGCACCTCGCTTGCGTTTGTAAAAGCCTTTGAAATAATAAGTCTTTTTCGTGCAATAATAGCAACCTTTCCCAAGGTGGTAGGCAAGAGCAAGCTTTTTGCATTTAATTCGGCATGTACCGTTAATCTTGCAACTCGTGCAAGATGAACTGATTGTTATTCCGAGGCAGCCGGATTTCATTATTACATTTACGAGATCGTGTGATACGCCTTGATCTCCTTAGAAATTGAGTTTTCAACTAGCCTTTTAACCTTGCGTTAGCATGCGCTGGTAATTAATATCCTGGCCGTAATGATTATGCCAAACAAACAATTATTACTTGAAAAGATATGAGTATCGCCTTAGGCTTTGGGACGTGCTTGAGAGATGACACAATAGCCTACGGCCATATGTCCCTTCACCAACAAGCGCCACCTTTTTTAAAACTAATTAATCAACTTCATTTAATTAAACACGCCTTGAGTCGTGCTATCATGGATGTACCGGCCCAAAAATATGAACAAATGCAGAATCGGCTTTCGAGATAGCAGCTAGCATAACATCACATTTTTTAGAGGTGGATTGACATGTGCCTTGTCAATTTTTCTATAAATAGGCCAGTAGATAGCGAGCAAAACATACTTAGCATTTAAGAGGTGATAGGTCAGTAGCAGAGTGCTAAGCAAGTCCTTTCATAGGTTAGGTGGTGAGCAAATTTGGCATTATCTTATAAGACTAGTGACAGTGTCAGAACAATAAATACCCTAATTTGCCTAACCTCGTTTAAGTCACAGACGGCATTCCTAGGTGGAATTTCTACTAGGAGGCTGAAAAGGATGACGAAGAACAAGCATTCCCTAGTTCTGGTAGCCATTAAGTGGGTCATAGGCAAGGATTGCATAGAATATGAGGATAAGTATAGGGTGAATACCGACATATGCTCACACTTTGTAGCATCCATGCTAGACATTTGCGTTCCCCGACCACTTATCCTAAAGCTGGTTAAAGAAATCTTTCCGAAGAAATACCTGAATGGGCTTAGTGAGGTCGTTGCGCATGCTGCATATGGGATAGGCCTACCAACAGCCAGCGACCTGCGTCGCTTTATTGAGGAAAAAACTATCGTCATTTGGCTGCCATTCCTCAGCGGATTCCACCTACAGACCCGTGACCAGCACCAGCAGAGGGTTACTCAGGCCCTACACTTCCTGTTTCAGAGCTACAACGTGATACCTTTCTATGACATAGATTGGTACACTGACTTCAGGAACCTGGTGTTTCCACCGCCAATGACAGTTGCGTCAAATGATGCTGCCAGTGCCACTGAGGAGCCTGTGGACGAGGAAGAACTGGACGCTGCAGTGAATGCGTCGATTGTTGCCAGTCATGCCTTTGGATAGATAACCCTTTTGCCTGCTTACTCAAAATGTAACTTTCCTACTTTAGATAAGCTTGATAAAAGGCTATCGTATATAATATACCTTGATACTTGTACATTTTGGAAATTGGCATCCCAGCCATTTTGTAACCAAAGAACATATATATAAATATATGCTTCTTGTTTTAAGGAAAAATCCATGCTCTATTTTGCTTCTGTGTTTAAAATTTTCTTGGTTTGTAAGTTTTGTATGCTATTTCTTCGTGTATGAGTGTATTTTGTGTAAAGCAACTCTGGTGTTTTACCCGCCAACGATAATGAGCAAATGTGTAGAAAGACAACTGATTTTAGAAAAAGAACAGGCCAAACACAGGAAAGGAAAATAAAAGCGCTATTTACATCTGTACAAGGTAGAGCTTAATGCCTAATGGAACAACTTAAGATGAATCCCATTGACCGGGATTCCTAATGGCTCTTGTTCCATATTTTCCAGCTCGAAAGCGTTGTGTTTCCTGCACTGAATGATTTTAAAGGGTCCCTCCCATAGGCTATCAAATTTACTGTGCTGACCTTGTTTTGTAGCCCTGCTGTCATATTTTAGCACTAAGTCTCCACTTTTTGGACCTTGGTCGGAATCCTTCTTGTCAAACCATCGTTTGACCACTTGTTGACGGTTTGTCATTGCTATTAGGGAATTCTCCCTTTTTTCTTGTACTTCCAATAGTTCGGTGAGCCGAACCTCCATGGCTTCATTTTGTTCTATCTCAAGAGATTTCAATAACTGTATTGCTGGGATCTCCATAGAGATAGGTAACAGCGCCTCCTTCCCATATACTAGTTCATAAGGCGAAGTCTTAAGGACTTGCTTAAGAGTTATGCGGTTTGCCCAGAGCGCTTTTAAGAGATTTTTATGCCATTCCCTCTGGTGCTCTAAGCCAACCTTTTTAAGGAGTCAGACTAAGCTTTTGTTTTTTGACTCGGCTAGGCCATTTCCCTGTGGATAATAGTTTGATGAGGCTTTAAGGAATATGCCTTTTTTTAATGCAAAGTGACATACCTTTGTACCTAGAAATGCTCTGGCGTTGTCTGAAATGATTGTCTTCAGAGGGCCGAACCTTGTCATCAGTGCTTCGAGGAAGTCTACAATCTCTATTTCTATTGCCCCCTTAAGGGGAACAGCTTCCGCCCACCTTGTGAAGTAGTCTGTAGCCGTTAGGATCCACTTATGTCCGGCACTAGAAATCGGGTTGATCATTCCGATGAAGTCCAGGCCCCATTGCGCAAATGGTTCATCTGCCATGATAGGTTTGAGGGGCATTGCTGAATTCTTCCTTCTGTCAAAGAAGAACTGACATTTTTTACAAGCCCTTACCAGAGAGTAGGAGTCACTGAAAAATGTAGGCTAGTAATATCCAGCTCGCAGGACCTTGATGGCGGTAGTTTTGGCAGAGAAATATCCACCTTCGTCGCTATTGTGAAATGCTTCGAGGATCCTCTGCGCCTCCCCTGAAGTAACGCATCGCAAGAGCACACCATTGAAATTTCTTTTGAAAATGACTCCTATCAGCATATATCCGCAATTCTGAAGCCGGTAATACCTTCTTTTTTGGGACGAGAGGCCTGGCGGATACCTTCCGGTTTGCATGAAGTTCATTCTATCTGTCAGCCAGTCGTCTTCCGATCCCGATCCATTTATCAGGATGAGCTCTGGCTATTCCTCCTTGGCAGGTAACTCCTCATTCTATGCCATATACTCACATAGTCCTCTGCCTTTAACAGTCTTAGTAGGCCTGACCTCGATGTCATACTCCAGGATCTTGGTAATCCAATTAGCCCTTTTTTCTGTGATCTCTCATTCTATAATGTATTCCCGCACACTAAAATGTGCGACATATACCAGAAATTTGTTGCGGGAAATTAGATGGTAGAATTTTTTAAGTCCCTTTACTATTGCAAAGGCCTGTCTTTCGACGAAGTTATAATTTGCCTCATATTCTTTTAGGGTTCGGGAATAGAACGCCACTGGATGCTCTCCCTTTCCTTCACTATCCTTTTGAGTCAGAACAGTAGTGATACTAGACTTGCTACTGAAGGCATACATTATAAAATATTTGCATTGATCTAGATTAATCAGCACCGGGGCTGTGGAGATCGCTTCCTTGACCTTTTCAAAAGCCTCCTGAGCTTCTGTTGTCCACTTGAAAATTTGATCATTTTTCAACATTAGAGTGATCGACCTAATCATTCTCAGAAAATCAGAAATAAATTTGCTGACGAAATTTACTTTGCCGAGAAAAGACTAGACGCCTTTCTTATTTACCGGAAGGGGAAGTTCCTTGATAGCCTTTACTCGTTCGGGGTCAATTGAAATACCTTCTTTAGACACAACATGCCATAACAGCTTACCCTGCGGTACTCCGAATACACATTTCTTTGGATTTAAGGAAACCCCAAATTCCTGGCATTTTTGAAAAACTAATTCCAAATGATCAAAATGATCATCTTTAGATTTAGAGAACACAGTAAGGTCATCCAAATAGATTAGAATAAACTTATTGATCAGTTCGCTGAATGCGATGTCCATAGCTCGCTGGAAGGTTGCCCCTGCATTGGATAAACCAAAAGGCATTTTAGCATATGCAAATGTTCCCCACTTGGTGGTGAACGCAGTCTTGTGCTGATCTTCTTCTTTAACTCGAATCTGGTTATAGCCAGAGAAGCCATCCAGTAGAGAGAACATTTCCGATCCTGTGATAGTTTGGAGGATTGAATCCATAGAAGGCAATGGATAGTGATCTTTCAGAGATGCTTTGTTCAGGTCTTGAAAGTCTACGCATAAGCAGATATCGCCATTCTTCTTTATGACTGGTACCAGGTTTGATACCCAAGTACTATGTTTGATTGGGAAGACAATACGTGACTCAATGAGCTTGGTTAGCTCTTGTGCCATTAGGGCCTCAACTTTAGGGTTAACTGGCCTCTGCTTCTATCGGACTGGTTTTACACCTTCTGTTAGTTCAATAGTGTGCTGAATGATGCAAGGATCGTAACCCTCCAGATCATCGTAGGACCAGGCCACTACTCCATATTTTTCACAGAAACTTATAAGCCTTTCTCTATCTCGCTGTGGGACATCTTTTCCGACCCGGAGATTCCTGCCATCGGAGACCCGAAGGTTTTCATAATCATTTTTTTCTACCACGAACTTTTGCCTATCATTTCGAGCATCATTACAATCGAAAAAATTCTTGAGAGTAACTAATCCTTTCAAAAGTTTATTTGACTTGAGTTGCATAATTTGTCCTTCATAGGCCTTGGCGATCTTTGGTTGAAGTTGATTAGAAAATTCCCCTGAGTGCTAGATAAATGAGGCGATGTGCTCATCGCTCTCAAAGACTTGCCAACTCTGATCATTGTCGGGAATCGTTGGTCGAACAAGAACTCGTACTGAATATTTGTTGCGAAGCAAGTCAGAGACAGGATCAAACTGAGCACCGATCACCACCATGTGATCTGCATCGCTATTCTGCATTCGGGGAATGGTCAGGATGTTGAAAGCTTCAAAACCTTGAATCAGGTCCCAGATTCGATGTCGATAGGATCTCATTCGGACATTCTTCACTGCGAAAATTCCCCGGACCTGATTAACTACCAGTTCAGAATCTCCAAACATAATCAATTGCTTAATACCCATTCGTTCTGCTAGGCTTAGGCCTTGGACTAACCCTTCATATTCAGCTTCATTGTTTGAACAGGCGAATTGGAATCAGAAAGACCTCAACAAATTTTTATTATGCGGGGATATTAGACATACCCCTGCTCCAGCTCCAACTTTGCTCCTTGCTATGTCAAAATACAATGTCCACAGCTCATTTGCTTGGTTATCGTCAGATCCTTTGGCGACCTTCGGAAGAACTTGGTCTTCATCATAAATCACATATGTGCTCAATCTGGTAGCATGATAATTCCCGAAAGGATCATTGTTTATATGTTTGCTCAACAAAGCATCTTCCTTATCATTTCGGTCTCCACTCACCTTCTCTTCCTCTAGTAGTTCGATATTATACATGTCCTGCTTGGTGATAGAGGTATGTGCAGCCTCAAAATTGATCAGGGCCTCATCTGCCACGTGTTCAGAATGTAGAGCCTCTGATTCTATCTTCATTTTTGCGCCATGCTTGGTCCTAAGTATTAGATGTGACCAATCTAAAGACAAATATCCACCCACCTTTGAAGTAAATTCTCGAGATAGACAAAGACCAAACATAGGAGGAACATCTATGATCACTGTATCTTGCGAGACTGTGATACTTAGGCAGGAAAATAGAGTTAATGGAAGTGCTTTGATGACACCCATAGTATCAACCTTATTTCCATCCAACTGCATCACCCCCTTCTTCATAGGTTCGTAGCTAAGTCCCAAGGCTTCGGCTATCAGTTTTGGCATAACTGTTGTACTAGCCCCAGAATCAATCATATCATTGTGTAATAGCTTTTCCCCTACAATGAGAGTCAAGAAGAAGGGTTGAGGTTTTGGCCTACCTCCGCCTTCCGCATTGGGTTCCTTTTCTTTGTCTATAAGAACCTTAGCTAGTGGAATTTGATAAACCGCCTCTGTACTGGCAAACGACTCTATTGGTGCTGAGTTGATCTCTTGCTGAAGCGCCTTTTGTAGCATAGTCTTCTGTTCTGGGATAGCTAGAATGTCCCATAAACACACATTAGCGGATGATTTCTTTAATTGCTCCACCACATTAAAAGGTGACGAGCTCGAAGATTTCTGCTCCTTTGCTTTTGTTATAATAATTTCCTTCCACGGTTGAGGAGGTGAAGGGACGGTTGATGCGCTAGGAATTTGATTGGACACGTCTTTGCGTTGCAGGCTGTCCAGAAGTGAAACAACAGGCTCACCGGTGAATCTCCTCTTTGAGCATGTGTTATAGTCAGATTGCACCTGCGGTGTTTTAGATATGGATGTATCACTAGCAAACACCGTTTCCTCATCTTCCATCCAAGAGAAGAGCGCATGATCCAGAGCAATGTCAGACTCTTGCTCTAAAGACATCCCTTGCATTTGTGCGGTAAGGACCGCACTCTCCACTCACGAGTCGTAAGCATGTCCATTTTCTGCTGTAATACCTTGACTACGTTGTTCTGCCACCTTCTGTTGTAAGTTGCCATGTGGACAATTTCAGGGCATATGTGCATCATTGCAGGGAAAACACCATGGATTGATATCATCAATAAGATTGTTTTTCCCCGCAGTTAATTCCCTACTCAAGCTTGGCGATGCACTTGTGAGTGAAGTAGGCACCAGGACCATTTGGTTGGTAGTCGGTACTGGTGGATTAGTGCGAGGCGCACTCTGATATTGATTTTGCTGATAAGTAGACCGCCCACCCTGATAGTTTTGATATGCGGGCCATGGAGGCGTTGCTTGGTTCCGCTTTAGAGTTGTTATGTGATTTGCCATAGTTCGCAACATCTCTTTGAGGTCGCCTATTTCATCCTTGGAAGAACCCGATGTAGAAGCCAAGCTTTCAGGAGCGGTCGCATATGAGTACATTGACTAGGGAGTTGTTGCCGCACTAGTCGATGTGACATCTTGTACAGAGTTTGATTTTTCAAGAAATATCAGGATAATAGGTCGAGGAGGCAACTTTCTGCAATCTATCAAATGATTCTCAACTTTGATAGCGGTAGCATAAGCATTTGGTAGAGTGGCTCCTCCCAAAGACTTAATCATCACAGAAATGTCGGGGTTAATGGACTTCAGATAAAATATGAATGCCAGTTCTGGAGTCAGGCGGATAGTCACAGGAATCCTCTGCCAATTTGAGTGAAATCGGGCATTGAAATCCGTCAGAGCCTCCAGGGGCGCTCGTCTTATGACGGATAGCTGATAATATAATGAAGAACGATCTCCGTCATTTGAGAACCTTTCATATAATGGATCTCCAAGGTCATCCCAAGTGCGAATTGAATTCAGAGTCAGTGTTTGGTACCAATCCAGAGCCTTGCCTTTGAAGGACGCAGCGAGGAGCCTTAGGGCTACATTCTGCGCTATAATACCATGTACCAGACATACATCCGCTACATCCTGTAAATGTTCTGCTGGCGTTTTTGTGTTGTCTCCGACAAATTTGGGAAGAGCTTTCAGGGCCGAAACCGGGATAGCGCCCCAAACAACAGGTGCTACCGGAGCTACCAGGGGACTTCCAGCATCCCATGCTACATAGTTTCTATTCGCGGTCGACAACATGGTGAGAGGAAAGGGCGGTGGGAATGGAACAGTTACTAGTTGATTTGCGGCCTGGACTGTCCCTAGCGGAGGTACTAGTAAACCTGGGTTATTTGCAGTCTGGGATCTAGTTACAGGCTGATAGCTCATACACCCCTCTACAACGTAATTTCATTAGTCTAGGTCCCACTGGGCATGCCAAAAAAATGACAAACTGTTGATGCCAAAAATTGACGAGGTAATAGTGCCTTATGGGAAACTTAGTTCAAGGGGGACCCTTTTGCGCCAAATTGAGTGACCTCCAGATTTTAAAGAAGTTGGCTTCTTCTATAATGGGTTTTTGGAAAGGGAAAATGAAACAGATATAATGAAGCAAAGTCTAATCTAAGGCGATGCACCAAAGTTTGCTGATGGGCACGATAAATCATAGATTTAAGGGCCTGAATGGTGTTGTCACATTCCAAAACGTCGGAGACTTAAAGCTATAGCATAAATAATTCATTTATTGACATAAAATAGTATTGCATACATCCTTACTACTAAGAAGAGTCATTTAGACATGATTTAGATAAGCAAGCTTGTATTCAATATATGGAGGTTCTTTCAAATGAAATGCTTAAGACAATATAAAGCACAGTTTATAGTTTAATCAAAACATGAAAAACAGAAAGGCCGAACAGTTGGCATAGTCTGCAAGTTTCTTGCAAATAAATATATAAAAGAGGCCTGGTGTCTATTGCTAAAACCAATATCTTTTTTCTTAAGTTTCTTGGACTTTTTCTCTCGTCGACAGAGAGAGTATATATAGCCGGAGAGAAAATTCCCACCACTTTGGAGAGCTGTAACAGAAAAGATCCCACAATCCCCTACAATGATGCTAGAATCAGAAGATTCCCAATGCCGTTACAACAACAACGAGTTAGAACACAACATCTGGACATCCAGGTGTAGGCGCGCCCTTTGCAATGATGGTAGTGGTCCCAACCAGGCTCGAGGCGACAAGTGTCATCCACTGCTTCAAACGACCATGACGAGCGGCACCCAATAGCATAATCTCCCTCAGCCAACCTATCGCCTGTTTCAAAGATCAGTGTAAGGTACGTGGCAGTTTGTCGTTGCCCGAATGAAAACCTCTCTCATTGCTTCCAAGAGATTGTGAAGACGCAACATGTGTCCAATGGGCTGACGTCCTTGTTGCAGTGGAGAGAAAGCTGCATCAACCGGGTGCGAAAGACGTGTGGCAGCGTTTCGTAGCCTGCAGTTGTTCACCTCCCTACTGTGTTGAAAGATCTGCGAATGATTGCCACCTAGCAGAAGGTAAGGCCCGCCAACACCTCTTAGAAGGTAAAAAGAAAGCCTCACGCAAGCACTACGCAACCTGTATTTGTTTATTTCATTCCTGCATGAAAAGCTTGCGATACGCCGCCACATAGCAAGATATGGGTCCCTCTGACAATCCTTAGAAATGATGGCCCCCGCAGAAGGCCTTCGCAACCCACGCGAAGCCTTTAAGGAAATAAGAGATAAAACTCTCTGGAAGTGTGACACGTGGACACCTAGCGTAGCCTCTCAGGACCTGAAAGGGAGGCCATTGTCTGAAGCTATGAAGAAGAGATGCGCCAAGTGGTAGATCAAAACTCGATGGAAAGTTGACTAAACTCGGCGACGCACAGGCCGACGCACACACATTTACAAAAGAAACCGGCAGGGAGCTGTTTGAACATTTATTTAACAGATACCTCATCACAGGGCAGTAATGTAGTAGCTGAGAGTTAATGAGCAAAGATTTTTTGCTACCTAACAATCAAGAGTCTATGATTAGATCATGTGCTATCAACTGTCAACACCTGGTGGCAATTACTTTTGAGCTGAGGTGGCGTGTATTTTCTATTTTGGCTGTATAAGGAGGGAAATGACATAGAAAAGATAGAGTTTTTCCAAGTGACAGTTTCTTTGTCAAAATATGTGTTTGCTTTAGTTTTCTTAAGGTTTTTAGAATTATTTTCAGAAACAAGTTACAAAACTACTTTATTCTAGCATGTTATATCTATTAAGGTTTAAAATATTGTGGGATCAAGGATCCTATAGAGGAGGAGTTCAACAAATGTCATCAACAAATTAGATAGTTTCGAACACCATGCCATTACTAATAGTCAAGGGTAGTCTAAATAAAGAGCTAGTCCCAGGCCAAAATAATTTTGTGGAAGATGAAAATGTTTGGTGCTTCCCATGCAATGATAATTATATGCCCTGAAACTTCCCAAGGGGAAATATGAAGCAAAAGGTGGCATAACAAAGGAGTAAGGGCATGATTCTAAATGCGGATGAGTGTGGATCATCCGAAATGGAGAATGCTTATTTTAGAGCACAAATGCAAGGGATGTCCCTAGAGCAAGAATTAGACATTACGCTTGACCAAGATCTTTTCTCATGGTTGGAAGAGGATGAGGCTATGTTCACAAATGAAGCTTCAATGACTAGAATTCCACAAGTGCAGACAGATTATAACACGAGATTGAAAAGAAGGCTCATGGGAGAATATGTACAACAAGCTTTGCCACATCAATTGTTCCCCCCAGAGAAGGAGGCTTTGTCACCCATCATTTGTCCTTTTCTACAGCCACATAATGTACCATTGGTAGAAAGGGAGGCAAACAAATCACCATGTCCAATCACGATGAAACATTTTCTCCCGAAAAAGAGAAATACCACCATTTAAGCCTATGGACCAAATGGTTGGGACACTTAATGTGGTGGAGCAATTAAAGAAGGAACTTTCCAATGTATCATTGTGGGACGTCATATCAATTCCTAAGAAAAAAAACCCTATTTCAAGAAGCATTAAAGGTGGAAGAACAAAGTTTTTCGGTGAATACGACTCAGTCTTACAATCAAAACGAAAATGACAGACCTAGGCTCCCCCAGGCTCCGAAAGTGACAACTTATGCAAATGATATGGGAAACACAAAGGATAAAGAGGTAAGAGAAACAAATCCCACACCTTTCTAGGAGATAAATTTTTGCATAATAATATGATTGATTCCTAGGGGCTAGCATAACAGTTATGCTAAAACAAGTGGAAGATTCTTTAAAGCTTAAGTATGAACCCCTTGAAAAGGGAATTATGCAACTAGATGGAAAGAAGGTCCTGAATGTTGTTCGGATAAGGGATCTCCCTAACCCTTTTCTCTTTCCCAAGCTAGACAGTCACTTAGGAAGTAGTAATAATAGACATTCCACCTATCTTTAGAATGTGTCTATCAAGAGATTTCACCACCAAACTTGGCGGATACTTGGCACTTGACTGGTCCCACTTGATATTAAGAACCAAACCTGGGGAAAATATGAATATTCTATCTAAATACTTACATCCTGAACACATTGCAAATGATGCAAATCTATGTTTCAAAGCTACCCATACCTCTACCATTCAATAAGAGAGATACTATGTAGAAATTCCCAGAGAGGAAGAAGATACAAGCGAGCAGATTTAGAAAGAAGAAGTGTTGCTCAATTATTTAATTGATTCCAATCCATTTGGTAACTTCCATGCTATAGGGCTAAGCACCTATGCAATTTTTGATGGAGATCAGGTATTTCCAAAACTAATGAAGAGTCGGAAGGAATCCGATGACCCGTTTGATAATCATATATGGACCATATATTTTGATGGTGTCAAGTGCAAGTTTGGTGCCAGAGTAGGTGTATGATTGGTATCTAATGGGATCATAATACCCTAGAACCTATCATTTTCAGTTTCCATACTCCAATGATGATACTGAATATGAAGCTTTGGTCCACGAGTTGAGTCTAGCAGAATAGATGGGCACAAGTAACATACAAGCTATAAAAAATTTAGAATCAGTAGTAAGCTAGATCTGTGTGTAAGCGAATGCAATAAATATAAGGCTAAGATCTTACATACATAAGGTATGGGATGTCATTGATAGTTTTGAAGCTTTCGATATACAAGGGAATCCCCAACCTCAAGATAACATTGTTGATTAGACGTTTCTTATTAGAACACATTTGGAATCAATTTTTGACCTGCTAGAGCAAATATTCTCCATAGCTTCAAAGGATTGTGGAGGGCTTGATGTCAAAAGTGTCAGAAGACCAACAATCGGCAGGAAAGCCTCTCACAAGAATAAACGAAAGTTGAAGGATTTATGTTGTAGATATTATCTTAGAGGTTACGACCCATGTATAGTTCAGTGTGCAATTGCCCTGGGTGAAGAACCCGAGTCCATTTGAAATAAACAAAGGATAGTCAACCTGAAGGTTGAAGCTTTCATAGCACAAAAACTCATCAAGTGGGGTGAACCAAAGGTTATATGTCCTATCAAATTTTTCACTTGGGTATTAAATATGGTCCTAGTTTGGAAAAGGAATAGTGATATCTGAGTTTATCTTGATTGCCAAGATTCAAGAAGAATTTTTTTGAAAGAACATTACCCTTCATCACTGATATGGCAGTTTTTCCAAACTCGAACCATAGCAGAGATCTCCTCCTTGATAGATGTTTCCTCAAGGGATAATCAAGTCTACATAATGGAATCCAACCAACACGAGATGACATTTACCACCGAGTGGGAAACACTTTCATACCCAAAAACACCATTCAAACTCTCTGATGCTAGTGCATATTTTCAAAGGGCAATGGACATTGCTTTAAAAAGATGGGTCAACCAAATTATTTTCACATATTTGGGTGATTCATCAGTTGAAGATGAACTTGATCATCTAGAAGGGGTTTCCTTAAAGGGCCAATGATTTGGGATTTTTCTTAATCCAAAAAAATATTTACTTGGAGCATCCCAAAGAAAGCTTTTTGACTTTACAATACCACACGAGGGAATAGTAATAGATCCTAAAAAAATATGAAGCTCATAATCGAATATTAGATCTTTTCTAGGAAAATCTAATCTTGTCCATGGATTCATACCATATTTCACAGGCATTGCAGCCATGATCACCCTGATGATTAAAGAGAGCATATCTTTTCAACAAAATTCCAAGGGCACAATAGTTATCAAGCAGCTAGAGACGCCTCTCTTTGAAGCCTCGACATTAATTATCTTAGAGTTTTCCAAAAAAAATCTATTATATATGTATAATGACCAACATGGTATAGGTTCTATGCTCACTCAAAAGTACAAGGAAGAAAATTAAGAGCATCCTATTACATTCCCTTCAAGGAAAAAGAAGAAAAGAGAGCCAACATGTAGAAATACATCACAGGAGAAAAAAATGTCAAGTTTCTAAAGGAGCTAAAAGCCAGGTTGGGTTTGCTTGAGACCATTACAGCCGATGATGTCTAAGGTCTAGTGGAATCACAAGGGTCAAATTTTTCTACCAAAGATTGGAACAATCATGAACAAGTTTCCCTGTTGATAAACCAAGTTACCCTCAAGTTGGCTTAGAAGGTTTCTCTATTTTAAGTGACGTACAAAAATTCAACAAAAACCCCAAGGTTGGAAGGAGATAGAGGAAAGGCTCATGGAGCCACAATCAAGCTCTAGTAGATGATCAAACAAAGTTTTCATGAAAATATTTCTAACCCAGAATTCAAAGAAGAAAGCTTTGTACTAAGGTACGATAGATGTGCTACAAAATCAAGGTGATATACAAAATTCAAAGTGTTGTGGCGTGGACCTTTCAAAAATAGCACATACAAAAGAAAGAACACATACGTACTTGAAGAAATGGAGAAAAGCATTTTAGATGTACCGATAAACGGTATTTATCTAAGGATTTTTCATTGAAACACGTAGTTCTTTTAAATTTTTTAGCAATTATGTACCATATGTAAAAAAATTGTAATTATTTCAAAACTTTGAGAATAAAACCCAAGAATAACATAGAGGAGATAAAATCTATACTATATTATGTTTATTGAAAAAATTTACAATATAGTGTATAGCGTGAGGCTCAGAATAAAACATGAGGCTCTCTTGAGTAAAACCCAAAAGAGGGAAGCAAGAAAAAGTTGTAAAAGGGAGGCAATGAGTAGAAAAATAGTAAATTTCAGCCTCCAATGATGAAGCAAAAGGGGCTCGTAATCGGGTTCTGCTTCTTCTTCTTCTTCGTTTCTTCTAATGGGTTGGAAGCAAGGGAAAAACACACAAAACACATGGGTTGTGAAATGCAGACCTAGGGTCTACTCACTACGAATTTGCACTAGGAAACCAAAGTGCTTTCTCCAGGAAATCCCCAGAACCTACTCCATGCCATACTCCTACAGAAGAAAAGTGGCCACTAGTTAAGAGGAACAATGGTGCATCTCCACGTCCATGGTGTGGAATTCAGTGAGGAAAGGCAACCAGAGTATGTCTGCTCCAAATTCCACGTGCATGTAGAGGTTCATAGCACTTGGGGTACCAACGCTAGGGATGGCCACTCACACTATCTCACCAAGCCCTTCCATTAGAGAGGTGTTGAACATCTTCTGGCATAACTCAATTATCATGGGCTTGGCCATATTCAGGTCTAGCAGTGAGGCCATGAAGTGGGAGAGCATGTTGTAGTTACTCTAAATCTAGTTCTCATTGGTAATATAGTCCACACCAACTACCCACTTGAACATATTAATGGCCAAGGGGTCGCAATTCCTCACCAAGCACTTGATTCGGTCATTAGTGACCTCTCCCACAAAGCAATTTTGCAGTCTCCGTGAAAGAAGCTGAATAGGGGTACCCAAACTAGCAGACATCCTGATGAAGCAGTGAATTATGGTGAAAAGGGAGTAGGCGAAATGCCAACTAAGTTAGAGGACTATATGTTTGAATGAATGTTGCAAAAGGTGGTATAGCTATATATAGAAAAGGCCAACTGACAAACTCAACCAATGGGATGTCTATTTTTGGCCAGACGACAACAAGAAATTTTGAGACAAAACAAAGCAAGGTGGAAATTTTTTATAGAGGATCTGATGGAATACCTTGAGAAATAAATTTAGATGTTGAGAATTAAATGACCTCATACACCAATGATTGACATGTTTCCTTCACCATCATTAGTGCCAACTAGTTCATTAATGGGAAAAGACATGGATTAACACACTAAGGCTCTAACAAATTAATGAGGATGTCTTTTCAAGAGTACCTTGTGCCATCTCAACACATTTCATATGACGAAAAGCATGCTTTTCAATGCAATAAATTAAATTGTAAAAGAGGCAATAGAGGGAATGTTCTAATTCCATGCATGTGGCTTTCTCGACATTCCAAGGGATACAAATCTCCTATCCACACGTATCACCTCGATGGCAACATTTAATGGGTCATTGATAGTAGCGTAGCCATAACTACATGCATAAGTTAGAAAATTAATTGCACTTAAAAGTAGGTTTTTTCTAGACAAAAAGGGAAAGTAGTTGTTACCAAAGAAGCTCTTTGTATCATTCTCATACAATCATGGTAGAAGTGTCTACCTCTAGTCGGTAGGCTGAAGCTCCAAACAGAAGACTTGTCTATGCTGATATATTTGGGCACTAGTTCACCAATTTCCCAACACCAAAAGAATGACCATTTGAACACTGCATGAAGGTTCAACCTGACAAACACATCCAAAAGGGGGAAGTTCAAGATATCACTGACAATTTTTACAACCCCCAATTATCCACCAACCCTAAAAATCTTAGGGAGGGTGCTTTTTAGAGGATGTTGAGGTATGAGTCGTCGGAGGGTTTTGCATTTCAACTCTAGAATAGTGGTTTTCCATAGTTTTTATTACCTATTGTGCATCCATTCCTAGAGTCGGTTGATGTGTGTGCAAAGAGGTTCAACAAAAATATAAAGGCCATTGAGGGCCATGGGGTCAAGATTATCATTTTTGCCAAAGCTATATGGGATATGTTGTGTATCCCTACGAGTTGGGGTGCCGACCCTTTCAATGAAGAACAAATGGATGCCTTGGGATAAGATATGTTTAGGAAAACAAGTGTCTATGAGGATGAGATAAAGGAAAGGCCACAAAGAGGACATATTTGTTGGCCTCTTTCATGAAGGAAATTTAAGAAGGATACACAGACTTCTGTATTCTCAATATTGGCCTGGGATTTTGGGCTCGATGATGACGAAGAGGTAAACCCTTTCCAATTTTTCCTAGGCCTTGTGCTCAAAAGAGAAAAGGTGCTAAGATTCTACGATTTTGCTAAGATAATGGTTGGGAATATGAACCTACAGTTGAGAAACTACAATGTTGATTCAAAATTTAGGTATTCTTCTATCTTGGTTCATTTATTATTACATCAAAATTTTGAGTGGATAGGCAAGAATGTGCCAATGTCAAGGACAGATGAGAGAGGCTATATCCAACCAATTTCTGTGTGGACCCCTATGTTTTTAAGAACAAGAGATTATTATCAATTTGCAAATTACTTTCTAAGACCAATGATACAAGACTTATTGCCTCGCCCCATTGGTCATTTCTTTTAGGAGGTTATAGAATGGATGGAGCATCCACCTATCCTAGTGGATTACTTCTTAGGTGAGGATTTCACATTTGTTAGATTTCATGGTTTCCTCGGGGAGGTTTTTCAACTCCCCAGATTTGTAATGAACCAAACTTTTGCATTAGAACCTTGTCGAAAAATATCTATTGTTGACAAGATTTATGGTGTTGGGAGGAATAAAGAAAATATTTTGTATCTTCCCCTTATGATTTCCAAGAGTCAAGTGATACTGAGTAAGTGGAAGGCTGAAGATGAGATCATGAATTTAATGGTAGCTCTGGGTTTGGTCCTCATTTCTGAAAAATGGAATTACAACCTAGATGGATGTTTCAGTCTAAGACACGAGTTTCGAGAGTATTTCCAAAGAAGGAGAAATCTTTCTTGGGAGAGTGCAGAGATATATATCGACTTGGCCCACATTCCAGAAGAACGATCGAAATGGCTAAGTTTTTATGAGCCTTAGATATAGTATTAGAGCAATCTCCCAATGAGAAAATATCTCAAAGCACAACTGAGGCATAAGGGATAGTCAGAAAGGAAGAAGAAATTTTTTTGGAGGTTCTAACAAGAAATGAGAAATCTAGGTGCCTTGTTCGGTAGCTTCCAGCTTGATGAGGAATTTGAGGACACGTATGGTAAGGAGGCTAATTCTGACAATAGCAATCCCAAGACAAGCCATGAAATAAAGGAGGAGCAAGTTGCACTCCTAATTCCTAGACCTCGGGAACTCGACAACCAAAGAGAATCAGGGCCAGGGGGTCCAAACGTCCCGTCTATGTCCCACACTTGAAGTAAAGGAAAAGGGGCTCGACGATCCCCAAGAGGATTCTTAGTGGCTACTAAAGGTCAAATGTCAGAGGAATTTGCAGGTAAAGGATCATAACGTGTTGACCCTAATCATACAAAGTGAAGGAGGGTCCAAGACCTAGGTGCCCTTGATATACTAGTTTGATAGGAAGAAGAAGTGGAGTCCACCCTATGGAATGTTTCATTGACTGCAGCTCAGGTAAGTTTTGCTCCCCCTCTTCTTCCTATTTTTGCATCTTTGGTCAACCCCCTGCCTCCTATTGAAATTAATCCTCCATCTTCGGTTCCTAAACTTGTAATTTTGGATATACCCCCTACCATTTTCAATAAACCTGTTGAAACTCTTCCACACATCGAAGGAGCATCATCTACTACGACTGTTGTTGTATCATTAGCTTCCTTGTCGAAGGCCCCCATTGGAATTGCTAAGACTATTGCTTTTCCCTTACTCCCGACCCATCTACTTCTGAGAAAGCACCTCTCCACTAGCCTTTTTCCATGTTTACCCCTACTATTTCTTCCCCTACTCCATTTGGTGTCTTTCCTTTTTCTACGATCACGTTTCCCTTTACGTCTCCCCACTCTCATACATCTGAAGTTTCCCCTACCATCACCTTTTTAGGACTACCTCCTTGTGCTCCCATTGTAGCTCAAAGTGTTGATGTCTCTCAAACTCTCTAGGGTCATTTCAATGTCTCCAAATAGGTCTGAAAGGCGAGGAAGTAGAAAATGTTGTCAAAATGTGTTGAGAGACCTGCCACAAGAAGGATTAAAGCTTGTTTTAATGAAGAGCGGAATTCTCTACTTATTACCACTAGGAGGCCAATCATTTCAAAGCCTAAAGGACAAATGTAGATGGAAGATAGTGATTTTCATGCTATGGGCCTAGATTTGAGTGAAACTTGGCCGCACGATAAAATGGTCCTAGCCAAAGCCACATAGATGGTGGTATATGTTGATTATGAACGACTGGACCATAAATTAAGGAAGCGCGAGGTTGAGTTGGAAAATATGAAAGGGACAGTGAGCAGACTGCAAAATGAAGTCCGAACCAAGGATGTTGAAGTAACCCACGTGAAGCAAATTCAAGGCCAACAAGGAGACATGTTCAGGTTGCTTGTAGATGCTCGAAATGAGAAAGTTCAACTTCATGCTGAAAATGAAAATTTAAAGAAAGAGTTAAGTAATGCTAGATCTCAAAATGTTGATGATCCTCAAAGGATCCAGATTGAGGCGGAAGAGTTAAGATAAGTAGTCAGAAGACTAAGCTCTGAGTTGGAAAATGCTCTTCGGGAGAAGGGTCAAATAGAAGAAAACACCAGAGCAAGAGAGGCTCAGTTTAACCAAGAGTTAATTGTTGCAAGAGGATCTAGATCCCTTCCTATAATGAGGATGTCGATAGTTATGCATTGGGAATAGATAGTGACTGGTGTGTGTGTGTGTGTTGGGACCCGCCTTACAATTTCTAAGGGTTATTCAGGAACTGAATGCCAAGGTCAGTCTGATGGTTGATTACTTCATAAAAAAATGTTCACCTTGAGTGGTGGATTCCCAAAGTTTCATCTCCAAATTGAGCGTCACCACTAATCAAGTTCTTAGAAGAGCAGGAATCCCTGATTAGTGGGTCACCTCCATCAAAGCCAATGAGATCATCAATTACCACATAGTTGCAAAAAAATGTAAGGATCACCAAATGGTGTTGAATAAAAGGGTCATTGATATCAAAAAGGACTTTTCCATCCTAGTTGGTTTCAGGTTGCCTCTTCTTCTTTCCCCAGATGAAGATGTGCTAACAATCCAGAGCAAATCAATGAGGCAATCTGAGGCAAGATTCAAACCATCACATAACTTCCAATCTTGAGTGCTATACCCATGGTGGATGATGTTGAGTGTGAAATCTACCCTCTTTCCCAACTCTATTATCACCTAGGTGTGATTTCTTCTAGATGGGGCATCATCTGTTTTAAGGAGGTTTTTTATCTCAAACAAACATACAGGCAGATCCAGACCCTTGTTCTACCAACAAATGCAGATTGGGAGGCCTAGCATGTTGCTTTCATCAAACTCCAGGAACAACTAGAGGCCTAGGTTCGAATCTTCGCATAGCAAAGACCCTCCTTGTGAGTCGCTAGAACTATGAAACACATTTTTTCCTTCAATAATTTTTTTTTTTTGGTTTACATAAATGTCTTTGGTATCAAGTGCACCCACGCTTAAATAAAATCATCAAAAAGGTGTGCAATGTGCCATGTGGAGGCTGTGCAGCTCTTACATTTTACTCTTCCTTTTGGGAGAAAGTTCAGGGCACGTGTTTGCTTGTTGGAAATTTTCTTGGGAGCTATATTTGCAAGCTCGAGAGTTTTTTCCTTGTTGCCATGTCATCTCCTCATTGTGGGTTGTTTTCACTACCTATAAAGTTATCTGATTGAGGAGTTTATATGAGCTGGCTAGCCTTTTCTTCTATTTTCCTTAGTTTTTGGGATGGAAGTTTTAAGACGGTTCTTAGGAGTGATGTGATCAATCAACTAGGTCTTTTTTCTAGGCTGTTGTTTTTAGGATATGATCATGTATGAGCTTTTATCTTTGCTAAAATATCTAAAAGGTATTAATGCAGTAGCTGAGAGTTAATGAGCAAAGATCTTTTGTGGCCTAACCAAGAGTCTATGATCGGATCGTGTGCTATCAACTGTCAACACCTGGTGGCATTTACTTCTGAGCTGAGGTAGCATATATTTTTTGTTCTGGCTATATAAGGAAGGCGACAACAGGGTATGTGCAAGATCATGATGGGCCAAAAAGTGGTGATATGATGGGTATGTGTAGGTTATGTGGCTAATGACTTTTTTTTACCCAAAATTGATGAAACAAAAGGGGTTTTTAAAGGATATTCTTAGCTTTCCACCAATATAAATTGTGCTTTAATTTGATTTTAATAAATAATTATTATTAATTTTCTATTTGAGTTATGACTAAAGTCTTGATTGATAGGCAGATTGAAAAAAAATATAGCTTTCAAATGGTATCACATTTTTTGAATTCAAAACATGTGTCACATTCTACGCTTTGCATACTATAGGATTAAAAAAAAGTGAATTTCATAAGGTTTTGACCAAGTTAAGGTGGTCAGACATACAATTTTTTATATATTTTAAAAGTTGTAATAAAAAAATCATAATTAATTATTTACTTGGAAAAAAATTACAAAAAAAAATGCACGACATTAGGACATGATTCCTCTACTTATATCTAAAATCTTATAAATAAATATTATCATTTTATTGTGGTTAGTGTGGTCAGACATACACCTACTTCTTATTTTTCCTTGAAATTTAAGTACTACTACACTGAAATTTCAAATTTTTACCAAATAGTTTTTTTTTTTTAAAGAAACCTAGTAGTTTAGAAACTACATTCAGGGTATGTGCAGGATCATGATGGGCCAAAAAGTGGCGATATGATGGGTATGTGGCTAACGACTTTTTTTTTACCTAAAATTGATAAAACAAAAAGGTTTTTAAAGGAGATTCTCATCTTTCCATCAATATAAATTATGCTTTACTTTGAATTTAATAAATTATTATTAGTCATTTTCTGTTTGAATTACAACTAAAGTCCTAATTGATAGGCTGATTGAAAAACATCTATAGCTTTCAAACAGTATCACATTTTTTTAATCTAAAATATGTAATCTAAAATATGTGTTACATTCTATGCTTCACATACTATAGGATTAAAAAAGGAAAAATTGAATTTCATGAAGTTTTGACCAAGTTAAGGTGGTCAGACACATGAGTTTTTATATTTTTAAAATTGTAATAAAAAATCATAATTAATTATTTATGTGGAAAAAATTACAAAAAATATGCATCACATTGGGGCATGAGTCCTCTACTTATATCTAAAATCTTATAAAAAATATGATCATTTTATTGTGGTTAGGGTAGTCGGATAGACACCTACTTATTTTTCCCTAAAATTTAAGTACTCTGCATTGAAATTTCAAATTTTCACCAAATAGATTTAAAAAAAACCTAGTAGTTTAGAAACTACATTCAATTTTCTATAGATTCTATTTTTACATATTTTTGAAATAATATAGATCATAACTTATTCAAATTTTTATGTCAAGTTGCCTAACTCTATTTTTTTTGAATTTTTTGCCACTTAAGGGCCTATTTTTTCCATGATGATCCTACACATACCCTTGAATTTGCTACAAATAATATTCTTACATATTTTTGAAATAATATAGATAACTTATTCAAATTTTATGTCAAATTGCCTAACTCTGTTTTTTCTGATATTTTCGCTAGTTAAGGGCCTATTTTATCCATGATGATTTTACACATGCCCAACACATAAAATATAGATTTTTTTTCCAAGTGATAGTTTATTTGTCAAAAGAAGTGTTTTCTTTAGTTTTCGTAAGGTTTTTAGAAAAATTTTCAGAAACAAGTTACAAAACTACTTTATTTTGGCATGTTAGATCTATTCAGGTTTAAACGATTGTTGGATTGGCATTCGACCTTTTTGTCAAAGTTCATTTTATAATTAAAGCATGAGCTATTGAGGAGAATTTGTTGAGATTGTGCATGTATGGCATTTTTCAAGCTTTCTTTCTTTATATTGTCATTCTGAATGAAACACTGTGTCTTGCAAGTTGTATCCAGATAACTTTTAAGTAACAGATTTTTATGATTTATGGTTGTATGGTATAATAGTGGCTTAGGAAAATTGGACTATGTCATTGGAGGTTTCTATTTTTTTGAAAGTTATTATTTTGTTGTGCTATGTTGTATTGGGAGATAGAGTTCTTGTGATTTCTGAAATGTTATTCTTTTACTCATAAGAAGTCTTTATATTTGATTGAACCTTAATGAACACTAACTATAGAAAGATCTAAAAGTATGCATTGTGCTTGAAGTTATCATTTACTATTCATTCCCTTTCCAACAATGAGGGGTTGTGACATTTTGTGTCTATTTATATCAATCTTAGGAATAATTTGGGTTTGAAATGTTGTAAAATCTTTGGCGCATCACCTTTTATGTTTTATATTTTCATTTCTTTTCTCCCCTTATCTCAAAACCCAAAAGAAGAGCCAAATTTCTATTAAAAACCTAAAGGTATTTGAAGTGAGGCACAATTTATCCCCCACTCGCTGAATTTCCCATAAGACTATTGGATAAGCATAAGATTTGATGATCAACAGGTTCCATCCTTTCTTTTCACAAAGATAACTAATGCTCCCCAAGGAGACACACTAGGTCTTATAAGCCCTTTGTCTAGCAATTCCATTAACTAGTCCTTCAACTCATAGATTTCTATGGTGGTCATCCAATAGGGTTCCTTGGATTAAGGCTCAAATTCTAGGAAAAGGTCAATAGAAAAGTAAAATTCCTACTTCGGAGGTAACTTTCTAAGTTCATCAGGGAATACATCTTGGAACTCCTTGAGAATAGGATAGTTATCTGAATACGGTTCCTTGCTGTCAGGGTTACTAACATGTGCAACATAAATTGCACATCCCTTTCAACAAGCCTTCTTGAGCTACATTGCAAAAATCTGTCTAAGCTCCAAGGGTCTCTACATTCCACAAATCTTGACTGGATTTCCATATTCATCCAGAAAATTGACTACATTATCCTTGTAGTTCATTATAGCCTTATGCTTAGTTAACCGATTTATTCCCAAAATTACATCATATGAGCCTAAAGGTGCCACATACAAGTTGACCTAAGTTTGAAAGGTTGGAAGCTCTAATTCACTACAAAAGAGATAGTTATCTACCCTCCACTTTGTTTGATTACCATATTGGACTGTCCATGACTTCATCATATATCCAATTCTAATGGGTATCTTGGATATTATTCTAGGATCTATAAAATATTCAATAGCTCGAGTATCAATTAGGATAGAGATAGATTTATCATAGAGCTTACTCATCAACTGAATTGGCGAAGCCTGATACTCTACCTGCCTATTATACACTACAAGATGGATTTGGTGATGTTGAGTTTACTGACAACTTCCTTCTGTTGGAATCAAGGAACACTGAGAGGGGGGTGAATCAGTGTTCTACAATTTTTAACTTTATTGATTTGATCTTTAAAGCACTTATAACATTCAACCAAAAGAAAGATGCATGAACATAAAATAAGTAACCACAACACCATAACACAAGGTTTTTTTACATGGAAACCCTGTTAGGGGAAAAACCATGATGGAGGTCAATCCACAATATGATTTGAGTATACTCAAAATAATTGTTTACAAAAGGAATGCACATGCATTCAGGCACATTGCCTAGAGCTCACTACTCAAATACAAAAGAAGACTCGTTGTCTTACAAAAGCATTTAGATAACATCCAAAAGATTTGAATTGAAAAAATACCATCTACAAATGCTTGATCATAGTTTCAGTGAAGCACATCAATTGCATTCTTGACCTTTTGTCTGATTCTGCTATGTCTGCTTTAATTTGCATCACAAATCCTTTCATGCACAAGTGAAACTATGCATAATCGCTCTACAATCCTTTTGAATTTCACACACACATGAACACACTTCGTACATACACCAAGATAGTATAAATGATCACTTATATATATTCACAACTAAATATTTAATCAGCCACATCTTGACTTCAACAAAGTATAAAATATTTACAAATTGTTGACTCGATCCACAAATAATTTTCAATGCACACCAGCCAAAGTAAGCCACAACATAGTGAGGACCCAAATCAACATGCTCGAACACAAAAACAATTAAACAATTACTCCTCAAATATCCACAACACACTACATTCACTTATTCAGCGTTCTTGCACTGATAAATAGAAAAAAAATCAATGGATCAATACAAGGATCTACGATTCAAGGATAAAAAAGATAATATACCAAAAAACCTTCCTTGAGATCCATAACTCAAAATTATAATAATTTTTTTTCATATGAATCAATGCACACAATTCTGTCGGATCCTCTATTCTACCTTGATAGTTAATCACAAAACTTTGATTTGACTTCTAGTATGATCAAATGTTGAAATGTGGATTGAATCACAGACTAGGGTTACCATTAATGATAACACCAGATGACACGTGCAGTGTCTCTTTCCAACAATCTCCCCCTTTGGCATTGATGGCAACACTTAGTGAAAAATGACTAAGTGTCAGATCAGTACTAACATGAATTACACAGCCAACCTTCAAAACTTGAAAAACACAACTCCCCCTGAGATGATTAAGGCATTTTTCACTGTCTCATTCTCCACCTTTGAAATCAATGGAAAAGGTAGGAATACACATTACCAAAATCAAATAAAATTGCTATGAACAAACTGCTTATGTACAAGCATGCTTCACTAATTTACATAAACTTGAATATATCTACAAAATTGGTCTTCAATAAGCTCAAACTAGTGCCCCAACACTTTTTGAGACTCTCCAAGATAGTCATGTGACCATAGAATAAGTAAGATTGCATCTATATAGACTCAAGGTTCACTGGATCACTTCCCACCATAGCATCTTGTGCTTCCTTCAATGCACTTAGCATTGTCTCCATCTTAGGACTGAATAGTCCTCTCAACTCACAGACCCTTTCAACAATTCTTCCTCATTCATGCTTCAAACTTTTGATTTTTCCAAGTAGCGATATTCCTTGACCTTCTTGCTTTGCAACAAGAATGGTTAGAGGATCAAATGCTTGAGAGATATCTACTAACTATTTCTCATGCTCCATTTTTTTTTCAATGTCTTTAGTGAACTTAGACAATGATAAACATGACTTATAAATTTTTCCACCTTTAGACAAAGCACTTTGAATATTCTTTACATAGGTAGCTAAAAAATATTTGTCATTAGCAATCATCCCTTTCAACCTACTAAACCTTTTAGCATCAAATTCCTTTTGAACCTTATCCATAGTCGACTTTTCAAGTGACTCAAAGTGAGTAGTTACAAAATTGACAAGTTTCCTCAATTGACCAAATGGAGAATCAAATGAATCCTTGACATACGAAGGCATATAATATTCTCCATAATACTAGATGTAAGATTTAATAGGTGACTATCTTCAATATGATATTTCAAAATCTCTTCCCTTGCCTTGGCTTGAGCAAATGATGCAACTTTCAGTTTCTCAATGGGAGATAAAGTAGCTAAGTTGATAGGACCTTTAATAAATTTAGGATCAAACTCTTCCTATTTCTCCTCCAAAAACTCCTTCACTGCCTTAGCAGTGTCTCTTGCTTCCATAGGAATCTCCTTCACTTCATTCTTCTCTTTATTCACTATTTCTTTCTTAGCTTTAGGGATCTCCTTTTCTTCAACCAACGCAACTTTAGGAGCTTTAGTATCCATAGGAATTTCAGTTTCATGTATATCTAGAGGATTCAAAGTATCCTCAAATTTATCTTCTTTTCCTTCTTCATTTACTGGACTAGATGGAGCATCTTCCACATTCACTTCTTTAGAAACAACATTGTATCTATTCTTTAATAGGATTTCCTTAGTATACTTTGCCACCTCTTCAGTCTATCCAATCATTAGCTTATTCACCCTTGTCTTGCTCTTGAAATCCCTTTTAGCTTCATTGAGAGTTTTCTTCATCTCTTCAATAGACATCACCAGACATAGATCAACAATTATCCATTCTCTCATTTGCTCTTCTTAAGTTCTTGCATTAACTCTTCTCATTTCCAAAACTTCATACAAGCCTTTTGGAAACTCAGACATTATTTCAAAGAGGATCATATTAAAAAATTTCAAATACTTTATTGTCCCTTCCTCAATAATTCTTTGACCGACACTATCAAAGTTGTCATACCATTCACAAAGTGGCCTAAGATTACCATCCTTAATCAAGGATTTTTCAACTTCTTCTACAAACATATCTAGTTTATCAGTTTTCATCTTTTTCTTTGCTTTCTTCACCTGAGGGCTTGTCCTTAGAGACTTTTATTTTCTTTGTGCCCTTTTTCTTGATTTATCTTATCTCTTCATTAGATTTGGTTTCTTCATCTTTTGAAACAACATAGACTCTTGTGCTCTTATCCTTCTTCCTCTTTCCTTCTCTACTGAATGGCTTGAATTGAGCTTTTACAAGACTTATCTTCTTTGCAGGACTAGATGAGAGAGCAAAGCTCCTCATGGATCTAGATCTGGAAGAGGAGGCTGTCAAACTAGCAGATTCAATTTTAGCTGGCTCTCTTGCTTCAACTTGTTCTCTTTTCCTCATAGCTTCTCTCACAATTTCAGCTGATATCTTCATGCTTTCTACAAAGGCTTCCACTTCTTTTCTTACCTTCTGGATTATCATTAGCTTCTTCAATTGTGTGTAAAATTCCAAATCATTTTCTTCAAAGGTACCAAACCTTTCTTCTGTTGGATCCCAAGGTTTACTTAGCAAGTGTTGAGCATACAACTCCAAAATGTTTTCCTCAACCTCATAACCCATAGGAATTATCCACACTGTTCTATGATCTACAACTTCCATCAAACACTGATCAATATCAACCATGAAGAAAATTGTATCCTTGTACTTTTCCATAATAGATGAAGGGATCCTTTCCCTATCTTACATCTCATTGTGAAAGTTATTGAAATAACCCCAAATAACAGTTTTTCTAGCTTTACTATCACCAATTCCATACAAGATATCTCTAATCTGAATAGCTACTAATTTATCACCTTGCCATTGAAATTTTCCAACTCCTGGAACTTAATTCATGAAATAAAAGAATAGAAACAACAAGTTACCATACTTGAAGGAATTCTACTTACCCTTTTTTATTTTTCCAAGATTCTCCATTAGTTGGCTCCTAAGTAACTCACACAGGTCATAATTTGCATATTCCTTAACAATATGATATGCTGCATAGATTACAGTACTAGATACATAATTATCCCGACTAGAGTGATAAATATTGTACCTAATGAGCATAGAAGAAAATTTGACATTCACTTAAATAATATCATCAATTGTCATAGCTCTCTCGTCAAACACTGAACTGGTTGCATCTACAATTGTTTGATTCTTTAAAGCTTTCAATGTGGAAAACCCACCAGATGAATTTAAAATAGTAACAATCCTTATAGCTTCCTTTGTAATCTTAAAAAGCTGACTTAACCAAATAAACTCAGCATGCACTCAACTCAATATATACCAAACCCATTTATTCTCTTCAAACACGAGAAATTTCACAATCTCTGTGAATTTCTTCTCCTCCAAAGTTTTGAATTCAGGTTTTATAAAAATATCTTCTCCCACAAGGTGATTGGTGTACAAATTCAACAACTGGGAGCTTCCTAACTCTTCATCATTTGCATGAATGTATTCCCTAATATCTTTGATACTCAAAATTCCATACAAAATAGAGGAAAATGTACCTAAGGGTTTTGTTTCGATGCATTTAAAAATGTGCCACTTGAATTTCAGATGAGGCCTATCCTTAATGTCCACAACCAATGAAGTAGCCATTTCCATAATTTTCAAGTTCACGAGTTTTCAGATAAATACCTTTCACCGGATTAGGGTTTGATCACCAATTCACTTTCAAACTTTAATCTTTCCCAAACTTCACTTCAAAGCACTCCAACCTTCTTCTTCTTGAAATGAAATGTGACAAATGATAGATAGAAATGAATTTGTATCATTCATACACCTAACCTTTTTATTATAATAAATTATTTTACCTTAGGTCTTTCAGATACCCTGCTTTCACAGAATATAAAAGAAAATTCTTCTGTGGACCTTAAAATTTGCATAAATCTCCTCCACAAGAGGTCCCAAAACATTTGCACATCATTAATGCAATCATTGCAATTTGCCACATCGAGTTTGAACTACTAACAAGGGGGTTAAAATATTTTCTTGAGAACTCCCCCTAGGCTAGAGGCCTTAAATTAATTCCTGACGGAACTACCATATCCTAGTTCTGGTGTGGAATCATTTCCTGCATCAAAGGGACTCTTCTTCACCCATATCTTCTTCATTTACTTCTTAATCTCATCTATAGTAACTTTTCCTTTTCCCTTTTCATCCTTCTACATGTTTTTCCTTTGATTTACCAGACCCTTTCTACTTCTACAAAATCTAGCAATGTGACTAGATTTGTTGCAATTATAACACACCACATTTCTTTGTCCAAACCAGTTGTACCATTGATTTTATCTTGATCTACACTAGTTAGCAATATGGCTAAATCTATTTCATGTATAACATCTGACATCTCTATTGAAAAAATTGTTTGAGATATTTTTGCATTCATTTGACTTATGACCATACTTATTGCAATTGAAACACTGACCTGAGAATGATGGACCACTTGGATTCATTATGCTTCTACATTGAGCTGCCATATGACCAAATTTATTGCAAAAAAAATAGTATCCATTGAACCTTTGAGCATTAGGTTGTCTTATCGATTACCTTCCAGCTTTGTTCATCTGATTTTCTTGCCTAAATCTCCTTTGTCTAGATTTGGAACTTTCTCCTTTCTCATATCCAAGAAATCGTTTGTCACTTCAAGTCCTCTAACTTTTAATTAGTTCATCAAGCTTGCTGAGCCAATCTTGAACTTCTCCTTGAATTCATCTACATTAGCAAGTTCATCTCTGAGATCAACAATCTTCTTTTCAAGATCTTCTTCATTATTTCTAGATTGTTCCAATTCAAGCTCCAACTGATTGAATCCACTAGTAATTTAGTTGCATTCTTCATATTTCTCTTTCAAGGACTGAGCAAGATTCTCTTCATTCTTCTTTCTATCTTCAATCTCCTTGGTCATCCTCATCATAATAGATTCCATCTCATGCATTAGGACTATATTATCTTTAGAAAAAATTTCACATTCTTCAGTCTTTTCCTTTAGGGCTTGACTTAGTTCATCTTCCATGCTCTTACTTTCTTTCTTCTTGATTTGATCACAAAGTTCCATTCTCTTCTCCCTGGACTTATTGATTTTATCTTTCAATAATTGAATGAATTTCTCAACATTCATGAGACTTGCTTGCAATTCCCAGACTTCAAATTTGGACTGATCAAGATCATCTAGTGCAACCAAAATTTTTTGTTGAAGACTGCTTGAATCCATTAAACCACTTTCCTGTATCTTCCCCGAGCTTTTAAACTTCTTTCGAGGAACTAGGCTCTGATACCAATTGTTGGAATCAAGGAACATTGAGAGGGGGGTGAATCAATGTTCTACATGATCTTTAAAGCACTTATAACATTCGACCAAATTAAAGATGCGTGAACATAAAACAAGTAACCACAACACCATAACACAAGGATTTTTTATGTGGAAACCCTGTTAGGGGAAAAACCACAGTGGAGGTCAATCCACAATATGATCTGAGTACTTATACTCAAAATATTTTTTTATAAAAGGAATGCATATCCATTCAGGTACACTGCCTAGAGCTCACTACTCAAATACAAAAGAAGACTCATTGTCTTACAAAAAAATTTGGATAACATGCAAAATATTTGAATTGACAAAATAACATCTACAAATTTTTATCACAGTTTCGATTTAGCACATCAATCACATTCTTGACCTTCTATCTGATTCTGCTCTTTTGCTTTGTCTGCTTTAATTTGCATCACAAATCCTTTTATGCATAATTTAAATTATGCATAATCACTCTACAATCCTTTTTACTTTCACACACACATCAACACACTTCATACATACACCAAAATGGTATAAATGATCACTTATATATATCCGCAACTAAATATTTAATCAACCACATGTCAGCTTCAACAAAGTATAAAATATTTACAAATTGTCGGCTCAATCCACAAATAATTTTCAATGTGCACCAACCAAATTCAGCCACAACATAGTGAGGACCCAAATCAACATTCTCAAACACAAAAACACTTAAACAATTATTCCTTGAATATCCACAACACACTACATTCACTTAGTCTTCTTGCATAGATAAACAGGAAAACAATCAATTCCAGATCTTCTAACTTGCACATAGATTGATATAAGGCTCTAAGAATCAAGGATAACAAAGATCATATACCAAACAACCTTCCTTGAGATCCACAACTCAAAATGATAACAAAAAAATTTCATATGAATTGATGAACACTATTATGTCAGATGCTTTCTTCTACCTTGACAATTAATCAAAAAACTTTGATCTAACTTCTAATGTGATCAAATGATGACATGTGGAAGGAATCATAGACTAGGGTTGCCATCAATGACAACACTAGATGGCATGTGCAGTGTCTCTTGCCAACACCTTCCTTCCATGAATTTGACTACTGAGGACAATTCAAGCCATAATGATTGCCTCCACAAGTTTAACATCCATAACTAGGCCCTTTGTGACCTCCTAGCTTGTCCTATCTAAATCCCTTCTACTTATGGTTGTCTTTACCCTTGATTTTTTTTTCCTTTTTGTTCTTTCCACCATTACCATCTTCACCCTTCTCTTGTGACTCACTTCCCCTCTTGAGATTACAGATCTAATGGCTCTTGTCTCTTTTATGAAATTTCTTTTTCTCATACCACAACTTAAGATTTGAGTCATTATGGAGATTGGGTAACTGTTGTAGTTTATTTTCCTATTTGGTGGCCTTTTGGAAGACTTCATTCATGGTAATAGGTTCATGCATATCCACTTTAGCTCCTATGTAGGGTCTCAGTCCCATTATGAATTTTCAGATACAAAACTGTTCACCTTCCTGATACTATGGCACATTATTCAACAGGTTGGTGAAATTTTCCCAATACTGGATTATAGTCATGTTCCCTTGAGTTAGATTATGAAATTCCATCACTTTCTTGTCATTGAAAAGTGGCAATAACCATCTCTTCCTGAAATATTGGAGGAAGAGTTCCCAAGTGATCTTAATGGGATGGAGATTCCTTTCTAACTTCTCGTTATCTAACCAAGTAGTTGCTTCACCTAAGAGCTAATACGTAGCCCATGACGCTTTAGTCTAATCAGAAAGATTACAAGGCCCAAAGTATTTTTCCATCTCTATAATCCAAGCCTCTACTCTTGCTCCAATAGCCTTAAATCAAACTTGGGAAATGCTACCCATTTGAGATCCTTTCCAAGATCATCCTCGATTTTTTCTCATGGACCTACGCCTAGACCGCCATCTCCTTGATTGACTTCTACATTCTTGCACTCCCAATCCTCGTGTGCCACTCAGACTACTTGTTCTATGTGATCCATGTGAGCCTCTTATCAGTTTAAAAGCTCTATAATTTACTCCAACCTCTTGTTAGGTCCGTTATCAGAACCACTACCACCCATCTCTTGCCTAGTACTCACCATGTTGAGTCACTCTTATCTTACAACACATTCATGTTTCTTGCATCTCAACACTGAGTTCAATGAATACAAATTCTTATTCTACATCACATAGTTTACACATGCATACATCCCTTACTCATAGAAAGAATGCACATTCATTCATAATAAACACATTTTGGTGTCCTTCGTTTGAACACATCAAAAAAATTATTTGGTTTTATTTACATTTAAGGTGAGTCAATAGACCCTTATTTACAAAAGGCTTCTTGTTACATTATTCTATTTTCTTGACATCAGAAAGAGGACATTCCTCTAGGTCCTCGTTTGAATTTAGATCAAACTTTACAGAAGAGGATGGTTGAGCACACAAGATCTCCTTTTCCTCTTTAGTCAACAAGGGTGTGTTGGGTCCACACCCTAGAGGCTAGTAGTGGATTGCAAAAAGCTTTTTGATCTTAGGTGTTCGCTTCTCCTCAATCTTCAAGCCTCTCTCTAGCTTAATGCGTGTAAGGGCCTAAGCTATATTTTTTTCATTAAGAATTTTTGGTTGAACCTTCATCTTGGCTTTTCCCTCCATTAAGTCTTTCTTTTGTGAGGTTCTAATAGTTTTCCCTTTCCTTTCTCCCACCTTTAACCTTCCCATACCTACATTCAATCCAGGTTCAGTAAATTCTCAAGACAACTAAATTTTGGTCAAGGTTCAACTATCCCTAGTCAAACTATGGTAGACTCAGAGGCCTAGAGTTCAACACTAAGCTTTGATACTAAATGTAATAATCCAACCTAAATTACTACTTAATTATTATTATTGTAAATGACACATGAATATATTTCAAATGTAAAAAGACATTGCTAGTAGCTATATTCAATCATAGCAACACACATCCATTTAAAATGAGTCAAAGATTCATATATTCAATTCAAAAGTCAAATTACAATATCAGGTCTAACTTGGCTCACCAGGCCACATAGTCAAATGTACATTGTTCAACTTGACATCAAGCACATCAAGTATTATATCAAGGTTACATCATAGAACAAAATGTCTTGTGTGCATGTAAGGTTCCTCTTGACGCTCACCTCCACTGGTGGATGAGAACATGGTTGAATTGCTTTACCACCCAACCATGAAGCTTACACTTCCCTAGAATTCTTCCAACTTGAAGAATACCTAACCCTGCACAAAAAGTTTAGCAAGAGAACAATCTACAAGGTGGAATCTAGTGTGTGCCCATACATGAACATGCAAATTATATCTACAAGTTAGAAAATAAAATGCAAGATCTATGCTAGGAATGGAAGAGAGTGATATCATGTAGAGTTCGTACATACAAAATGAACTATATTGCTTGGCCAAGCATATAAATTTGTTGTAACAACAACAAACAATAGGTTTTGGTAAATAAAACCTATACTCTTTGAACTCCATTCCGACATTCGTCTTAGAAGATAAATTTCTATAGTACATCATTTCATAATAGCTATCTACCCTCTAGAAGTATCTACCTTGAGGTGCTCTAGTCTACTTAGATATCATTGTTATATTTAAGTAAAAGAATATTCTTCTCACATATGTCTATGAAAAAGAAGAATTATATTACTAATTTCCTCTCTAAATAGGAATCAAACACATGATTCAAATAGAACAATGCAATATTTATTCATATCATTCACATGTCCTATTGGGAATAGGATGTCATTTAATTGCAATCCTAAACATATTTGATGTATCTCCTAAGTCATTGGAAAGTGTTCCCCAACACTAGGATTAGAAAGAGATTAAATTCAAATGAAATGAACATATAAATTGACATTTGTAATTAATCCTAAATAATAGGAACATATGGGGATTCCCAGGAAGAGATCCTACAAAATAGAAGCACATGGGGTACCCATATGGAAGGTGGAACTCACCTTGCTTAAGTTAACTATTTGGAGGATTGATAACACTTCAATAATGCATGTTTAGATCCTACAAGTTAGGGATTGATATTTACATGAGTGGATTTTAGTTCAGTTAGGGTTTAGTTCTCTTTAGTTGCATGTAGTTAGTTTGAGTTGAATGCTAGTTGACTTTAGTTGACTTGAGTTACATGACTAATGACTTCAATTTCATGACAAATAATAGGTGGATACATTTAGTTAAGCGGGGATTGATCAGTCATGCATAATGTTTGCATGAATTGGTGGAGAGATATGTTTCAGTTAACTAAGATTGACTTGGACCCACCTTGGGCACCCAAGTTGGCATCTTTGAGTTAACACTTTTTGCATGAGAATGTATTTACAAGGCCCAGTTAAGTGGGCCCATTCTTGGGTGCCAACTTTGAAGTGATGCTTGAAAGATATTTTCTTGACCAATGATCAATTAAGTGTTCAGTTTGGGGCACCTAAATTGAGGAGACTTTGGTTTTGACTTCATGTTACAGTGTGGAACTCTACTCACACAATCTAGGCATAGATTTTTGAGAGGAGCTTTATACTCTTGTATTTGATAACTCTTATTAGTTTACATGCTCATTAAAATTGTCTATTTATTGCAAAAATTGCATTAGAATTTATAGTAGGTTAGTACGTTGAGCTTGTTTATGTGTGAGGGTTTGTAGCATGGCATGGGATGTGTGGATTCATGCTTGGTCACATGGAATGCATGGATAGCTTGTGGTGCAAAAAGTGTATGAGAGTTTTGTGTAGTTTTTCAAGAAGGATTGTTGAAGGAAAGGAAGCATATCAATCAAGGATTGATATAGTATTATTGTAATCTTGTTCAAAGGATAAATAATACAAGCACTAATGATTCTGGTGGTGGAGTTTTTTCCCGAAATGTTTCTCCACATCTCTGTTGTGTCACCTCTATCTTCTTGTTGCATTCTTCTACAATCTTCTATCTCTTTCTACAATTGGTAAAATTGATCTAAACAGATTAATCATACACAAATAATTATGACAAAGAACACTTAATTAAATCTATAGTCACATAGGTTTACAAGTTTTAAGCTACAATTTCACCTTCATCTTCAACATGTCCCATGTTTACTTTCAACATAAGTATTATCCATTTAAAAATGAATTAAATAAAAAGAAAAAAAGAAGGTATGTCACAAGTATGTGTATTTACATAGATGAAGTATATGTGCATACACATATATGTGCCCACTTAAGTTATTGGTGTGTGCATACATTCTAAAATAAACCATTAAATTAGATTTTAATCATTCAATAATATTTTGTTTGACATTTCTTTCATGAAAATAAGGAATTCATAATAAGTTTGTATTACAGTTTCTCACATACTATTGCTTCCTTTATATTCACACAAACTATGATATCCTAACATTGTTGTTTTACATGTGAACATTCACCATTTTGACAAGAGAACAATGTTTCCAACTAAATAGTTATAGAACAAGCCACTTCATATAGAATGTTCATAGTTAACAACTTAGAATCAATGTCAACTGATTTAGCTAAATAGTTTAATGAAAAAGACTATTTTCAACTACACACACTTTTAAACAAATCAATGTCATTTCCAATAGAACATTCACTATTAACAATAATGTGACATTGTTTCAAGCTAAATAGTTACAAATTATGACAAAACAATATTGTTTCCAATAGAACATGCACTATTTACATCAATACAATGTCATTTTAGGTTAAACAATTATAGATTATGACAAAATAATGTTGTTTCCAATAGAACATTCACTATTTACATCAATACATTGTTGTTTCAGGCTAAATAGTTATAGATTATGACAAAAAAAAATCATTTCCAATAAAACATTCATTGTTTACATCAATACAATGTTGCTTCAAGCTAAACAGTTATAGTTTATGACAAAGAAATGTCATTTCCAACTTAACATTCACTTTTTACATCAATACAATGTTGTTTCAGGAAAAAGAGTTATAAATTATGTTAAAATAATGTTGTTTACAATGGTTTATGTTTTTATCTTCAAGTTCCATTGCCTCATTTACTAGGCTTAGTTATTCTAAAATTTGTAAATAAAATTTCAAGTAAGAATACTAAAATGAAGCTAATATCAACTTTCAAAACAACTTTAAAAGTAGTGGACTACTTACTATCTGTTAATCATTAATAATAAAATGATCAAATCCATGAGATCAATCTTATCTGAGTTTAGTTTGAAACCCTCATTCATTATTTACATATACTATAAATCTATCATTCTAAAACAATATTCGGTCATTGACATCTATACAAAACATGAGGGTCGAGGTTGTGCCTTAATAGTCATCCTTGATTTAGGCATAGTCACCCACAGGTGACATGGGTATCATTTAATGTAAATGATATTTTGCTAAATTACACATGTATCAAGATGGAGAATGAGTTTATCATTTGGCCTTAATAATTTATGGATTAGGAATCGAGTGTTTTCACAATGTCCCTGTGATATTATAGTATACATGATGCATTTGAAAGAATAGCCAAAATTATATATATAAGGCCAGGTGTCATAGCCCTTCATCTCCATGGATGATGAGACTACGAAAAGCTTTACAAAATACTATCGATACTAGATTGAGGGGGATGGTATTACACCAAATGATGACCATCACATAGATAAGTCAAAGCAAAAATAAATGAAGAACATATAAATGTTATCGAAATCTCTTAAGGAGATTTGATCTACCACTTAAGGGTGGTATCAACCATTGCTCACACAACTCCTATTGAAGGCTATTGGTTTAGCCGATAGCTCTGTGTCAAGCTAAGTAAAAAGATTACATGCATCCTATGCTATGATGGCAGTTATGGAAGAAAATCTTACAAAAAAATGATTCCATCAGCTCTCAAGCCGTGGCAAAACATGCATTGGTAAATACAGTTATAGAGGAACCGATACAATCATATTACAAGGAATACCATCTGATTCATGGGAGGTCGAACAATTGGTTTTATTCAAACTATATAATAGACACCATATCAATTTGACTATGCATAGAATACAAATAATATTGTAAGGAAATTTAAAATAAATCAATAGTTAAATGTAAACCCACGAAATTACCTCTAAAATCAAGGGTTCTCCTTTGGTTTTTTTCCCACAAAGCTTGGTTCGATGAATCATACACTAAGAGTGGTGTTGATCTCCCCTAGAAATAACAAGTTTCCTACATTTCACTATTCTACACTAAGGGGAAAATTCCATTGGTAGTGGGCATTAATGATTTTTTCCACCCCATCCTCTAAATTTTTAATATGGCATTACTGTTGTTGGAAGACCACATCCATCGTGGGATTTTCCTCATAATATTGATTTAAATTCCGTATATTCAATATTGATAATTATTGATTTCAAATTCACTATGTGTATATATATATATAAATATATATTTCTCACATATATATAATTATATATATATATAACATAATTTATATTATATTCAGATGTGTTCACACTTATGTGTGTTCTCAACACACATATATACAGTTATATATATGCATGTATATATATATATAGGTACACATATAGTTATATATATATTTGTGTGTGTTCATATATATATACCTTAGATATGTGTGTGTGTGTGTGTATACATGTGTATATATATACCTATTTTTGTATTTGCATATAATTATTTTTATGTGCATATCTATCATTTATATAAATAAAGTGGTCTTTCATTTTCATTTCACAACGATGTAAAATGCATAATTGAGATTTACACATTCATTCACATACCATATCACACTTTCATTTTCCTCTAAATTCAAAGCACAAACTCAACATTGATTTTTTTTCAAACATAAGTTTCCACAAAAAATTGTTTTACAATGCATCTTTTCAATCATCAAGTCATTTCAGTTAGCTCAATATAATTCTCATATGAATTTTCAAATGTAGATATCATGCCATTTGTGGTGTATGCACCCAGATTCCATCTGGCTTATCATTTGATCTAGCTAAACAATCCTACTTCAACCTTGCTCTTGTCCTTCAACCTGTCACCCTATAACTACAAACACTTGCACTTGCAAAACTTATCAGTAATGTTTAATTCTTGATAACATATAAGATAATTTCAAAAGATCACATAGTCAACATCAGTCTGGAGATATCCTTGCCTCTACTATAAGTGGCGTTGGTGATATTTTTAGGGTTATGAAATGGGCCTATCAAGAAATCAATGATCTTAATCTTAGAAATAGGGTTCTAAATAGCAAGTTAGAGGAACTGGAACTGAAGCTGTCAGCTTTGAACAATGAAGAAGGAAAACGAAAAAAGAACAATACAGGGATGAGAGATGATGACATTGAGGACAAGTATAAGACTTTGGAAGTTGAAATTGTTATAATAAAAAACAATATGAAAATTGTTGTGGAACAAAACCATAGAATGGCAAGGCACAATGCCATTATCATTAATGTAATGTCTAAAAAATTGGAAAATTTGCAACAAGGCTCACTAGTTGTTGACCTAGAAGAGGACAAGGATAAAAGCAAGGATGAGGACCAAGGAATATCCAAGAGGACTCATGCTAACCTTAAGAGGAAAGTGCCTCCTACTCCCCATGAGATGGTCTAGATCTTAAAGATCGGGGTTTAGGAGATGAATGCCATGGAAGCTGAGACAAAGGAAATTTTAAAGTCCCAAGTTTAGTTGTTGCTAGTGTTTTGTCTAGTCTTTTTGGGACTATGGTCCTTATTGGCCTTTTTTTAGTGGTTGTTGCTTAGTTATTATGATATCCTCTCTACAACCTCTTTATTTCTAGGTTCTTTGATGATTTATTTCTTTTGTTTGTAAACTTTGTGGTTTCGGGTCCCTATAAAACCCATTTGTTCCTCTTTCAAAACCATTAGTCAACTTATTTCAATATATTTCAAAAGTTTTAAAATTTCCATTTGATATATATTCAATTTCTTCAATAATTATATTTACCATATTATAATAAATATGCAATAAAATTGGGTTATGATAGTTTAGAACATGGTTGTTCCCTTTGTTGTGTGTGATGCCTCCCCTAAGGCCCATCCCAATCAAACTATTTCTTTAATCTATTTTCTAATTCTTCTTGGATATTTTTGCATCAAAAGAAGAAGTGTACTTCTAGAAAGGTCTCCGTTGGCATGCCTATGGGGACAAAGTTGCTAGTGTCAAGCTCTAGAGTTTGAACTATTTCTCTTTGGTTGTTTGTCTTTGTTTTGTCTTTCACTAGTGGCTCTATTCTTTCTACTAGTCTGCCTTATGTTGTTGTTCTTGTCCTACTATTTCTTACTTGTTACTACGGTTGGCTAGTGTTTTTTGAGTTTTTATGCCTGGTTGTAAGTATTGTATGGGATTAGGGCCCTTACCTACTTAACTAATAAAAAATAAATATAACACTTTTGGTGAAAGCAAGGTTATCTAGAGATTTTTTCAAAAATATATTTGCAAATTATTTAAATATCTCCCAAGAATTCCATTGGAATTGGTTATATTTTATTCTCTTTCAATTTTTAAATCTTATATTTATCTTCTACTTTTAGGTTGTGAAGCTGACTGTTCTTCTGAATCATTATTTTGCATTCATCTTCTTCTTCCATGTTTTGATGATATTTTATACTATATATCATTATTATTTTTCCTTATTTACATTATTAACATCAATTGAATATTGGGCTAAAATTTATGGCATTTCAAGCACATGATCTATTGATATTAAATTTTCTTCTTCAAAATTAGCATCAATGTTAACAATCAATCAATGGTAGTACCATTAATATTTTTCATGATGAAGTTCTTGTCTTTTATATTTTCCTACCTTAATGATATCATTAGAATGTATCTATATGTATAATGTTGATTCTAATATATATCTCCCATCCTGATATGTTTGGTCATGATTTTCTTATCTTATCTACATTTTTCTTCTTTTATACTTTTAAAATTTCAAGTGTCAGCTCAATCCCATGTTCAATAGATATTTTCTTATCATTATCATTTCAATTCTTTCTTTGTACCTCTCTTCATGTATTTGTCCTTTATTATTATCTTCATTTAGGATATTTCCTTTGATATTCTCTTAGATATTATATTATTTTTTCTTCATTTTTAAAATTTAATTTTGATCAAGTTACACCTACAATGTATTTAACAATAATGTATTTAACAATAATGTATAAATAATTATTGCATAGAAAATTAACATATATACTAAAACTCTGTATAAATATATAGTATTTAATCAACAAAATTAATAATACATTAAAATTATAACATATTTTTTAAAAATATATATTATTAGTTAAAAATAATAATATTTCTTTTTAATGTGAAACTCATGATGAACCCTCCTAGTTGCAGCTCTTTCAATTTTGACTTGTGTTGCTAAACTTATTTTTGAATTTGAAGCATTTTTTTTTGTAAAAACATTAAAAAAAAAACCTTGTTGCACACTTATATGCATGTCCTTTTCCATTTTAAAGGTGACATTCTATTACCAATTGATTTTCTTAAAAGAAACGTGCTATGTATCCTCTTTCATTAGGTTACTAATTGCTAGAGCGAATAACCCAAGAAATATCAATTGCAGAAAACCTTCACAAGAAACAAGAGAGACAACACTGCCATTTCACCAAATAAGGAGTGAATAGAATGAGATGAATAATCTACATATGGTATAGGATTTTAAATTGTGAAGTAGTTGATGGGTGAGAAACTTCCTAGCATGGGAAAATAACTACCTAAATTAAATGCATAACTAATGCAATGTCCCTCAATTAAAACTTAATACAGTAAATGTAATTTACTCTAACACCCCCCCTTAAGTGCAACTTAGGGAGAATGAAAATGAAAAATGTAGTATGGGTCCCAACTACACAACCATGTTAGTTACCCATTTACAATGCAAATGAAATCTCTCACAACTTGAGAAAAGGAGAAAAACCCTGTGGTAAAAAACCCCTCTCCAAAAGAGAAGAAAAAAAAACAATGCATGGATGGAGAAATCAATCACACCCCCCAAGGACTACATATATCATGTATATACAATCACTAGCCCCCTCATAAGAGGGAAAGAGAGACTATATAGCCCCCCTAGAATGTGTAATCACCTACAAAAATGGTAAGTGCCTGAAGACAGAACAAGATCCAATGTCGACAAACAACTTGTCTCCCTTTTAGAAGAAACAAAACCAAATAAAAATGTAGGTACATGCTTCCCAAAGAAGCATTAATATGTATGATGATGTCTCTAGAATGTGCTCATGTGTCACCAATACCTTGGAAGATGATGCCACGAACCAATCAGGAACATGCCCAATCACAATAGAAGGTGACAAACAGGGTGCCACTAGAAATTGATGTTGAATAATATCTAGAGACTAAAATGGGGTGACAATAGTTGTAACACAACTATCATCAAATAGGAGGGATATACCCTCAAATGTGTCTTCCAAGTCAAAAATGTGAGATTCCATGAACAATAAACCAATGTCTGACAAATAAGAATTCCAATTAGGAAGATAATGAGATACTAGTGATGAATCACTAGACGTGCTCAACGAATCATCAACACAAGATGAATGATCCTGTTGAACATGAATGATGGGAGTCTCAATCAATGACCCTGCATAATGAATCATTGAAGGCGAAGGTACATCAACTATCTTTATTGATTTTCTTGTTGCTAGAAAATGTCCTAGACAAAGAACTTGCCTCCAACAATATATAAAATACACACATAGGTATAGAAAAGCGGCCTAGGGTTTCAAATTCCCCCTCAAAAATTTTGAATTAGGCCTCTAAGAAATTTCTCGTAGGTGGACACAATCGTCATAGCAAAAAATTGAGCCTTTAGAAAATTGCAACTCCTCTAATCTTAGATACTCTCTAGTATTGAATGCAACATTGATTTTGGGATACCAACACTAACATAGAATGCTATGATATTTGGCGCTCAAATCACATCCCTTACACAGGTGATTTATGGCTAAAATTGATAATTTGTGGCCTCAGACAAATGACTCACAACCAACAAAGGGTTAAACTATACCTTGATAAAGAAAACACGCCTTTCTCCTTTGATGCCACCTCTTAGAAATAGAAAAATAGGTCCAGCACAAAGGAAGATCAACATGATGGTTGAATGCATAGCCGATCATAGGCCATGTGGATGGTCAACATGACACTGTTTCAAACTAAAAATAACTCCTCCTTACACTAAACACCAAACCCTTGATTAATGTTACGCCAAACAAATATTGGAGGGGAGGTATTTAAGTAGATCCAAATCACCAACTGAAAGTACCCGACAAAGATCTTACATGAGCAAAAAATTCCTCCAGTGCTACAATATTTCGCTTCCTTCAGATCACAACCTCCAAAAAATTGGAATTCATTGTCAACAATCAAGCAAATCATGTCTAGGACATTTGCTAGCAACAAGAAAATCAATAATCGAAGGAAATTTTAAAATTTAGCAAATTTCAAATGTCAAGTAAATCAACGACCTCACACTCAAAACTCTCAAGAAGGATTCATAGTTGGGTGGCTTTGATACCATGTTAGAGTGAATAACCCAAGAAATATCAACTACAGAAAACCTTCACAAGAAACAAGAGAGACAACATTTCCATTTCACCAAATAAGGAGTGAAAAGAATGAGATGAATAATCAACATATGGTATAGGCTTTTAAAGCCGTGAAATAGATGATGGGTGGGAAATTTTCCAACACAGGAAAAAACTACTTGAATTAAATGCATAACTAACGCAATGTCCCTAAGTTAAAAATTAAGACAGTAAATGTAATTTACTCTATCAGTAACCAAATATCTAAGATTCTTCACATGATAGTCTTGTTACCTATAGTAACCCACTCGCCTATGCCTTGCATTCCTTTGAATGTGCTTTATCCTATATCATTGGTCTAAGTTCTACTAATTATTAGCAATTTGGATTCCTTGTTCACCTTCATACATAAATTTCTTACTTTTAGAAGAATTTCATATTCTTATTTCATCATGCAAAATTTTCACATCAAAAAATGATTTATCTACTTAAGTTTTATTGTTAAATTTGGAGCAATGTATTGATACATGTCTTCTTCCCAAAAATTTCTAGGCACCAAATCATTTTTACTTAGGTTGTATCCATGTCATCCTATGTACAAAAGATAGGTTAAACACATTTCATAATATACAAGCATGGCTTTCAAGATGATTTTTTTAGTGTAAATAAGGTCATTTCATATCTATTTATTTAATCACCCTTTCTAGGTTGATCTATTCAAACTAGCTAAGTCTCCACTTAAGAGAATTTTATTTTTCCTGTCACTTCATGTAGTTGAGATACATGTACTCACCATTTTCATGAACACTTGACACATGTTCAAACACTTGTCATATGAGCTTACATGTGTTCTACATTTGGAGGAATAGTTATTAGATTTTTCCAAAACATGAGGGACAAAAGATAAAGAGCCCCCATTGCCATCGTAGGATTATGAAATTTGTGAATTTGTTTATGTAGGAAGAGTGGAAGATTGAAAAAATGAAGCAAAGAATTCCTTAGGTTTAGATTGTGAGATTTTGTACTCTCATAAAGAAGGGTGTAAAATCTAGTGAATGCATATCATGACCAAAACATGTACTTGAAGATGGATCATTTTCATTGTTTGAAGGGGTTGTAGTGTTAATATATTGAGAGATATTAATCTATTGATACATTGAGACTTTTCAACATCATATATATATATATAAACAAAGAAACATGTATTTAAAACATGAGACATTGTTTTTAAATTTTATTGAAAAATAATTTATAATCTATGCACAAAATCTAAAAAATGAGTAGTTTACATTATCTTCAAATTTTTAATTGTTTGCTTATTATAAGTGACAAAAACTAAAAATTTTGGCTAAAAATTGTTATTTGGGTGGCTTTCTTAAGTTTAAAAAGTGGTACACACCTTTATGCTTCCACTCCATAATGAATGGGATTATTAAAGTTTTATGATAATAAGATCAAATCCACATCTTAGAGGAAAAATATGTGATGCATAAGATTAATCCGAAAATAGTTAAGATTGATCCACATAAAAGTTCCAATATGTTAAATTTTTAGATATTGAACATATTGAAAACATGATATATTTACAAAATTCATAAATCAATTCATTCACAATATGAACATACTATTCATTATAATTTCTAAAACTAAATACTATATACAATTATATTTAATTTTTAAAAACAATATTTTAAATTATCATATTTTAACTCTTAAATTTATGTAAAATAAATTAATCTTAAAAAGATCTGCATAAATATATTCACCTTGACAAAAATATATTTAAATCCACACATATTGAAATATTGTCATCCATATTAAATACATCTAATTTTAAATGTGTCAATGTGAATATGGTAGAATTTAAATTATACCGATGTCTATCTAACATATTGAATATCTAACTATTAATTAATTAAGAATTAAAATCCAAGAATTGTAAAACTTCATTTAATTATTACACATGATACAATGTTAAGGTTACTTTGTGTGGTTCTCAAAGAAGAAAAGGTCTTTTAATCTAGACGGGCTAATATCCCTTCCCCCTCAAAATATCTTATTAACACCCTCCAATTTCATGTACAAATAGCAGCCAAGAGCAAGCGTATTGCACAGCCAATGCACCTGCAGCATACAATGGGGTTGGCTAATATAGCGTTTCGCCACATTTTGGCACTATGATTGCTGTGCTTATCATTTTCTGTTGATGGCGATGCCGCTACTAGTACTATCATTATTGTGGGCGCTGGCATATCAGGTAGGATTTAGTGTTCAGGATAATGTATAACTAAGTATTATGCTAGTTTCGGTTTTTAGCTTTAGATAATAATGATTATCATTGGCCTGTGGATTGATTTTGGGCTATAACTTTTGAGGCAGGAATAATGGCGGCAAAGAGGTTGTCTGAGAAGGGGGTGACGGATTTTGTAATATTGGAGGCGACGAACAGAATCGGCGGAAGAATGCACAAGAAGAATGTGGGAGGGTACACCGTTGAGATGGGTGCTAACGGGGGGGAAGGAGTGGGAGGAGACCACCTCAATCCCATTTGGCCTCTTGCTAAGAAATACAATCTCCAGACCTTTAAGTCTGACTGGAGTAATCTCAGCTACAATATCTATGATCAGGAGTAAGTTCACCTTTTCCTTTTACGGATTTCTTTTAGAATTGAGTTATAGAGTAAATACAAGTCTTTATAGAAGCACTCTTATTATGGATTTATTTCGTTTATTTGGCTTTTTAAGCATATTTGACGCACAACCTTTACCTTTAATTTCATTATATTATAAATTTTAGTTTAAAATTTTATAGACTACTTTTTGCTACACAATTATTTACGGTTACAGGGGAGGCATAATGCCGCGATCAGTGATGGCGGGGCCATTCGAGAAAGCAAGTGCATCGTCGGATTTCAGTGCAAACCCGTCTTCAACATTCACGGCAAATGGAGAGGACGACATCTCGATCTTAGCGTCTCAGCGCGTTTTCGGGCAGTAAGTATGTCCATTTGAGCATATTCTACAGTGCAGCTAACAAAGACGAAAATATTTGAATGGCTTTGAGTTTTTGCAATGCAGTATTCCAACTACTCCTTTCGAGATGGCCATCGACTTCTACTTCTACGACTTTGAAATTGCAGGATTTTACTCAGCGACATTGTATATATATCTTGTATTCCAACGTTGAAGTTACTAAACATTCGCTGTGGTGGTTTTTTTGCGTGCAGAACCTCCACGCGTAACAAGCTTAAAGAATGTGGAGCCCATTGCAACGTTCGAAGACTTTGGCGAAGACAGCTACTTTGTAGCAGACAGTCAAGGATACGAGCATATTGTGCATGAATTGGCTAAACAATTTCTCAAGTCTAAAAATTGAAACATAATTGAAAAGCGCCTCAATCTCAACAAGGTTGCTTCTCCCTACATTTCCTTGGTTTCGACCCGTTTTAAGGTTACAATGAAAATATTCAGTGAACATTGTGTCACAGGTGGTGCCTAAAATCGAGTATACGGAGAGCGGGGTGAAGGTTTCAAAGGAGGATGGCTCAGTTTACAGTGCAAAAAACACCATTGTATCCGTTAGCGTGGGAGTGTTGCAGACAAAGCTTATCGAGTTTAAACGGGTAACACGACACTCGCAATTATTCAGAGATCAAACGGGTAACACGATCTTAATATATTTATTGTAGCATCTGTGCGAATTTTCCTTAGCATTTCTTCTCTCTTAGAAAAGTTGTGTATAAGATATAAAATAGTCATTTAGCAATCATATGAATTTCCTTGAGAAGATTCATTTATGTAGAAGAGGGAAAAAAAAATCCAGAAGTGGATTAAACCTTGTGAAGCCATAGTTGACGATCTCTATTTGTTAGAAATTCTCCTAGAGTTAAACTAGTTCGATGCATTAATTCATCTATCTCTAATTGTATCTAAATTTGCAGGAGAAAAGGTTTGGAAGTCGAGCAAGAAGAAAGGCCCAAATTTCAGGAAAGTCTTCCGTGTGCGGGAAAAAATGTTGAAAGTCGATTTTGATTTAAATATGAAGCATGCATTTTATTATTGATTTCATCAAGATAGTGCAATATTTTAATCCTTTTTGTCAGTTATAATTACAATTTGGCTTTCGTAAAACGATATATCGAAACGTTTGTGGATGTCACTAACTGTATTTCAGAATTTTAAGAGATAATATAGAGCAAAATGTATGTTTGTTAGGCAGGTTACTATTGTAATCATTTGATTTTTATTTCTTATAGAATCTTTTGTTGGGTGGCCAATCAAAGTGCATAATTTAAATATACTTTTTCTTATTTCTATAGTTTGAATTTACAAACATATTTTTCATAGTTAAAAATTACTATTTATCTATTTTCTTATTGGTTTGAGTAGCTCTATAAGTCATTTTTCATTTTTAAAATTTTGAAAAATTAAATTATCATAATAATTTTGCCTAAACAGTATAGTTAATACATTAGATTAATTACATAATAGAAGCTGTTGGAAGCATGCAGAAACCTTCACGGTAACAATACACAGAAGCGATGGGAGCGGGAACAGGAGCGTGCGAGCGGGAAAAGTCTGGTTTTGAATCTTCGAACAGTGTAGCGGGAGGGGGTTCGGGGGAATCTCAGGCGGGTGCGGAGATTTCTTTGAGTCCTGAGAAAGGTAAGTCAGGCTCTACTGAAAAGGACGTTCACGAAAAGGTCCAGGTGGACCCAGGTGGAAAGGATGGGATTCCTACCCCGAATGGGAAGTGTGATGATAAAACCAAGGTAGTCGCGGACCTGTCGGAAAAAGGGGGTGAAAAGGGTAAATCGTGGTCTTCGTTGTTTGGTGTTAAGCCAAATGACAAATCATCTTTCCCCCCTGTGCGCATTCTTTTTGACCCAGGTTAGGTAAGTTTTCTATTTCTGTGCCAGACGAAATCATAGACCATAATATTGCAAGGATGGAGACTGTTCTGGTCGGAAAGTTTTTGGGGCCTAGACCTAATATTGAAGTTGTAAGGGAGTTTGTTAAGAACAAATGGAAAACCAGTGGATTGGTCTCGGTGGCGGAGCTTCCTAAGGGTTTTTTTGCCTTTCAGTTCACTTGCAAAGAGGACTCCAGGGCTGTCAGGAGTGGTGGCCCTTGGGTTATCGGAAAGTCTTCTCTGGCCCTAAAGAAGTGGTCTTCTAGGGTTGATCTGTCTGACTCTATTTTTGAAATGGTGCCGGTTTGGGCTAGATTGCCTGGTCTGCCTTTGGAATATTGGAATACGGATATATTTAATGGGATTGCTAACTCCTTTGGAGAACTCTTGTCCATTGATACAATGATTGCGGCTAGAAAGAGATTGGTCTTTGCTAGAATCTGTGTAGGGGTCTCTCAAAATGCTGATCTCCCTTCATCGATTGACATCCAATCCAAGCTGGGTGTTTGGAAGCAAGCTATTGAATTCGAGACCACACCCTTTGTTTGCTTTAAATGCTGAAAGCCTGAGCATTGGGCAAAAAAGTGCCCGCTAAACAATAAAAGTGAAAAGGAGAAAGTTGCTAACCCTAAGACTGTATGGAGGAAAAAACCTGAGGAGAGGCAAATTTCTACCCTTTGCACGAAGGAGAATCTAGAAAGACAAACTTTTGCTCCTAATCCGAAGGAGAACCATAGTTGTTTGCCTAAGGATGCTTGCCCTGGTATAAAATGCATTAGCTCTTCAGATCCTAAGGATCCTAAATCCCTGATCTCACCACATGTGGTTAGAGAGGAAAAAACTTACTCTGTGGAGGGAGCCCGAGATATTTAGAAGAAGGTTGAAATAAGCTGCGAAGAAATGAGTTTTGTCTCGCCTTCACCTTTGGTGTTGGCTGGTGGAGTGAATGTGCCTGGTCTTGAGGAAATACCCATTAAGGGTTTATCCTTGGAGATAGGAATACCTTTCCCTTCCCAAATTCCTGTTGGTAGCCCTCGTTCAAAAGTGGAACAGGATCCGGAGAACGTCACTTTGGAAGTTGTGAGGGATACTTTTGATTCCCAAAGTAGGAAAATGAAAACACCTGATGTTAATAATCCAGAAGCCAAGAATGGCTTAATGGATACCCTTCCTTGGGATCAGAGGTTTTTTTTGAGAAGGATTGGGAATCAGGAAGAGAGTTGGAAAGCCAAGATGAGACTAAATGGGAAGAGGTTATCTCACATTCAAGGTCAAAGAAGGAAAGAAAAAAGAGGGCGGACACTTCAAGTGGGATGATCACAAGAACCAGGGCCAAGGCGGACTGTGGGAATAATAAGCTAAGCCAGGGCAGGAGATCAGGAAAATGGCAAAGGGAACATGACAACCTCCAGGATATTGCGGATGGGATCCAAATGACCATCCCAGAGATACTTCAATCCCAAGGTAAGAAATGAAAATCATGTCTTGGAATATTAGAGGGCTAAATAACTGTCATAAAAAGGATGTTTTGCAAAATTTTGTTAGGGACCACAAACTTGACATTCTTCTTGTTCAGGAAACAAAAATGCCTAAAGATAAAGTAGAATGCTTTAGAATTTTTCAGAATTGTGGGGCTCATGGGAATAGTTCTATTGGTGCTTCGAGGGGAATTGTTACTTTTTGGAATAAGTTGTTTATTAGAGGTGAACCCTTGATGGAGAATGGTAATCTTGTGGCCACTAGATTTACCCACATAAGAGAATTTTTGCTGGATTCAATATAATATATATGCCCCAAATTGTAAGAATGCTAGAAATTCCTTTTGGAGTGAGTTGTCTGCTTTTTGAAAGTGTTTTGCTAATGAGCACTGGGTGGTTATGGGAGACTTCAATACTCCCCTCTTGAATGATGAAAAATTTGGGGGTTCTCAAATTAACTGGGATAGCAAATCAGGCCTTTCTGACTTCATTAATAGTAATGCTTTGATAGACCTTGACTTGCAAGGCGCCTCATATACTTGGACTAATAGGAGGATTGGGCTTGATTTGATTCAAGTGAGACTTGATAGGGCCCTTGTTTCTGGTCAATGGTTCATAGACTATTTTTGTGCTTTGAGAGCTCTTTCAAGGGTGGGATATGATCATTTTCCCATTTGTCTAACGGCGGACCCTACTAAGGTGAAAAAAAACTCCCCTTTCAGATTTGAAAAATTCTAGTTATCTCATCCTTGAATCTTTGAGGAAATTAGGAGATGGTGGAATATTGATATTTTTGGTACAACTATGTTTAGGATTGCTAAAAAATTAAAGGAAGTGAAATTTAATTTGAGGAGATGGAAAAAGGATGCCTTTGGGAATATCTTTGGAACTAAGATGGATATTCAGGGTAAACTTCAGGAGATCCAGGCTAAAATCCAGAAATGGGGGTGCATTGATAATTTCAGAGAGAAGGAAAATGAACTTCTCACTCAGCTGCATGACATCATTGCTAAAGAGGAAGTTTTTTGGTGGCAAAGATCTAGGGTGTCTTGGCTGACTGAGGGTGATAGGAACACCAGATTTTTTCACCTGTCTGCTTCGAAACATAGGGCTGCTAATAGAATTGCTTACATTGAAGTAAATGGGACTAGGTTTGAGGAGGAAGATGATATCAAGAAACAGGCAGTTCTTTTTTTCAATAACCTTCTTTTATGTAATGGAGAGATTGTGCCCGATGCTCAAGACTCCTTGCTTGAGGCTATACCCTAGGGGATAGGTCATAATGAAAATTCTATGATCACTACTATTCCTACCAAGGCTAAAATAAGGAAAGTCATTTTCTCTTTTGATGGCAATAAAGCTCCCGGACTTGATGGGTTTCCTTTATTCTTCTTCCAAGTGTTTTGGGAAATTGTTGAGTTGGATGTTGAGAAGGTTGTCAAGGAATTCTTTGGATCAAGATGTCTTTGGAAAGAACTAAATGCTACTTTTGTGGTCCTTATTCCAAAAAAACATGGGGCTTCAGAGTTTGAAGCTTTTCGGCCAATCAGCCTATGTAATTCTATCTATAAAATCATTTCAAAGGTTTTAATTACAAGAATGCTTTCTTTGCTTCCTCAGATGATTTCTCCACAATAGAATGATTTTGTGCCAGGCAGGTACATTCTAGACTCAGTTATCACTGTTCATGAGAATTTACATTCCCTAATGGTCTCGAAGACTGAAGGGTTCATTCTTAAACTAGACATTTCTAAAGCCTATGATCGGGTAGATTGGAATTTTTTATTTAAAATCTTGAGCAAGTTTGGTTTTAATAATAGAGTCATCCAACTGATGAACCAGCTTGTTTCGACGGTTACTACTTTTGTCATTGTGAATGGGTCGCCTTCGAGGTTTTTTTAGACTTCTAGAGGTCTCAGACAGGGAGATCCTATCTCTCTTATTCTATTTACAATTTTGGCTGAGTGTTTGGGAAGAAATATTAAAAAGCTTATTGATCAGAGATCCCTTGTTGGTCTAAGACCTTCCTCTTCTCTTCTAACCTGTTCCCACCAACAATTTGTTGATGACACCATTCTTATGGGAAGATCTACTGTGACTGAAGCTAAAAATTTCAAAAGGATCCTGAATCTTTATGAATCTGCTTCTGGGCAAGTTGTTAATAGGGAAAAGAGTTCAATTTTCTTCCTCAACACCCCTGAGAATAGACAAATTAAACTTGCTCGAATTCTTGATTGCCGGATTGAGCCTTTACCATCAACCTATCTTGGTTTGCCTCTTTGCTTTAAACCCTCGGACTCATTTTGGATCTCTTTGGTTGAAAAATTCAATAAGAAGCTGTCAGGATGGAAAGGAGCACTTCTCAGTCAAGCTAGAAAAATCTAGCTCCTCAAAGCTTCTTTGCAAAATTTCCTGTGTATGCCCTCAGCTTATTCAAAATTCCTGCTAAATATGCTGAGGCTATTGAAAAAATTCAGAAAAGGGTTCTCTGGTCTGGTGTGGAGGATAAGAAGAGACTACCACTTGTAGGGTGGGACCTGGTGTGCAGACCTAAATCGAGAGGTGGCTTGGGCTTAAAAAAAATTAAAGTGCTGAATTTGTCCCTTCTAGCTAAACAGCTCTAGAGAACTCTTACTTTGAGAGGGGAATGGCAAGAGACCTTAAAAGCCAAATACTTTAGCAATTGTGGGTCTCTTAATGATGTTATTAATTCTTCTTTTTTACTTCATGGGTTTGTCTGCTGGAATGATATGAGTAGAGGAAGAAAGTTGCTGGAGATGGGGACTGGATGGCTTGTTGGAAAAGGAAATAATGTTAGATTTTGGGAAGACAAATGGCTTTTGAAGGATCCTCTAATCAGAATTGAGAAATTCAATAAATGGATGAATGATTATAAAAGGGAATTCGGGGTCCTGGTCAAAGATTACTGGAGGAATGGGGATTGGGTTGATTTGAAGACCATCAGTCTGGATCTTTGCCCAGTGCAGTCTGCCTTCAGGGCCCTTAGATTGGCTCAACACCAAGTGCTGAGACTGTTAATCATCTTTTTCTTCATTGTCTTTTTGTATCGCATATCTTGGGAAAAATTTTTGTGCATCTTGACGTGGTTTGGGTTTCCCCTGCTTCAGTCGAAGATTTTTTCTTGTAGTGGAAAACTCCATCAAAAAACCCTTTTGTGCATAGGCTCTGGTCTTTTGTTCTACCTTTTGTTTCATGGAGTATTTGGAAGGAAAGGAACAACAGATTGTTTAGGGAAAAAGAGAAGTCGGAGGGGGACTTATATGAAAAAATTGTTAGGGCTATAAAGGAAAATTTTTCTTTAATCCCTAGAAAAATAGTTGATAAAGCTACTTGGTCTCCCTTTGATATTGCTATTGCTGAAAAGTGGAAATCGAAATTAGTTGCTTTAAAAGTCCTCACGCCGGCCTTTTGTGGGAGGGAGAATGCTAGCTGGACTTTGCCACCTTTGGGTTGGGGTGAAAGCCAATTTTGATGGTGCTGCCAAAGGCAACCTTGGGAAAGCTGGTAGTGGGTGTGTTTTAAAGGACAATACGGGGGCTTTTATTGTGGCTTTTACTGTGGACATTGGCACCCAAACTAATCATGTTGCAGAAGCCGTTGGGGCTTATCACGCAGTTAACCTAGCTTTCAATATGAATATGAAATGTCTTTGGTTGGAGAGTGATTCTAAGAATATAATAGACTGTATTCTTGGGATAACCCCCCCTTCATGGACCATCAAAAAGTGGATCGAAGATATAATTGCCTTATTAAGCAAATTCGACAAAGTGAAAGTTTCCCACGCCTACAAAGAAGCCAATAAGGTGGCGGATTACTTTTCCAATGAAGGGGTAAAGAAGGGCAGGGAAAATAGATGGAGGAAGAATGATTACCTCCATTATGAGGTGAAAACTCTAATTTATTATGATTCAATGCATGGAAGAGAAGTTTTTCTTCTCCATGATGAAGTAGATAGAGATTAAGTACGTCGATCTCATTAGATTTGATAGGATTAACGTCATTTTTCTTTTCAAGAAGAGTTTTTGGCATGCTTTCTAGGTGTCTGGGAAAATATGCTTAAATGGGACCCAGAGCAACTATAGGGTATGGTATAACAGAGCTTTGAAGATGGGAGGAGAGAGAAAACGTGTTGAGCCGAGCTGCTTTCAAGAGCATAAAAAGAATGTTAAAGCTTGGGAAAAAAATTGAGAAGGGAGGTTTAGTTCCATTTTTGGAAAAGCTCCATAGAACTGATGAGAAGATGCTGGACTATTTCGCCAAAAACTAGAAAAATGGTGAGATTGTGTTGTTTGGCAGGAGTGTTAAGCTGAATGAGCAAATCATCGGTGAGATTACTGGTCTCTTGACTGAGGGTGTGAAATTTTATCAGGACTGCTGGTTCTCTGATGAAGCGGTTATCAGATTTCCAAAAAAAGATAAGGAGAAGGCTAAGCTGGTTAAGGTTGCCAATAGCTACTTTGATGTGGAGTCCATTAAATCGATTTGGAGGAAAGTTTTAAGAGTCATTATGGAGTACATCATGGTTGATGGGCGCTTCACCAGGGCATATGGTTATCACTTTGCCATTTTGAACCACTTTCGTCACAAGGTTCGTATCTCTTTGCCTTTTTATTTATTCTCTTCTCTGAAGAATTGCCTTGATGAAGTTGAAAGAAACCCTAGGTGGATTTCTATTATTCACCTTGGTCTTGTCAGGCTCATTTTTGAGCATTTCCAAAATTTACCTACTCTGCCTAAAAATGTTGCTGTTGGGGATTTGGATGATGAGGATACAGAAAGTAGTAGGGAGAATGATCCTCTGGCCCCTCTTGCTTTTGCTCCTGTTGGTACTAAAAGCACTATTCCCCAATCCCTTTCTTTTCGGAATATCCTTGGGGATTCTGCTCCGCCTTCTTGTCTTAATCCCCAGCGTTCACCTAGTTGCCCTATCCCGGGTTCTGCTCTGCCATCTTGTCTTAATCCCCAGCCTTCACCTAGTTGCCCTACCCCGGGTTTGGTCTTTGTGTTTAAAGGAACCTTGGTTATGAAATTGGTTTCGTACTCTGGGAATTCTCTGGAAATTCATTCTAAAAAACCTATGGCCAGTAAAGAGTCGGCCCCTTGTGCCTTTGCATCTGGAAGATTTGTGAATACCCCTAAAAGATCCCCTAATCAGGATGAAATTAATTCTGCCCCGAATAACTTCAGGCCTGAGGACATTATGAGTGTGGCAGAAAAAAGTACTGATGGCTTTTTCACTGTTCTTAAGTGGGCCCAGAAGGAAGTTTGTGATTTGAATGGCCATAATAGAGATCTTAGCAACAGAGTCATGGAGTTGGAGCAGAAGGTCAGCTGGAGCTGTAATGAGAATGATGGACAGGACACCCCCTTAACGAAGAAAAGACAACAGTTGCAGGAGGAAAGATTGACTAGGCTGGAGAGCAATATGTCCAAAATAGGCGAAAATATCAGGGCCATTGTGGCACATAATCATAAAATTTCCAGGCACAATGCCATTATCATTAATGCTATGGTGGAAAAGTTGGAAAAAAATTAAAAGGGCTCGCTGGTCGTGGACTTGGATGCGGATAGGGGTTGTAGCAGTGCTGTTGTTGAAGGGATTTCGACTCGCACCTAGGCTAACACGAAGAGGAAGGCCCCTGCTTCTCCACATATGGTTCAAATCCTCAAGCAGGGATTACAAGATATGAGTGAAGTGGAAAAGGAAGCCGAGGAGCTGATGAACATCTTGGATTAGTGCTATTGTGGTCGTTTCTGGCTTTTTGGCGGTCCTTTTTTGGACCCTGTTGTCTCTTTTTTTGTTGTCATTTCCTCTTTGGGACAATTATCTGTTTGTTTGGACTTTTTTTGCTCTATCTTTGTATGTTTAAACTTTGTGGTTTCAGGTCCTGTAAAACCTATTTTTTCCTTTTCAAAAATAATACACAGAAACAACAATGAAGGATGCAGATGGTTCAAAGTCTCCAAAGGGCGGGTTTGTTAAGGGAGTGGGCTCAGGCCAAAGAGACAAGCTATCTCCATCAGAGTCTCCAGATTTTTCTTCAACTCTTTTTGAGCAGAAGCCATTTTCCAATCAATCTAGGTCATTGGCTCTCATGGCAAGGCACAACTCTCCAACTACATCCAATATCGGTCCTAGTGGGTCAAGCTAGGGAAGTCCATGTGCATGATTCCCTGGCGGTGAAGGTATTCCATTCCCCTTGATTGAATTATTATATCTAGTGCAACAGGGAATGCCAAGGGTGCTTTGCATCCAAAATTCATATGCAGTTTGTCCAAGCTGGCGCTGACCAATTCCATTACAATAGAGCAATGACTTCCCTCAACACATGTGCCTATCAACTAGACAATGAAAGGGCTCTATAGCTTGGAAAGAACTGCAGTCTCCCTATCAAATAGATCACAAGCATCAATTGAAATGTCTTTTTTGAAAAACTTATGCCCCAGCCATGACCCCTCGTACACTTTCCCAAAAGATCCCTCTCCTATACTTCTATTTTTTATTAAATCTTTGGGAGAAATCTGCAGGCACCAAGGTATACCAGTTGCAGATTCAATTTTTCACTCACTCCTAATGAGTTCTACTAGCTTTCTCTCCATGAATTGTAAAACCCTAATTTTATTTTTTTGTTTACAAGTCCAAACTTTGACAATTGTTTGATTGCAAGCCATCAGAAGATGCCAACAATCATGAAATTTACAGCCAAATTATTCTAAATGTAAATCAAACATTTTTGCAAAGAAATCATTGATTGTTTTGTGAAACACTTTAAGGCCGATTTGACCATTTCGAAGAGCTAAATCTAAGCAAAGAAGAGACCAAGCAAGGTCGTACATGTGTAGGGCCTCACCTATGTTAGCAAGTACAAAACTAGGAGCCATGTGCACACATGACCGTGGTTTTTTACTTAGCCATGGATTTTCTAAAATCTTTTCAGACATTTAACTTATTACTTGCAATGTAGTTTATGGTTTTGACATTAGATCTTGATTTGCACAAAATGTATAATGAAGACTATGCCAATTACATCAACCCTCCTGTTGTGCACAACTATCCGGCAATGAAATTTCTTCCTTTACTTCTTCTTTAATCAAACATATTTCTCCCTTATTGGTAGAATAGTTCTTTGCCTTTCTTTATAAGAAAGATCTTTTCTTTATTTAAAAACTAATTGGATTGTTTAGAAAAAAATTCATCTCACAATTCTTTTATAAATAATTAGATTTAAATGTTATCTCTTGCAGCATGAGAATGGAGACACAATACTTTGTGTCAACTATGAGGATTAGATATCCCTCAATTCTCACGAAAAAGTATGGGCATAATAAGGTGTGATTGAGTCTACTTCCTCTTCTTTAAATATGATTTATATACGAGTACTATGATATTTTTTATTCCTTCTAAGCTGTCATTGTTTTTATTGGTTGCAACATGATCCAAAGAGCCTTATGTAGTTTTCATGTATGCATTTTTTCACAAATAGACAGACACATACCTATGTGTTACTGTGAATATATTGTTTGGGTTTAGTGGGACTGTTGAAATTTAATTTGAGAGTGTGGCAGGATAAGAAGGATTGAATCCATGTAGAATAACCCAATATTAGATGCTTGTGTAGGTTGTTTTGTCATTGTCTTACACGTATTAATTTTATTGAAAATCACCATTTAACAATTTGATGCATCAAAGATCATAAATAGATGTGGTCACTGCTTGACACTGCTTGGCAACGAAAAGAAAATGATCATCAATATATGAAATTTACATTCTACATAGGTCTCCCCATAAAGTGTTTAAGGGAAATAATCTAGATGAAGCTTTCACAAGAGAGAAACCTGATATTTCTGATTTTAAGGTGTTTGGGAGTCCTGTTTACTTTCATGTGCTAGAGGAGATGAAGATGAAGCTTAAACCCCCTCCAACTTGAAGGGTGTGTTTGTGGAATATGGTGAATCTTCCAAGGCTTACAAAGTCTACGTTCTATTACATTATTATGTCTGCATATGTCTATTTACATAGAATAAATACTAATGTAATCTATAAAACATGCTTATGTCTATCTACATAGAATAAATACTATAAAAGGAACAATAAAATACATATTTGCATTTCTAAACCTTAAAGTTTGAGCAATGTGATAGAATTTATGATCTTTGACAAGTGGGATGACTAAAAATAAATGACTCTAACAACTATATTTAGTCTACTTCTTTGACAAAACACCTTTCTTTGCTACTTGCCTAAAATCTTTTTCCTTGATTTTTTCTTTAATCTCCTTTGCATATAGTAACTGCTTCATCGCTAGAATTCATCAATCGCTAACTACATTTTTATCTACTTTCTCCTTTAAATCTAAATGCATTACGCTCTCTGGCAGGAACTCGACGCTTGCATCATTTGTTTATTTATGGATAGTTTTAAAATTTATTATTAAATAGGGGAGAGGGGCCCATAGTGGAGCACCCTAACTTCATTTTTCTCAAAATCTTATGTGGAAATTTCAAATCATTCTCAATTTTGTACAATAGTTTATTTGACAACTCATGTGCTTCTATATCTTGTTTTAGGGCCACATCATCAAATATGATGCCACATCAGCATGCTTTTTGTTGAGGTATCCAAAAAGGCCCAAAACAAAAGTGAGACCTTTATTGGTGCACTAAGTCATGTTTTACTGGTATGTTGATGTGGCATCACATGATTTGTAAATTTGTGTACTTTATGGATAAAAAGTGTTTTGCAATTGGATATTTAGGTGCTCTACTATGGGACCCATTGAGGACTACTTATATCCCCACTATTGAAGCCCGCTCCACTATGGGCCCCTCTCCCTTAATGACTTAAAAGTAATTATAAATGTAATGAGAAATTGTTTAATATTTATTATCTATATTTTAAATTTTTATAATTTTTTTAAATAAAAGGTATAATTATTTAATTTATATTTATATAGATATTTTAAATATTTATTTAGCCGATAGTTTAGCTGATAGGCTATATATAGTGTGAAATTGCCACTATGAATTTGTCTCATGCCAGGAAGTTGTCTCACACCGAGTTTTTCTGCCAAAAAAACCTTGCTTGGGACATTTCGACACTGGGAAACGTGGCCAGCTGGGGTTAAATGAATGTTTGTAATGTTCAATTTTTAATGTCAGTGCGTCTCTTTGTTTTCATTGATCCACCTCATGCTGCCTAGCACTACTACAGAGGTACTTGGTGCTCGTGTCGGAGCTGCTTCGTCATGGCGAATGTTTGGTATTAAATTCCTTCAACCTTATGTACCGTTTACTGTGAATAGATTGAGGTCCATCTAGGGTTTCAGGCGATTCAACATGGAGGGAAAAAAATTGAATTTGAGATGAATCACAACACAATCCCTAACCTAAAACCTAACGTCTCTCATTCTCGATTATTTGGTTCTTCACTTGCTATATTTTCAAACTGCTCCTCATAATTTAGAAGCTGCAAACATCTTGTGCAAGTTAGAGAAATCTATAAGTGAGGAGAATATATTTTTTTTGTGGCAGTCTACGATGGAGTTTTGGGGTAAGCCTTCGACTATTATTTCAAAGGCATTATTTTCACTCTATTTCTATTTTAATTTGCTGCGAAGTTCAGTTTGTTTGACAAATTTTTTGGATACTTTAATCTTTGATTTAGGAATGAGATGATAAAAAATAGATAACCAATGAAAAGGCTTATGGTGAAAAAAGTACAATGCAAAAATTGTAAAAACAAGCATTGGCGTAATTGGTAAAGTTTTTTTTATAATCAAAATATTCACGCTCATAATGGATTTAAGAATACAACAACTAGGTTCGTGAAAGAAGGCCTAGAACATTCATGGGACAATAATAGTATTGTGCCTATTTGAAAAACAATGGCATAGCCAGGGTTTCTGTCTTGTTAATTTTTTTTCAGTTGCCAGAAATACTTCAAGGTGGAAAATGTTTCCTAGCCATTTGGACATTTTCCAATTCTCAGATCCCTTGGAAATGGGCATCTGCTTGCCAGACAACTTTGTATTCCCTTGACTTGACATGCCAAAGTGTTTCCTATTTTAAGTTGTGTGGTATTTAAGCATAATAATTTATGTCTGTGAGTTGAGTACCTCAACTTGTACAAAAGTCATAAATTGATAGAAAAATGTTATAAGCTATGAGGGTCATGGAAGAACAACATTCTCTGCAATTGATTTTTTTGTTATCCAACAAACTAAGGAGGAATGTGAGTATTTAATCAATCTTGCAAATTCACACATGGTGAAGTCAACTGTGGCAACTGGAAAAAGCAAAGACAACAGGTTTGTGAATGTTTCTTTCATTGTTGGTATTGTGCATAAGATTTTTATGATAGATATTTGGTAATGTTGTTTCTTAGGTTTATATTTTCCCCCTATGATAAATTGCAGAGTTCGTACAAGCTCAGGAACATTTTTAAGATGAGGACAAGATAAAATTATAAGAGGCATTGATAAAAGAATTGTTGATTTGACCTTCATACCGATAGGCATGTAGCCATTGATTTGTTCATCCTTAATGCTCTTTTCTAAAATTTCAATTCCGATATCTATTTTTGTGTTCTTGCTATTTTGACTCAGTGTTATAGCTATAATTTTTGTTTCTTACATTTGCACTGCTATTTAGGCACCTTCTTTTAGGGTTGAAGAAGCCAATTTCATACAAGTAGCTAATCGGTGGAAGGAACTTTTTAGAATAATCTAAAAATATGATTCATTCTCTTTTTATTTTCTTTGGTAACACGCATGTGTTGAAAGCCCTTATATAAGGCAATATAAGGCATTCAAAGAGGACTGCGATTAGTTTGAGCTGTTCATTGTTACAAATTGGAAGAATTGTCTCTAACAAGGTTGAACGTATGCCTTTGAAGGACATTTTGGAGAACAATGATCATTGAAGATTATATGTCATCCTTATGCCTCTTGGTGAAAATGCTGATATTTCAGAGTTGTGAGTATAATTGATTGCAAAAATCATAAGACTTTTGTCTCCAGAAAAAAAGTGTTTATTAGTGCCTATTATTACTGTTATTATTATTATTATTTGATTGTTAAATTTACCTACTGGGGTGTCCTTCAATTTAGAATCCATAATGTGGGGTTGGGGGGGCTATCTATTCTATGATTCTATCACATTCACCTAGGACTTGCACTTGGCCTTGTTCGTTGGGGTATGTGACACCCAAAAATGGATATAGTAGTTTACTTGCTTAAAACATTCAACATTCGTGATTTAAGGGTTTCAGTTTGGTTTGCATAAGCATTGAAGAACTTGCCAATACAATACTCATCAGTTCTAAAACTCTAGATTTGAGCACACATGCAACCCTCAGTATATAATATTTAGACATTTAATAGTGAAATTCATTTAGCTAGATGTGTGGTATTTGCTATTGATTGCTTCAGAAACTAGAGTGCTACAACTAACAAAGATATTTTATCTTTTTAATTCTATTTTTTGAGACAGCTAGAAGTTTTGTCAGAACTTTAGCAAAGAATTTGTTTCATTTTATTAGTTGAGACTGATACTATTTTGTTGATTATTCAACTATAGTTGTATTGTGACCTAATGTGCTTTTAGGTTTCACTGAATTGTTTTGGTCACTTTTGGACATTAATATAATTTATTTTTCCTTTTTTTAAAAAGTAATTGGTAATAAGCAATAACGTGTTTCTCTTTTGTGGATGCGTTTAGCTACATAATGGATTTATGAAAGTATTGTTCTAACATGCATATATACTTGAAATGTTGTGCAGATAACCCTTATTATGTTGCAGAACAATGGCTTCTGAAAGTAGGGCTCCCAATGACATATAGGGAACAAGTTGTAGAATTTATTTTGCAAAATACATGACAGGCAAATGCTCGTCTTGAAAATTCATTTGTTGATCCTTATACTGGTTTGTATGTGGAAATTCAAAATAGACTTCTATCCTCTTTATGTTACGTTCAACAATGCTTGCGTTCCTAAGCAGGAATGCAATGAAGATGATAAACTATTAATTGTTTTCCTGATTGAGATGCTTTGTACAATTTTAACTTTTTTACCTCCAAAATTTGATCAGATGTCTATATTTTGCAGCTAATGCTTATGTGCCTAGACAAGGATTGTCTTTAGTGTCATGTTTTATCTACTCTTCACTAGAATTCTTTGATATACAATTTGTTGAAGAATATACAATGGTGAACAATTCAGATACACTACAAAAATGACAGTCTAAGATTGTTTTTCTTGGTCCATACTAGATCTTTGTGAGAAAGTCTTACAGTTATTGTTTATTGAGGTTGTTTACTGATGCATTCTTATTATTTCTAACATGTTTGATATTTCTAAACATTAGTAGGTGAGACTCAAAAATATAATTTCAAACATCTTCCAAAGGTAATGGATATGTTTCCTACTTAGTGTTTATCTAAGTGAATCTCTTATATAAGAACAAATTTATATGTTTGGTTGTTGGCTTCCTATTAAACTAAATCTTTTGGTTGCTTTTTCTTTAATGAAAGAATTCTATAATTGATCCATTTGAAAATTGTTGCTCCGTCAGCTTCCATTTTCTAATTATGAGATGATATCATATTGATTCTTTTACTAATGAAGGAACTTTGCTTACTTGATCTTTCCACAAAGAAAGAACTAATCTTGACTGTACTTTTACTCCACCTCTTAATATTGTCTTTAATTTCTATAAAGGGAAGTGGATTAGAATGTTGAGTTAGTGATGAACAATTGAAGTTTTGTTATAAGGTTTCAGTGCTCAAAATGTTTTCAATGATCTGGATTTGAAGAATTTTATCATTTTTTCTTTTGAAATTTTGTTCTATATAAAGCTACAAATAGGGTATGTTGGGGTTGGATCTATTTTGGATCAACCCCAATGCAAGTTGTCACCTCTGCTTAGCATCGCCTAAGCTGAGTAATAATAATCCTTGAGAATGAGGATGCATGGTTGGGGTTGGCTTTTCAAAATGTTGCGACTGGAGGTTTCAAAAATCAGATCCAGTGGAAGCTTGAGAACTGGGACAATGTCATTTTTAGCTAGACAATTTTTGAGAATGTCGATGGAAACCTTGTCAAAGGTGTAAAAATGGTGGAGAAACATCAACCTGCTCAACTTCTTCCTCTCAAAAATTCACAAAGTTATTGTCATAGCTTTGCGTGGGAGATCAATAAAGAAGTCTGATATGGCTCTTATAAAAATCCTCATTTAATTATTGATATTTATTTGGTAAATAGATTGTTATATGATTTTTTCAAAAACTTTCAAAATTTTATTGCTCCAATTGAATTTAGTAGTATAAAAATAATTTTACAGCTCCAATTGAATTTAGTAGTATAAAAATAATTTATTTAAAATTTGTGTCAATTGAAAAAAAGGGGGCACTGATTAATTTTTATTGCATAGCTGGGCCAATCGTAACCTTGAGGTATTGTAATTTATAATTCTATTGAGTAATTTTGATTTGAGTTTTAGAAATTGAAGGATTAATATTTTTTTTGCCAATGTTCAACAAAACTATTTATTATTTTGATTACTATTCTCCAATTTTTGGAGGTTGTACATTTTTTTATTATTATGAGACAGATAATGTGGTTCATTGTGTGACAGGAGTAGCTGGGTATGTGTGGTCATAAATTACTATGAGTTTCATCACCAATGTAAAAACTCTTGAAATGAAATCAAGTGTGAATCTAATGCATAAAAGGGTAAGAAGAATACAGGGTAGTCATCAAGAAGAGCAATTGTTGCATGATAGTCTATAGTGCTACAAGGAGTTTTATTCAACAGTATATAGGAGATTAGTATCATAAGGTAAAATGAGAGGACATCATACTATAAAAACACTTGAAGTCAAATATATTTTTCTATAAACATAATAGGACAAGACAATAAAGACACAATATCTCTATAGGACAGTCATAATCATAGACTTCATGAGAAGGAAATGGTGAGAATAATATATTATAACAATGTGTATAAAGTGGTATGAATATTTGATAGTACTAATGAAGCATTCACAAACTAGACATCATGAATTTCATGACTATATTTCGATGACAAACTCTACACAAGCCTGAAGCATGAAAAACCAAAGTCATAAAGATTTAGGGACAACTTACAATAGACATACTAATCTTCATAGTAGATAGAGTGAGTAAAGGAGAAGTGGATAGTGTAATCTTCATAAAGGACAAAGTAATGGTAAAGCACACCATTGGATAGTTGAAGACATAGGAGGACAGTCCAAGTATAAATGTGCGAGAATGAGAAGGACAGTGACTATAAACATTCATGGCTTGGTATGGTAGGAAAATAGTGCTATTCCATGGGGTCAATTCTATGCTCCCAAATCTTATGACTATTTTCTCATTTGAAATGAAGACTCTTGCTGGGTTGCATACTGGACTATTTAGGAAATTATATAACACTATCAGCGTATTCCTGGCAGTTCCCCTAGCTGCAAATGCTAGTTTAGAAAAAATGGATATATGTTAAGTATCTAGTGTTTATTAGTCAATAGGACATGCTATCTGTGTCAAGTTTCCACGGGGATTTTTGTTAGCCTAATTGTGAATATAGTTGCTCAATGTCGGATGAGTTTTCTGGGGTAGTTGCCTTGATATGTGAAAGAAAAATGATAAATGTTTGCCCGTGTGACAGTTAATTCATTCTGGCATTATTGTACGATGGCATTGGAGGAAGTAAATGCAATATTCAATCATAGTTTTCATTTTAAAACCCTCATGGAAACCTTATTTTTAGGTTGCATTTCGAAGGAAAACATAGCAAAAATGGAAACCAAAGCAAGGAAGCACCGATCGACGAGGAACAAACAGTTGATAAGGGGCATAGGCTGTTTTCCTAGATGAAAAATGTACCACAAAGGAGGTCTCTGGGCGATCAAAGCAGAATGGCGACTCATTCCCACAACACGCCAAGCCCACAACAGAGCCTGAAGCAGTTGATGAGAAGAAGAAGTCCCCTAAATTCTACCCAGCGGAGGACGTACCCAAGCATCTCATCAACAACAGAAAGCACAAGGCCACCAAGCTCAGGTAATAGTTAGAGCAGTAGTTTTTTAGTTTTTTTCATTTTTATGTTTTATTTTTAAATTAAAATTTTAGGATAGAGGGTTTGGGGTTCTCATGGATTATTTCTTTAAATATTTTCATCTCCAGTTGAAATTCTTTCCATCTGCATTGAAATCCAGAACTTTGGTGGAATTTAGTGTTGAATCAACATGTCTCTAAGGCCAAGTGGAAGGATGGATGCAAGAAAGAAGATAGGGGACAAGGTATCTATGGACAAGGAGGAAGGACACAAAAGCACGAGGAGAACATGGTTGAGATATGCAAGAACAAGAGAGAGGAGAGTTTGCTTAAAAAGTGCACGGAAGGAATGCAAGGCCCTCTACAAAACAACGTAAGCTATTCTCATATAGAGCAGACCTTTTTAATTTTACTGAATTAAGTTTTGATATGCTTGTTAATTTAGGTCTAGAGTGAAAATTTAGAACTAGTTTATGTTTCTTGATTTGACATTTTTGATGTTGACTCTGGCATTTCAATGAATTACTATGAGACCCTAGTTGATGGGTCCTTTCAAAGGATAAATATATGAGTTAATTTCCTTATGTTTGATGTTAAGGGATTGATGGGTAGTTGATGCTTTTGACGGGTTTAATTCTTCATTTGTTAAGAATGAATGTTGAGGGATGGGCCGGCCAGTAAAGCCATAAAGAAAAAATGGAATTGATGATATGAAGATTTTAAATTCTGTTTGATTAATTGGCATCAATTATGGATTAAGCTCTTATAGCTTTTCTCTGGTTGGTTTCTTAAATTGGAAAAAATGATAAGGTTTAGAATTGTTTTGATCTACTACCTTGGATTTTATCTTTTGGTGGATATGGACTATGGATTGTATTAGGTCTTCATTGAGCATTTAATGGTTTTGTGGCATTGGGTTCTTTCTTGGATTTTCGGTGGATTGATTTTTTAAATGATACTTTCATGTTTTCCAATAAGTGATCATGGAGTTGATTTTATAATGCTTCATCCATTCCATTACCTTTGGATATTGTCTTTCTATTATCTTTATTGTAAATTGTTCAGTTGTTTCTGCATGCATTCAAAGATATCTTCTATCTTTTTCAAGATTGCTATTGAAATTCTACATGATTTGTTAGGGTTTTCAGGTTATTAAAAATGGTCCTAAAGATGAGAAAAGGTTGTTGAATAGATTTCCCTTGCTGTTTTTTCTTACAATCTTCTACATGACTTTGTGTAGCCACTAAATTGATGAACCTTTCGTTGAAATTTAATTCATTAATTCTATACGTTATGTTTTTGTCCAATTATATCAATTTATTTTCAACAGTTGGAAACTTTATCATTATGGGCAACTGCAATTATTTCCCAAGACATAGTAGCACAACTAGATGTTACCATCCAATTCCAAAAATTATGTATTGGTAGGTTAATAAAATTTTGCACCATTTGTCTGATTTACATCTACATATGGAAGGGAACTATAATCGATTTCTTAAGATGCTTATTGTGCAGTGGCAGATCCACCGATTGATGAAAACATCAAAATGGGAGTTATGCCTTATTTTTCTAATACTTTGAAAAGGATGGATGCACCCCAACTTCAGGTAAGAATTGTGTACAATTTTACAACTCACTAGAAGTATGTCACTTTTAGTATTGTAAGTACTATAGTTTACTAATTTGGAAAATTGCATTAATACAGTCATAGGAAGATGCTTATCATGAATTGAATTGTTGGTCAACATTTCTAAATTTTAACAGTCATTTCTAGTAAACCCCTTTTGTTGGGGTCCTTTTACTTTTGGGCTCTTGTTTAAATTTTAATTTTAATGCCACTTCCTATGTAGAGTTAGAGGGTGTCAATCTTAATGTCTTCTTCCTATTTCTAATACTAGATTGTATTATTTTATATTACAGTATGAGGTGGCTTGGGTTTTAACAAATATTGCATCCGGGACATCAGAATAGAAAAGTGTTGTAGTTGAGAGTGGTGCAATTCCTGTGTTTATTAAGCTTCTCTGTAATCCCAATGACGAACTATGTGAGCAAGTAATGGACAATGTCTTTCTTGATTAGCATCACCCCTAGGACTATTCTGATCATTTTGACTGGACATTGTAAGGGAAAACGCATTGTTTTCCTCAAACAGCTTGAATCTGGGCTTCTTCATGTTACAGGTAACACAAAATCTCTACCATTTTAAAGGTTTTTGTGTTTCTGAAATAATTTTTGTAGGAGTTTTATACATTTAGTGCTTTGGGATCAAATTAGTTTTAAATTTTAAATCAGTAATATCTTCCCTTGGGGCAACCTTTGGGCTTCGATGCCTAGGTCAAAGTCACCCTTGACTTGCACTTTGCCCCTTTAATTTATTTACTTGGTTGTAATTTTTTATCCATTTTCAACATTTAAATGTATTTCCTCTGGATTTGAATCTGGAGCTTCATTTTGGAAGCTATACTATTCTACTACTTGTGCTCATCCCATTCCAAATTCCATCCCTGGTTCTTAATAGTAAAAGTTTACAATAATCAAAGTGCTTGGAGGGCCACGACCCATCACGTGACATCCTACCCAATTACAACATTTTTTATCATGTCTCCTGTGCCTTTGCTTTGGAAATCTATTGGAATTTACCATTTGAGCTTATCTGATTCGATGTTGGTGCTTGGATTTTTTAACCCTTTTTAATGCAAGATGATGATCTAAATCGAGTTCTTAGCTATGTTGGTGAGTGCGGATCTTGCTAAAATGGATCAGTCTGGGATTTTAAACTTGTTTTAATGGTGCTCAGGGGCTATTGTATACAGGCTATTGTATATATATATTTTCTTGGTAAATTTCTCTGGGATAATGGAAAATTCGTTGATTTGGATTCAATATTTTTCCCAGTTTTAGTGTTTAACTCTCTTCCCAAGTGCTTTGGTAGCATCATTATCACCTCACATTATCATGTGATGTAAGCTGTATCCATAGATTGCCATGGTGATTCAAAAATGGTCTTCATTGTGCATGGGGCACCAGTGTATAAGTCTGCATGGGCAACACTTATGTACATGTTTCTATGTTAGACAACATTTTGGCGATGGGGATGGGAGGACATTAGGGGATATGTTTTCTGACCACATTCCGAAAAAAATTGTTTGCACACACTTCTCACTTTTGTTTCTTTTGCATTTTTCCTAATGATATGGCTAAAATTCCCTCTCTTTCAAAACAGTGAAGTTTTGTAACCTTTTTTCACTTTGCAACGTGTAGGGCATCAAGGAAGGGTGGTATGATGGTGGAAGTATAGATTTTTCTGTTATTCTTGTAATTTTTGTCACAGGTAAGATTTTGTTCTGCATGTTGTAGCTTTTTCTTTTGTTGGATATAATTTGAAATGATCTTTATTCATCTTTGTGCTTGCTACTTTCCCTTTATAGAGAATCTTTCTCATAGTTGGATATAATTTGAAATTATCTTTGTTCATTTTTGTGCTTGCTACTTTCCCTTTATAGAGAATCTTTCTCATAAAGATTAAGATCTCTTAAATTGAATTAAAAACTCAAAATTGAAGTCTCAAATTTTATGTAGAGTGCAAACAAATTTTAGCTACCTAAAGTAATATGATTGCTTTAAGAGAGTTTTCTTTCCTATGATCTTCTCTAATAACATTTATGTGATGTGGAAAACTATTCCAAGAATTTGTATTCATATGGGAATTTCTTTTGTTGAGCATTTTGCTATATTTCACAAACAATTGTGTGCCTGTTCTTTCTGATTTGCAGCAATTGGTGACTACCGAAAATCTCTCCAGTTCCAAAATTTGAATGAAAAAAAAAGGAACATTCAACTACAGGTGTATTTCTTCTTGTTATTTTCCTCCATCTTATATTTCATCAACAGACATGATGAATTCATCAAGTTATTTTTTTACTATTGGTCTCTTTGATTTGACATTATTTTTGCATTACTTGTTCAGGTTATCTGAGGGGAGAGAAGATTTAAAGTCTTATACATGCCTTTGTCATGATGTCATGTATTTTGATATCTTGATTTGCATGTTGGAAATCAATTCAAGTGTTTTGAGAATTTTGGTTCTTTCTTGTTCATGTTCTTCCAAAAGGGGCTTGTAACTAAATGGGAAAAATCATAGTGAGCTTAAGTTTACATTGAAACTATGTTTGTTGTATCATTTTTAATAAAATTTAAAAACGTTAACTAGAATGAGCTTAAGCCTCAACAATGTGCTTAAGTGTGTTCTGAAACTATGGTTTTTATATCATTGGAACTAGAGAGCTTTAGGAGTTAGGACCATATTTTTATCATACTAGTTATTCTAAGAGGATTCAATGTTGTTATGTGAGAACATACCTTTGTTTCATAGTGAAATTTGACATTTGGGGAAGACGAGCTAAAGCTATTGTTATATTGTAATAGGGTACAACAGAGGTTGTTTTTTGCAAGGAAGGGTTGTGCTCTTGTAGCAATGCAAAGATATGATGGAGACCAGCTTGATGGTAAACCTATGAAGATAGAGCTTGTAGGTACAAATTTGAACTTTCCTGTCATGACTAGAACAACTGCTATAAGAGGACATGGAGCTACTATGACGTATGTCATCTTCAAAATTTAATATTCATGTTTCCTTGGATAGTTGTTCAATCTCTAGATTTATGTTATGTCAATACATTTACCTCTATTGGTATTGTGTGTCTACAATTAACTCCCTGTAATTTTTAAATTTTCTTATAACCTATAGCAATAAGTGATCTTCAATTTTATCTGTTTATTGATGTTGAATCATGGCTATGGGCACACAATCAATTGATAAAATATTACATCCTTTAATTGTATAATTTGTAGATGTCATTTGAACTATTTCACAAATTCAATGGATTTTAAAAAATCTATTTTATTTCTTGTCTATGATGTAGAAGGGGATTTTCAAGAGGTATGAGGTGAAGAGGAGGTGGTGGGTACAATAGCTAGCTTCTACAGGTTTTATTTTTTTAAATGCATAACCAAGTATTGTGGCCTATGAAAGGCACATGGAAAGGTTAAAAAAAGTTTTGACATGGGTTATATAAGTTATATAAGTAATATAAAGTTTTCTGTCAAATAGTTGGAACCATGGTCGTGACCTTGGATTTGGGCATGGGCATGGAAGGCGTCAAGGTTGAGGCCGCAGAAGCCAAGTACCAGAGAAGTCTGTGGAGGAGCCTAATAAAGAGCTCGAAACCTATCATGCGGAAGCCATGCAAACATCATAGAGGGTGTTGTTATTATTGATGATCAGTTGGAATCAAGCTTTTGTCAGAGATGGTCCAATCCTTTTGTTGAGAATACTAAGCAAGACAGATGGTGGGGGGTGTGGAAGTTCCCATTTTTGGTATTTTTGTTAATTTCTAAGGGTTATCCCTCCAGTTTATTGTACGTAGGATTTTTTTGGGTTCCTCTGAAATATCTTTTGGTTTGAATTGCTTTTTGTCTATGAGATTTACTTTTGTAATGACTAAACTTTCCAAGGGATAGAGGTAGTAGTCTATCTGAAGATGGGTGCGCCGTAGGGTGTATCTATAGTGTCATTTTGTTCAGTTATTACATGCACATATGAAAATGTCCCATACAGATACATAATATGAGAAATTTCCTTGTAAGCTTATATAAGTGAAGAATAGTAGGCCTTAGAAAATTGGAAGCAGTAAATTTTATTATCAAGATAGAATAATTTGTGATAAATTAGTCATTACAATTCTAATTTGGAGAGAGATTCCTTGAATGGATTGCAGAACCACACAATTCAAATTGATGTCACTTTGTAGCACAGATGCTCGTGTTTATTATAAATAGATGTGCTAGTTCCATGTTTACTTAGGATGAGCCTAACTACCTTTTGATAAGCATCCTCAACATAGTGAAGATTGTAAGAGAACATACATTTGTAACCAGCCTTCAATTTTTTTTGTATACTAATGGTCTTGAATTATTTCGATGTGGGGCAGTATACATTTTTGTTTAGCAAATGTTCTTGCAGAAGCATTGATATCTATCATAATGGAAGGTATCCCTTCATTAGTCTTGTTGAATTTTATTTTAGTATGAAACAAATTATTTTCAGGTTTGTCATGAGAGTGGCTATTTTAGTATGAAGCATCGATTGGACTGCCTCGGTATTTGACAAAGATCTACCTTAACCAGAAATAATTGTTATTACTGTCAAAATTTAACAAATATTGGTGATTGTTATATTCTTGAAACTTAGTTAAACATGTTCTTTTGGGAAGACTTCATATTATTTGATATTACGTCAAGATTGTTTTAATGCCCAATTTTCAATTTATGAATTTTAAAAGATGATTTTTGCAACTAGAGGAAGAGACAAGGATCAAGTTATTACAATTAGAAATTTGCAAATCTATTTTAGATGTGGTGTTAGGTATGGAAGATGTTGATGCCGAGTGCACAAATTCCAAATACCAAAAAATTCTGGAGGAGCAAGCTTGACAAAGAACTGGAAACCTATTTCGACTGTGGAATAAAGCAATCATCATTTAGCTTCAGGCCTCAGTTCTCCACAACCTATAAATAAACAAGGCTTGAGATGCTCACTCTGATAATATTTTGAGATTCATAGTAATCAAATAAATGAGGTATCTGGAGGGTATGTAAATGAGACTTTTTGATGAAAAATATAGTTTATTTTTTGTGATTACAGAATTTGTAAAAAAGGCTTAAATCTAGAGCCGCCTCTTATTTATTCATTTTCCCCAGGCTTGGAATTTGACGGTCACCCCTACCTGTCATATGAAAATTTTATGATGGTTTGGTCATTTAAATACCTTTATGATGGTTTGGTCATTTAAATACCTATCAAAAAATTGTTTAATTTATGAATTTTTATATAAAATCTTTTATAAATGCAATATCTTGAAAAATTAGAAAACAATGATAATTATTAGTAATAAATATAAAAATCTACTGTTATAATTAACAATTAACAAAAGTTTCTAAGTTGATATTAAAAACAAATCTTGTTAGATATATTCTAAAAGTTAAAAATAATTATTTTATTTTTTGTGATTACAGAATTTGTAACGAAGGCTTAAATCTAGAGCCGCCTCTTATTTATTCATTTTCCCCAGGCTTGGAATTTGACGGTCACCCCTACCTGTCATATGAAAATTTTATGATGGTTTGGTCATTTAAATACCTATTAAAAAATTGTTTAATTTATGAATTTTTATATAAAATCTTTTATAAATGCAATATCTTGAAAAATTAGAAAACAATGATAATTATTAGTAATAAATATAAAAATCTACTGTTATAATTAACAATTAACAAAAGTTTCTAAGTTGATACTAAAAACAAATCTTGTTAGATATATTCTAAAAGTTAAAAATAATTATATTCTATTTTGAAAAGATTCTAAATTAATATATATTTTTATAATAATATTATAAATCACATATATTAATATAAAAAGAAGATATCTATTATACAAATGTCAAAATTTTCTAAATTCATATTATAAAATATTCAAAAAAGTTATATTCTATTCTAAATTAATTTATCTTTTTATAATAAAAATTATAAAATGATATATATTTAAATTAAAATACTATAATATATTTTGCTTATAATATTTTTTTACAGTTTAATAAAAATATAGTAAGTCAAACTATACGGTCTAATAAATTTTATAGCTATAAATATATGGTCTAAAATTGAAAAAACGGTCAAATAAATCATCAAATTCCAGGCTTGATTTTCCCTTTACAATGTCTTTAAAAATTCAAACTTGTCTTCATGTGTTAGATATAACCTTGTGGTATTTCACATAATTAAGGCACACTTGTTCCACATTTTAATTGTTTACTCCAGTTACTTGCTTTATGATAACTAATGTTTGACAAACTCATATTTGAGGATATTGACAAAATTTGGGTACTGCATAATTTTGTACTAAAATTGTTTCAACATGTTAGACATTTGGTCGGTCTCTTATAAGGCAGCGCTTGACATGCCCAGGTACAAGGAGACTTAGATAATTAGTTCTTTTATGGGCTTTAATAACATTTACTTTGTGAAGGATTTAAAGTGTAACTATTTGTTAAAGATATCTGCACTTTGTTAAAGACAGTATTTATCAAACATCGGCCTAGATATGTCTAGTCTTCCTCTTACAATCAAACTATATGAACGTTCCAATTGGGTCAAGAGTTATCATAGGCACCTAAAAATTATATATAGATCCCTCTTAAGTAATGTAGATGAATTCTTGATACTATTCTACTAAATTTCTCACATAAATAGCGGGCTAAATAGAACCTAGAAGATGGATAAACAATATATCACAAGGAGTGTGGGATGCTATGAGTCTAATCCAAAGCTTGTTAGAAACTTTTCAAGGAACAAGGCAACAAAGTTTCATGGATTTTGAAGAGATAAAGGGATTCAAGTGGTTAAGGGATGGGAAAAATGGGAGTATTATGAGAAATAGGCATCCAATCATAGTCCATTAAATATGAAATATAGGGGGAGGACATTCTCAACTTTAAAGAAACCCTTTGAATTAAATCGAAGATAGCCAATAGGTCAGACCAAGGGGGAGGTGAAGTACTTCTCAAGAGAAATATGCATAAAATATACATGGTTGAGAAGGGTATGTATTTTGTATTGGTTTCTTTTTATTTATTTATTTTTAGCTGATAGGCTATTTGTTTCAAATTTTTGCCGAGATTTTCATCAGCCTAGTCATGAATAGAATTTCTCGGTCCCAAAAAAGGTCAAATATATATGTTCATCTAGGTCTAATAAATATAAAACTAAAATAATTTGTTTCAAATTTTTGCTAGGGTTTTTGCCAGTCTAGCTGTTAATAGAATTTCTTGGCACCGAAAAAGGTCAAATATAGATGTGCATCTAGGTCTAATAGATATAAAACTAAAATAGAGATAAAATTACATCATACCTTAAATTTTGGAGAGAAATTATTATTATTAAAAAAATTAATTATTTAAAAATTTAAATTTTATTTAATTTTTCAATTGTAATTTTCTAAGAATAAATTTATTAAAAAATCATATTTGTTGAGAATTAATTTCTTATGGATTCCCATTTATCTGTGATTCTTAAGACTATTAACTAATGTCAATTTTAAATAACTATTGTAACTAAAATTATTAAATATTACATATTAATTAAAAAAAGTTATTGATGATTAATTACTTTAAAATTAAAATTAATGGATACATTGCAAATAATAAGATTCGTTCAACATGACCTATGGTTTTCTTTTTTAGACTGCAGGAATTGGGTAGCACGACCCCCTATAAAGTGCAGTGCATTTGGTAAACTTTTTAATGTGATCGGTGGTGCTGGCAAGATATGCCCTCTGGTACCACAAGGGTGGGGGAGACTAGACCTCATGACCAACCTCCTACAATAGAAAATATTTAGCCAATCAAGCTAGGGCCCTTGCCCAACATGACCTATGGTTTTATTTTACATTTTCATAATCAATTTTCAACTAATAAATTTTGATGTGGAGACACAAAGATCAATTTTTCTTTTTCTTTTTATGCAAATGGTTCTTAATCTCGCATGCATTGCATGTTAGATAAGAATGGAAAAGTGGACTATAACATGAGGTTTAAATTGCTTTACAATGCTCAAATTAAATGAAGACATAAAATAATCTCTACACCAAAATTAAGTGATTTATAATATGTTCAAGTTAGGTGATTCAAATTGATATCTTTCAATTCACACATAGGTTGACTTTAACTTTAATACATATGTATCGATATGCTTGATTTATCCATCTAATTATTGATAATAATATATAAATTGATTTTCCAACATCTCTCTTGATTCTGATCTACTCCACCTATTTTATACTAGGTAATGTCCAAAATCATAAAGTTCACCTCCTACTATGAACTAACATCACGTTATTTCATATTGGCTTATTGACACACTTTCCCTTTCTCGACTCAATCAAACAATTGCAAATATCACTGATTATTTATATTTCACATTGCACTCCGAAAAAATGTTTGTTTCTTACTTCCCATTGAATAGCCATTTGCAATGGACCCCTATCGGCTGATCATTGCATGCTTGTCCATGCGACTACTAGTATTTAAATTATGATAAGGATTAGATACATGCAAGAGACTAGTATTTCATAACATCTTGTAAGTAGATGTACATAATATATCTATGTTTGCTTTAACTACATTTTAAGCTAAATTTTTAATTTTAAATATCTATTTACAACAACAGTTTGATGGAATGAATTTATTCTAAGACAAAACAATCTTCTATCTACCTTAGTCTAAAAGGTTTATTTCTCATGAATTTTATTTTAGACTTACATCATAATTTTTTTTAGAATAATAAACCCATGTTTCATGGTAGATTTGAATTAATATTTAGTCCCTAACAAGCCTTTTTTAATTTTTTTTATCTTGGTCAAATTTAATTCACTAAGGTCCTCTTTTCGATTTAGTTTTACAACCTTCCTCTCATATGAAAATTAAGAAAAATAGTTAAATTGTGGTCTAAGAAAGTTTTTTTTGTGCATTTGAATTTGATTTTTGACTTCAATAAGTTTTCTAGGACTTCTTTGTGTGTGGATCTTTCTTAAATTACAACCAACATGATATTTTAGTTAGAGTACATCGATTATTGAAGATCTATTAATGAAATGCTCTTGTCGTAATTGAATTTTACACTAAAGAGAAGAGTTGTTGACTCTTCCCTTAAGGGTCTTTATAGCATATGATAATATATTGATGTAAAAATGGACCCCAAAATAGGGGTCCTCTTCTAATCAATTTAAATGAAGAAATCATAACTACTTCCTTTTAAATTAGTTTGAAGCTTTTATTGGACAAGACTCTATGTAGTTTAAGTGTATACAAGTCTTGTTTTTCCTATAATTCTAGTTATTTAATTTTATATATCATACACAACCCATTTAAAGTTATGATCTACATAACTATGTTAATATTATTAGCTTTTATTTTATTTTAAAATATTTTTCTTCATAATTATTTCAAAAAGATTACTTAAATTTTGTATTTACTAGAATTTATAATTATATACTATTTTAATATTTATTATATTATATATAACTAATTAAATAATATTATTTACTATTTAAATACTCTTTTATAATTTTCACAATTCTTTTGTTTTAAAAATGTAATAAATATTATATATTTATTTAATAGAATGCATTTTTTACATAGAAAAATTTAAAAGATATAGAGAGATATCATTTTCAAGGTATTTATTTTAATTATATTACAAATTCAATAAAAAATGAGAACTTAAAAAATGATATCTCTTAACATATTTTACATAAATTTATTCAAGATGGGTCTGTTAGTAGCATCCATGGGTGTTGTGCTTTTATTTAACATATAAAATGAATAATTTCTATGTAGGTAGAGACCACCAAACCAAGAATCGCCATCTACAACAAAAAAACCTTCATATACATGGTAGAAGCATACACTATTTCACCAAAAGTGAATGAAAATTGAGATACCATAAATTACATAATGTGCATCCTTTTAAAGGCAAGAAAAATGCAACAAGTGAACAACCACTCAGTACGAGAAAAAACTAATTACCCTATGTTAAACTTAACACACTAACGCCCCCCCTTAAGTGAAAACTTAGGGAGAATTATTATGCAAAATGAAGATGCAATATGGGTCCCAGCTACACAACCATGTTAGGTACCCATTTACAATGCAAAAAAAAAATCTCTCACAATCAAAGAAAATGAGAAAAACTTTGTGGGAAAAAAACCCTCTCCAAAAGAGAGAAAAAAAAATGATGCATGGATGGAGGACTCGATCACATCCCTAAGGACTACATACATCATGTATATACAATCAATGGCCACCCAATAAGAGGGAAAGAGAGAGAGACTATATAGCCCCCCCACAGTGTGTAATCACTTGCAAAAATGGTTAGTGCTTGAAGACAAAACATGATCCAATGCCAACAAACAACTTGTCTCCCTTTTGGAAGAAATAAAATGAAGTACAAATATAGGTATGCTTCTCACTCTGGATATGAATTAGCAAGTGAAATTCAAATATAAGATGAAAATGTCTCTAAAATCTGCTCATGTGTCACCAAGACCTTGGAAGATGATTCCATGAACCAATCAGGAACATGCCCAATCATAAGAGGTGACAAAAAAGGTACCATTGGAAAATGATTTTGAACATTCTCCAAAGAAAAAGATGGAGTGACAACAATTGTACCACAACTATCATCAAATAGGAGGGATATATATACCCTCAAATATGTCTTCCAAGTTAGAAATGTGAGATTCCACGAACAATGAACCGATGTCTAACAAATACGAATCTCAATCAGGAAGTCAATGATAATCTTGTTGCTCGAGAATGATGGAAGTACTCAATGAAGGTGGATCAACTATCTCTAACAAAGAATCAAGAACCTTTGCAGCAACCACAACCTCATCTAAAGTCTCAAAAACCTCCAAAGGATCAAAAGCATGGTCTATCTTGTCTGAAGAATAAAGAGACACAGTAGTATTGGAAGGAGGGTCATCGAGAGATGGCAGAGTATCAGGATCTCCATATGATACTCAAAGGGAAGTCCAAAGAGAATAAGGGATCTCACAATGAACAAGTGAATCCAAAAGGTCATCATCATTTATATGCTCAAAAATAACTCTAAAGACTCTAGCCCTATATCCTTTCCAAATCATATACCTACTACATGTGTCTGGCATAGGAACTTCATTATACAAATATGGAAAAAGATTCTGCTCACTAAGATGAGTGAGAATAAAATCACTCTATTGCCCAAAGTTCCCTTTCTCCAAAGAAACCATTATAATTGAATTCTTAAAAAAAATTCAAAGATAGTACTTTCAAAAACTTCCAAAAAATAGAATTAAACCCGATTTCATGCAAAAAATAGTGGGGCCAATTTTCTTATCTCCATGCTAATACCAAGCAACTCCACCAAAGATACAAGCAAGATAACCTCCTATGATACTTTCTCACAACAATAAAAGGCAGTGAAATGATATTTAAATAGCATAAAGATACCCCATGCTACCAATGTGGGATTAATGTTTTGTAGCTAAGTTAAAACAAAGTGAATCCCCAAAAAAGAAGGAAACCCTAAGTGAATGCCTAGAAAAATATTACACACAATAAGGAAATCTCCCATAGACCATGGCCTTTGAAGCAAATCACAGCCTCTCAAAAAAGATCGAAGTGCTGCAACAAGAATTGACCCTTCCAAAATTCAAATGTAACTTGGAAACTATTGAATCGGGCCTCAAAAAACTTTTGTCACCTCCAAAATTTTATCAGCCTCAAAGGTTTGAAATGCAGGTCTAGGTGGGTGCTCCTTATCATATTTTAACCAGTGATTTCTCCCTATGCAAACCATGGCTAGGTAGAAAAGATTCATGCTCCTCAAATCGTAGCCTAGCAATATGAAGAAATTCCTTCAACAATCACAAAAAATAGACGCCTCTCAAGCAATCATTCCTCCCAAGTAAACAAATCACATCTTCCAAAGCACAAATTCACACTTCTCAATAGAAAATTGCACTGCCCCATTCAATGCCCATACAGAGAGCAATCAAAAAAATGCCACAAACAATAACCTTCAAATAACAACCTCTAATTTACAAATCATTTATGTAAAAAAAAACATGGTTCCTCTTCAATTAAAATTGTGCCCTCTACCATAGAAAATCATGGGACTGAAACTGGATCATGGCCTCTTGTCGATTCAATAGAAAAAACTAGAAATAATAGAAATTTTAAAATTTTAAAAAATTTCAAATGCCAAAAAAAATGCAACAAATAAATGATCTCGAGAACTTCTAATGAAAAATCTAAAAGGAAGGAGGGTAGAATGGTTGGTTCTAATACCATGTAGTTGGAGACCAACGAACCTAGAATCACCATCCATAACAATAAAACCTTCATAATGCATGAGAAAAGCACACGCTTTTTCACCAAAAGTGAATGAAAATTGAGATGCCATAAATTACATAATGTACAACCTTTTAAAGAAAAGAAAAATGCAATGGGTGAACAACCACCCAGTATGGGAAAAAACTAATTACCCTATGTTAAACTTAACACACTAACATTCTAAACCTTCAAAATGTGTAAATGATAAGATAAAATAAAAAGTAAAAAAATATTAATACTCATCAAAATGTACCATAAGTAGCAAATTAACTGCAAAATAATGCATTATTTTAGATTCATAGAAATAAATTTGTAATAAGTATAAGACATTATTTATCTTTTAGGAAATTTAGTCTCTTTCTAACCTTTTCATTTTGAATTTTCTTTTAATCTTTTCATAGTGGTCATATGTAAATGGTAGTATCATTTATAGTATTTCTAAAGACTTCACATGGTAGTCATGAATTCTAAACCTATTATTTAATTTTATCCTATGTCAATTATTAATTTTAAAAGAGTCTTGAGCCTTATGATTTGTGTATTGTCAATGCTTATGATAACCATAATGGTAGTTGGTTGATGCATCTATATCAATGTAATTATAATTGTATGTGGATTTAATATTCAAATGGAATCCTTAAGTAACCATCAAACCTAAACATAATATTTATTTCTAATTTTTGAGGGGCATTACTAGATTTGTGAAAGGAAGGAAAATTGTTTCACTTTTCTTCTAGGAATTAGGACCTAGAAGGACAATCTTCACCCACTTTCATTCAAAAACAAACCCTTGAGATCTCAATGCAAAGGAGAAAGATATATTGCAAGAGGGTTGTTCTAGGGGTTGAATGCAAGCTAATAAGGGTTTCACCACCAAGGAAAACCTTGGAAAGATAAATGAAATGCAAGATGCAACAATAAACCCTAATTTAATGTAATGACCTACAAAATGACCTGGAAATGTAAATGAAACAAAACAAAAATAGATACATAATGAAATTTGTGCACCTGGGAATCTAAAGATGGTTGAATGGAGCTTTGAAACACTAGAAAATATAACTTTAATGCTAACTAGGACTCACTCGCCAAGCTGGGTGAATCAATCCATATTTTAGGTTTCTGTGCAAGAACAAGAATCTACTAAAAGAGTATCCGAATGTACAAAAGTTTGAATTTTGACTGGAACTGGGACTCATTCACTAGAAGTGGTGAATTAGTCCAAGTATGGGTTTCTGAAGCTTCAAAGTATGATCTTACTCTTCTATGTTTGCTTTGTCCTTCATGATTGATTCTCAGATTTGAAACCTTGATTTGCAACCTGTAGGTCTTCTCTAATGTGCTCCAAGGCTTGATGACAACTTTGGTAACTTTGAATGATTTGACAACTTTTCTCCAATCTTGCTCCTTAAGAAATTTGCAACCTAGACTTGAAAATCATAGACCAAGGAGAGGGAAAAAAAATTCTGGGTTAGTGGATAGGGGTTTTCCTTGGTCAAACCCCTTGTTGGTAATCAAACCTCGAAATAGAATAAAATATGAATGGAGAATGATGAATGAAAAAAATAAGATGTTGCAACTCACCAAACCCTAGCAATGAAGTGTTGTAAACATGTATGAGATCGCTCAAATGGATGTAGACCTTGACTCTTGCTTGAATTGGATAGATCTTGAATGAAATGCTTGTTTGAATCACAAAATCCTACATCACAACTGTTAGCTCCAAAAAAATATGATGCATGAAGTCCTTGATATGATAATTGATGCTTGAATGTTTCTCTAAAATTATTTACAATCTACTCTTGAAGACTCTTGAATTCTCTTGTGAATGATTGAATGCTCTTGTGAACTCAATTTTTTTATTAGAATGCTCATTCAACTTTCTAGATGTAAACAAGTTAAAAAAACTTGTATGTATACTCAATTATGCAAGAATTCCCAAAATTACAATACTGCAAGCCGACATCAGATCTAGGAGGATAAAATCCTACCAAAAATTTGAATTAATTTTGATTTTGGGCCACACGGTACTCATTCGCCCAAGGTGGAAAATGAATCCCACTAGGCCTAAATTTTGGGACCATTTTAAAAAATGCTTAGAAATGTGTGAAACTAGGTTTGGGACCCAAAAATCTAGGAGGGACTCATTCACCTAAGGTGGCGAATGAGTCCCAAATTAGTAAATCTAGGCTATTCAAGCTTGAAAAAATTGAATTATGATTGGGTAATGATTTTTGTTAGGATTATCCTCAAAAAGATGCAATAAATGAGGCATGTGGATGCAAAATAAGACCAATTAAAGCATAAGAAATCCCAATTATTAATGAAAACCCTAGAAAAGTGTGAAAGTGTGTTACAATACCTCACAACACTTTAAAATAAGGAAAGATTAAGGTTAAATTTTTTTTTATTAGGTGTAATTAATTAATAAAACCTTAGAAAAGTTTGAAAATGAGTTACAACACTTCACAACACTTTAGCAAGGTACCACTTAAATTCATTAGTTCACAAGGGCCCAAGACCTAATGTGAATGTTCCAACCACATTATAACACTAAATTCAAGGAAAAATTAGGCTCAATTCAGCAAGGAGGTAGGTATGTTTAGGATCATGATGGGCCAAAAAGTGGCGATATGATGGGTTTGTGTAGGGTATGTGGATGACAACTTTTTTTTTACCCAAAATTGATGAAACAAAAAGGGTTTTTAAAGGAGATTCTCAAATTTCCACAAATATAAATTATGTTTTACTTTGAATTTAATAAATAATTGTTATTCATTTTCTATTTGAATTATGACTAAAGTCGATTGATAGGTTGATTGAAAAAATCTATAGCTTTCAAATGGTATCACATTTTTTGAATCGAAACATGTCACATTCTATGCTTCATATACTATAGGATTAAAAAATAAAAATTGAATTTCATGAATTTTTGACCAAGTTAAGGTGGTTAGACATATGAGTTTTATATTTTTTAAAAGTTGTAATAAAAGTCCATAATTAATTATTTACTTGGAAAAAATTACAAAAATATGCATCACATGAGACATAGGTCCTCTACTTATATATAAAATATTATAAAAAATATTATCATTTTATTGTGGTTAGGGTGGTCAAACAGACACCTACTTCTTAGTTTTTCCCTGAAATTTAAGTGCTACTGCATTAAAATTTCAAATTTTCACCAAATAGATTTAAAAAAAATAAAATCTAGTAGTTTAGAAACTACATTCAATTTTCTACATATTCTATTCTTACATATTTTTTAAATAATATAGATAACTTATTCAAATTTTTTATGTCAAGTTTCCTATCTCTAATTTTCCTGAATTTTTTGCCACTCAAGGGCCTATTTTTTTCCATGCTGATCCTGCATATACCCAGGTACCAAACAAGTGTGAAAATGTCCCAATGACATTTTCTGACACTACATTTAGCCCCCACTTTAGTGAGAGAAGAAAATTGCTTCAAACTCACAATAAAGTAGACAAACACACATCAAGAGGGGTCCAAGTGCACCAATGCCAACAATATGGGATGACAATGATCAAGAGGGGTGATCAAACCCCTAGGATCAAGATCCCATGAAAAACCAACATGGGCACAAAAGAAAACACATGAGAATGATATAAATAGCATCAACAAAGCACAATCATACATTGCCAAAGACAAAAAAGAGAAAAGATAAAAGAGTCATATCAAGCTTCAATCATTTGTCCATCATGATGTGGATTAGATCTAGGCTATTGGTCTAAAATTTGCAAGCTCACTTCGAGGAAACAAAACTCTTGGTTGTCTACTGGATGAGGATTAAAAGAGGTGAGACACATACACACATGGTCGGTATGTACTCACACTCACACACGAGTGGCTATGGGGAAAGTCATGGCTCGGTCAGGCTTCCCGCTCAAACCATACCAAAGTTATACCCCTTGATAACTTTAATAAGGCACCATGGAAAAATGGTTTTCTAGCTTCATGAGGCAAGAAAAACTTCATATGCTTGCATCTCATGAACAAACAAGATGGCTCTACAGGCATGCAAGTTGTGTTATGCCAGGTGGCCACATAATTGCAAATTTGTAAATACAATTTATGCAAAGAACATTCAAAGGAGTCTTGCTTAGTTCATGTGAGGCCTTTAACTTAGGGAACATTATGGCTAATGTCTCCAAGAGAGGACCAATCAAATAATAAAATATTCACAACTTAGGGGATGCATTGTGTCACATCAAGCCACTAAGAGGAATGTAATATGCTAAGAGAGATTACACTCATGAAGGACATCACACCCAATGTCTTCCACAAAGTGAAAAATACATCTATCAAGTAAGAAGAATGCACCATGAACCATGAAAATAAAATAATTCAAAATAATAATTCCAATATATGCCCTACTTTAATTAAATTGCTAATCACCATACTGTGAACAATTAATTTAAAGTATAAAATGATAAATGCAAGAAGAAATGGAAGACATGAGAGCTAACTTGGAAAGCCTTGAAAATCTTATGCCAAGTCATCTGTTTCCATATAAAGCTACATCATGTGAGAGAAAAAGAAAAGAGAGGGGTTGCCCCCAAAATAAAAACACCAAACACATAAGGGATCTATGGATTTGGGGTTAGTATTTTCTTGCTACAATGTTTTTTAGAGAGCTTAAAATTGTCATCATTCCCCAAATACACATAGAATTGGATGAATGACACAAAGAGAGTGAAAACAAAGACAAAGCCTTTCATGTCAATATGGAAGAAACATGAATGTCTCGACATCTTGCATTATCCCCAAAAGTAAAAAAATAAGACAAATGGAAAAGAGGTAAAGGAAAAGCAAAGGAAAATCCTTTTGGGTCAACATGGAAGAGACATGAATGTATCGATGTCTTGTGTCATCCCCAAAAGGAAAACAAAAGATGAATGAAAAAGATGTAAAGAAAAAGAAAAGGAAAATCCTTTTGGGTCAACATGGAAGAGACATGAATGTCTCGATGCCTTGCATCATCCCCAGAAGGTAAACACAAGACAAATGAAAAAGATAAAAAGAAAAAAGTAGAAGATTTATGCGCCATAGAGAGGAATGAAGGTACAAATTGTTGGAGTCAAGAAACATTGAGAGGGCGGGTGAATCAGTGTTGTGAAAATTCTAAATTTATTAATTTGATTCTTAAAGTGTTGATAACATTCAATCAAAATAAAGATGCATGCATATAAGAAAAATAACTAGAATACCATAACACAAATATTTTTTTACATGGAAACCCTGTTAGGGGAAAAGCCACAATGGAGGTCAATCCACAATATTTTTTTGAGTATACTCTGAAAAAGAAAGGATTATAAAAGGGAATACACTTGCATTCAGGCACATTGCTGAGAGCTCACTGCTTAAAAAAAAGAAGGTTCATTGCCTTACAAAAGTTTGGAATACTTCCAAGGATTTGAACTGATAGAGTAGCATCTACAAATGCCTAATTATAGTTCTGGTTAGGCTCAACAATAGAATTCAGGACCTTCTAACTGATTTTTCTCTTCTGCTCTGTTCTGCTTCAATTCGCACCAAAAATCCTTAATTTACAAGTGAAACTGTGCATAATTTCTCTACTGACCTTCTGACATTTGCAACATACATCAACTCACATCAAACACACACCAAAATGATATAATCGATCACTTATATATATCTTCCATCAATAATTTAATCACTTCAAGTCGACCTCAACAAAATAAGAAATATTCACAAAATGTCAGCTTAAATCATTCATAACATTCAATGCACATCCTTAAGAGTCAACCACAACATAGTGAGGACCCAAATCAAAATGATCAAAAACAAAAATACTTAAATAATAATCCCTCAAATATTTTTGACACACCATATTCACCAAGTTAGCTTCCATATACTAATAAACAAGAAATTAGTTCACCAGACCTTCTAACTTCCACCAAAATTGATATGAGGCACCAAGATTTTCAAATAGCACATATTATCCATCAAACAATACTCCCTGAGATCCACAACATAAAATAATAATAGAATATCTACATATGAATCAAAGAACATGAAGTTATCAAATGCTCTATTCTAACTAAACATATAACTATTGATCTTCAATCTATCTACCAATATGAGAAAATGGGAGTGCACAGATCAACTAGTTGACAAGGGTTTCGATCGATGACAACACCAGAAAAAATTTGTAGTGTCTCTTTCCAACAATCTCCTCCTTTGGCATTGATGACAATAATTAGTGAAAAATGACTAAGTGTCAGATTAGTACCAACAAAAATATACTGCCAAACAAAACTCCAAAAAGATCTTTATCCATAGCTCAAAACTACAACTCCCCCTTAGATGAATATACATTTTTCACTAATCTATTCTCCCCCTTTGAAATCAATGGAAAAGATGGGGAATCCACATTCAAAACTCCTATAATCAAACAAAAACTTCAAAATTGCATATGTACATACTTTGTTTCAAACAACATACACAAACTTGAAAATATCTACAAAATTTATCTTTAACAGGTTCAAGCTTGTGTCCCAACACTTCTTGAGACTTTATAGAATAGTTATGTGACCATAGAGTAAATAAGATTGCACTTTTGTAGATTCAAGATCCACTAGATCACTAACCACCATAGCATCATGTGCTTCTTTCAAAGCATTCAACATGGTCTCCATCTTTGGACCAATTAGCCCTCTAAGTTCACTAGCTCTTTCTACAATTCTATCATTATCATGCTGTAGACTCTTTATTTTGTCAAGTAAGGATATAACTTGACCTTCTTGCTCTATAATAGAAATGGTTAGAGGATCAAAAGCATAAGAAATAGCAACTAACTCCTTTTCATAATCCTTAACCTTCTTCTCGTTTTCCTTAGTAAGTTTAGACAAAGAAAAAAAAAATTATGAATCCTTCCACCTTCTGATAATGAACTTTGAACATTTTTCACACAAGTAGCTAACAAATATTTATCATTAGCTATCAATCCTTTTAATCTACTGAACTTTTTAGCATCAAACTCCTTCTGCACTTTGACCAGGGCTGATTTCTCAAGTGACTCAAAATGAGTACTTACTGAATTTATTATTTTCTTTAGCTCACTAGAGGAAGAACTAGATGGATCTTTAACATGTGTAGGCATGATATTCTCTAGAATACTTGATGCAAGATTCAATAACTCACTATCCTCAATGTGAGACTTCAAAATTTCTTCCCTAGCCTTAGCTTGTGGAAATGATGCGACTTTCATTTTTTGAATTGGGGACAAGGTAGATAAATGAATAGGAGCATCTCCCAAATCAAAATAAAATTCATCCTTTTCCTCTTGTAGAAACTTCATCATTGCCTTTGCAGTGTCTCTTGCTTCTACTAGAACTCCTTTAACTTCAACCTTCTTTTCCTTGAGCACTGGTTCCTCAACCATAGACTTTTGCTTTTCATTTGAAGCTTCAACTTCTTCAATTGATGTCTCCTTTTCTTCAACTGATATAATTTTAGAAGCTTTAGTCTCCATAGGTTCTTTTGAATCATGCACTTTAGGAGGAATTTGAGTATCCTCAATAGTAACCTCTTCATTTACCAAACCAGATGAAATGTCTTTTGCATGCTCTTCTTTAGAAACAACGTCAATTCTATCCTTTAATAGAACTTTCTTTAGAATACTTTTTGTTTCCTTTTCTACTTTCTTAGTCTTACCCAACATAAGCTTGTTTATTCTTGTTTTTCTTTTGAAATCTCTTTTTGCTTCTTTTAGGATTGAATTCATCTCCTCTATAGGCATTACCAGACATAGAATTGCAAGAGCCTATTCTCTTAGTTGCTCTTCTTCAGTTTTGGCACTAACTTTTCTCATGTCCAAAACATCATACAATTCCTTGGGCAACTGTGCCATTATCTCAACAAGAGTCGTATTGAAAATTTTCAAATATTGTATTGTAGCTTCCTCAAGGAGTCTTTGACCAACAACATCAAAGGTGCCATACACTTCACATAGAGGGTTAAGATTTCCATCCTTAATTATACCTCTTTCAACTTCCTCTACTAATATACCAGATTTGTAAGGCTTCATCTTCTTCTTTGCTTTCTTCTCTTCATCAAAGGGCTTGACTGTAGTTGTAGCAAGGGTGCTCATATGCTTTATTTCTCTAACTTCTTCATCAAATTATGTCTCTTCATCTCCTGAAAAATTTTTATACAATCTTGTGCTCTTATCCTTCTTCCTTTCACTGGATTCCTTAACTTGAGCTTTTGCAGAGGTTAATTTCTTTACATGACCAGATAGGGGTGTTGAGCTCCTTGTTGATCTAGTTCAAGTAGAGGATGTCATCAGACTAGCAAATTCATTTTTAGCAAGCTCTTTTCCTTTCTCACTTTCAACTTGTTCTCTTTTCCTTCTTGCTTCTCTTATAGCTTTTGTATGTATTCCCATGCTCTCTACAAAGAATACCACTTCTTTCCCCACTTTCTAAACTATCATAGATTTCTTCAATTGCTCATGGAATTGCATATCCTTCTCTGCATATGTTCCAAACCTTTCTTCAGATGAATCCACAAGCTTACTTAACAAATTTTGTGCATATAGTTCCAAGAGTCTCTCCTCAATGTCATAACCCATAAGATTAATCCAAACGGTTCTATGTTCTATCGTTTCCATCAAGCACTGATCAATATCCACCATAAAAAAAATTGTATCCTTATACTTCTCCACAATAGAAGTGGGAATTCTTTCCCTTTCTTGCATTACATTTTGAAAGTTTTTGAGATATCCCCAAATTGCAATTTAAAAAAAAAACCTTTTACCTGGATTAGGGTTTGAACTTCAAATCGCCTTCACACTTGAATTCTCACCAAATTTCACCAAAGTTCAATTCTGAGCTCCTCAAACTTCTTCTTCTCAAAATTAAAGGTGAAAAATGAAATATAGAAATAACCTTTTATCATTTGCACACCTAACCTTTTGATCCAATAAATGCTTTTTCCCTAACTCATCTAGATAGCCTATTACCATACACTGTAAAGGATAACTCTTCTACAGACCTTCAATTCTGCATAAATACTCTCTCCAGCTATTGAAAAAGATCTATAGATCATCAATGCAATCACTAAACTCGTCCACGTCCTGGTGTCGATCATCTGTACGACGTTTGAAAGATTTTCTTAATAGTTTCCCCTAGGCCAAAGGCCTCAACCTAATTCTTGGAGGAATTATGAGAAGATCATTTTGATGTTGGCTCATTTCCTGCAATAGAGGGACTCTTCTTTACCCATTTCTTCTTCATCTTCTTCTTGATCTAATCTACAACGACTTTCCCTTTTCCTTTTTCATCATTTTGCATGTTTCTTCTCTGATTTACCAGACCTCTTCTACAAAATCTAGCAATATGAGGGTATCTGCAAGATCATGATGGGCCAAAAAGTGGCAATATGATAGGTATGTGTAAGGTATGTGGTTGACGACCTTTTTTTACTCAAAATTGATGAAACAAAAAGGGTTTGTAAAGGAGATTCTCAAATTTCCATCAATATAAATTATGCTTTACTTTGAATTTAATAAATAATTATTATTCATTTTCTATTTGAATTACGACTAAAGTCCTGATTGATAGGCTGATTGAAAAAATATATGGCTTTCAAACAGTATCACATTTTTTGAATCTAAAACATGTGTCACATTCTATGCTTCACATACTATATGATTAAAAAAAGAAAAATTGAATTTCATTAAGTTTTGACCAAGTTAAGGTGGTCAAACATACGAGTTTTTTATATTTTTTAAAAGTTGTAATAAAAAATTCATAATTAATTATTTACTTGGGAAAAGATTACAAAAAAATATGCATCACATCGAAAGATGAGTTTTCTACTTATATCTAAAATCTTATAAAAAAATATGACCATTCTATTGTGGTTAGGGTGGTTAGACAAATAGCTACTTCTTATTTTTTCCTTGAAATTTAAGTACTACTGCATTGAAATTTCAAATTTTCAACAAATAGATATTTTTATTTTTTTTTTAAAACCTAGTAGTTTAAAAAATACATTCAATTTTATACATATTCTATTATTACATTTTTTTGAAATAATATAGATAACTTATTCAAAATTTTATGTCAAGTTGCCTAACTTTGATTTTTCTAAATTTTTTGCCACTTAAGGGCCTGTTTTTTCCATGATGATCCTGCACATACCCATGACCAGTTTTGTTGCAATTGTAGAACACCATATTTCTTTGTCTAGACTAGTTGTTCCATTGTCTTTCTCTTGATTTGCACTGGCTAGCAATATGGCCAAATCTATTACATGTATAACATCTAACATCTCTATAAAAGTTATTCATCACATTTCTACATTCATTTGACTCATGACCATACTTGTTACAATTAAAGCATTGACTGGAGAATGATGGACTATTTGAATTCATTCTACTTCTACATTGAGCTACCATATGGCCAAATTTATTGCAAACATAACAAATACCATTAAATTTTTGAGTGGGGTTGTCTTACCGGATACCTTCCAGTGTTGTTCATTTGATTTCATTGTCTAATCCTCCTTTGTCTAGATTTCCTTTGTCCTTATCTAAATCTGGAACTTTCTCCTTCTTCATATCCAAGACCTTGCTTGTCACCATCAGTCCTCTAACTTTTAATTAGTTCATCAAGCTTGGCTGAGCTAATCTTGAACTTCTCCTTGAATTCATTTGCTGTAGCAATTTCATCTCAGAGATCAACAATGTGCTTTTCAAGCTATTCCTCATTGTGTTTGGTTTGTTCTAACTCTAGTTCCAACTGAATGAATCCATCAGTAGTTTGACTGCATTCTTCGGATTTCTCTTTCAGGGATTGGGCAAGCTTTTCTTCATTCTACTTTATATATTCAATCTCCTTAGTCATCCTCATCATTATAGATTCCATCTCCTGCTTCTGAAATGTATTATCCCTGGCAAGATTTTCACATTCTTCTATCTTTTCCATTAGGGTTTGACTCAGCTATTCATCTACAATGCATGTACTGTCTTCATGCTTGATCTGATCATAGAGTTCCCTTCTCTTCTCCCTAGACTTGTTGATTTTTTCTTTCAATGACTCAATGAATCTCTTAGCATTCATGAGATTTTCTTGTAATTCCTAGACTTCAGATTTTGCCTAATCAAGATCATCTAGGACCACCATAAGTTATTGTTGAAGACTACTTGAATCCATTGAAACACTTTCCAAGATCTTCCTCAAGCTTTTAAGATTCTTTCAAGGAATTGAGCTTTGATACCAATTGTTGGAGTCAAGCAACACTAAGAGGGGGGGATGAATTAGTGTTGTGCAAATTCTAACTTTATTAATCTATTCTTAAAGTTTTGATAACATTTAATCAAAATAAAGATGCATGCACATAAGACAAATAGCCACAACACAATAACACAAAGATTTTTTTACATGGAAACCTTGTTTGGGAAAAAACCACATTGGAGGTCAATCCACAATATTGTTCTGAGTATTCTCAAAAGAAAGGATTACACATGGGAATGCACTTGCATTCAGGTATACTTCCTTGAGCTCACTGCTCAAAAACATAAAGGATCACTTCCTTACAAATGTTTGGAATAATTTCAAGGATTTGAACTAATAGAGTAGCATCTACAAATGCTTGATTACAGTTCTGATTAAGCTCAACAATCAAATTTAGGACCTTCTAACTAATTTTGCTCTTTTGCTATGTTTTTCTTCAATTCACACCAAAAAAACTTAATGCACAAGTGAAACTGTGCATAATTGCTCTATTGACCTTCTAAAATTCATAACATACATCAACACACATTGAACACACACCAAAATGATATAATCAACCACTTATATATATCTGCCATCAAGAATTCAATCACTTCAAGTCGGCCCCAACAAAATAAGAAATATTCACAAATTGTCAGCTTAAATCATTCATAACATTCAATGTGCATCCTTAAGAGTTGGCCACAACATAGTGAGGACCCAAATCAAAATGATCAAACACAAAAATACTTAAACAATAATCCCTCAAATATTTGCGACACACCATATTCACCAAGTCAGTTTCCATATACTGATAAACAAGAAATTAGTTCAACAAACCTTCTAACTTCCACCAAAATTGATATGAGGCACCAAGATTTATAGATAACACATATTATCCATCGAAAAATACTCTCTAAGATCCAAAACATAAAATAATAATAGAATATTTTCATATGAATCAAAGAACAAAAAGTTACCGAATGCTCTCTTCTAACTAAATAGATAACTACTGATCTTAAATTTTTCTACCAGTATGAGAAAATTGCAATTCCTAGATTGACTAGCTAACAAGGGTTTCCATCAATGACAACACCAAAAAACATTTGTAGTGTATCTTGCCAACACAAATAGAGGAATGTCATAAAGAGAGAGAACATGAAACAAAACGTCACAAGGGATCACATCACACACACAAAAGAAAATAAATAATAAATAATATAAAAGACTATTAAGGAATATGCGAGTCAACCTATGAGTAGGTCATCCACATCCCAATCATGTTCAGTATATGCCAAAGGTGGGCAACTAGCCAAGGGGACAAGAGCAAGTACTGAACTAGGGGAACCACTAGGTTCAACACTCTTTGTAGGAGAATTTTTGTTTAATCTTAGAGAAGAGGAAAATAGTGTGTTCAATCCATTATGCACCTCCTCGTCAATTTTAGCAACTTCCAAATTTTCATCCAATTTAATCACAACAAGAGGTCAAATGATAATGTCTAAGAAAGGATTCAACTCTTGTTGTGGTTGCATTATAAGATCTTTTTGTTTCAGAAAAGGGGGAGGCTTCTCATGCATTGATTTACTCATGTTTAGATTTTTCTTTTCTTTGTTTAATTAATTCTTCATGTAACCTATGAGCAAGGGCACAACATCTACGCCTATGCTCTATAACACCTCCATATCTTTTAGTTCTATTTTCAATTTGCATTTATGTAGAAGCAGGTTGATGAACCATAGGTTTCTTGTCTTCCTTAAGGGGAGGAATGAAAGGAACCATGGGAGGTTGTTCAACCACTTTATCTTTTACTTTGTAAAATTCTTTGATTCTAGGAGGTGTGATGGGACTGTTTTTTATTATCTCTTGGTCATTTGTAGTCCTGAGGTAGGTGAAGGTTTTGTCATCGGTTGGTCTTGGTTGTTTGTAATTTCTTTAGGCTCAATAATGGTTTTGTCTAGGATGGTAGGCTCAGTGGTGGGTGGGGACATGTTTCAAAGGGATAGTTCTACTATCTTCTATACATGGAACTTTTGATTAGACAAGAAAAATAAGTCTTATCATGGTTTTATAGGTTCTATAGGCTTAGGCCAGAAGAAATCTAAGGAAAAGTTTCCTTTGGAGGATAAAGGGTTAAATCCCCTATGGTGGACAATGAATATTTCATTGCCAAAGGGAAACTTTAAGAATTTATGTATGACTGAAGGGACTGCATTCATGGAGTGAAGCCGTGGATAGCCGAGCTTCACACGAAATTGATCTGATTGTGGGATGATGGAAAATGAGATGTCTAATATTTTTAGTCCTATTTGCAATGGTAAGGTGATCAATCCCATTATAGGGCAAGCAAAACTATTGTGTGTCTTGATCAATGCTTTTAGTTTATCATATATATCTTGATAGAGCTCATGCAAAAGTAATAATTCCTCGGTGATCACGTTCTCTCCATAGGTGGGATTTATTAATATCCTGTTGATCATTAAATCTTGTGCCTCTCCACGAGTCTTATGGGAAATTCAGCGAGTGGGGAACCAATTTTTGCCTCACTAAATAACCTCTGAGATTTTTGTGGAAAGTCGACTCTTCTTTGTGTTTTGAGAAAAGGTAGAAAGAAATGCAAATAAAACATGAAAATGACAATGAGCCAAAGCTTTTACAACATTTCAAACCTCACCTTATTTCCTATGAATGATATGATGATAGATATTGCCACAAACCCTTCATTGTTGGGAAGAGAATGCACAACAAAGGCTTAGTAAAAGTGTAGTACAATCTTTCAAATCTCCCAATGGGAAGCATCCATTAAGGTCTGATCAGATAGAAAATCTCTACAAGTTAACAAAAATATCTAGAAAATTATAGAAAACCCTTTCTCCCTTTACAACATAATATGAAAAATAACAAATTTTACATAAAATAGAAAAGTTGAACAAACATAATCTAGTCTCCAAAAGCTATCATCCAACATAAAAGCTTAAAAGCATGGAAATTAGCTACTTGAACTATCAAAATAAGTTTAACAAAATGTTTTTAACATGAATGAAAACATAAAGAAGAAACTTGACAAAGGCCATAACATGCGCAGTTTCAAAGATTTCCTCTAAATATATTGAACTTCAACATTAAATGAATTGAAAAAAAAGGTCGAATGCCAATCTAATGATAGTTTGAGTTAAAATATAACATGCCAAAGAATAATAGTATTTTGTAAAACTTTCTACTTCTGAAAATCTAAAAACTCCCTACTAGATCTATTTCCTTTGAAAAGATTTTAGAAGTAATTTTTCTAACTTTTGCTTTGTTAGGGTTAGAAGGAAAATATCTAACAATTAAATATAGATTTGATCAATAAAATAGAGGAATAAAAAACACACAGAAAAATTAACACAAAGAATTTAACATGGTTCACCCAATCTGGGCTACATCCACAAAATTGCAGCCATCCAATGATTTTATTATCTAGTGAAAAACTTATTACAATCTTGCAAATAATCACCTTTTCTATATACTATAACCCGCATCCCAACCCCTTATAACAAGTTTTAGAAACTTCCAGAATTAGGGTTTTACAAAGTCAATTTTTTTTCTTTTTCAGTGACTTTTCCTTTTTTGCTGATGATGAGAAGAAAATGGCAAAAAAAAATTTCTCGAGGGATGCCACCCCCAAACCCTAGTGAGGATACATGCCAAGTGTATAGTATAGCCTGATTAGTCACCACATACCAACACGCTTATGCTACAACCCCCATTTATAATAGGAAGAAGAGAACACCACCAACATTCTAGAAGTATAAACTACCAAGTGCCTACACTTGATAGCCCACAATCCGATATTAGATCTTGATTAAATTGTAACAATCTTTGCTCATTAAGTCCCAACTACTTCATTAATGGCTTTAGATATTTAGCAAAGATTGCAGTCACAAAATAATCAGATTCTAACACAACCTAGAAAAAATCTAATTATCGATCGATCATACAAATTGATGGCACTAACTCAAAGGTTCCACCTTGAAGATAAGACACTCACCCCATTCTAAAAAACTTTTCCCAAAGAGATCATTCCAAAAAAATACAAATTGCCTGAATGAATAGATGATGTGTCAAGTGGGCAGGAAATCTCAGATTTATGAGAATGGATTTGAAGAAAATCCCTACCAAGCTAACACATGTCTTGGCTCTCACCCAAAAAGGAAGTGCTATAAAAAATCCATCTAGCCACCATGTGGCACATTGCATGCCTTTTAGAGCAATCTTTTCTTCATTAAGCACAAACTCTCCCAAACCTGTAAAAGTTGAAAACCAAAAAGATTAAAAGAAAAATTTTCTTTATAGTTCTAGTAACTCACACAAGGCCTTTGCTTGCGAAGGTATGAACCTAGAGCTTTGGTAATTCTTGGAGTTTAAGGAAGGCATAGTGTTATACTTCCCAATTCAAATTAGTGGGTTGAATGAGAGTGCAAAGAATCTCGTATGCTTGATCCAACTCAAAAAAATCCTTAAATGAAACACCTCCCCACCTTGATGAAACAACCCCAATGTGGTAATAGATCTAAGAAAGGGGAATGATATCCTTCTTGATTTATTCAATAGTGGGCGATGAGCTTATATGTGGGAGTACTGTAGAAGTTTGGACCTTGTGTCTATTTGCATCCACAATCTACTCATTTGATAGTGCACTCTTCCATCTAGTGAGAAAAGGGTAGGAGGTATAAAATCAAGCAGAACATTGAAATCCCTCTTGATCTCATTGACCTTTTTATTCAACACTTCCTAGCATTCTTTTATTTTTTCTGTGACCTTGTAGTAGTTGATCAAGAATTCCTATTTCTCCTAAAGCCTCTTCAATGGATTTTCATAACCTAGAAACTAGGTTTTCTGATTCCATAGCCTAGGGAGCATAAATTTTCATAATTTGGTTAGCCATCAGGCCAACCTTCTCATCTAATTCCCAAGCATCCCTTTGAAACTACTAGACTAGATTTAGAGTAGCAACTGCAACTATGATCTTTTCCCAATGTGTGGATACTAGTCTTTTCAATATCAAGAGGATCTTGAATCCTTGCATTGCAGCCAATTCCTGATGTAATTGAGATTCCCCTGCCTAAGTCATATTCTCCTCCATCTAGTTCTTCTCCTCGTAGGAATTTGTTAGTTTGGAGCTCAACCTTCTGACCTCTTGATCACGAGTTTGCAAAATAGACTTGATCTCTTACTTCTCTTGTTTTTCCCTCTTTGTTTCCACCTGGGCCTTTCGTAGATTGTCAGAATCCTAAGATCGTACATTATCCAATTCTTCTTGCATGTTCTCCTAGATATGTTAGTATTTTACATTTTTTTTATGTTTAACAACAAGCTCAACCCTTAACTTTTCTATCTTGACATAAAGCCAATTTTTTTCATTTTGGGCCTTCTCAAGCAACTTAGTTGCTTCCCCCTATTGATCCTATATTTTCCTTATGCAAGCCATTTCCATGTCTCTTTCCTTGATTTCTTCCTATAGCCTTCTCACTATGTCATTTAAATTTACCATCTCTCCCTCGCACTACTTTAATTTCTTGTCCAACTTCTCATAATTAGTATAGACCACTTTTTGGGTGGCCTTAGCCAGGACCACTTTATCAAATAGGTGAGTTTCACTTAGGGAAAACTTTAGTGGTGAATCTTTACCAATTGGTGGATAATTGAAATTGGGACCTCTAGAAATGGCAAATAGTACAAGCTAAAAAAGAGACTGAATTGCTAGGTTTTTATTAAAAAAAAATTCATCTTGATTAATTCACCTATGCATTATTTTTTAAACAAGTAAATCAAATTTATTTACCATATAAATGATGCATCATTGGAACTAATTCACTAGTAGTATATAATGTAATTAAAAATATTAATTATATTCGCTAGTAATATTATATTCCTACCATTAATTTTGGGGCAATATCACTAATAATAATAAATTACCATTTAATTTTAGGGATATTTTAGCTTTGAATAGGGCCTTTATTTATTTCCATCAATTAGATTTCTAATCAGATGGTTGTAGGTTGATTCTGTGACCTATATGCATGTGCCTTTTAACAGGCTTATTGAGGCCTATAAATTTTTTTGGCCCACACGATTAAATCTAATCTTGTGGCTCAAAAAAAATTTTGAGCCTCAACAAGACTTTTTAAAAGGCATGTGCATATAGGTCACAAAATCCTCTTGTAGCCATCTGATTAAAAAGCTAATTAATGGTAACAATTTCACTTTTCATTTAGTCTTTCTTTTAAAGTGAGATTTAAAAAAAATACTTAATCCATGTGTGTTTCCCCTTGACCCTAGCAAGGGGTGCTACCCCCTTGACCCCGCTAGTGGTTCTCACCCCTAGGTCCCTACTTCAATATTACAAAAAACAAAACAAAAAATATGGGGGAACTACGCTGACCAACTATGCAATTTTTTAAAGGAGAGATTTGCCATTGTAATTAATCTTTTTAGTGATTATTCGCTAGGATTTTTTATTGTGATATAATTATTTTTACCAATTATTCATTAAGATTTTCCAAGATTTTACAATTTTTTTAATAATGTGCATAGATTCGCTAGGAAAATTATAACACTTAGCCAAGATTCACTAGGATTTAACACCTTTTCTGACGGGGGGTTTCTTAATGTTATCCCTTGTTTCACTTAAATCCAGGCCCATAGCTCTGATGTCATAATCTTCCATCTACATTTCTACCTTTGGCTTGGATATTAGTGGTTTCATGGTAGTAATCAATAGGGAATTTCGCTCCTCATTGAAATAAGCCCCAATCTTCTTAGTATCTAGTCGTGTTGTGGCTTTTATCTGTAGTTTCTATTTTCTATCTTGTTGGGCCAACTTCGTCTCATTGAAATGATCTTAGAGACTCTATGGGGTGTTGATACTTTCTGCAACAATAGAAGCACCTGGAGGGAGATTGAATAGGGTGACAGAAGGAGAAACCTCAACTATATGGGATTATGGAGAAGTGAAGGGGAGTATTATCATTGAAAACAATGGAATACCACATGGGAACTGTAGAGGGGGAACACCCATCAAAGTGAAAGGGGAAGTGGGAAAAGAAAGTGACATTTTCCTAGAAGGAGATGGATTCACTGAAATTGGAAATATGGTTGCTTCATCTTTTTCAATGGGGTCCCTTGATAGCGAAATTAAAGAATTAATCACGTTCAATTCAGATGATGCTCACTTGACACATGGGGTTTCCTCACGGGACTCATTGTTGAATATCACCGGGGGTTCATTTACAATGAAAAGATAAAAAATTGTGGATGGAAGACTCTTTTCCATAGATGGGGGTGGAGGAATGACCAAAGATGTAGAGGTAGAAAGAAGAGGGGGAGAAAAAATTACTTGGGCCACTAAAGTTGAATATCTTGGAAAAGCAAACTCCACATCTTCCTCTCCTCTAGCTAGTGCACTAGGTCCACCTAGGTTTTTGACTCATCTCCTCTTTGTATGAGAGGAACTGATAGATTTAGATCCCATGACAACCAATCTCATCGAAACTTGTCCTTCTATAGCTGTAGCAGACCTCTTTCTTTTCCTCGTGCACTGATGGAGGATGTGACCTATGAGTCCCTATATTTCGACCCCTTTCCTTTATCAGGCTCTTGAGGCTAGGAAGTGTGGAGTGGAAGCTCTCCCTATTAAATCTCTTGATTGGTCTCAGGATTACTATCCTCAGTGTCAGCCTCTTTGTCATAAATTTCATTAAACCTTTCATCATGTGGCTGGAGATCCCCATACATGGCATTGAGGCTCTTCATTTCCTATCAAAACCTCTAGAAATCCACCTTTCTCTCCAACCACCCTAGGTGCTTCAATTGTGTACTTAGAGACTTTCCCATTAGAAGGATCGACTAGTACTCTGCTCTCTTGACACAAAAGTCAAGCCATGGTGGCCAGTCAAATAGTATGAAGGCTAAGTCGATGTACAATTCCAACCTCTCTTTAGTTGGGTTCTTTCTTGATTCAAAATACTCCTACCTCTATTGCCTCATAGTTGGGAGGTACTTTATCAGGTAGTAGCTCCATGCATCACAATTGAGAACCAGGTCCAAGTGCACCAATTTCTTAGTAAGCACCTCATATGCCTTCCTTTTTATTAGTGTTACTTGACTACTAGCAATGGCAAGGGGAGTTGGGTAAAGCCCTATCTTGTGCCTTCCAATGCCATAGGCATTGTCGGTAATAGTTACTTGAAAATAGCTTCCAAAATAAAAAACCCTATTTGTTACAAATTTAGGGAGCCTAAAAGGATCCTTAACAAAACCATGAAATTTGATGAATGTGAACTCAACTCCCAAAAATTAATCCACTAGGGTTTGCGAGTTTTTTATCCATTGCAAGACTTCAGGAGATAAATGTCTTCAAGGGCATTGGGACAAGTCTAATAGCACTAGCCTCATAAATAATCCACAAACTAGTAATAATCCCATGTCTTTGAGTGAACATGGGTCTAGATCAAAATTGGCTAGTATGACCCCCTTACATCAAACCTAAACAATGACAAGTATCTTTCAAGGAACTTAGAGTTTTGGTGTAAGATCAAATGCACCAAAAAGGAAGAGTACTTGAACTTGCATTTAGTGCCATAATTCCTCAATTGTTCCAGCATCTTTTCAACTATTATTTCTATGAAATCATAATATTTCTAGCTCTTTTCCATCTTGAGCATGTAAAACCCATGCCCATTTGAAAAGGATAAACCTTTTGATCATCATCGTAGCTATAGATATAGGCCAACATTACAAAAATGGCCTAGAGATCTATTTTGAATTTCTTGTGTGGCAAAGGAAAGAGAATCTAACCTCCTTCTAGCTTCTCCTTGGTTTCATCTTCATAAAAATATAATTTTTTAGTTTTGGTTTTCTAAATATCTTCCATTGCTTCTTAGTCGAATCTCTTGGTGCCCTAGTTCATAGGGATACATAACATATCTTGAATGGCTGATGCATTTATTGTAACCTTTATTCTGCCACTAACTATAACTCCTATTTCCTTGTCAAACCTCCTAGCACATGCATTTATCAGCTCTAGGAATGGGTGTAAAATAGGCAACATGAATTGTGGAAAACTATAATTCTAGATCCATGATGTAAAACCTTTAGCTACCCCATGTTTGATCATTCTTTGTAATGCCCCTTCCCTAAGGATTTTAGGGTTCACCACCACCTTTGGGTTAAAAATGTTATCTACAAAATTTAGCACAACCTCTTTCTTAACATGGTCACCTACTTGTACTAGTTTGGCATGGGAAAAAATCCACTCCTTTAGTGTTGGGGCATTAGTGAACAAATCTCTCCCAAAAATATCGACATAGCTTGGTCTTTTAGATGAGGATCTAGCCTTTCTACCTGAATTCAATGTTTTTGCCACTGTTGTACTAAAAATTTGCAAAGACCTTCCTCAGAGAAAGGACTACTTGTGTCTTGTTACTTAGAAAAAAGTTCTTTTGGGTGCATTCAATTCTTCTTTCAGATACATGCATTAAAGCACTGCCATTACCATTACCTTACTAAATGCTACCACTGAAGTGATACATGTGGATTTGGGATCCATGTCCCTTAGGAGTGACAAATTCACCATGAGAATGTAATTAGTACATTTTCCTCGCCACATTTTTCAAAAATAAGATTTATGTTTTTGGAAAGCATGCTTTTAGCCATGGGAAGCATGGTTAAGTGGTGTAAAGTACTCTAAAAATACATGCATATTTAATTTTTTAGGACTTAGCACGTTAATCAACATCTTTTCACATAAAAAAGCAAGTTGGCATTGATGATGAAAATGAACACATGGTAGTGATTGGCATACACGAGAATTTACTCCCAACACCCAAATTTATTTCTCAAGGCTTGGTGAAATATTTTCTATGCAATTTGTCTCTCGCCCTCCAATTGCTTTGATAATTTTTCATTGTCATCCGATGGGTGATGGATTTTCCATTGGTTGAGCTTGTTAGCATGCCTTTTCTATAAATAGCTATGCCACCTTAGTGAAATATTCACTTGAAAACTCTCTTATAGTTAGCAAGCTTTCCTTGTTGTATCACATCTTTCTAGCTTTAGCCTATTTTCTATCATGTTGTCTAGCCTAGGAACTCCCATTCAGCTCTTGGCACGAAGGCCAGAATACTCCTTCATGGGAAAAATTACTAACAAGAAAATTAAACTCTTGGTGAGGAAGAACGACCACCTTACTATGGTGGTGTTCAAGTGGGTGCTTGGTAAGGACTATGTGAAGGATGAGAACTAGCCACAATGTAAATCCAATGTCATATCCTGCTTAGTGGCCTCCCTTCTCAACTTGGATATATCCAAACCTTCGATAATTGAGTTGTTCCATGCCATCTTTGACTCTCTATATTTGGACGGGTTGTGAAAAATAATGTAAGTGGCCATCCCTAGTGGTGGTATTTCAAATGCCATGGACCTCCACATGCAGGTCGACTATGGGGAAGACATGGCCTATCTACCTCTTCTTATTGATTTTCAAAATATGGACCTCAAGAGGCATCACTCATTGTCTTGTCCTGTGGCTTCCTTTTGATGGAGTTTAGTGTGGAGCACATTCCTGGGCTCAACTAGAAAATTCTTTTCAAATTTTTGGTGAATAGCAGCGGGAATGAGGACTGAGGTCCTTGGTGTGTCAAGCCTATGCATATTGTGTGTTGACCCTCTTTTCCACCCCATTGAAGAAGAATAAGAAGAACTTGAAATAGTGTCATTTTGATTTCCTAGCAACGTCTTGGAGGCTTTAAATTCACTACCTTTTTTGAGCATGCCTCCTCCTTTTTCCTTTCTACACTATACGTTTTGGGTTTGCTCAAGCAAGCTTCAAGCTTCTTGAAGCCTCAAGCTCATATTACATTGTAAATTTTCCAATGAACATAATATATAATATGCTTCTTCTTTTTCCTATTTTATTCTTATGAATTTATTTGCAAAATTAATTGTATTTTACAAATTTTTACATATGGTACACAACAGTGAATTATTTTAAAAGAACTTGAACACTTTAATGGAACAATTTTAGATGAATACTATTTATCAGTATATCTAGAATGTTGCCATCCATGTCTTCTAGCTCATACTTATTCTTTTCTTTACATGTGTGAATGAAAAAGGGACCCTTCCATAGGGCTTCAAAATTTGCATGTTGCCTTGGTTTTGCAGCTCGCTCATCATACTTTAGCACTAGGCTCCCTTCCCAGAAATCTAGGTCAGATGCATTTTTTCCAAACCATAATTTGACTATCTACTAGTGATTGATCATGGCTTCATAGGTTTTTTCTCTTTTTTCTTCAAGATTTAGGAGTTCTTCCAACCTTATTTCCATTCCGCTGCTTTGTTCAACTTCCAAAGCCTTTAATAGTTGTAATGTTGGAATCTTTATAGAAACAGGTAAAAGCACCTCCTTTCCATATCCTAGCTCATAATGAGAGGCCTTCAAGATTTTTTTGGGCATAATTCTATCAGCCCATAGAGTAGCTTGTAGGTGCTTGTGCCACTCCCTTTGTCTTTCTAACTTGATGCGCTTGATTAACCTAAATAGGTTTTTGTTGGTCATTTTTGCTAGCCCATTTCCTTGTGGGTAGTAATTCAATGAAGTCTTGAGGTAGATGCCATGCTTGAGAGTGAAATTTGACATCCCATAACCCACAAAATCTCACACGTTATTGGATATGATAGTTTTTGGTGAACCAAACCTTGCTACTAGCTCCTCAAGAAAATTGACAATTTTAAATTCTATAGCATTTTTTAGAGCAATGGCCTCTATTCATCTTGTGAAATAGTTGGTTTTCGTAAGTATCCACTTATGGATCATGCTGGAAATAGGATTTATCATCCTGATGAAAACCAAACCCCATTGGGCAAAGGGTTCTTCAGTTACAATTGAACTTAGGGGAATGGAAAAATTCTTCCACTTGACAACAAAATATTGGCATTGAGTACATCTTCACACTAGATGGTACACCTCAACATGGAAGGCCAATAATATCATGTTTGCACTATCTTCAAAGTAGTAGCCTTGGTAGAGAAATGTCCACCCTCAGGACTATTATGAAATTTATTTAAAACTCTTTCTGATTGTGGCTTGTCCAAGACTCAGAGCAAGATGCCATCATAATTTCTTTTGAACAAAATACCCTCAATTAATACATACTTGGTGCCATGCAGTTGGTAGTATCACTTTTTGTGAGGTAGAATGTTGATCAGATACTGCCCTTTTTGCATAAATTATGCATGATTACCCATGACTCGTCAGACTCGAACTAGTTTGTGTAAGCTTGATCCATCTCTTCCTCTACTAAGGAGCTTAATTCTTGCATAGGGTATTCACAAAGACCTCTTCCTCGAACTAGCTTGGTTGGTATAATATCTACATCGTATTCTAGGATCTTGGTGATCCAATTGGCCCACTTTTTAGTTATTTCTTTCTCAGTGATATACTCTTGAACATTGGGATGGGCAACAAGAATGATGATTCTGTTGGCTAATACTAGGTGTCAAAATTTCTTCAAGCATTTAACAATAGAAAAAGCCTATTTCTCAAAAAAGTTGTACCTGGCCTCATATCCTTTGAGAGTCCTAGAGTGAAATGCAATGGGATTCCCTTTGTTATTTTCTTCATCTTTCTAAGTGAGCATCGAAGCTATGTTGTGTTGGCCATTGTATGTTGGTGTAATTAATTATTTAATTACACTTTACATAAGTTTACTTAGGCATTATTTAATTCCTAGGTTATAGGTTGTTATCCTTATCTTGTTGAGCTATCTTTTTGCTCAAGATAAGATTAGGGTTATGCATACTTTCTTTTATAAAGAAAATTATATCTTGTAATTATTGTACTTCAAATATATCAATTTGTACATCTTCATGCAATCTCTCTGCTTTTTTGTTTTTCTCTTTATGGAAGGTTATTGTCTAGTTTGTATTTCAGATCTTAGTTTCTAACATGGTATCAGAGCCTCGATTTGTAGCCCCTTCTCAACTTTTTTGGAGGAATACATTACAAAGCTCGTTTGGGGTCCCTTAAGGGTTTCATTCATTGAGCATATTTATGGAGCATCTTGGATCAATTTGGGGTTTTCCATTGGATTTAGAGCACTTGAAAAAGTCAGAAATGACTTTTATTTCATTCATTTTGGTCATTGTTTGCCAGATCTGTGAGGGTTTCAAGCTTGGTGATTTTTCTAAGAGATCTAGGAGTCACCTAATTTTTTGGGCACTTTGGGCCAAAACGGACCTCACCGTTGGATTTGCAATGCCCAAAAACCCCTATTTTCATATAAATTTTGTCCAGTTTGGACACAGTTATTTGGAGAGGCAAAATGTTTTTGCCCAAGGGCCGTACGACCCCAAGGAATGCTTCATGAGGCACAATGTACAAAAAAAAAAAATATTAAAAAAAAAAAAAAATTCATTGAAATCCTATGCTGCCAGTTTTATTTTCCCCACCATCCATTTGCAGCTAGGTAGCCACCAGTGACTAGTCCACCACCAGTGCTTACCTCCAATACGCCGCTCCCAGTCTTCAGCCCCAGAGGGCTTTCAAACAAACAGGAGTGGTCATATTGGGACCCTCCGCTTACCTCCAGCCCCCGTGGGCCCCTTTCCCTTAGCCGCAGGTCTTATCAGGGTCTAGGAGCTTGGATCTTTATCACTGATGATTTTTTTTGTGTATCTCTAGCACCTAGTCATATGGGCAACTGAGGGCCGAACTGGAGGAGTTGAATTTTTGCACCTTGTTAGTGCTAGAAGGGTCTCTTTATAGGATTTTTTTTCCTTTTTGGCGTAACTTGGGCATACAACATCTTCTTTTTGCAAACGAGATATCGTCGAAAAGCTGGTTTGACACTCTACACAATTGTGTAGGTGTGATTTTCAAGTTTTTCTTTTTTGATGCCTTTTTCAGCCTCGAAAGTCGCATGTTGCTGTTTTCACTCCAGGAGACATATCTTTTGACTCACTTATCCATTTTTCACGATTCAAGCGGCATCAGAAAGATAGTTTCGGCCTCTATGTAGATCTAAGGTCCTTTTTAGAAGATGTATACCTTATTTTGTGCATGCATTCATTCTTTGTTTCATGCACTAGGTTTGCATTTTTGCTTATGTTTTTGTAGTTTTTGCATGTTTTTGCATTCTCTCCTTTTGCAATCACTGGGTATTATAATAACGAACTAATATAAAGTTCCATTAAGGGGGGGTTCTTGCATCACACCTTCATATTGGTGGAAACTCACATGAGTTTGTCTATTTTCTTGTTGTTTCTTTTAGCCTCTTTCTTGCTTAGCTAGACACATCTTTGGTTTGCATCAATTCACACTTCACATTGGGAGTTTATGGTTCTTGATCTGCATTGGTTCAGATCCTTCTCAGTTTGAGGGCCATGTTTTTATGGTTAATGTTCCAAAATCTTGATGCTACTTATCTTATGGGGCAGTTTTAGTTTCAGTTTAGCATTGGCTTTGAGAGACACAACTTCTAGATTTTGTCATCATTATGGGTGGCTTCATCCTTTCATCTATTGTTTCTTACAAATTCTAGGGTTGATCTAGTATGTGAGTTTCCAGTGTTCCTTGGCATCACGTTTTCTATTGCATTTTTGATTCTATTATGGTTTCTTGCAAACAAAAGTATCTTTCCTTTCTTGCCGGATTTGGGGTTCCAGTGTTGCTTCATCAGAGTTCTTCCAGTGATTCTTTGTAGCAGTTCATATCATGAAGGGGGGGATTTCCTACTGGGTTTTCTCTCTCTTTGGATTTGTAAATGGGTACTTGATCATTCCTTTGTTTCCAAGACCCATATAACATCATTTGCATAATAATTTTATTCTCCCTAAGTTGCACTTATGGGGGGTGTTGGTGTAATTAATTATTTAATTACACTTTACATAAGTTTACTTAGGCATTATTTAATTCCTAGGTTATAGGTTGTTATCCTTATCTTGTTGAGCTATCTTTTTCCTCAAGATAAGATTAGGGTTATGCATACTTGCTTTTATAAAGAAAATTATCTCTTGTAATTATTGTACTTCGAATATATCAATTTGCACATCTTCATGCAATCTCTCTACTTTTTTGTTTTTCTCTTTGTGGAAGGTTATTTTCTGGTTTTCATTTCAGATCTTGGTTTCTAAAATTGTAGATATAGATCAAGAAATCCTTGGAGAAGTTTGGGTTAGCTAACACTGGGGCCATAGAGATGACTACTTATATTCACTCAAAAGTTGTCTTGCATTCAGGGGTCCATTTGAATATAAGATTCTTTTTTAGCATCAACATGATAGGTCTCACAATTCTTGTGAAGTTTGAAATGAACTAGCTAACGAAATTAATCTTCCATAGAAAAGACTACAACCCCTTCTAGTTGAATGGTAGAGGTAGCTCCATTATAGATTTCACCCTTTTGGGATCTATTGCTATTTCTTCCTTTGATACCACAAAACTGAGTAGCTTGCCTTGGGGCACTCCAAAAACACATTTTTTGGGATTTAAAGAAATCTCAAATTGTTGACATTTCTAGAAATGATCAAAGTGATCATCCTTTGATTTTGAAAATACCATTAGGTCATATAGATATATTAGAAATATCTAATTAATTAAACCTTTGAAAGTGATATCCATTGCTCGTTGAAAGGTTGCACTAGCATTGGAGAGTTTTAAGGGAATTTCTGACTATGCAAATGTTCCCCACTTATTAGTGAACATTTTTTTATGTTGATATCCTTCTTTGAAATAGACCTAGTTATAGCCTGAAAAACCATCTAGCAACAAGAAAATTTCTTATATGTCCATAGTTTGTAGAAGTTGCTCCATTGATGGAAAAGGGTAGTGATCTTTTAGCGATGCTTTGTTTAAATCCTTGAAATCCATACAAAGCCAAATTTAACCATTATTTTTTTGAATTGACACAAGATTAGACACCCAAGTAGAGTGTTTAATCAGGCATATGATACTTGATTCAATTAATTTAGTTAGCTCTTGCTCCACCAATCCTTTGACCTTTGGATTGACTATCCTTTGCTTTTATTGGACCAGATTTGAGCCTTCGACTAAGTCAATAGTATGTTGAATTATGCCAAGATCGTATCCACTAAGATTGTCATAGGTCTAAGCTATGACCCCATTGTATCGAGAAAATAGAAATTTTAATCTCTCTTTGTCCTTCTGTGGAACATACCTTCCAATGTTTAATTTTATACCATTTTTGACATTGAGATCTTCACAGTCTTTCTCATCAACAGTGAACCTTTGTTTGCTATTTCCCGTGTCCTTGTAGTAAAAAATATTTTCAAGAGAGATTAAACCTCGAGGGAGCTTATTTCCTTTTAAATAGATCGCTTGCCATTTGGAGGGCTATGCTTTGGACTATGAATGGTTTGGAGCTTTTCTTGATTTTTGTTAAAAAGTGGCAATCTAAAAATCATCCTCAAACACCTATTAGTTTTGATCATTGTTGGGAATTATCAATTGGATGATGATCTGCACTACATTATGCTTTTTTGTTGAATTGGAAATTATTTCAAATTGTGAACCAATCAAATCTATCCAATTAGAAACATCATTCTAGGAATGTGGGATAACCTGAATGTTAAAGCTTCAATATTCTCAATTAGATCCCATAATTTGTGTCTATACAACTTCATTCTTATATTTTTGGTAGTCGCCTACCCACAAACTTGAATTTCAACCAACTCTAAATCTCTAAATGCTTCTATTATCTTTACACCCATCCATTCTATGAGGAACAAACCATGGACCAAGGCTTCATATTTTGCATCATTATTCGAGCATGGGAATTGGAAATGAAAAGCTTTGAGGGTCTCTAACATTGTCAGGGATACTAATCAGACACCTACTCTAGAACTAGATTTTCATTTGGTGCTATCAAAATATAATTTCCATAGACTATTGTCACCCAAACCATTAGGCTCTTCCCGCTCTTTTACCAATTTTGGGAAGACTTGGTCATCATCAAAGATCACATAGGTGCCAAACCAGGTAGCATGGAATTTTTCAAACGGGACAAATTCAATAAAATAGTTGAGGAGGACCTCTTCTTGAGGGGTCCGATTGCTTATGTATTCCTCATCTTCTAACATCTTTACACAATACCTCTCCCTTTGTGAGAAGGAGGTAAGAACTGCTTCAAAGCATAGGACCGCATTATTTGCTATGTGTTCTAGATGCAAGGATTCAGATAGGATCCTCATATTTTCCCCATGATTGGTTTGCAATATTAGGTGAGACCAATTGATTGCTAAACATCTGCTAAGCTTTGATGTAAAGTACCTTGAAAGGCACATCTCAAATACTAGGGGAATTCCTATCACAACTACTTCTTGTGTGACTATTTGTCTTGAACATGAGAAGAGGGTCAAAGATAGATCCTTGATGTGGCTGATGGTCAAAAATTACTTCCCATCTAATTCCATGATTCCTTTCTCAAGAGGATCATACTTGAGTTTTAGGGAATCAACTACTTGTTTAGGCATGACCATAGTACTAGCTCCTAAATCAATCATGTTATTATGTAAAAGCTCATCTCCCACAAAGAGTGTTAAACAGAAAGGTGTGGGATTTGGCTTGCTTACCTCTTTCTCCTTTGCATTGTGCGTGAAATTCACATAAGCCACATCTCTTGAAGGTTGGGGGTCCAATGCAAGCGCTTTGTCTTTAATTTGATCACACAAGAGAATTGTGTCCATTTGCAGTATTTTTTCTTCCTCTTTTAACACTTCTTGGAGCAACATCTTTTGTTTAGGAATGGATATTACATCCCACAGAGATACATTAGTGGGAACCTTCTTTAGTTGTTTGACCATGTAACTGATCATTTCGATTGGCGGGGGCTTGGGTTTGAATGGTGGTATCTCTCTTGTTTTTTAGAAGAGTCAATCTGATGTGATTGGATTCAACGTTTTGTCCATCTCCTTTTCTGGAAATGGCAAAGCTTGTAGTTGTTGATTAGGTTAGGTGATGACCTACGGAGCTTGCTTTTTGTATTCTCCAGTGAGCCTTCTTTTAGACCTCATGTTATAGTCTGACTATACTTGTGGGGCACTATTCGTCGAAGCATCATTTGCAAATATTGCATCCTCTTCCTCCATCCATGAGAAAAGTGCTTGGTTTGGTGCAATATCCAACTCTTATTCTAAAGACATTCCTTGTGTTTGTGCTCTAAAATGGGAATTCTTCATTTTAGGAGACTAATATTCTTCCATACTCGAGAACATGCCCTAACTTCTTTGCTTTGCTATTTTCTATTGATAATTTCCCCTTGGAAAGTTCTAGGGCTTATGACTTTCATTACATAGGAAGAACCATGTGTTCTCGTCCTCTAAAGTTATTCTTGGTCTTCTCTTGATAGCCTGAAGTGGGATGGTAATTGGGACTATCTATTTTGTGGATGTCAGTTACTGACCTCCTCCTTTTGAGGCTCCTTGGTACACATTTTGTTGATAATATGGACTTCATCCTTGAAAATTCTATGTGGCTTCCTTTGGAGGTGCTTCTTGCTATTGTTAGATGAGGGCTAGCTCATTAGCAAAGGACCACATGAGATTCTTCATATCATTGACATTTGTTACTAGTGAAGAGGAGCCTGATGTGCTTGATTGCATAGTGGGGTATACATAAATGGATGGTGGTATAGCCAATGTGGTTGCTTGTGAATTAGAGGTGCTTGAAGTAATTTATTTTGGGGGGCCATCAAATATTTTTGTGAACAAGAGCATCAGTGGACATGGTGGAAACTTCTCGACATCCATTCGACTATTATTTGTGCTCACAACTAGATTGTATGAATTGTGTAGAATATATCCTCCCATAGAGGTTATCATGACCACGATGTCCAAATTGAAAGAATTTAGGTAAAACATAAATACCATTCCAGCTAGAGGCCTATCAGTGATAGGAATTCTTCACCAAGTTTTGTGAAACTTGGTGTTGAAGTCACTCATGGCCTCTTCCAGGGTCCTTTTGATGATGATTAATTGATGCAACAACGAGTGATCTCCATTTTTTGAGAAACACTCAAAAACCCTCTCTTCAAGTTGATCCCAAGAGTGGATAGAACCAGAAGACAGAGGCCTATATCAATCCTAACCTTTTCCCTTGAAAGATACAACCAATAACCTAAGAGCAATATTTTCTTTTGCTATGCTATGTGCTTTGCATAACTCCACCATATCTTGGAGATATTTGGAGGGGGTTTTGAAATCCTTCCCAAAAAAATTTGGGATGGCTTTAAGGGCATTGGTAGGTATGGTATTTCATACGTCTAGGGGCATAGGCAGTTGTAGTTGGATCAATTTCACCTTACTGAATAACCTCCTAGATTTTTATAGAAAATGGAATCTTCTTTGTGTTTGGGGAAAAGGTAGAAAGAAATGTGAATAAAACATAAAAATGGAAATGCACCAAATATTTTACAACCTTTTAAACCTAAACTTATTTCCTATGAATGATATGATAGATATAGAATGCCACTTACCCTTCATTGTTGGAAAGAGAATGAGCAAAAAAGGCTTAGTAAAAGAATAGTGTAGTCTTTTAAATCTCCCCATGGGAAGCATCCATTAAGGTTCAATCAAACATATCCAAAAAATTATAGAAAACCCCTTCTCCCTTTATGGTATAATATGAAAAATAACTTTTATAGAAAATGAAAAAGTTCAATAGTCATAATTCGTTTTCCAAAGCTATCATCCAACATAGAATCTTAAAAGCATGGAAATTAGCTACTCTAACTATTAACATAAGCTTAACACAATTTTTTAACATGAACGAAAAGATAAAGAAGAAACTTGAACAAGGTCATAACATGCACAATTTCAAAGATTTCCTCTAAATAGATCGAACTTCAATATTAGATGAACTGGAAAAAAAAGGTCGGATGCCAATCCAATGATAGATTAAGTTAAAAGAAGAGAACACTACCACCAACATTCCAGAAGTTGAAACTTCCAGGTGCCTACACCTGATAGCCATGATCTAATCTTAGATCTTGATTATATCACAAAAATATTTTCTCATTAAGTCCTAACTACTTCATTAATGGCTTTAGATATTTAGCAAAGATTGTAGTTAGAAAACAATCAGATTCTAACATAGCTTGGGAAAAAATTGATCAATCAATTATATAGATTGATGGTGTTGACTCAAAGGTTCTACCCTAAAGACAAGACATCCATCACATTCTGAAAAACTTTTCTTGAAGAGATCCTTCCGTAAAAATACAAATTGTCTAAACGAATAGATATCGTGTTGAGCGAGTGAGCAATCTTAGATTTATGAGAATGGCTTTGAAGAAAATCCCCACCAAGATGACATGTGTCTCGACTCACACTTGAAAGGGAAGTGATATATAAAATTCACGCAAACTCCATGTGGTGTATTACCTGCCTTTCAGAGAAGTCTTTCCTTCATTAAGCGTGGACTTCTCCAGAAGCTGAAAAAGGTAAAAGTCGAAAACCAAAAAGATTAAAACCAAAATTTTCTTTACATATCCCATTAGTGGGCTTATAATAGACACAATCAGCTATGTAAAGTGGACCATCATGTGCATTTTTAATTATATATTTAGAGGCGAAAGCAATTCCAAGAGGATTTTTAGGTCAGACCTTATGATGTTGAGTTTCAACCAATGCAACCAAACCATTGAAATGATTTTGTTCTTGTTGATCATTATCCATAGGACATTGTTGAATGGTTTCTATGTTATAATCATCTTTTTCAAAATTCATTACATTAATCTTTATAGTTTCTCTAGCTTTGAAAAATGAAATATTGTCTTTAGGCATGGGGTTGGTAAAAATTTGCAAGTTTTGGTTGGCAGGGGCAATAGACTTATTTTGATAATCACTAACACCTCTAATGGAAAGATGACTAGAATCAATGAGGTCTTGCATGAGATGTTTAAGATGATTACAATGTTCTGTATGATGTCCATTTTTTCAGTGATAATGGAAATAAGCATTTGATCTAAAGCTCATGGGTAAAGGTTTTTTAGGATCAAGTGTTTTGATGGTAGGCAACGTAATAATTTGTTGTTCTATTAGTTGGGACATTGTGTTATGAAGGGTATCGGGTAAGGGAGTGATCAATTGTCTTTTTGGGTCTCCATAGCTAAAGGGTATCATGGATTTATCAATATCTACTTGGTTATTGACATTCTAAGTTTTTTGTTGAGGGGGATTGAATTGGAGGAAACCATTGTTCTATTTTCTAAAAGGTTGGGAGTTGTTTTGATTTGTGCGCTCAGACTTCTCAGTTTGGCTAGAAGTGGATTTTGTATCTCAACTACTAACCAAATTTTTATAATCATAGAGGGTAGTACACAAGTTCATGAAATACACCTTAATTTCATCATGGTGAGCTTATCTTGAATCCTTCTTTGAAAATTTTCTGTGAACATCTTTTGAAGATGAGGGTTGGGGACCTTGACATTGATTTGGGAATAAAGTGATTGATAGAGTGAGATAAAGTCAATTATCTTTTCATCTTCTTTTTGCTTACATCTCATAAAATCAACCAAGGTCATCTTAGGAGTCATATGCACATGGAAATTGTTAAAAAATGCCTCAGCAAGTTCATTGAATGAACGAATTGAGTTTTTTGGTAAAGAATAAAACCACTCTAAGGAAGTGTTCTTCAAGGACCTAGGGAAAAACTTAGCCAATAGTTTATCATCAAGGACAAAGTCACTACATAAGGTAGTATAAGCATTAACATGGTTAGAAGGATCTCCCTTTCCTCCATATTTCTCAAATCTAGGCACCTCTACAACTTGTGGAATCGGTGTTAACAATATCTCCAAGGATAATGGACTTCTTTTGACATAATATGTAGGTAGGCCATTTTGATTTTGGTTGGTGGTGGAAATCTCTTTTTGAAGGGATGAAACATTTTGGAAGAGTTCATTTATGAGAAGGTCATTGCTTTTGTTATGAGATGGAAGTGAAAAAGGTGAGGGGGTGTATGTATTTGAGGGACAAGTGAATGGAATGCTTATAGTTGGTAAAGTGGTAGGAGATATGACATGTGATTCTATAAAGGAACTAGGGATGCTAGTGGAAATACCCAAGGAAGGAATCATATTACTAGTTGGTTGCATTGTTGTTGTGAGTTGAGGGTTTGTATAGGTAGGTATTGAGGCAATTGTTGTGAGAGGAGGAATTTGAGTTCCTCCTTGGCTTGTGACATTGATTGTAGGTAAAGGACAACTAGTGATTGAGGTGAGGTGGGTATGTGTAGGATCATCATGGAGAAAACAACCTTTTAAGTGGAAAAAAATCTAGAAAAATTAGAGTTAGGAAACTTGATGTAAAAATTTGAATAAGTTATCTATATTATTTCAAAAATATGTAAGAATAGAATCTGAAGAAAATTGAATGTAGTTTCTAAAATACTAGGTTTATTTAAAAAAATAAAAAATCTATTTGGTAAAAATTTGAAATTTCAATGTAGTAGTACTTAAATTTTAGGGAAAAAATAAGAAGTAGATGTCTTTCTGACCACCCTAACCACAATAAAATGATCATATTTTTTTATAAGATTTTATATATAAGTAGAGGACTCATGTCTCGATGTGATGAATATTTTTTTATAATTTTTTATGAGTAAATAATTAATTAGGAATTTTGTATTACAACTTTTAAAAATTATAAAAACTCGTATGTATGACCACCTTAACTTGGTCAAAACTTCATGAAATTCAATTTTTCAATTTTTAATCCTATAGTATACAAAGCATAGAATGTAGCGCATGTTCTAGATTCAAAAAATGTGATACCATTTGAAAGCTATAGATGTTTTTCAATTAGCCTATCAGTCAGGGATTTAGTCATACTTCAAATAGAAAATCAATAATAATTATTTATTAAATTCAAATTAAAGCATAATTTATATTGATGGAAAGCTAAGAATATCCTTTAAAAACCCTTTTCATTTCATCAATTTTGGGTAAAATAAAAAATTGTCAGCCACATACCCATCATATCACCACTTTTTGGCCCATCATGATCTTGCACATACCTAGGTGTTTTCCACATATTTGAACTATTATTTTCACAAGGTCCAATCCATTTTAACTTTGAAGCATGTGGTGAATGTTGTCTATATATAGTAGGGATGGTAGTAGTTAAATGTTGTCATTTTGCACTTGATGTTGTAGGTTTGCTAAGTCTTCATGAATGTGAATTATGTTTTCTTGCGGAACATTATCAATCCTTGTTTCAACTTGCATCACACTACTTGAAGGTAAATAGTTGTTAAGGGTGTTTTCTATACCTAGTGTACTAGTGTCAATACTAGGAGTGAAAGAGCTAGACAACCCAAGATCCACAATGAATGTACTATTGTGGGACGACACGAGTCTCGAACTTCATCTCACTATAGTATTAGCAATAGGACACCAAATACTGATGCAAGAGATACTAAATGAAAGATGAATGAAAATGCAATATAAGCTAAGAACAATGAAATGCTTATAACATAAATTATGGAAATGAAAACATAAAGGAAATAATAGAAAATAGAAACTTAGAAACAAATCTTTAAATGGTAGAAAATGTACTGCAAAATATGTAGTGGGATTGATTCACCAAGGGTAGCGAATGAGTCCCAATGAGATTTTTTTTCAAAAATTAAAAAAACTTCTAGTTGGATTTTATGATTTTTATGTTTTATGGTTTGTATCTTAAATGCAAATGAAGATTTTGCTAGATTTTTAGTGAAATGAGGTGCAAAAATGAAAGCTATATGAGCTTTCACTAATTCAAAATTAGAAACCCTAGAATGAAAATTAACTAATGCAAACCCTAATGCAATGTTCATGCAAGAAAGATCTAGGATGATGATGCACTCCAAATCAAAATTTTAATGTTCTAAATGTACTTTCACCAAAATGAAAGGAAGAAAATTTTTTTTGCTTTACTTCTAGGGTTTAGGACCTAGAAGGACAAACTTCATTGAATCTCATTCAAGAAAAAACCCTTGAGATCTCAATGCAAAGGAGAAAGTGATCTTGAAATAGGTCTATTATAGAAACTAAATGCAAACTATTAATGGGTTCACCATCAAGTAGGACCTTGGAAAGATAAATCAAATGAAAAATGCAACACTAAACCCTAATTCAATGTAGTGACCTAAAAAATGACCTAGAAATGTAAATGAAACATAATGTAAAGCTACAAAATGAAATATGTGCACCTAGGAGTTTGAAGATGGTTGAATGGAGCTCTAAAACACTAGAAAATTTGACTTTAATGGTGACTGAGACTCATTCGCTAAGCTGGGTGAATCAATCCAAATTCTAGGTTTCTATGTGGGAACATGAATCTGCCAAAAGGGTATTTGAATTTGCAAAAATCTAAATTTTGACTAGAACTAGGACCCATTCACCAAAAGTGGTGAATCAGTCTAGCTAGGGTTTTCTGAAGCTTCAAAATCTAATCCTTCTCCTCTCTATTTGCTCTGCCCTTCCTGATTGATTCCTAGATCCAAAATAGTGATTTGCAACCTATAGGTCTTCTCTAATGTGTGCCAAGGCTTGATGACAACTTTGACAACTTTGAATGATTTGAAAACTTTTCTCCAATATTTCTCCTTTGGAAATTTGCAATCTAGACCTACAAATCACACACCAAGGAGAGGGGAAAATGTTGTTGGGTCAGTGGATAGGGATTTTCCTTGGTCAAACCCTTTGTTGGTAATTAAACCTTGAAATAGAATAAAATATGAATGGAGAATTATTAATGAATAGAATAGGATGTTGCAACTCACCATACCTTAGAAATAAAGTGATAAAAACATGTATGAGATGGCTCCAATCGATGTAGACCTTAAATCTTGCTTGAATTGGATAGATATTGAATGAAATGATTATTTGAATCACAAAATCCTTCATCACAATTGTTAGCTATAAAACAAACATGATGCATGAAATCCTTGACATGGTGATTGATGCTTGAATAGTGGTCCAAAATGATTGATAATCTACTCTTGACAACTCTTAAATGATATTGTGAATGCTTGAATGCTCTTGTGAAGTAAAACTTACTATTAGAATTCTCATTCAACTTCCTAAATGTAAAATGAGTGAAATAAACTTACATTTGTACTCAATTATGTAAGAATTCCCAAAATTACAACACTACAAGTTGGCATCAGATCTAGGAGGATAAAATCCTACCAAAAATTTGAATTAATTTTTATTTTGGGCCACATGGGACTCATTCACCCAAGGTGTTGAATGAGTCCCACTAGGCCTAAATTTTGGGACCATTTTAAAAAATGCTTAGAAATGTGTGAAACCAGGTTTAGGACCCAAAAATCTAGGTGGGACTTATTCATCCAAGGTGATGAATGAGTCCAAATCACTCATTCTAGGCCATTCAACTGTGAAACATCTAATTTATGATTGGGTAACAATTTGTGTTAGGATTATCCCAATTATTAATGAAAAGCCTGGAAAACTATGAAAGTGTGTTACAACACTTCACAACATATTAAATTAAGGAAATATTAAGGTTAAAAAGACATTTATTAGGTGTGATTAATTAATAAAACCTTAGAAAAGTATGAAAGTGAGTTACAACACTTCACAACACTTTAGCAAGGCACCATTTAAATTAATTAGTTCACAAGGGTCCACAACCTAATGTGAATGTGTCAACCACATTACAACACTAAATCAAGGAAACATTAGGCTCAATTCAACAAGGAGGGCATGTTAGGTCTCAAAAATGTAGGTTTTGAACCTTAAGAGGGTGCTAGTCTCTTAGTACATTTTTGGCTAATAAAGATGGAAAATTGGGTTGATGACCCCTTGCTCTTTAGGCTCTACTAAACCTGGGTAGGTGTACCTAAATGATAAGGAAGATATGAAGGTTTGAATATGATCTCTAATTTTGGAAATCTAATCACAATGGAATATGGGTGTGAAGTAGATGTAGAGCTTAATGACTAGTTCCTACTGTAGACATTTCAAGAATCGAGTGTATAAGTCAAGTTTGTATAAAATGTTCTAAATTTGACTAGTGCCTAATCCTATTGGGTGAATGGAGTTGAGGGATGGAATATGATAATGGAGAAAGATATGTAAGATAGGTAGATCTACTCCTCAAATTAACTCTAACTTGTTGGGCACTTTAGATGTTTGTACCTTGTACAAACATGCAGGTTTGTTAGTTACTATACTCTTTTTATGAATCCCATTGTTATTCTCCCAAATCACTGCGATATCATGAAATTATTTTTAATTCCTAGCTTGAGGGAAACCAATCAAAATAACCACTTTAAAAGGATTTAATCCCTGGCAGAAACCAATTAAAATGAATTACTTGAAAGGAGTTTTTAATTCACTCTAACCAAAACCCAATCAAGACAATCACACAACAACAACAAATGTGTCCCGACAAATTGTATAAATTTTAATAACTTAAGATAACCACTTTGGAGACAACACAACAACATATAAGAATGAACATTAACACAATTGATTATGAACATTCTTCTCCATTATATTGCTTCAAGAGATATACATTAATAGTTGAAGTTCTAAAATATGGAAATGGATGAGTGGAATGTAATCTACTAATAGATCTTATCTACTACTACTGATGATGATGATAATGATGATATCAAAATTGGGCTTTGGTTTACCCTTTTATATGGGAAGAAACAAGCTACAAACCCACTACAAAAAGGTATGTAGTTTGATAACTAAAACTCAATTAACATAAACATAAAAACTTAGTAACTTGTTGATGGATGCACCATGATCCATTAGTCTCTAGAAAGTACCCATGATCATCTAAGACCTGTTCAAGGCTCATGCTCCAGGGTGATCCCACAAAGTTGGTTTACAATTTCTAGGAGATTTTGATTTTGGCTGAAATTACATATTTTTAGAAAATATAATGATTTAAGATGTAAAAAGTTCCATTTAAAGAATTCCAATTGAAGAAGGTTTTATCAAAATACCTGAGATCAAATTCCCTTGGATAGAACCCCGCTAGTTTAAAACCATACCTATAACAAAGTCTCCTTTAGACCTATCAAAATGCTGATAAAAAATCACTTTTGATTTTCCTTTTGGGGGATCAAATGAATTCATTTAAAATTTATTTTTTGTATGTAGTCCTTATTATAAGCTTCCCAAAAATTATAATTTTAAATAAATTTAATTTTATTATTATATTTATTTTTTATTTCTTGTGAATGTAGGTTTTTCACCAAAAATAAAGCTCTCTATTCTACACATGTGAAAAAATAGAAGATTATCAATAATTTTTTTTGAAAAATATGAATGCACCAGATATTGAAGTCCTTGATCCAACAAAAAAAATTGAATTTTGATACACACAAAAAAATTTGTGTTATATAGTCTGCCTATGTCTAAATTGTAATTGGTTTGACTTCGAAACTTGATTAAGGAAAAAATATTCAATAAAACAATATGAAATTAATTGGAAGCACTAGATATCATAGTTACAAATATAAATTCGGAAAAATTTATGTGTTCTATGGTGAGCATCACTCCTTAAAAATGGTGTTTATTGAAAAAAACTAGTTTACAAAGGAGATGGAAAAAGAAGTGCAATATGATTCCAAATTTTTTGAAAAAATAGTATTTAGAATCTATAGACAAAATCTCACAAATAATTTGTTTGTATCATCTTCAAATTCCTCATAGTTTAGCCGCTATAGTTTCCCAAAAGTGAAGATTTAGTTAGAAAAAATTAGTTTAGTGTCCAGTTTGGCCAAAAATTGTAAACCAGTATTGTGGGATCACCTTTATTTGAAGTTCCACCTCCTTCATTCTATCACACAACCTATTGTGTTCTTTTAAAGATGCATATGTATTATCATGGATAACCTAGAATTTTCCATCAAGTTTAATCATATCATCAAATATCTTACACACCAGTTCTAATGCCATTTCAAATATAGTAGTTTTTAGTTTTTTCTTTAGTTCATCTTTCCCTTTCTAGATCATTTCATATTTTTTCTTCCAATAGGTAGTCTCAAACATTGCTTCAAGCACCTTTCTTTCACATTCAATCAATAGTGAGTAAGGTCTTGAGGAGGAAGGTAATCTATCTCTATAGTTGATCACTTCTTGTTTCAACTTCTCATTTTCAATAGTCAACCCCTTATTATCTCTGACCAATTTCTAAATTTGAGCCTTGGTAAACTTGGCCACATTTACATTTCGATCAATAGTCTCAATAGGGTCTATATCCCCTACTCTTTGTACTAGAAGGTGACCAAATATTTGATCATGATTATTATAAGGGAAGGACTTTTCGCGGTGGGTAAAGGGCCCAAATCTGCAAAGTAATGTTATCAAGATTGTACCCTGATCTAGTGTATATCTTATCATTGGCCTCATTTGTTAATTGCAAGGCCTTATTTTCTCTTTTCAGGAAACTATCAAATACTATGGTTGAGTTGATGTCCCACCTTGAAAGAAGCATGACCCCAACTTCTTGTAGTAATTCCCTTCCTCTTTCAAGAGTGATGTTATCCATTTATTTATCAACCTCACACTGGAGTTCTTTCAAGGAATTTGCTTCTTGCTTAGGGTTGCTTTCTTGTAGATTTTCTCTTATCATTTTCCCTTTGTATTCATAAATGAAGGTTTTAAACTCATGGTTTTGAAAAAATGTATCATCTGCAATGAATTCCTTGCTAGCATGATGTCTCACATCATCATACAATTCATGAGAAGCTTCAAATGTGATATATTCCTCTCTAGTGGCACTTCGTACTAGGGAATAGTGGGAATGGTGATCTATGTAACCTAATTCTCTTCCTTAATGTCATCCTCAATAACAATAGGAGTATCCAACTGAGAAGCTCACCTCTGGAGTAGGCTATGGTGATAAATGACTTAAAGATACTACATTCTTAGCATGTCTCCTATAACCAGTATCTCTTCTTCTTTCAAAATATGAGAGGTACTTAGTCAATTCTTCTTCATGTAGGATCAATTGTTGAATCCTCTCCATAGGATCTTGTATTTCATGAAAAGCTTCTACATATAATGGATTATTACTTCTCCAAGCCTTGGCCATAACTATTCTATTTTATGCAACCTTCCTCATCATCACTTGAGTTTCATCACAATTCCTAATGACATCACCCACGAAGAACTCATGTTCATATCTCTTTAGTTTCTATGATATTTTAGCATCGTGAATAAAGTTCTCATGGTCAAAATTCTCCTTCTTTTTTCCCCATGGAATGCCATAATAATCTATTTTTTTGTTAATTGATTCATACCCTTGATCAACAATAATGGTAAACTCACTGAAACATAAAGTAGAAGGCATGAGAGATTGCCTTCCATAGCTTTTAAGGTGCATGAAGTCTGAAATGGCCAATTGCCTCACAATCTCCAGGTATGCAACTTTTTTTGGCATAGTCTTCAAAAGTAAAGATGGAGTTTCCTTGAATCCATATACCCTTATCATAGTTCAGTCTTCAACTGCATACTAGTCCCCCAATTATGGTTTATCTTTCCCTCAAGGTTTTTCTCTTTTGGCTTAAGGAATCTTTGTATCTCTAGGGAAAAAATTTAATCACATTTATGGCCAAGCAATTTATACAATGGTTTGACAAAATATTCTTCAAAATACAAATAGTGGGATCCCCCACATCTAAACTGGTCTATAATTTTCATCACTATCCAAATATTTGAATATTAACTCCTCTCCCTAAATTCCCATTGTTTTTCCTTCATATACTATCATATGCATGAGTAGAGAATAATGCTTGAAGTTGATGGCATCACTGTTATCCTTAATGGTAGCGAGAGAAGTATTAATGAACTCAAACAAGTATTTTGCATAATCGTAGGGAAGAAAATCTTGGCTTTGGATATCTACAAATAGAAAGAACCATAGGATCTATAGTCATCACAATAGGAGCATCAATTCCTAGGACTTGGCCAACTAAATAGTAGGTGTACTGGTAATATTCTTCAAATGAATCCATAGGAAATAGGGGTTTCTCATTACTAGAAAATATTTTAAGTTGTTTCTTGGAACCTTGTGTTTTTGGAGAGGTAATTTCCTCCTCTTATAGCTTGCATCCATGGTCTAATATTCTTCCAACAGATCTCTTATCCTCAATTTTGTTTTCAAGGATGTGTCCAATTGAAAAACCATGCAGATACAATCCCATGTTATGAGAATAAATTGTGAACCATAATGGGAATAGATTGGCCTCATTTTACGGTTGCAATTTTTAGCCAATTCCTTAATCAATTCAACATTGACAAAAACATTAGGCATTACAAGATTTTCCAAATTCATGTTCCAAGGATTTGAGATAGATCTGTGTTTGTACTTCTTTCTGTAATGCTATATAAATAGATCATAGCCTCTCTACGAAGTCCACACATCTCTTAGAGTTTTATGTTTATCTTCCAATTTTTCACATGAAGGATTTAATTGAGTTGCTCTCCTAGATTTTGGTCTAGACCCAGGACAATGATCTATTAAGTCTTGGTTTAATGGCCTAGCCTATGTTTTCTACCTCTTTACTTTTGGATTTTCTAGGATTTTATCCATCTCAAAACCCTACTTTCCAGTACTTTAAGAAAATTCTTATAGAACAAGTTCAATTGATCCAAGAACACTTGAACTAATGTCATGGTTTTTGAGTTGCTTGCTACCATCCAACTTTTCCTCTTCAATTTTCAACCACATTTTGCAGTTATTTTAATTTCTCAAGAGTTGGATATATCAAGATTTGGCTCACTTGAACTAGTTTTGGTTCATAAATGATGCTCGTGCCACATTTCTAATCAACTCAATATTAATGATAACTATCTCTTTGATGACCTCATTACTCATGTCAACAAGGTGAGAAATCATTTCATTATGTTGAAGAGACCTTGATTATATTTTTAAATTGTAATGTCACAAAATTGTACCTAGGGGAAATTCCACATTTTTACATTTTTGCCTAGCATTTATGACACCCTAAGGCATTAATGAGAAAAATCCTATGAGTCATAATTTTGTAATCCTAACTCCATGCAAACTTGTGGCAGAGCAATAGAAGATAGATGACACATTTATCAAAAATGTAGGCTTTGGATGACTGCATGACACATAGATGTCTACATGTGCTAGTGTCCTGGTGGATTTCCAAGTTTGAAATGAGGAATCTAGAATCCTGACTCTTTTGACACGTGACCTAGAAATTGGGTTTCAAATGAAATGGCTCTTTTCCACCCTTTTATGCATTAAAAATCCCTCTCTTTCTCTCATTTGGGGTTGGAATTCATTCATCCATTCAAGCTCTCTTGTTATTTTCTCTAGTCTTGAGTTCTCTTCATTCTTGATAGCAACACTCTCACAAGAAAAGCCATGCCAAACTGAGGTCCCTCCAAGAGCAACATCTCTCAAGAAAGCACTCAACAATGTGTCCATGTGATATAGAGATGATCTTGACCCATGGGTAATTCTCTTTCTCTCTTTCACTTTCCTTCCTTATTTGCTCATTTACTATCTCGTGGTGCCAGTACTACTCTTGAGTAGGTTTTGCATTCACCACATGCTTTGTTTACTTCATTTACACTCCTCTCCAACTTGGCTATCCATGGAGGTGGGAACACCAAAATGAGGGTTTGACTAAGGTAGGCCCATATATAGTGCCAACATTTCCCCCTTTTTCTTCTATGTGTAGGTGTGAAGAGGAGCTTGGAGTGAAGATTCAAACATTTGGCAAAAGGTAAGCTCTCTCCAAGTCCCCTTGTACTTATTATAGCTTTTGACTTCCCGTTCATTTATTTCTCTTAGTACATTCCAAACCCGAGCTTAGAAGTGAAACTTGGTTTCGTCCACTCGAGTTATTGAGCCCTCTATTTCTTAGGATGCAAACATGTCTTTTAGATGACAAAGTGCCACGCTAGCATCCTGAAACTACATTGCTATCTTTTGACTAACAGCTTGTTCATCTAAGGTAGGAATCTCGGGGTTTCACTCTCTCAGGCTCTAAAATAACTTTCTTTTAAACAAAGGTTAAGGTATACTTTTCCTAGCTTTTCATTAAATTTCTTATGTTGAGGTGTATAAGGGAATTTCATTCTCTGGTGATCTCTTGAGAATAAAGGGACCCATGTGTAGTGAATCCCTCTTATATCACACAAATATGTCCTCTTTCTCTAATGTGTGTTTTATTCCATTTTAAAATGTCGAAGAGACATCTAAGTTTCTCTCTTTGATCCCACAAAATCCCTTCGATGGTTGCACTTCAAGTTTTTCCTTGTACTTTTGATATCATAATGTCGATGAGACTGGTGATCCTTTCCTTGTGATAAGCTTATGTCTCCTCGATGTACTTGTGTTCCTCCTTTCAATAGTGTTTCTTCGAATGACCTCTTCTATGTCTTTAAAATGTCAAAGAGACTGGTGGTTATCTCCCTTCAATGTCCCATAGTCTCATCAATAGTATTGTAGCTATGTTCCCATTGTTAGAAAGTTGAAGAGACTCTTATTAATGTTTGTTCAATGCCTTTGTGTCTCTTCAACATCTTGTTCTTACTTGCTCTTTCAGTGTCAAAGAGACTTCTTCATTTATCATCTGGACACACTGATGTCTCTTCGATATTTCAGTTGTACTCCCCTAACCATATTTTTTTAGTAAGTTACCATTTATTTTATAATAATCTCTCGATGTTTAAGAGATTTTTTTTTTTTCCTAAAAAATGCTCCTGTATCAATATTTCTATGTCCTTTCGGAGAGACAAGTTAACCTTTCACTCTAAAACATCAAGGTCTCTTCGACATATTGCTCTTTGGGTTGTTAGAGAGACATTTGTGTATGTCACCTCGAAGCGTGAGGGTCTCATCAATATTTTTATCAGCCTTTTATTGATCTTGTTGATGACACTATGGTGAAACATTCTTTGATATTGCATTGTCTTGGTGATATACCTTATGTTATTGAGGAAGTACCTTAAGAAGGGGAATTATTTCAAAGTGATAATTAGAGACTTTATTTTATGAGCTATGTACAAAAATTTATGTTTAATGTCAAATATAGTAAAAATTCAAGGGCAATGGGGGTTTATGATGGAAATGGAATGACAAATAAGAATGGAGGTATGTGAAAACCTAGGTGGATTTTTTAGCTCCAACAAGGCCCAAACAAGTGTGAAAATGTACCAACAACATTTTTTGACACTACAATTTGTATATTATATTTTGAGTATACTTTAGATATTCATTTAAAAGGCTCAATTATATATATAGATTTGGTATTAACATGATCTTTACATGGACTTATCAATTAATAATTCCACATCAATTATTTATTATGATTATGTGTATTATCATTTGTGAGAAATAAATATCATTGTCAAATTATTCATTGGTGGCTCTATCAATTCCAACTTTGATTCTTGTGATCAATAAATTCCAATCATGAAACATTGGATTTGTATCTCTTAGATTTGTTAAAATTTGATAAAAGCTTTAGTGTTTCTCACTTTCTACTTATTGTCTAAATATCTAATCCAAACTAATGATTATTTCAAATTATTCCAATAGTATTTTTGCATGTCTACTACCATTAGATAGTGGTATATCACTAACAAGAGGTATTTGTCCCAAATATCTATCCAAAACCATATATGTACATTAAAAAATCATGTCTATATTTTCAAGAAGTTCTTGATGGAGATAATAATCTATGTTTTATGCTAAGTTTTATCTAATGAAACTCATTTCATCAAAAAAATATATATTATGTGGTAGTCTCTTATTATAAATTTGTAAGACAAATTATTTTTAATTCAAAAAACTCATGATTGGGATGTAAAGTTATGAATGGATGGCTGAGGTATCAGCATTGAATACTATAACCATACTTGGTGCAAGCAATAAAAATTGATAATACTCTAGGAATGTTGCATATTGAAGAGCTCAATGAAAGAAACAAATTAGATGTGTTTTTCCTATCATTTATAATGGAAAAATATTTTGACCTTGATGATAATATCTCGTGATTGAATCAAATTCTTATTTTTGTATGTCACAAGTGAATGCAGTGTGCCACCATATAAATATAATAAAAAATATTCATCAAATCAAATTTTGAGTTTCTTATGTATTTGTTAGTTGTGTTCATAGTATTAGTGCATCTAAATCAGTATAATACATATTAGTTACACTCAAAGTGAATAAGATGGTATGTAGTATAATTTTATGGGACATGTCAATTAATTCACCATGTCATTTTTCCTAATATGAGCTTTTTCCACTCAAGGTGGTTCTAAGCCACTTCAAACAATCGAATGGATGTAAGTGGGGCATATTGTTCATATACTCATGCAACCTATTAATAATGATGAAATATCTTGAAGGATATTTTTACAAAAAATTATATAAATTTTATACATAATTTATCTTGGTCATGATAATCATGTCATATCTAAATTATGGGTGTTAAATGAAATAGTGATCCATACTTTAAAATATCTATTTAAATAATATGTAGATGCACTCATATAAATTAATTTTCTAGACAATCACATATTCCATCAAAAGAAAATATTGTAAATGTCATATCAAGTAACCTTAATGTAACACATCATATGCCCCAATCCTTGACCAATAAATTAGTTTTCTAATATCTACATAATTGTTATCTATCCAAACATGGATTAATTCTATCTCTCTTGGAAAAATTATTGGTTTAGAGGGGATTGATGTCAATTGATTAATGATATTTTCTAACTTCAAACTACATATTAAAAAATTTCAATTGGTTAAATATATTATCATCAAAGTAAAGTGAAAATATTTTATAAATCTAAACATCTAAATAAAAATATTCATGCATATATTGATATGAATTTGTTACTTGTTTAGTCTTGATCCCTTCTTCAAAGTACAATTATTAAAAAATATTTTATTCAATGTGACAAAACCTAAGGAATATTTTATTTTTGTTATTATGAAAGATATATTTTATATTTATATTGAATTCTAATTGAGTGTGTTACTTGTAGGATTTGGTTTACACGACTATTAAAATTTCCTCAAATTGTGTTAATTTTCAAAATTTTGGTGCTTAAGGCCCATGATCATATTGATTAATGATAAAAATGGATCATGATATTTCTCTTTTTGACTTTTATTGCATATATGGTCTTAAAATTTTGAGAAATATTTATTCCAATTTAACTTTCTTAACAACTATAGCATATTTATCCAAGCTCCCACCCATGGATTATCCACTCTCCTAGCTAGGATCTTTTTCAAATGTAAATTCTAAATGGGTCCCTTGTAGCTCCCCTATCTCACTTGAGTGTGGATTGTTTTTAGATTTATTTGGTTTTTTACAATTTATGGTTGTTTTAGTTGTACCTCCAGTTGTAGGTATTTTCATGGGCTCTACTACGGTTCCCTCTGGGGGTGCTAATATTTTGTCAATGTTGCGAGGGTGTGCTCTATGTGATCACTAAAGTTTGCCTATATTGCTCATGTTTTCTCCTTCAAGCAAGAAATATTTGAGAGCATTGAATTCTTCTCCAAAATGGGATTAATTTGTAGATTCTGACATTTATAGCCTTTCTCCCAAATCTAAATATCTGGATTACAAAGCACTGTAAATTCTTGATGGGAGGTAGGATTGAGATTTACCCTTCTACAAGGGGTTTTTATGTTATTGGATTTTCTTCTTTTGAGGATAGGAAAGCTATTTTAGATCAACGTTTATGGATTTTGGATTCCCATTCCCTATTTTTGAGGCCATGGGTTCCTCCCTTTAATCCCTTGAAGGAAACCATTGATATTATGCTTGTTTGGGTGAGATTACCTTATCCCCACTTATAGTTCTAGGGCTCCCCAACCCTTTAGGGCATAGATAATGCTCTTGGTAGATTTTTGAAAGTGGATTAGGCTTCCATGAACTATACACACACCTCTTATGCATGTATTTTAGTGGAGTTTAATCTATCTCAGGAACTACCTAGAGAGGTTTTACTCCAAGTGAAAGATTGGTCTTGGTCTCAGCTCATGGATTATGAAGGTACCTCATTTCTATAGATGTTTTTTTTCTACTTGACACTTGGCTTGTGATTGCTCTCATAGCTCTCATCTCAATTCCTCTTCTAGTTGGTGGAAGAATTCCCTCAAGGACCATCTAATCATGTACCTTGATGATTTGGGTATGTGCAAGATCATCATGGAAAAAACAGGTCCTTAAGTGGCCAAAAATTCAAAAAAAATAGAGTTAGGCAACTTGTAAAAATTTGAATAATTTATCTATATTATTTCAAAAATATGTAAGAATAGAATCTGTAGCAAATTGAATGTAGTTTCTACTAGGTTTATTTAAAAAAATAAAAAATCTATTTGGTGAAAATTTTAAATTTCAATGCAATAGTACTTAAATTTTAGCGAAAAAATAAGAAGTACGTGTCAGTCTAACCACCCTAACCAAATTAAAATGATAATATTTTTTTATAATATTTTAGATATAAGTAGAGGACTCATGTCCCAATGTGATGCATTTTTTTTGTAATTTTTTTCCAAGTAAATAATTAATTATGAATTTTTTATTACAAATTTTAAAAAATATAAAAAACTTGTATGTCTGACCACCTTAACTTGGTCAAAAATTCATGAAATTCATTTTTTTTAATCTTATAGTATGTGAAGCATAGAATGTGACTCATGTTTTGGATACAAAAAATGTGATACCATTTGAAAGCTATAGATGTTTTTCAATCAGGATATCAATCAAGACTTTAGTTGTAATTCAAATAGAAAATGAATAATAATTATTCATTAAATTCAAAGTAAAACATAATTTATATTGGTGGAAAGATGAGAATCTCCTTTAAAAACCCTTTTTGTTTCATCAATTTTGGGTAAAAAAAAGTCATCAGCCACATACCCATCATATTGCCACTTTTTGGCCCATCATGATCTTGCACATACCCATTCCTCTTCTTCTAATAGTGGGGATGTGCCTCCTTCTCCTCCTAATTAGAAGAAGTAACAATTATTGATAACATTTCCACTCTTGTGGACACTACTGCTTAGATTGCAGACAAATATTGTCATGTTTCTATGCAGGTTGCCTCCCCTAAGGCCCTTGTTGTTGCTAGTTTACATAATGTTGTCTCTTCCATAGTTCTAGTTGCTCTAGTTTTAGGTTTAGATGTTCTACCTATTTCTCTTGTTGCTCCACCTGTTTGTTGTTCTAAAGGGGCTTCTCCCCTTCTTCTTAAAAAGATTCAAATCTTGTTTGTGCTTCTTCTTGGACTAGTGTACATTGTTGTAGTGTTGAAAAATATTGTAGGTGACATTTTCACACTTGTTTGGACCCTCCTTGTAAAATTTAGCTTAATGATGTCTTGAATTAGTGTTGTAATGTGATTAACACACTCATACTAGGTCTTGGACCCTTGTGAATTAAATAAAATTAATTATAATGCATTTAGAGTGTTATAAAGTGTTGTAACATACTTTCACACTTTTCTATGGTTTTCATTAATAATTAGGCTTCTTTATACTTTAATTGGCCTTATTTTGCATCCACAAGCTTTAATTTATGCATATTTTTGAGGATAATCCTGACATAAATCAATATCCAATCATAATTTAGGTGTTTTTAGGTTGTGTGGCCTAGATTTGGTGGTCTAGGACTCATATACCACTTTGGGTGTATGAGTCCCACATAGGGTTTTGGGTGTTGATCCTGATTTCACACCTTTCTAAGCATTTTTAAATTTTGTCTTGTAAATTATGCCTAATGAGACTCATATGCCACCTTGGGATTATGAGTCTTGTGTAGACAAAACTTAAAATTAATTCAAATTATTGGTGGGATTTTATTCTCCTAGATTTGATGTTGACTTGTAGTGTTGTAGTTTTGGGAAATTTGGAATAATTAAGTATGAATACAAGTTTCTTTCACTCATTTTCACCCAAGACTTTTGTGAGAGCATTCATAATAGCAAAGTTGAGTTCACAAGAGAATTCAAGCATTCATAAGAGCATTCAAGAGTCCTAAAGAGTAGATTATCAAGCATTTTAGAGAATTATTCAAGCATCAAGCATCATGTCAAAGTCTTCATGCATCATGTTTGTTTTTGAGCTAACAATCATGATATAGGGTTTCACGATTCAAGTTATCAGTTCATTCAAGATATATCACATTCAAGTAAGATTCAAGATCCACATCTATTGGAGCCATCTCATACATATTTGCAACACTTGATTGCTAGGGTTTGGTGAGTTGCAACATCATGTATTGTTCATTCATCATTCTCCATTTCTATTTAATTTAATTTCAAGGTTTGATTACCAAAACGGGGTTTGACCAAGGAAAACCCCTTTCCACTAACAAAAAAACATTTTTCCCTCTCTTTAGTGTGTTATTTGTAGGTTTAGGTTGAAGACACATTGAAGAGAAAGTTTGGAGAAATTTGTCAAAGTGTTCAAAGTTGTCACCTTGCATTAGACATACTTGGAAGATATCTACAAGTTACAAATCAAGGTTTCAGATCTGGAAATCAATTGGGAAGCATAGAGAAGATGTTGAGGACTAAATTTAGACTTTGAAGCTACAAAAATCTCTAACTAGACGGATACACTAGTTATGGCGTATGTGTCCCTATTTCGGTCAATTTTCAAGTTTTTGCAATTTTAGATAACCATTTTCTAGATACCTCTTTCTACATAGAAACCCAAATATAAGATTGATTCACCCAACTTGGCGTATGAGTCCCAGTCAACATTAAATTCACTATTTTTATCATTTTAGAGCTCCATCCAATCATCTTCAGATTTCCATGTGCACACATTTCATCTTGTAGTTTTATGTTCTATTTTACATACTTCTCTAGGTCATTTAGTGGAAGATTGCATCATATTAGGGTTAAGTATTAAATCTTGCATTTCATTTGTCTTTCCAAGCCCTAGCTTGATGGTGAACCCATCATTAGTTTATAATTATCCCCTAGGACAGCCTTATAGTAGGATCTCTTTCCCTTTTCTCCATTGGATTCAAATCTCTAGGGTCATCCTTGAATGAGAGGGTTGAGTTTTGTTATCCTAGGTCTCAAATCCTAGATCCTCATAATTATATTCTACCCTTCATTTTGGTGAACTTTCATTTAGAACATCATAATTCTGATTTAGATTGCATCACCATCTTAGATCTTTCTTGCATTAACATTGTATCAGGATTTGTATTAGTTAATTGGCATTCTAGGGTTTCTAAATTTTTCATTAGTGAAATTGCATATATATTTCATTTTTGCATCTCAAATAATACAAAATCTATATTTTCATTTACCTTACAAATCATACAACATAAAATCTCTTGAAATTTTTGGATTTTTTTTTTAAAATTCTCACTAGAACTCATACGCCCCTCTAGGTGAATCAGTCCCAGTGCAGATTTTGCACTACATTTTCTAGAATTTAAAACTCTTTTTTTTCTCTTGTTTGATGTCGACACCTTTCTATTTCAGTTTATATTCCTTATGTTTCATTCAATTCATTGCATCTAGTTTAAATTAGTTCATCTTGCGCATTGCTTAAATTCAAAATTTCTTCTAGAACATTTCATTTCACATTGTTGCATAGTTTAGAATATGAAATTTGCATCATGGATGTGTGCTTTGGTAACCTTTTAATGTCTTTGGAATCATTAGTGTATGTTTCAAGTTGTTCTTTTGGAAATGACCCTAATGAAATTGAACTAACTCATGCTCCTTCAATTCCTAATGCATGTCCTCCTCGCGATGTTGACATCATTGTAGAAGATCATGACAACATGAATAAGTTCCTAAATGATTGTATTAACAACCTTGAAGCCAATGCATCCTTTCATCCATCCATGGAACAACTAACACCTCTATAATACTACCACTTTATATGTTTGGTTGCTTAAATCCTGAAATTGAGACAAGAACTGAACCTATGTTACCTACAATAGGTGAACCCAATTCCTCTAAGAAAGAAAACACTCAACCATTTTATGTTAACAAGGTAACCGACACTCCCATAAACCTAGAAGATACATATGGAAAAGGTTTTACAATATTGAGTAAACAAGGATGTGATACAACAAGTGAACACAAAATTCATCATCTCTTAGAGAAAATACCAATAAAAAATATAAAAGGGATAGGATATCAAGATCTTCCTTTTGATATGAATGTCCTCCTTCCTAAAGAACAACCTATGATTCATAACGATGATAATGATGAAGGGGTCATCTTACGCCCTCCTCCTTAACATTGAACTAGAGAAATTGGTGAATCTAGCAAGCGTAGAAGGCCTTACAAACTAGAGAAATTAAAATTTCCTTGTCCACAACTTGAAAATGAAAGAAAATTACAAATACTTCTAAACCAAGGACTTATACTATTGCCACCTATGAAAGAAAAGATAAGGTTATATCCTAAAGGTGTAGATGTTCCACATTGTTGATACCATAGAACAATTGGACATGGTAATGATGGGTGTCATGCATTCAAAATAATTTTGAACAAATTCCACTTTGATGACAATGATTGTTACCCAAAGATTGCATAACATACCCTTTTGCCCCTTGTAATGTAATAGTTGTAGAATATTGTATTGTCACCATTACATGATCTTTCCCATCACTTACCTCAGCTCATTCTTTTCCTACACATAGTGGGGGAAATAACTAGATAGCATTTTCCTAGTAGTGCATTTTTCATTGTCCCTTTAGCTAGGTTGACTCACATGTGCCTTACTAGTCCTTTGCATTATTTCTCTTTCTTTTGTGTGATTGCATGTGTGTAATGTGATCCCCCATGATGTTTTGTTTGATGTATCTGTCTTTCTTTATGACATTCCTCTATTTGCACCTTCATTCTTCTCTATGTCATAACTCTTTTATCTTTTCCTTTATCTTTTTCATTTGTCTTGTGTGTTCCTTTTGGGGATGACACAAGGAATTGATACATTCATGTCTCTTCCATGTTGACCCAAAAGCTTTTATTTTACCTTCTTTTTCATTTCTCTTGTTTTTTCCTTTTGGGGTTGACATAAGGCATTGAGACATTCATGTGTCTTCCATGTTGACCCGAAAGGATTTTTCTCTCTTTGTGTCATTCTACTAGTTCTATAAGTATTTTGGGAATGATGATAGTTCCAAGCTCTCTGTATTATCAAAAAATGTTTTCAAGGACATTTTCATAGTTGTTTGGGCTTCCTTCGAGAATTGAGCCTAATGATGCCTTGACTTAGTGTTAGTTTAACATGCTCACATTAGGCCTTGGTCCCTTGTCAACTAATGAATTTAAATGGTACCTTTCTAAAGTGTTGTGAAGTGTTGTAACACACTTTCACACTTTTGTAACATTTTATTATTTAAATAAACCTAATAAACCTATTTTTAATCAAAAAGTACCTTAATCATACCTTATTTGGAGTATTGTAAAGTGTTTAACACACTTTCGCACTTTTCAAGGGTTGTCATTAATTATTGGGCTTTCCTATGCATTAATTGGCCTTATTTTGCATCCACAAGCCCCATTTAATGTATCCTTTTGAGGAAAATTCTAACAAAAGTAAACATCCAATCATGGGTATGTGCAAGATCATCATGGAAAAACTATGCCTTTAAGTGGCAAAAAACTCAAAAAAAATAGAGTTAGACAACTTGACATAAAAAATTAATAAGTTATCTATATTATTTTAAAAAAATGAAAGAATAGAATCTATAAAAAATTGAATGTAGTTTCTCAACTACTAGGTTTATTTTAAAAAAATCTATTTTGTGAAAATTTAAAATTTCAATGTAGCAGTACTTAAATTTTAGGGAAAAAATAAGAAATAGGTGTCTGTCTAACCACCCTAACCACAATAAAATGATAATATTTTAGATATAAGTAGAGGACTCATATCCCGATGTGATGCATATTTTTTTGTAATTTTTTTCCAAATAAATAATTAATTATGATTTTTTTATTATAAATTTTAAAAAGTATAAAAACTCCTATGTCTGACCACCTTAACTTGGTCAAAACTTCATCAAATTCAATTTTTTTTTAATCCTATAGTATTTGAAGCATAGAATGTGACCCATGTTTCAGATTCAAAAAATGTGATACTATTTGAAAGATATAGATGTTTTTCAATCAACCTATCAATCAAGACATTAGTTGTAATTCAAATAAAAAATGAATAATAATAATTTATTAAATTCAAAGTAAATCATAAATTATATTGGTGGAAAGCTAAGAATCTCCTTTAAAAATCATTTTCGTTACATCAATTTTGGGCTAAAAAAAGTCGTCAACCACATACCCTACACATACTCATCATATCGCCACTTTTTGGCCCATCATGATCCTGCACATACCCTCATAATTCAAGTGTTTTAGGTTGAATGTCCCCATATTTAGTGATTTGGGACTCATTTTCCACCTTGGGTGAATGAGTCCTAGCTATTTTTTTGGGTCCTAAACCTGGTTTCATACCTTTCTAAGAATTTTTAAAAATGGTCCCAAAAATTATGCCTAATGTGACTCATTCACCACCTTTGGAAAATGAGTCTTGTGTGGCCCAAAATTAAAATTATTTCAAAATTTTGGTGGGATTTTATTCTCCTATATCTAATGTCAACTTGTAGTGTTGTAATTTGAGGAATTTGGCATAGGGTAAACCCACAAAAGTGGTTTACAATTCGAATGAGGAAGGAAAACTTGAAAAAAATAACCTCATGCCAAAATATTTCATTTTGGGGGTTCAAACGAACTAGTTGGTTTGAATGAACCAAAAGAGGATTCACTCAGACCAGGGTTTGAGCAAACCCATTTAATGCATTTACTAACCAATCGGCCAAAAAAATAAATGGAAACTCCTTTATGGAAGGGGGTTCAAATGAACTAGGTGGTTCTCTCGAACCCCCCTAGCTTAGGTGAACCCCCCCTTTCCCTAATTTTTGACCTTGTTCACAAAAAAAATCATTTTTTTGGCACTTCAAAGCTTGGTTTGAAGATGAAAATGGTGGAGATTTTAGAAACCAAACTAGAATTAGGTAGTCATTAGAATGAGCTATCCAACAAATATAATTTTAATATTTTTTGGTTTTATTATGTATTTGTTTTTTTAGTTTTATTAAACATAGGTTTTCAACTGAAAATCAAGCTCTCTATTCTGGAATGTAGAAAAATAGTAGATTATAAAAAAAAATTTGAAAAATATGAGTGCACCAGATATTGAAGTCCTTGATCCAACCAATTTTTTTTTGATACATACAAAAAGTTATGCATTATACGGTTGCGCTATGTCTGAATTGTAATTAGTTTGACTTCAAAACTTGGTTAAAGAAAAAATATTCAATAAAAAACTATCTAACCAAGTGGAATCACTAGATATTAGAGTTACAAATCTAAATTCGAAAGAGTTATAATTTTATCCTTCTTGGAAAATAAGTTATGTGTTATACGGTGAGCATCACTTTTTTAAATTGTTGTCTTCTAAAAAAAACTAGTTTTCAAGGGAGATGGAAAAAGAAGTGCAATCTGATTCCAAAAATTTTGAAAAAAATATATTTAGAATATACAAAAAAAATGTCATGAAACTCTAGTTTGCATCATCTTCAATTTCCTCACAGTTTAGCCACTATAGGTGCCCAAAAGTGAAGATTTAGTTAAATTTTTTTATTTCAATGTCTAGTTTGGCCAAAAATTATAAACCACTATTGTGGGATCACGTCATAGTTAAGTATAAAGACAAGTTTCTTTCACTCATTTTCACCCAAGTAAGGCTAAGACTTTGGTGAGAGCATTCATAATAGCAAATTGGAGTTCACAAGAGTATTCAAGAGCTTACAAGAGTATTCAAGAGTCTTCAAGGGGAAATTATCAAACATTTTAGAGAATTTCTCAAGTATCAAGAATCATGTCAAAGGTTTCACGCATCATGTTTGCTTTGGAGATAACAATTGTGGTGTAGGGTTTCATGATTCAAGCTAGAATTTCATTCAAGATCTATCACCTTCAAGAAAGAGTCAAGATCTACATCCATTGGAGCCATTGTATACATGTTTGTAGCACTTCATTGATAGGGTTTGGTGAGTTGCAATATCATATCTTATTCATTCATCATTCTCTATTTTGATTTCATATTTTTTCAAGGTTTGATTACCAAAATGGGGTTTGACCAAGGAAAACCCTTATCCACTAACAAAACAACATTTTCCCTCTCTTTATTGTGTTATTTTTAGGTTTAGATTGAAGAAACATTGAAGATAAATGTTGGAGAAAGTTTTCTAAGTTCCCAAACTTGTCAAAGTTGTCATTAAGCATTGGAGAACATTGGAGAACACCTACAAGTTAATTTACAGAGATTTCATATCCAAATACTAGAAGAAGCATATTGAGTAGAATGAGGAGAGCAGATTCAAACATTGAAGTTCCAAAAAACCCTAACTGGACTGATTCTCCTATTTTCGTGAATGAGTCCCAATTTTGGTCAAAAATTAGGTTTTTGCATTTTTAGATACCCATTCTGCAGATTCCTGTTCTCGCATAGAAACCCATATTTTCGATTGATTCACCCAACTTAGCGAATGAGTCCTAGTCAACACCAAAGATTAAATTTCTAGTGTTTTAGACCTCCTTCTAGTCATCTCTATATTCCCAAGTGCACACATTCTATTATGTAGCTTTCTATTTTGTCTCATTTGTATTTCTAGGTCATTTATTGTTTACATCATCTTAGGATTCATCATTACACATTGCATTTCATTCGTTGTTCCAAGTATCAACTTGGTAGTGAACCCCTCATTGGTTTACATCAACCCCAAGGAATACACTATTGCAAGATCTCTTTCTTCTTTGCATTAAGATCTCTAGGGTTTGTTCTTGAATGAGAGAGAGTGAAGATTGTCATTCTAAGTCCTAAGCCCTAGAAAGTAATAATTTTCCAATTTTCATTTTGATGAACCTACATTTAGAACATCATAATTCTTATGTAGAGTGCATTATCATCCAAGATCTTGCTTGCATTAATATTGCACTAGGGTTTGCATTAGTTAATTGACATTCTAGGGTTTCTAATTTTGCATTAGTGAAAGTTCATATAGCTTTCATTTTTTCATCTCATTTCATTGAAAATCAAACAAAATCTATATTTGCACTTAAGACAGAGATCACAAAACATAAAAACATAAAAATTAATTAAATTTTTTGATTTTTTTTAAAAAAATCCCTACTGGGACTCATTCACCACCTTGGGTGAATAAGTCCTTGTGCACATTTTGCACTACATTTTTTGGAATTTAAAGCTCTGTTTCTAAGTTTTTGTTTGTTATTTATAGCTTTCTATTTCTATTTACAATATTTTTGTTATAATCATTCCATTGTTCATGGCTTATATTGCATTTGCATTCATCTTGCATTTAAGAGCCCTTGTATGAGTATTTCATGTCCTATTTCTGATATTGTAGTGAGATGAAGTTAGAGACTCAGTCATCTTGAGATAGCACAATTGTTGTGGATCTTGGGTTGTCTATCTCTTTCAATCCTAGTATTGAGACTAGAACACTAGGCATGGACCATACCCTTAACAACCTAAATTCAAGTAGTATGATGCATGCTGAAATAAGGAATGAGAATGTCCCACAAGAAAACATAATTCAAATCCATGAAGACTTGATAAACCTAAAAAATCAAGTGAAAAATGACAACATTTCAACTACTGCCACCCCTACTGTACATAACATTCATTGCATTCTTGAAAGTGAAGATGGACTTTACCTTGTGAAAAACATAGTTCAAATCTTTGGAAAACACCTCACCTCAACCACTAGTTGTCCTTTACCTACAAGCAATGTCACAATCCAAGGAGGAACCAAAATTCCCCCCCCCCCAACAACAATTACCTCGATTCCCACCTATACCAACCCTCAAGTCACAACAACAATGCAACCAACTAGTAATGTGATTCCTTCCTCAAGTATTTCCGCTAGTATCCCTAGTACCTTTGTGGCATTGCACATCATATATCCTACAACTTTACCACCTATAATCATTCCATTCAGTTATCCTTCAAACACATACACTCCTTCACCTTTTTCACCTCTATTTCATAACACAAGCAATGACCCTATCATAAATCAACTCTTCCAAACCATTTCATCCCTTCAAGAACAAATTACCATCATCAACCAAAATCAAAATGGACCACCTACATAGTATGTCAAAAGCAGTCCATTATCTTAAGAGATATTGTGAACACCAATTCCACAAGGTGTAGAGGTTCCTATATTTAAGAAATACCAAGAAAATGAAGATCCTTCTAACCATGTTAATGCTTATACTACCTTATGCAGTGACTTTATCGTTGATGATAAACTCTTGACTAGGATTTTCTCTAGGTCCTTGAAGATATTGCATTAGAATGGTTCTCTTCATTACCAAACAACTCAATTCATTCATTCAATGAATTTATTAAGGAATTTTTCAACCATTTCCAAGTGCATATGACTCCTAAGATGACCTTGGTCGATTTGATGAGATGCAAGAAAAAAGAAGATGAAAAGATAACTAACTTTATCTCATGCTATCAATTGCTTTATTCCCAAATGAATGTCAAGGTTACTGATCCTCACCTTCAAAAGATGTTCATAGAAAATTTATAAAGATACAAGACAAGTTTACCATGATGAAATTTCCCTTCTTTATTCACTTGTATATTTCCCTCTGTGATTATCAAAATTTGGTTAGTAGTCGAGATAGAAAATCCACCTCTAGTTGTACTAAGAAATCTAAGCTCGCAAACCAAAACAATTCCCAACCTTTTAGAAAACAAAACAAAGGGTTCCTTCAATTCAATATCCCTCAAAAAATAACTCAAAATGTCAATAACCAAGTAGCTTACCTTAAGGTCGTGATACCCTTTAGCTATGGGGACCCAAAAAGACAATTCACTTCCTTACCCAATACCCTTCATAATACAAAGACACAACTTTTAGAAAAAAAGATGATTACGTTTCCTCCCATTAAACAACTGGATCCTAGTAAACCATTACCTGTAAGCTATAGAACAAATTCTTACTACCATGGTTACTGATAAAATGGACATGACACTGAACATTGCAAGAATCTTAAACATCTTGTGCAAGACCTCATTGATTCTAGTTGTCTTTCAGTTGGAGGTGTTAATGATCAAGGAAATAAGTATGTTGCCCCTCCCAACCAAAACCTTCAAATTTTTCACTAGTAGAATTTGACAAATAAATGACTATGTGACTAAAACTTTTAGTCACATGACTAAAACTTTTAGTCACGTGACTAACACTAGTAGTGTCTTGAAAATAAATGACTAATTTGGTCATTGGGTAAAATCAAAATTAAATGACTAAATAAATGACTAATATAATTTAATTTGTATTATATAAAATATATATTATATATTAATTATAAATTGTATTATATTTATATATTAATTTAATTTGTACAATGTAATAATTTATTAATTATTAATTTTAATAATCTTATATTTGCATTAAATATTTTTATTAAAGAATATATTATATAATAATAATAATACATTTTTTGGGGTGGCTAAAACATCTTGCACATGAGGTCACGAGGTGTAGTCTCCCCACCATCCCATCAAGGGCATGTAGCTCTAAAAATATATATAATAATAAATATAAATATATTATATATAATTTAATTTGTCTTATATCAAAATACATTTTGTACTAATTATAATTTTTTTATTTATATTTAAAAATTTCTAATATAAGATATAATATATTATAATAAATATAACCATAAATTATTATTTTTAAACTACACATATAGAATATAGCTTATAATAACAATTTCATGTGATGCAGCACAATGAATTCCATGTTGTTTTTCTTGGTGAGCAGAATCTACATTAATTTGTGCCTTGGGAATCGAGTGAGCAATTATACATAGTCATAAGTCAAAGTCTATTTTTTTAATTGTTTTCTTGCATAAAAATTGAACATTTATCAAGCTTGCTATTGGCCAGGGGCTAATTTCCTGGGGTTTTAGGTTTTTGGAAAAGAAAAAAGAAAATAAAAGAAGAAGCCCGTCCAATAAAAGTGATGAGGAAAAGTATTAAACATGGCTTCCTAATGTTTTCTCTTTTTTTTTTCACAGAGGGCACATGGAACTAGAGCTAGATGTGTGGCATTGTAAAAAGGGGTTCACGTGCCTTGTCTGTGCTTCCACATTTTGCATTCATGCATCTTAGAATAAAGAACGGTTTCTGCTAGTTTGCAGGACATTGGTTTGCCTATTTTTCTAAAATCAAACACTCACATTTCTCTTTGAACAACTTATCTTGTTTCTTCTTCCATGATTTGTAGCATTCTGAAGCATTTTTCGTCTAACTCCATTATTGCATTCATTTGGTTCACCATCTTTAGCATCTTCAATTTGGACCTGTCGGTTATGAAATTTGGTAAGCTATTTCATTGAATACCTCAATTCTGTAGTCTTGTAAAATTTATGTCTATAGACTTTGCATTTTTTTGGATTCGGTATAATGGCCTTTAATATCCAGGATTGGAGGCTCTGGAATGGATATGCCAAGCAAAGCCAGAGTATGTGTGGTTAAGTTTTATGGCCATATTCCATTATGGGTACCCTAGTTTTACCATTTTATGAGGGGGGATTTAAGTGGGCTTTATTTGTTTTGCATGTACAGACTATGTCAGGACTGGTCAATAGCCCAAAAGAACTACCCAAATGGCTCCATCACTAGCCAAGCAATAGGGCATGGCAATGAAGTTTTTGTAGGATCGAATCAAGGTCAGTGGTAAAACCAGGGTTTTAGGTGATGTGGTCACATCTTTCACAACAAGAAAAAACTTGGTGTTACTTCTGAGACATCCTTCTCTAAAAGGTACTCATCATGGTGCTACTTTGTTGTATTTTCTTTCTTTCATGAAAAGGAGAAATCAAAAACAAAAAAAATTACTTTTGTATCCAACCACGACTTTGCCTAGTGTATTTGGGGTTTAGTGTAATCCTCGTGGTTAAATCTATTTGAGGCCGTTCAAATTTCGTCGTGGACCTGATATCACATTTAGATTTGTAACATCCAACACCTCTACATTGTTATGTAATTATGTATGGTGATCTGCCTTATAGTCTGGTGGTTACTTTACCTTGATTAGGGCTTGCATTTGCTTAGGGTTTGAGTGACAATGTTGTACATCGTTTTTATTCCATTTCTCATTGTAGGTCATGAGTAGGGAATGGAGTTAACAAGGCTTTTCAATTTGTGTTATAGTGCATTTTGTACGCTGCTACACCTCACAATCCTATACTATGAACTGAAAACCTCTTAAATGTTTGTTTTGAATTCTAGTGTTTTTTGTTTCGTTCATACAGATTGGTTTAAAAGGTGAACACCATCGTTTATATTCAAAAATAGGGGCAAATGTTGTACAGTGGAATTCAGGCATGTGAACATAGAGAATCTGCACAAGACGGCTAGTTATGGTGAGTTGTCTTACACTTTACTTTTGAGGGGAAAATTCCATTCTTTATGGTTGGACATGCCCCTTATTATTGCCCGCATTTACTTTCTTTTAATCACTCTCTAATATGGCTCTTCTCTTTCTTTTAGTATTTTCATCATTCTTCACCTGATCAATAGTTTCTTGAGCCTCTTCCTTATTAGCTATAGGTTGATGGCTTTTGGGATCAATCCCTTTTTTCATTAGCTTCTTACTCAGATGTGTATTCCAAAAATTCTTAATTTTATTATTTGTTCACCCGGGCAGTCTTCCTGCAATCAATGACCATCTACACATATAAAGTCAAGAATAATCAAATTCCTCTTACAAATTGAACAGTAAGATAGATAAACCAACTTAGAGTTTATGAAAGCAAAAAAAGATGAAAAAATCCTCAGACTAATGTGAGACTTATCAATGATATTAATTCAAAAATCTATACACTAACTTCTGCACTAAAACTTACATAACAGACATAACAAAGATATCCAAACATTGTGACCTGTTTCATATTACTGGGTACTGATAAAAATAATCATAAACATTATCATTCAGTATTGCACTTGGAGATTTCATCCCACAGATCATCGATCTTCCATTAACTTATAAAAGATTCTAATTTCAACTTAAGGCCAACCTTCTTGTTAATAGAGTAATAACATGTTGTCAATTTGGCAGTAATACAGAGCAACCATTACCGATTTCCCAGGAGTCTATGTAACCTAATTACAAATTCCTCTTTGTTAGGAGTAATGTTTCCACGCTTTATATCAGGCCTAAGATAGTTCATCCACCTAAGCCTACAACTTTTTCCACACCTCAGCAGGCCTATCATAAGAACTCAACATCATAAGCTAAGTTTGTTTAGCAGAAGAGTGTAATTGAAATCATCTAATTTTGACAAGTAGATTACCTGCTTTTTTTGGTAGAGCCCTCCATTGGCCTTCTCCATGGGCTTCAATAAATTCTGTCAACAACATATCCTCCCTAGCAACCCATGGACCTCTACGCAAACCCACTTTTGAACAACAAGGAGCTCTTCCCATTCTCTTTGGCAATAGGAAAAAAGCAATCACACACTGACTAGACACTATCTACACAGTGTCTAAATCAGCTAAGCAATACAATCACTTCATCACTTTACTAAAGTGCCTGCTTAGGTGTTTTGAGAATTGGAATAAAGGTAGAAAGGAGAATCAATTTTCTCATTCTCCTAGTATCCATGTGGGCACTATTTAAAAGATCCACTTAAGCATATTATAGTGGCATTTTATTCTAATTATTAAATCTAAAATTTGTGTGTTATACTAGAGTTCTATTTAGTGTGAATATTGATTTGCTTTTCCATCGATCATAAATTTAGAATTTTCATAGTCGGTACTGTTGCTCTCATTCCCTTTCACAAGGACTAAAACATTTAAAATCAACTGCCATTCTTAGGTAATATTTATAAGCACATGTTTTATTCAACAACGAAATCTGGATACTCTAGAATATTCTCACTCCAAGCTCCATTTCTTCTGACTGTGTGGGGATTACTTATACATTGTTAACAAAAAACTGCAGTAAAAAACTTTGTAAAACAAACTCATTCAAACTTGTTTTTCCAAGAACATATAATTTCACCTAATTATTATTTTTGTGTTTCTATTTTGCTACTATACTGTATTTAGAAAAATTGTTCATGAGCACAATTTTTCCTCTTATAATTTGTATTATACTCTAACAATGTTGATTAGAGCTTGTGATATATGGCTTTATTGTTAGTTTCTATTTACAATAATATTGGATAAGGTTAATGTTCATTGGGAAAAGATTGCATTGTGGTCAATGTAGGATTCTTAATGAAATCATTTGCTGCTCCTGTATAATTTGGAAACTTGTCTATCTCAAAATAGAACCTTGAGAGTTGGCTTGTCTGGAGCAAAGCATCCACAACAGGTGAAGAGTGCTTTGTTGTAACAAATATTTTTGAGGAACCTACCATTATGTATTCTACAGTGCTAAAGTTGTTCTACTATATTTGGGTAGAGACTTGTAGCAATGGTTTTATGCTTTATGGTAAATAGTTGATGCAATGTTGTTATAGTTTTATGTGTAATGTTAAGGAGTTATGCATTGTAATGAACACATACAATGTATTAGATCTTTATATAAGATTATAAAAAAGTTAGTTGTTTATGTGAGGGGCTCAGTAGTACATTGCAAAGAATTCTATTGATAAATTGAAATTCCTTGCTCAAGTGGCAAGTGATATCATAGAATCAAACCAAAAATATTTTGATTCTAACTTAGAAATCCTGGACGATGCCCTTAAAAAGCAAGGAAAAGCTAGCCAAGAACATGGATGACTTGAGAGAAGAAAGAAGAAAGAACAACAAGAAAAGACTAGATCTGATTTAGAAGTCTCTAACTTTGGAAACCCTAATGATGCCCCTCCATTTGATGATGATCTTAACCCTAATTTTGATCCTATGAATGATAACCATTGTCCTTGATAAACTAGGGAAAGCTACTTAACCTGATATGATATGATGCCAAAGCTTTCCCAAAGCTTTTCCACTCTCAGACACAATTACTAGCTAAAAAATCCCTTTTAGAAGACAGGCATCTCGTAAAGCAGCTATGATGTAGTTTACATAGTCCTACAAGTAAATTTGGTTCAATGTTACTGATGGTATCTAAGAACCAATGTGAAAATGAAGCAAGTGCAACCATTGCAACAAGTCTTCCTGAAGGGAAGAATAACAATCATGATTGATCAAACATATTATAAATTTATAACTATATAACAACTTACAATTACAGTATGAAATAGAAGTAGAAGAAAGCTTGTCAAACCTACTTTTCTGAGTCTGTGCATGACTTGAATGAGTTTGTTGGTACTAAGTCCAAATTTCCCACTTTCACTAGAAGTTCCAGTCCAATGACCATTGTGCTTTGTGCAGAGCTTGGCTCTTACCCGAAATACTGGTTGAACCTTCACTGCTCTGCTAGTTTTAATCACCAGATTCAGCTCTTCCATTTGATCAACACACAAGTAAAAAGAAGAATCCTTGTTGAAAGAAAATGAATAAGGCATACGACACCAAATTACAAGTGCTTCTGATAACTTGTCAAAAAGGTAAGGGAAATAGATAAGCTAATGAACTGCTCAAGAACTAGCACAACTTTAATACCCAATCTCATTGCTAATAAAGCAGTTTCAATATAAGTCTTGTTGGCAATAAAAGAAAGACACGAGAGAGATATTAGGACGAGAATAGAAAAGCTTAATTATCTACCAAAAATGCATAAGTGTCAGTTCAAGAAAAATCAAATATCCAAAGTTAACTAATTTTATCAACATCAAATGTGATGCATTCTCTAGTCTTTTTCCTAGAATCCTTATATGAGTGCAAATGATAGTGAAATTTGAGTTGAGAGAAATGGTTTCAGAAATCCCCTATGCATAATGGATCCATGTGGTTAGTTTCCCACTTGATGGCATACAATGGATTTGTAGAGATAAAACATTTGGTTATCCTCCAAATTTGATGCAAAATGGGATAGCCACATATTGAAATCATCAATAAACATAAAAGAATACCTTGAATGCATATCACTAACTGCTGAGTATGAGACATACACACATTTGCTTCTGGTTAATTGCTCAAAATCTAGTGAAGTTTTATAAATTGTAGTCAAGAGATGAATATTTCTCACTTCTAATGATGTTCTCATCAATATACAGGGTATGGCGACACATTGTTAGAGGAGGAGATTTTGTGATTGTTACTACATGTGGCAATGGGCATGACACCTTGTCATTGGGAAAAATGGTATGTGAAGAATCGAGAAAGGGGCTTGTTTACTAGATGGATTTGTAGCAATTTGCCTTGCAAAATACTTCTACTTTATTAGATTCCACACTTACACCCATTGAGGTATCTTGTAATCCATATCAGCATGAGTTGACAATTTTTTTGGGTATGCTTATAAATAGAAAGGTTTATTTGCGATTTCAATGTTTTCTATGATATTTTATAAATAATCTGTAATGTAGACAATTCCAATGCATGCATTCTTCACTACTTTAGGGACTTTAATCTTGATTATCTTACTCATTTTTTTGTCTTTCTGAGGTTATTCTTAGGGAATTTTGATTTGTGATCTAGAAACAGAGATGAAAATTTTGATGTGGATCTGTAAAACTAAATTTACATTATGATAGTTAAAGTAAATGCATGGACTTCATGCCTATAAAGTAAGGAATTATTTGTACACAGAAAGAGTATTACAAAGAAATCTGAAGAATGGGTTTGGTTTCATAATATTCAAATGCAATACAAATGGTCCCACATATATTGCTAGGCATTTCTATCTAGGCAGAGTATCTTGAAGTGTCAATCAAAGGGATACAAGTAGAATGCAACTATGGCAAATATGGTGTTGAGATTTTAGAGGCAGTAGTACTTACATAACCATACTATTAGTGCTAATCTCAAATGAAAAAGGGTCTTGATACATTACATTTTATCATGACTTTATCATGACTTGATAAATAGGGTCTTGATACATTACATTTTATCTAACCATCCTTCACAACTACACTTTTGGGCCGAGTTAAAGAATTAACCTTTTTAGAGGAGTCCAGACTATGGTCTTCTCGGTGACACTAGCTTACCAATGGTCCAGCCCACCCTTTGGAGGTACTGCCTGGAATGAGATCAACCAAATTTGTAAGATGACCTGCCAAAGTTCACCCACCCAGCATCGTATCCCAAGAGCACTCATAATACCCTCATTCCGCTGAAGAAAGAAATTAATTGCTACCAAATTATGGAAAACTTGTCCACCAAGATAAATTTCACCTTGGATGAAATGGAACATAGTTTTTAGCTGGCGAAAGAGAAGGCATTTATTTGCAGGTTTACAGGTGCTATCCCTGGACCCATGACTCTCAGATCTTGGGTTCAAGAGAATTGGAAGCCAGGTGGAATTGTTGGCATTCTAATGATCTTAAAGGTCTATTTCATGTTCACATTCTCCTCAAAACAAACAAAGATACAGATTTCTTGGTGGCCCCTGGTTCATAAAATAATCTAGTCTTTTCATAAAAATAGGGATCTACCAAGTAATTGCTAAGGAAGGTAGGCAAAGTTGTTTGAGAGTATATTATAGCTTCTGAGTTCCCCAAACACACAAGGGTCCTAAACTTTGCTAAAATCTGTGTTAATATAGATCTGATTAAGCCATTACCAGATAATACTGTTGGAAGATGTTGCGGAAGTAGCCAATGTTTAACGAGAATTTTGGCTTTTTTTGTAGAATCTGTGATGAGCATGGTCATCTAGCTCACTTATTCCTCTCCCAACAATAGTAGGAACAACAACAACCACCTGCAACAAATCAAGAGCATAACAATTGCCAAATGCATCAGATAACATGGGAACATTGGGAAGAGATACCCCAAGAACTGACTAAAAGACAACCACTGTTGGGATTTGCACATTCCTGGGAAAGGTTGAATCAACAAGGAGGAGAAACAAAATGAACAAACTGTAAGGAAGAAAATAGGATCAACTCTCTTAGCTGAGCAGATAAATCTTTCAAACCCCTTTGAAGCTCTTGTTGAACCAGGAATAGAAGAAATGGAAGATATTCAGGATAGCCTGGAAGCGAACACAACATTCATGACCTCAAGCCCACAGCATAGCAGAATCCTCAAAGTAACAGGAAAGCTAAAAGGGATTGCAAAGGAAATACATATGTTTTCTGCAGTTGTGGACACCTCAAAGAGTCAAAACCAATGATCGAATGTAGGACTGCTAGAGACAAACCTAGAGGTGGGGGTAACAAATGCCAATTTTTATAATACCTAATTCAGTCAAAATACCTCAAAGATATTCAGGATAGCTTGGAAGTCAACACACCATCCTTGACAACATCTCAAGCCCACAACATAGCAGAACCCGCAAAGTAACAAGAAAGCTAAAAGGGATTGCAAAGGAAATATGTATGTTTTCTCCAGTTGTGGACACCTCAAAGAGTCAAGTCACTCAAAAACAATGATTAGATGTAGAACTGCTAGAGACAAACCCAGAGGTGGGAGTATCAAATTCCAATTTTTATATTACCTAATTCAGTCAAAAGTTGAAAATTAACTGCAAAAATCTAGACATATCTATTACCAGATTGTCTCTGTTCGAAGGACCATCAATCCCAGATTTGTGATACTGCATGTCCTGAAATAGTTCTAGAGTAAATCATTGTCTTCTTAATGTTTTTTTTTGTGGAATATTAGAGGCCTCGAGGAGCACAATAAATTCTGATGAAGAGGATTGGATGCTCAGTAGTTTCTGTGATTTTGGTAGAATTTTTTTGTGGATTTGGCATTTGCTACACTTGGATTTTTGGAACCTATTTTGTAATACTCTTACATACTAATATCCAAAATTAATTGTTGTTAATGTTTAGATAATGATGTAATTTTCTTTATAAATGCTTTGTTTTTGGTAGGGATAAATGCTTTGTTCCTAATTATGTGATCCCCTATAACCTTTGACCAATTGAGCTGCCCCTTTCTCATATAGCTGTTGAAGCTCGGGATTTGAACCTGTGACCACTATCTGTGTCTTTCAATGGCTCAACCATCCATTCTATATGCCCCATGGACTTTTATAATGCATTTTTAATAGAGTACTTTCAATTGTATTTAGAAAAAGTTAACAGTTCAGAAAGACACTTGATTTTGTGAATCTGGATTCTGCACAACTCTAATTTTTTTTGTGAATTTACATTCTTATGGTTGCACTGCTTGTTTAAAGTAGGTTGAGTATGTAATATTGTTGATGTAACATTGAACTAAGTATATATATTTGAAACCTAAAACTTTTGAGTTTTTCATTTAATTGATTTTTTCTGTGATATCACATCAAGAAAATCAACAGTGTTTTATTGAGGTTAAACAGGTACACCCAATTGTTGGAATGGAGTATTCACATGGTATGTGCAGTAGTTTGAACACCGAAGTCTTTTCAAAACTATTTTTTTTGTTGCAGAAACAATAATCTCCATTATCTAGAAAAATGGGAAATTTGGGAGGTTGGTTCAGTTATTGTTGTTCTTTTATAACAATGCCAGTAATTAGGTGACTCAGCCAGTTGATGTTCCTTTGATGAATGACATGATGTATAATGATCTATCATCATTTCAGGAAATGGATTTCCATACTAAAAGAATGGAAGATTTCTTGGAAAATTGTTCGAAGGGTGGAGAATCTGGAGATGATGCCTTATTGACCCCAAAATCTCATGGGCTAGGGAGTTTTCTGACTCAAAATGCTTCTGCTGCATGCGGTCATGATCAGTTTAGTCTGATTCTGGATATTATATCTTCAGACTGTCACCCACCTAAACCAAATCCATCATCTCCTATGCCTTTGAGTTAATCTGCATCATCTTTACCACCTACTCAGTTTGTAGAAGGATCAACAAGTCATGGAGTAATAGGGTCAAGCAAGCAGCTTCAGACATCTTTAACAAAGACAGGACCACTTGTTTCTACAACAAAACTTCTATATGAATCAAATGGGTCCGAAGAAACAAAGCCTTGTCAGTCAGTACCTTTGGTTATTGATGGAGCTACATCAGTTGAATGTAATCAAGTTTCTGCTGGTGATGTTGCTAGCTCCCTTTCCAGAAACATGCAACTAAAAAATGATCTATATGTTTCTTCTGAGGAAGTTGTGGACCCTAGGAAGGAGTGCCATAAGCTTCTTCATACTATACATAATTTATCAGTGGTGGTGCTTGCTAGTTCATCATCTTCGCTAAATATCAGAGAATCTAACATTCAAGTTCTCCAATCTGTCATTTGCAATCTATCATAGTGTCTAGTGAAGGGGATGTGCCTTTCTACATCAATAGATGGAACTATATCAGAACCTGACGAACCGGTGATCACTCCTAATGTAAAGAGAACTCCAAAGGTTTATTTTTAAATCTCTTTCTGCAATTTGTGTTTATCATAGTATAATCGTGTGTGTTCAAATTTTTTGAATCATCTTCAACAAGCATGCTCTAGTGATCATGAATTCTCTGAGCACACAAAGCATTGCTTTTCAAGGTATGAATAGGGATTGGCTTCAAGGATTTGTTAGGATTGGATTATCTCTTTGATATTTTTTCTATAATAATTTTTTATGAAGGAAATAATGCCCTCAGGGTGTTTTTTCATTCAAACACTGTTTTGAATAGATGTTTATTTTCAACTTGGAAAACAAATTTTAGATTTTCTGAAGACCCTGAAAATAGATTGGTTGAACTAGATATGAGTTACTTAAATGTATTATTATTTCTTTGTAGTGATGCAATGTAGAAGACATCACACCTATGATTTGACAAGCTTCCTCCCCAAGCATATGAATAAGTCTAATTCTGAGCTATTTATAAGTTATCCTAAAATATAAGCTTTTTTGACAACATTGCTTAGTTGAACTATTTCAGACACCTTTATATAATAATATACTTGAAGTTAGGCAATGTGCTCCATGATTAAGAAGACATGACGTGGATGGTTGGGTTTGACAACTTTTTAATTATTTTTAATAGCTTCCATGATGTTAAAAGCATCATAAATGCTCATATGCTCTTGGTAATTTATTATTTATAAATCTCAAGGGATATTTCCTAAGGGAAAGAACCAACAGCTTGTTATGAATGGTCAGAGAAATTTAAGCAGTTATTGAGGTACATTCCAAGCCTATTTTCTGCACACTTTCCAGATAGAGTTTTGAGGGAAAAACATGAAATGTCATGTTTTCATTTTCTTTTTACCATAAGCGAAGCCAATAATTGAGATGGAGGCTTAAAAGAAAAAATATGCTATCCTTTTTTGTGCTTTAAGCAAAACCTGATTAACCCAATTTTTTTGCATCTGATAGCATTTTGGAATTTCGGGAGAACTAAAAAATATCTGACTGATTAGCTGAGGCTGAGACAATTCATGCATGGTTCATGATAAGCTTGTAATTGTTCAACAATAATGGGTTGTCCATACTTTAAGGCATCTCATCATTAGGAATGGTAAATGCACCAAGCTATCACTATTCATATCAGTTGTTTGTCTTTGAGTTGAATAATCCTTCAACTTGATTGCCTTACTGAATCATTCAAAATGTCATTTTGGAAAGAACAACAAATAACCTTGAGTAAAGATTACATGAAATAATGTAGGATGTCTCCATTAATTGTCTTTTCCTATTGGTGCTTGTTGATTACTGGAGGGCTTTCATGTTAAGCTAGGAGGATTGATGTGTTAGCTTTGCTCATGAATTTTTGGATTAGCTTCATGATTTTGTTTTGTTTGAATCATGGACTTGTTTTGATTGATCTTTTTGGCTATTCTTTATATTAGTACTTCTAATGAAATTTGAGGAATTAATGGGCTTAGCTTATTTCATTGAAGCACTGATTCAAATAGATGTTTATTTTGTTTTTGGAAAAAAATATTTGATTTAATCAGATTTTCATAGGTAGACATGATATCATAATTTTGGATACAACTGTGCAATGGATTTCGACTCCAGAATATTGGATTTTCTGCAACTTTAAGGCAAATTGGCTTATGTAGATTGGTGTCACATAAATGTTCTGCCGTGTCTTTGTAGCAATGCAATGGATAAAACATCAATGTTAAGATTTGACAAGATTCCTCCTCAAGCATACAAGACAAGTGTAAGGGTGAGCTATTTATCCAGTGGTAACCTTCGTTTAAACAACATTGCTTGTCCAGCCTCTTTAGAGTTGTCTATAAAAATATGCTTGAAGTTAGGCTATGTACACCATGGATAAGAATAGATATGATGTCAGTGGGTGGTTTATGCATCTTTTTTATTTCCTTTAGCCAGCTTCCATGATAATAAAAGTATCACAAATACTCTTAATTTATTAGAAACTTATTGTTTATCTATTTCAAGAGTGTATTCTTCTAGGACTAGGGGATAGACAAGTCAACAAGAACAAGAAGCTTGTTTGAGTGGTAAGGAAATTGGTAGCAGTTCTCAAGGTACGTTCTAAGCCTATTTAGTTGCATTCTTCTAGATTGGGCGTAAAAGGAAACATGGCTTGTTTTCTTCTTTGTGCTGTAAGGAAAACTGGATAACCCTGTTTTATAAGCATTGGATAACATTTTGGAATTTTATTCCAAATTTTAATTATCTCCGAAATAGAGTTTTTCTTGGAGGACTCTACATCTAATCTTGTTTTGCTCAAATGTGGAGACAATCCATACACATTTCTCGATAAGCCTGTAATTAACAATGATGGGCTTTCTATACTTAGTCATCTCATCATTAGAAGCAACAAATGCACCAAAGGTATCATTATTCCTATCAGTTATTTGTGCTGGAATAAACCATCACCTTGATTGCCCTACTGAATTCATTCAAAATCACATTTTTTAAGGGAATGGAAAATAATCTTTACTGAAGAGTAAATGAAATAGTCTAGGATGTCTAGATTGATTCTTTTCTTTTGGCCATTGATCCTTGCTAATTACTTGAGGGGTTTCTTGTAGAGCTAGCAGTATTAAAGTTTGTTTTCCTTTTTGCCCATAATACCATATTGACACATCATCGTAAAAGTATAATAATATATGACTAACATTTTTTGGTGTAACATTTTTCTCTTGAAAGGAAAAAAAAACATATAAGCATATTTTGAGATATTGCAAGTTAAGAAATAGGACTTTTGAATTTAAAGGTAGGGTAGATTTTAAAGGAAACATTATTTTTGAAAGTGTTTTGGTCACTTTCAGATCCAAGACTGAATTTTGAATTAGAAGGTCTAAACTTTGTAATCTGGTACTTGTATTTTTAAAGGTGAACCCCTTTATCTTGGCTAGGAAGGGTTGAAGCCCTGGGATGGCATCACCCTGGGAATTCTCACCACACAAATGTACCTGAGAATCAGACTTGGGCTAGTAGTGGTAATCTCCTGCCAATTTACTGCCAGACCACTACCTAAGAACATCATATGGTATTTGGTTCTAAATTCAGATAATCTGATTCTATCATTATTCCTTTCTTGATTTACTTTTGTGAATTGGTAAGACATAAAAATTGATGCGAAGTGTGTAGTAACTTTTGTTGCCCTTTGTTCCAGATCCAGTCTTGAGATTTCAGCTACTTGATATTGAAATGGCTAATGAAGAAGACAAAGGGATGGTGTCTCATCATCATCATCAGATTTACTGTTTGACAAGCTTATAGATAGGGTATGTAGATGAATATTTTTGTAGATTACTTTAACAGAATAATTTTTCCTTTCTATGTGCATATTAGTTTTTAAAAGTTAATTGTGGCCTTGTTGGTATTTTAACAAGTATTGTGTTTCTTGCATTTGTATATAATACTACGTTGTTAGTTTATAGGCTGAGTGACTACGAATCAAATTACTGATTCAATAAATACTAAATAGTTATTCTCCTTGATTCCATTGGCAACCTGTCACAGCTGCAACCTTGAACATAGAAGGGTGTGAATGTTTAAATAACCTTCCTGATTCCATTGGCAACCTGTCACAACTGTAACACTTGAACATGGTAGGGTGTATAGATTTAAATAACCTCCCTCATTCCATTGGCAACCTGTCACAGCTGTAGCACTTGAACATAGAAATGTGTAAAGGTTTAAATAACCCCCCTGATTCTATTGGCAACCTGTCACAGCTGTAACACTTGAACATAGAAGACTGTAGAGGTTTAAATAACCTTCCTGATTCCATTGGCAACCTATCACATCTGCAACACTTGAAAATAGAAAGTTGCAGAGGTTTAAATAACCTCTCCAATTCCATTTTCAACCTCTCACAGCTGCAACACTTGAATATAATAGGAAATTTTAAAGGTTTAAATAACCTCCTTGATTCTGTTGACAATCTATCACAACTGCAACACTTAAAAATAAAATATTGTCACAATTTGAATAATCTCCTTGATTTCATTAGCAACCTCTCACAGTTGCAACACAACACTTGAACATAGAAGGGTGTGGACATTTAAATAAGCTCCCTAATTAAATAACCTCCTTGATTCCATTAGCAACCTGTCACATCTGCAACACTTGAACATAAAAGGGTGTGGACGTTTAAATAAGCTCCCTGATTCGTTTGACGACCCATCATAGCTGGAACACTTGAACATAGAAGGGTGTGGACATTTAAATAAGCTCCTTGATTCCATTGGAAACCTGTCACAGCTACATCACTTGAACATGGTAGGGTGTATATATTTAAATAGCCTCCCTGATTCATTGGAAACCTGTCATAGTTGCAACACTTGAACATAGAAGGGTGTAAAAGTTTAAATAACCTCCTTGATTCCATTGAAAATAGAATGTTAGGATGTGTTCCAGAGTGCTTCATTAATTCAAATATTTTGAGTGATTCCATGAGATGAAATATCTTTGAGGCATTCTGTCAAACAATTTAGGTGTTTTGTCTATGATTCCACATCTTGCATATATGTCTACCAGAACATATCCAACTATAACATCTGACAAAAATTCCCCTACCATTATGCTTTGGTGCAAGTTCATAGCCCATCCAGTGTGCATGTCCAACACCAAAGAGAATGGAAAGGTCTTTTTTTTTACCCAACTACACCCTCCTATTATTTCCTTAGAAAAAAGGATGCCTAATTATTACAAGAGATTCATAGAATATCAGGTTCAGATAAAATGGAACATAGACCTCACCTGGAAACCAGAGAGTCTATTGAGTGATTTATTTTTCTTCCAAAGGTTCTCTATGAAAGAATAGATCATTGTTGCTTGACTTATCCATTCCTCTTCATTTTCTCCCAATGATTTTATAACTCTAACAAAGCATTTAGACTTTTCAAAGCTTTTTAGATGAAAAATTAGATGAGCAGGCTTCTGGTAGCTTCCCATTGCTAATTCCAAGGATAGAAACTCTTCCCATGGAACATTCCATAGTATTTTACATGGTATTGTAAGCATTTTATTTGATGATGGGCACTGAAAACATAGGAACAAACACTTTTATAAGTGCCTTAACCTGGCATGACAATATTTCAAAAGATGATGCAGTCTAAATGTTCCTCGTATAAATCTGACCATGCAAATTTTGAAGGTTCCATTGAAATATTTGTGCATCCAAAATGTCTCCTTTCTTCTGCAAGGTAAAGCACCATCTGCAAAGTCAACAACATACAAATCAATGTTCTCTCTTTAATAGTGCTCAACAATACATAAGAAACTAGTGCAATTCGTCCATTAATATGTCCAAATAATTTGAAGATCAATAAAGCACTAGTATGTGAATGGAAACACATTGTCATTGATGGCATGGTTTGTTGGTGTTTAGATGGTGTTGTTTTAGCACCCACCTAGTGTCAAGCCCTTGCAGGGCTAGTGGGCTTGTGGTCCACTTTACTCATGCACTTGGACTGTTGGTTGTTAGGGGATGGGGCCCCCTGTTTGTGTTCCCACTAGCTAGGCCTGGGTTAATGCCAATAACTCAAGCTGACGGCCCATTCAAAACCTCAATTTACATAAAAAAATACATGAAACACATTAATTTATAGGTTAAAGCATAAAGGTGACATGCACTAATTTCTTGAAGAGATTCTCATTCAACCCTGATAACAAGTACAAAACTGATGAAATTATTGAATTGGGCTGTCAAACTTTTGAGGATAGATGATCCAAATATTGATTTTTTTAACAGCTTTCCTGTAAGATTGTTGATATCAACAAATTCACTCACTTATGTTTATTAGTATTTAAAAGCTATTGTTTTATTGCCATACATATGTGTGTGTGATATCCTTATTGTAAATACATTTATATATCATAGTGAATCAAATAATTAGACTAAAACTACATTTGGCATCTGCATCCAAACACACTTGGACTGGACTATACTTACATAAGTCAACATTGAGAACCAAACCAGATTTCTGAAATCAGTAATCATGGTGTTATTGTCATTAATGTTTATATCATATTGGTATCCTCATAATTATTACAAATGGTCAATTTACAAAACCTTAACAAATATTCCGCAGATATTCTTGTTCATAAATAGATAAAATATAAATACAATAATCTGCAGGAAAGTAAAAATTCCCAAGTAAAAAGTGAAAAGGGAAATGACCTGCCCAGATGTTTCCCTTTCATTATATTCTTAAAGAATTCCACTACTCTGGATGGCATGAGATCCTGATCCTATTTGAAACAGATTTGTTTCCAAATACCTGAAAACATGTACAACTTCCACCAATACCATGCACAGTCAAGGAAACAAAGTCCAAGACTCCACTCACAGGCTGAACAATAATACCCAAGAATGCTCTCCCAAGACCATGTACAAAACCAATAACACCATGTTCTCTTGCACTTTCCAAAGGTTTAGTTAACACTCCAGAGAAACCAAATGCCACACCCTGTGCTAAAGCCTCAGTGCCTTGTAAAATGCCATCACCAACTCCTATAATTTTCCTTGAAGAATCCTACAAAAAATCCATAAAAATGTCATATAAGGACAATGAATATGTTCATATTTCTCAAATCTGTGGATTTTTCCTCAATTTAAATATAATTTTTATGTTCACCTGTTTTATACGCAACTGAAGGAATTGTCCATCTGTGGAAAGTTTGGCAAGTCCTTTACTCAGAGATGCCAATGTTGAGCTTGTCATACCAAGTAAATCTACTCCAAAAAGAAAATGCAGGGGATTATGTATCAAATCTCTCCAAATCCGGTGGGTAATTGATGGTAAGACAACACTTTTTCTCATGAACACGTGTCTGTGAACAACTTTCCTAAGATGGATCTGACAAAGCAAAGAGTTGCAATGATCAGGAACATAACTTCAAATGCTAACTTGTTTTCTTTCCATTTAACATGAAGACTTGAAACAATCAATCTAAGATCACAACTATTGATCCATAAATTCGATCAGAATTATTCATATGTGGAAGTTGAATTGAGATGTTGCACTAACTTGCATTTTGACTATATTCCCAATAGTGTCAATTACAAGACTCCAAATACCAAGCATTCCATGAGGCCTCTGGGCAGGTGTTGTCTCTAGTGAAAACTTTAACCTCATTTCTGCTATATCAATCAAACTAACCCATAAAACAAAGTAGTTAAGTAAAGTTCAACCTCAATTACATTGACATTAAAAAGATTGTCCATTTTCATCTTTCAGTGATCTGAATGAGATTAAAATTGCTCTCAAATAATGCTTGAGAATAAGGAGTGCTTAAGAGCTCATTAAAAAGCTCTTCCCTTCATCTTGATCCACCCGCAACACCTTGACATAAGAGCAACAAAACAAAGTTCTTTTATATTGATGTTTAATAAAAAAATATGAAATTATTGCTTTGGAATTGCCTGAAATGCTTTTCTTTCTTGCAAAGCAGTAGATTTTGAGGTAGGAATGGAATTTTAACAGAGTGTTTGTTGTTTCCTCTCTTTAATGTGATAATTTTGTATCTTTCTGATGGTCATGTATCTAGATTTCCTTTGTCAGGTTTTTGAGAGTGGGAATCCCAATGCAAAAGAAATAGTCCTTTCAAACATGGCAACAACTTTTGATTGGATTTGTTATAGTTTGAGGTTTGCTGCTTCAAATCCTCTCTATGTAATTTTTTATGCTTTAGTTCCTAAATGATGTAAAGAAAAAACAATTAACACATTACACTATATTTACTCATTTGAACAAATGCATAATTTCTTCTATTTCTTCCTTTATTTCAGGATCCTTTCACATTTTCTAATTATCATAGAGCAATACAGGAGCCTTTTGATTACTACATGTTTGGACAAAATTACATTCGACCATTGATTGATTTCAGGTATTGTTGTTGTGATTCCCAAGAAGGTTTTAGTTCTTGTTTTTTAATCTGATAGGATTGGTTGTATCTCATAGGAGGGTTTCTGATTGTAGATTTAAGCAGTATTTGATCACCCCTAATAATAGAGAGGTAGATTATTTTTCCTCATGCTTTTTCCATTGAATTTTTTTTCTATTAACTATGTAGTTTTGACAAATGAACAATAAGGTTATTTTGATTTCTGAGACTAAAAATGACATCCTTGAGTAAATTTTTGAATGTAAGGGAGGTTGTCTATATGTTAGGCTTGCTAGGGGAATTGGATTGCTCAACAAGAAAAGATTTCTAAATTAATTTAGCTCTAACTCTATGGGAAAGATGATAGTTTGATGGACATACACAATTCTACCTGTATGGGAGTGATGAGAGTTGGATGGAACATCTAAAGAGGTTCTAGATATGCTAGAGGAAAGCTACGAGGAAACTAAATTGATAATGTTTGAAGTTTTTTTTTTCTTTCTTAGATGTTGAGTCTAATTAATAAGTTTAATGTTGTGTTGCAACTTGCAGTTGAGTATGTTGATATGATAAAGGCTAGCATTGTCGATCCTCTAAAAGTTATCAGAATTGCATTAGTTGATGCAGAAAGGTAAAACTATTTATCTTTATTATAATTAGTGGAACTTGCAACTACAATATCTGATAAAAATCTACTTCCAAATATGTTTTTGATGTGCAAATTTTGAAACCTTATTTTCAAGTTGCAGCTCCAAATTGAAGAAGTAAAAGGTGAATACCAGCGATGAAGAGTTTGGAGGAGTCAAAACCAATAGCGGCGGGAAAGTTGTGGATTTGCAAGGGGATTAAATGGGTCGAGCCCCTATAGGAGGTCGTTGCCCTTCCAAAGTGACTGCAGTTAAGGAAAGGGAAAACAATATAAGTATATGAAAAAAAGAGTATTTTGTTTATATAGTGTCAGTAAGTTGTACAATGTCACTGAGACATTGAATGTAACCAATGAAATTTTGATTTGCCAATCAGGCTTAATAAAGTAAATTTTTAGAGTGGTTTTTTCTCCACTCATAAATACTATGTTGTTTGTGTTTGTGTTTGATCAATCATATTTGTTCAAGAATTTTAGTCTACATTTCATGGTGCTTCTTCAACATTTGAATATCTATGATACTTGAAGTTTATATTCATTAATTTGTGAGGATTAATTAAGTTAGATTTGATTTGTAATGACTAAAGTAATGACTTACATGACTAAATATATGACTAAATAAATGACTACCATGACTAAATAAATGACCAGTTAACAACAATCAAATTAATGACTAAATTAATCACTAAATATATGACTAAACAAATTACTACTATGACTAAATAAATGACTAAATTAATGACTAAATCAATGACCAAATCAATGACTAAATAAATGACAAATAGTTTACTCATAAATTTGGTGGTGTTATAAATGACTACAAATAAACCACTAAAATAGTCACGTGACTAAAATTAATGACTAAAATATATGACTAAATAAATGACTAAATAAATGACCAAATCAATGACCAAATCAATGACTAAAATAGTTTAGTCATAAATTTGGTCGCGTTATAAATGACCAATAATAAACTACTAATGGTCACGTGACCAAAATTAGTCATATATATGCAATTTTTAGTAGTTTATTTAGTCATATATTATTGTTTTTGTACTAGTGTTTACCAACACTATGCCTAACCATAACATTTCATTTGCCAAAGCTAGTGAAACTATAAAGACTAATGTGATGAATGTTGACATAGATGGTGAGAACATAGATACAATTCAATAAAGTCCTATGGATACTAATCAACAAGAACAAAATCCTTTCAATGGTTTGGTTACATTGGTTGGAACTCAACATTGTAAGGGTTGAACTAAAAAACCTCTTGAAATTGCTTTCACCTCTAAATATATACTTAAACATGCACCTGATGGTCCTCTTTCCATAGTTGATCATATCTATGATAAACCCACTAATGGTAAGTTAATATATCTCATTTATGGAGAGAACATGATCACCAAAGAATTCTTACTTCTGCATGAACTCTATCAAGATATATATGATAAACCAAAAGTATGGATTAAGACACATAATGGTTTTTCTTGCACTATGATATGATCAGTCACCTTACCATTGCAAGTAGGACTAGAAACATTGGATATCTCATTCTCCATCACCTTGCATTTAGACCAATTTTGTGTGAAGCTAGGCTATCCATGGCTTCACTTCATGAATTTTGTCCCTTTGGTTGTGTATAAATGCTTAATGTTTCCCTTTGAAAATGAATTTTTCACTGTCCATCACAATGGCTTTAACCCATTGTCCTCCAAAGGAAAATTTCTCTTAGATTTCTTTTGGCCTGAGCCTATAGAACTATCAAAAATTCAAGGAAAAGAAAATAGTAGAACTATCCCTCTGAAACATGTCTCCACCTACCACCGAGACTACCATCCTTGATGAAACCATGATTGAACCTAAAGAAATTCCAAATAACCAAGACCAACCTAAGATAAAACCTTCACCTAATTCCTACAAAATACAAATAGATAATGTAAACAATCCCATCACGCCTCCTAGAATAATTTTTTTTTACAAAGTCAAAGAGAAAGTGGTTGAACAAGCGAGCCCCTTTGGTATAGAATTTACATGTATTACTGACACAAAGGTGGATGAAACTCTTGCTCAAGAAGAGAAGTGTAATCTTGTTTAGGAAACCACTCCTTCCTTTTCTTAGGAGATTAATCTCATTCCTATAGAGGAGGTTAATTTTTACGAACCTAGTACAAAAGCTGGGAGCACTCTTCTAGAGACATTCGACATCATTGGTAGAATGAGACACTCTACGTGGAGCCACCACCTCCTGAAAGTTACTCATTATGGGTTTGGATATGAGCTCACCTATTGATATGGCTATCGACAGAAAGGCTTGGGACATATCAAGCAAGGAATTCAAGTCCCTATCTAGTTTAAGCCACAACAACACTATCTGGGTTTGGGATGCTTTGTTGAATAGTCTAAACAAAAACTTTGGTGAAGTGTTAATATGATTTCAGCCAAGCCATTGAGATTGGTTCATCCTGAGTTGATAGATGAAAGGGCTAGGCCAAGAAATTCCCATTAGATCTCTTCTGTTACGACGAAGCATTAGGGGAATTTCTAGGTGCATATTCCCTGCTACCTCCTTATCACCACAAGAAATGATTCTCGTATCACTTGCACAAATGAGCATGCTTTGGAGAATCCATTTTGAGTATTGATGAGGAAGACCCTCTATCTAACATCAATGATGACATCTTGATATCTCATCTTGAAGACTATAGTTATCTCTTTAAAGGAAATAATGTTGAATTTTATATGGATCCTAAATCTTTGAAAAAAGTAATCAAGATTGGGAAGTGTCTCTCTTCAGAGGAAACAAATGAACACTTTGATCTCTTGCATTATCATCCTGATATCTTTGCTTGGATGAATGAGGATATGTATAGTATTGATGAGTCTATAGTGGTTCACAATATCATCCTAGGTCCTGACACCAAGCTGGTTAAGTAGAAAATCTGAAAGATTAGTCCCAGGGCAGTGTTAATGGTCAAGACTAAGATAGAGAAGCTGTTAAAAGCAGGCTTTGTCCATTTGGTTAACTACTCCCCTTGGATTTTGAATATAGTCATCATTAGAAGATTGATGGCCATATTCACATATGCATTGACTTTTGAGATCTTAATAAGGCTTCTTTTAAGGATAATTTTTCATTACGTAATATAGATATGATTATATACTCAACTGTAGGCCATGCATTGTTGTCTTTTATGGATGGATTCCTAGGTTACAATCAGATCCGTATTAACCTAGATGATCAATACAATAAATCCTTTACTATCCCTTAGGGTACTTTCTATTATGTGGTCATGCCTTTTGGTTTAAAGAATGTAGGAGTGACTTACCAACAAGAAATGGCCTTAATATTTCATGATTTTGTTCATAAGATCTTAGAGGATTATGTTGATGGCATCTTAGCGAAATCGATAACTCATCAATACCATGTGAATAACCTACATCTTATCTTCAAAAGGCTTTGACTCTATAAAATGAGAATCAATCCTCATCATTGCATCTTCAACGTAGATGCCAACAAGCTTCTAGGGTTCATAGTCTCTCACCTTGGAATCAAAGTTGACACAAATAAGATTGATTCCATCATTAACATGCCTCCATCAAGAAATATCATTGAGTTGCAAAGTTTACAAAGGGAGATCTAGGTGATTCGTAGATTTACATCTCAGTGGGCTAATTGTACCCTCCCTTTCACTCGTTTATTGAAAAAGAATGTTTGCTTCATATGGGATGAGGAGTGTCAAAAATCCTTTGAGTCAATAAAATATTTTTTTTCCAATCCTCTTGTATTAATGTTGGCTATGCAAGATAGGCCCTTTTTGGTTTATCTTGCTGCATCACTGGTGCAGGAGCACCTTGTGCATTGTATGCCTCTAATATGCAATTGTGTAAGATTTAAATTTTCATCTTGAAAAGAATGTAAAAATTTCATGTGTAGACCAATTAAAATGTAATTGAGTAGGTTCTTAGGGGGTCAAAGAGGTCATATTGCAAAAGTTTTCTTTTTGTTGCATAAGTTGCAAAAATTGCAAAATTGCAAACTTGCAAGAAGTTGTAAAGTCAAAAAGTTGAAGAGTCATCTTTGCAAGAAAATCCAGTGGGTTAGTTGAAGATGAAAAGGAAGGTACTATAACTAATGTAAACATATTTAAATAGAATTGTAAGGGTGAGAAAATAATGGAAAGATTGTATCTTGAACAAATTTTGTAATAAAAGTACTCTGTTTGCAAATATAGTGTTTTTCTCGTTGTTTATTAGCCTTGTATGGAATGTACAACAACACTAGGCCTTCAAATTCATTGTCTTGGGTATAATAGAGAGTTGGATTTCTATCAACCTTGATTTGGTGGAGTTTTATTGAGTTTAAATCTGGTTTAAATTTCTTTTATAGAAAACTGTTGAAAACCCCAAATTAAGGGTTTTGAGAGTCTAGGAATGATTTAACAACCATTCCACTAATTTATGTTTTTTCAGTCAGTGGAATGGGTTAGGGTAGGTTAATTTTTTATGTGTTTATTATTATAGGTGTAGGTGAAGTAATGATACAAGGTTTTGGTTGCTGCCCAGGTTTTGTTTGCTGCCCTTACAAAAAATTCTGAGTTTTCCATGAAAGTTGATGGCTAAGAGAAAGGTTATGGTGAAATAGTGTTTGTAAAGGTTTGGAGATAGTTCCTATAGTTTTTACAGACCTATTATATTATGGTTGAAGTAGTGGAAAAGTGGCATAAGGTCTAGAATGCATATTTTCAATAAACTCCTATCATACTTGGTTTAAAGTGACCTAGAGAGAGGGTTTCATAATTTACAGCATTGTAGAATGATTTATTTGAGAAATATGGTTTATTTGATAGTTTTATAGATTTATTAAGGTCTACCATTGGTTATTTGGTGTTTTGGAGTAATTTTGATGGTACTTTCTTTGTTAAATAGGCCTAATTGAGCCTTAATTTGTTGTAGAATAGTCAATTTTAAGCATAATCCTTCCAAAACAATAGTACCTAATTTTGAATTATGTTTAATAAGGGTGAAATGGGTCCTAGAATATGTTATTAGATTCAAGTAACTCCACTTTGTTTGCAAGTTATTCCCAATTTATTTTTTTGGGCACCTTTAAGCAATATTGATATTTCGGTGCGAGCAATTGGAAAAATAATAAAACAATGTTGTATGAGAGTGTTTTTTCATTTTTTATATCAAAATAAAGATGAATACAGTATAATAGGGTTTGGTAAGAGGTTGGATCCCTTATTTAGTGTTTTGGAGTATTGAAGCCTTGAAGAGCCTTGTTTCATTGAAATGGATTTTGGTGTTTGTATAAGTGATCTATTCAAACTTTGGGTTTAGGGTTTTTAGATCCCTTGGAGTTTAGTAGATTCTCTACATCAATCACCATATGCTTTGGTAGCTTTATTAGCTCAATATCATGACACAGGTAAAGAAAGAGTGGTCTACTACATTAGTTGCATTCTAGTTGATTACAAAACTCATTATTCCTCCATAGAGAAGCAATGCCTCACTCTTGTATTCATTACATATAAGTTGAGGCACTACCTTCTCCATCTAGAAACACACGTGATAGTAAAAATAGATCTTTTGAAGCATTTTTTCTCTTAGCGAAATGGATTATGTTGCTTTTTGAGTTCAATATAAAGTTTATTACTTAGAAATTAATAAAGGGTCAAGTATTTACCAATCAATTAGTAGACACTCCCTCATCTGACTATTTCCTTGGGTTGGATTTGTTCCTTGACAAAAATATTTTCATAATTAACTACGATCTTGAATGGAAAATATATTTTGATGGATTGAGGTGTTAGACTAGTTCTGGAGTAGGTGTAGTCTTGATATCCCCCGAAGGTAAACCAATCCATCTATCCTTTCAACTAGATTTTCCTTGCACCAACAACATTGCTGAGTACGAAGCCCTTATCGGTGGCTTGCGTGTCATGACTATATTAAGAATCAAACATCTTCATATACTAGGTGATTCCAAGCTTATTGTGAATTAGATTACAAGAACCTATCAACCTAAACAAAGTAAGTTGTCTCGGTACTAAGATCTTGCTTTGTCCCTTCTTAAGTAGCTTTCCTCTTTCACAATAGACAACATCCCTAGGAAAGAAAATAGACATACTGATGCCATGGCAAGTGCTGCTTCCTTGGTTCCTTTAGAAGAGGATAAAAAAAATACCACTTCATAGTTTAGGTCCTATAAACCCCTGTGATTTATGATCAACCTAAATCCAAGTCTCTTGTGTGTTCTCATGTAGAATTAGGAGAATGGTTTTCTAGTATCTACACCTACTTAAAGACTAGAAACTTTCCTAACGATGTAATGAAAAATGATCACTCATATACAAAATATTTCAATGTGCTATCTCATCTTATCTGATGTTCCTATTGAAAATCCTATAACGAATTGATTCTCAGGTGTTTCACTAAAATGGAAATACCCTTACCCCTTAAGGAATCCCATTCAAGCTTTGGGGGTGGAAATTTTGGTGGTAAATCCCTAGAAAGAAGGTTGATAAACATGGGGTACTATTGGAAAATAATGGAACAAGATTCCTTCGATTTCATCAAAAAGGACTTTCAATGTCAACAACATAGTCATCTTATTCATGCACTTACTCAAGAGTTACAAAAGAAAACCTCTCCTTGGTTGTTCACAAAATGGGGGTTGGATATTATCAAAAAGATATCACCTCCTTCTTCCAAGGGAAATCCTTTATTATTACCACTATGGATTACTTCACAAAATGGGTCGAAGCCATCCCGCCTCGATCCATAAATGCTGAAGCTATCTATAGTTTCCTCATGAACAACATTATTTCCCACTTTGGATTGCCTACTACACTTGTTTCTGAAAATGGTATTCTATTCAAGAATAAGTAAAGTAGTCCTTGGAGAAGTTTCATATCCAACATAGGTTTTCTACACTATATTATCCATAGTCCAATGGTCAAGTGGGAGAATCTAACAAAACTCTTGAACTCATTCTTCATAAAATAGTCAATACAGATAGTAAGGATTAGCATATTCAATTAACATACACTTTATGGGCCTATTGCACAAGTGTCCATACAAAAATAGGAACAACGCCTTACAACCTCGTGTATGGTGTCAAATTTTTTTTTCTTATAGGTTTCCCTTAAAGGGTTAATTGATGATGAAATCTACCAAGTTAACCATTTGCATTAGCTAGAGACGCTCAACAAGCATCTTTCATAGGGCCTTGATCATCTTAAATCTTATCAATGGTATTTATCAAGACAATATAATCAAAATGTGCTTCATAGAACCTTTAAGCTAGGAGACTTGGTTCTCTATGAAAACCAACGAAATGTAAATGCACCACCTGATCAGAGAGGGAAATTTAGTCCTAACTGGTTAGGCCCTTACATTGTGATCTTTGTGTATGGTTCAAGTGCTTATGGATTATCATCTATGGATGGGATGCCTCTAAAAGATCCCATTAATGTGATGCATCTTTATCGATACTATGCATAGTGTTCTATGTGTCATTCGTGTGGTGTTCTCTTTATGGAAGGGTAGTAGCACTACATATATTGACATTATTCATTAACACATTATGAATTTTTTTTTGTGTTATGATATGACCACATGTGTGTGTGTGTGTGATACATGCATGTGTTTTGCTACACCATGTGTCCATACATCTCATTACATCTTTTAAGGAAATTAGATCATTATTGTATTTATTTAACATACAACCATGTGTGTTTGTTAAATCATGTTAGCATCTAATGTAAACTTACATCCATATAAGCATATAACATCCATAGCATAAAAATACATGAAAGTAAAAATCATACACATAAATAAAGCCATGTTATTAGAACTGATATGTCCATATATATATAAATATATATCTATGTATGTATCAAATGTTATGGACATGTATTAGGTAACTACTATAAAAAATGAGTGGTTGTACTAAATATATGTCTATACAAAAGATCTACAAGTATATATGTATGTGTATATATCTCACTACCAAAAATTATGTATAAAATGATGAGCCCCTATCATTACAATGCATGGCTCCTAGAGCCCTCTGGCTTTGGCGACTACTCTAGTACCCTCAAAAAAGGTTGTATGGTAGTCATGGAGAGGGATCAGTGTGAGCATGATATAGAAAAAGCTACCCACATCCCCCTAATCTTTCCTTGTAAGGAGGCTATAGTCGTCTCCACTTGGACTGACTCATCTCGTAGCTACTAAACCTCTATTGTGGTCATAGCTATTGGTTGCCTACTAAGATCATCGAGACAACTCTAGAGGGCATCATGTGCCTACTCAGTAGTGTCATCTCTCCTCACTGCCACATCTTCCTTGTTGAGCACCATCCACAACTCACTTGAAAGTTGGTCCCGTTGTCCCCAAACAGTCACCAACTCTACCATCAACTGCACAATATTCACACCTCGCTCCTTGTAGGAAGTCCTTAGGTGTGCTATCAGCTCAAAAGTGGAGGCATGTCATCCCATAGATATTGGCTGAAAAGCCTCTAGAACCGTCCCCTAGATTGACATGTTAGGGGAAACCTCTAAAATGAATTGATCCATTAGCCTAATCCAACCATATGTGTCGTCTGCAACCATAGAGAAAAAGAGGAATGATTATCACATGGCATGTATAAATATCAAAAATAGAAAAATCAAAAGAAAAAAGACATAAACAATGTACTATGTATACCTGGATCCCCTGGCTGCCATGTAGGTTCAAGGTGAGCGGCAGTATTGGGACTTGAACTGCCAGCATTAGTGGCTACTCTTGGTGACTCTAGGGCCACTACTTCTATAACAATAGGAGTTGGTGGTGCTGAAGAGATGGGGGTAGCTACAAGGGGGTCTAATCTCCTCTACCACCTTGGTCTCATTGGTGTTGCTTCCTCCCCACCGATCTACTGGTGCTCTCTCCATCTGTCCTATGGGGGTTGGGGAGGAAAATCCTCTTGTGGACTAAGGTCCCCTCTTAGGGAACCCTAGCTGAACACAAGAGCAAGACGGTGCCTCTCCCACCACCTTGCAAAATCAGTAGCTACCACAACATTATTCACTGCCACTATGGGTGGAAAATCCTAATTGGGTTCATCATCATCAGAGGAAAAAATATCAATAATAGTGAGGCAAGGGTGATCCCTGACCCTTGTTGCACTCCTATAGGCCCTAGTATAGGTGGGCACATCTAGTGGAATAGTCTAGGGATGGCCATGCTATCGCATGACTCAAATCCAGTAATAAGGTACTATGATATAATCTTGATAGCCTATCAAAAATGGTCCCGCTATAGGTTCCTCAAGCACCTACCATCATCAACCCATTAGAAAAATCAATAGGGTCTCCATTGAACCTCATCCACTGTGATAGTGTTGAACTATAGCCACCAAAACTATAGGTCACCAAATATCCACTGGCCTATCATATAATACTAGTAGGCCATGGGAATCTAATACAACCATCACTGGGAAAACCAACTGGCTAGGTGCACATGATGTGGGTGAAGGATGACACCTACAAAAGTGTACATGTAGTAAGGCTATGGTACTCATAACTCACGTATTGGCCTAACTCTTGGTAAAGGTGCATCAACATGTTGTGCCCCTAGGAAAAATAGTACGATGCTCAACCATCTCTCTAATAGTGTGGACAAGGCCCCCATGCAGGTGTGAGCCTTAGCTATCTATTATGATTGGGAATGCCATGATCATGACCATAAATTGACACAACAATGGTGCAATGGTCCTCGCCTGATTGTACTAGTGCATGTAAATGTGGCCCATTTCGTCACCGTCGTCTGTCCTCCCTGAGTAGTAGAGGACACCCTCCCTCCACTCCCTCATTGATCAAATTATTGTCTAGAGCCACCCACCATCCATGGATGGGTAGCTAGAGGATTTGATAGATGTCCTTGAGTGTGATGGTCATCTTCCCACATTAAGTTGGAAAGATGATGTGGTGGTGTTCCATTGCTCCATTAGGGCTATAAGCATTCTCTCATGATATCTCATCTCTAGCATGGTGAATACATGCCAAAGACCAACCTACTTGAGGTGTATGACCTCATCATTTGATAGGTAGTCCCTCTACTTATGAATAAGTCAGAATGATCTCCCTCCTAGATGCTCTCAAATCTCTAGGTACTCTTGCAAAAAGTGAAAAAATTCTAAGTTAGAACATCGAATTTCATTATAAAATCAAAAAACTACTTAAGACCTATGTGCACCATGCATGCATCCTTGATCACCATAGCCACCTTGGGGACACTAACACATCCCTAAGATGATAGCACAAAGTTGGGACCCAGGCGTAGATGCTGGGTGACAACACATATTCCAGACACATGCGCAAAAAATAGATGCCTATGCAACTCGGTTCCTAAAAAAGTGCTAAAAATAAGCTAAAATTCATGAACAATGAGGATTAGAGGCTTACCTGGTCCACCTTATGACCCTTGACGATGTCCTAATTTAGCTACTCCAACCTTGGTGCCTCGTACTCCCTCCTGCTAGGCATTTTTTTGACTTTTCTGTCATAAAAGTCAACAATTTTCTCGTAGTGAATAGTGAAAATGACCCTTCTAGGGGCCCACCTAGGTATATATAGGTCCCCCATGGCCCATTTTTCCTAGAGTTTGTGGATCCCTAGTTTCTCCTGAATTTATCCCACCAAGCTAGGGGAAAACTCAGGAGGGGGAATATAGTCATCTCTTGATCATATTTTTCTTCTGAATCAATGATTTTTTCTTGATCATTCTTTTATTCATTGCATCTTCTTCTGATTTTTCGAGGCTGACCCAAAATTTGAGTTTTGCAGGTTAAATTCTTGAGCACTTTTTCATTACTATTTCATCAGTATTTTTTCAGCTCAGATGCTGGGGGCACCTTTAGTATTAGTTAGCTCAACTTTGGTGGCCTTTATGGTCCCCTTTTTCTTGGCATGCAAATCCATAAAATTCAAAATTTAGGTAAAAATTTTCTTATCTACTTTAGTGAGGCTGATTTTTTTCCAAAATCAAGCCCACTAAAGTGGGGGAAAAATGTATTGTTGTAGAATTGCACCTAGGGGAAATTCCACATTTTTGCATTTTTGGCTAGCATTTATGAAACCTTAATGCATTAATGATAAAAATCTCATGAGTCATTATTTCACAATCCTAACTCCATGCAAACTTGTGGCATAGCAATAGAAGCCTGATGACATGTTTCCTAAAAATAAAGGCTTTGGACAACTACATGGTGCACAAACGTCAATGTGGCATGCTAGCGTCCTAATGATTTACTTAGTTTGAAACAGGGAATTTGGAATCCTAACTCTTTTGAGACTTGTCCTAGTAGTTGGGTTTTGGATGAAACTCTTTTCCACCCTTGTATGCATTAAAAACCCCTCTCTTGCTCTCATTTAGGGTTGGAAGTCATTCATTCAAGCTCTCTTGTTATTTTCTCCAATCTTGAGATCTCTTTGTTCTTGATAGTAGCACTCTCACAAGCAAAGCCATGCTGAATTGACGTCCCTCTAGTAGCAAGAGCTCTTAAAAAAGCACTCAATGGTGCATTTGTGTTCTTTGGAGAGGTTCTTAACCCATGGGTAATTCTTTCTCTCTCTTTCACTTTCCTTCCTTATTTGCTCATTTACTATCTCGTGGTGCGAGTTCTACTCTTGAGTAGGTTTTTCTTTCACCACATGCTTTGTTTACTTCATTTACACTCCTCTCCAACTTGGCTATCTATGGAGATGCAAACACCAAAATGGGGGTCTAACTAAGGCAGGCCCCTATATAGCCCCAACATTTCCACCTTGTTCTTCTGTGTGCAGGTACGAAAAGGAGCTTGGAGTGAAGAGTTGAACATCCAAAAAAAGGTAAGCTCTCTCCAAGTCCCCTTGTGCTTATTACAGCTTTCGACTTCCTATTCATTTATTTCTCTCAGTACATTACAAACCTGAGCTTAGAAGTGAAACTTGGTTTTTTCTGCTTGAGCTCTTGAGCCCTCTATTACTTAAGACTTGAGCATGCCTTTTAGACAACAACGTGCCACACTGGCATCTTGAAACCACATTTCTATCTTTAGGTTGAGAACTTGCTCATATGAGGTAGAAATCTCGAGGTTTCACTCTCTTAGGATCTAAAATAACTTTGTCTGAAACACAAATTAAGGTACACTTTTCCTAGATTTCCATTGAATTGCTTAGGTTGAGGTGCATAAGGGCAATTCGTTCCATAGTGATCTCTTGAGAATAAAGGGACCTGTGTGTAGTGAATCCCTCTTATATCACACAAATATGTCCTTTTCTTTCTTTGATGTGTGTTTGATTCCTTTTCAAAATGTCAAAGAGACATTTGAGTTTCTCTCTTCAATCCCACAAAGTCTCTTCGATGGTTGTACTTCAATTTTTTCCTTCCTTTTACTTTTGATATCAAAATGTCAATGAGACTAGTGATCCTTTCCTTCTGATAAGCTTATGTCTCCTTGATGTACCCGTGTTTCTTCAAATGACCTATTTTGTTTCTTTAAAATGTCGAAGAGACTGGTGGTTATCTCCTATCAATGTCCCATAGTCTCATCAATAGTATATGCTTGTAGCTATGTTCCCATTGTTAGAAATTAAAAGAGACTCTTATTAATGTTTGCTTGATACCTTTGTGTCTCTTCAATATCTTGTTCTTACTTGATCTTGTAGTGTCGAAGAGACTTCTTCATTTCTCAGTCCAATACATTGATGTCTCTTTGATATTGTTGTTGTACTCACCTGACCGTGTTTTTTAGTAAGTTACCATTTATTTTATAATAATCTCTTGATGTCTGAGAAATTTTTTTTTTGGTTCCTTAAAAATGATCCTATATCAATATTACTGTCTTTTTAGAGAGAAGTTAACTTTTCACTCTAAAACATCCAAGTCTTTTCAACATATTGCTCTTTGGGTTGTTAGAGAGATATTTTCATATGTCACCTCGAAGAATGAGGGTCTCATCGACATTTTTATCAACCTTTTATTGATCTTGTTGAGGAGACTATGGTGAAACTTTCTTCAATATGGCACTGTCTTGGTGATATACCTTGTGTTTTCGAGGAAGTACCTTAAGAAGGGGAATTATTTCAAAGTGATAATTAGAGGCTTTATTTTATGAGCTATGTACAAAAATTTATGTTTAATGTCAGATACAGGTAAAATTCAACGGTAATGGGGGTTTATGATGAAAATGGAATGACAAATAAGAATGCAGGTATGTGAAAACCAAGGTGGATTTTTTAGCTCCAATAGGGCCCAAATAAGTGTGAAAATATCCTGACAACATTTTTTGACACTACAATTTGTATATTATATTTTGAATATACTTTATATATTCATTTAAAAGGCCCACTTCTATATATAGATTGGGTATTAACATGATCCTTACATGGACTTATCAATTAATAATTCCACATCCATTATTTATTATGATTATGTGTATTATCAATTGTGAGAAATAAATATCACCATCAAATTATTCATTGGTGGCTCTATCTATTCCAACTTTGATTCTTGTGATCAATAAATTCCAATCATGAAAAATTGGATTTGTAATTCTTATATTTGTTAAAATTTAATAAAAGCTTCATTATTTCTCACTTTCTCCTTATTGTCTAAATATCTAATCCAAACTAATGATTATTTCAAATTATTCCAATAGTATTTTTGCTTGTCTACTACCATTATATAGTGGTATATAACTAACAAGAGGTATTTGTCCCAAATATCCATCCAAAAACATATATTTACCTTCAAAAATCATGTCTATATTTTCAAGAAGTTCTTGATGGAGATAAGAATCTATGTTTTATGCTAAATTTTATCCAATGAAGCTCATTTCATAAAACAAAATATATTATGTGGTAGTCTCTTATTATAAATTTGTAAGACACATTATTTTTAATTCAAAAAAAGCATATGATTGTGATGTAAAGTTATGAATGGATGGTTGAGGTATCAACATTAAATACTATAACTATATTTGGTGCTTGCAGTAGAAATTGATAATACTTTAGGAATGTTGCATATTGAAGAGCTCAATGAATAAAACCAATTAGATATGTTTTTCCTATCATGTATAATAGAAAAATGTTTTGACCTTGATGATAATATCTCATGATTGAATCAAATTCTTATTTTCATATATCAGAAGTGAATGTAGTGTGCCACTATTTAAAGATAATAAAAAATATTTATCAAATCCAATTTTTAGTTTCATATGTATTTGTTAGTTTTGTTCATAGTATTAGTGCATTGAAATCAATATAATATATATTAGTTACACTCAAAGTGAATAAGATGGTATGTAGTATAATTTTATGGAACATATAAGTAATTCACCAATGCATTTTTCCTAATATGATCTTGTGCCACAAAAGGTGGTTCTAATCCACTTAAAACAATCAAATGGATGTAAGTGGGGTATATTGTTCATATACTCATGCAACTTAGTAATAGTGATGGGAAATCTTGAAGGATATTTTTCAAAAAAATGCAGATAAATTTTATACATAATGTATCTTGGTCATGATCATCATGTCATATCTAAACTATGGGTGTTAAATGAAATGGTGATCCATTCTTTAAAATATATATTTAAATAATATGTAGATTCACTCATAATTTAATTTTCTATACAATAACATATTCCATCAAAAGAAAATATTGTAAATGTCATATCAAGTAAGCTTAATGTAACACACTCATTTATAGGACATGCCCAAATCCTTGACCAATAAATTAGTGTTCTAAGATCTACATAAATGTTATCTATCCAAACATGGATTAATTCTATCTCTCTTGGAAAAATTATTGGTTTGGAGGGGATTGATGTCAATTGATTAATGACATTTTCTTACTTCAAACTACATATGAAAAAAATTCAACTAGTTAAATATATTATCATCAAAGTCAAGTAGAATTAAATTGAAAATATTTTATAAATCTATACATCTAGATAAAAATATTCATGCATATATTGATATGAATTTGTTACTTGTTTAGTCTTGATCCCTTCTTCATAGTATAATGATTAAAAAATATTTTATTCAATGTGAAAAAGCCTAAGGAATATTTTATTTATTTTTATTATGAAAGATATATTTTATATTTATATTGAATTCTAATTGAGTGTGTTACTTGTAGGATTTGGTTTACACAACTATTAAAATTTCCTCAACTTGTGTTAAGTTTGTAATTTTTGGTGCTTATGGCCCATTATCTATATTGATTAATGATAACAATGGATCATGATATTTATCTTTATGAATTTTATTACATATATGGTATTAAAATTTTGAGAAATATTTATTCCAATGTAACTTTGTTAACAACTATAGCATATTTATCCAAGCTCCCTCCTATGGATTATCTGCTCTCCTACCTAGGAGCTTTTTTTAATGTCAATTCTAAATGGGTCCCCCATAGCTCCCCTACCTCTGGGTCTCCTACATTGTAACCTATCTCACTTGAGTGTGGACTATTTTTATATTTTTTTGGTTTATTACAATTTACTATTGTTTTAGTTGTACCTGTACTTGTAGGTGTTGTTGTGGGCTCTTCTCTGATTCCCTCGGGGGGTGCTAATCTTTTGTTGATGTTGTGAGGGTGTGTTTTGTGTGATCAATAAAGTATGCCTATATTGCTCCTATTGTCTCCTTCAAGTAGGAAATATTTAAGAGCATTTAATTCTTCTCTAAAATGGGATTAATCTATAGATTCTACCATCTATAGCCTTTCTCCCAAATCTAAATATTTGGATTACAAAGCACTGTAAACACTTGATGGGAGGTAGGATTAAGATTTTCCCTTCTGCAAGGGGTTTTTATGTTATTGGATTTTCTTCTTTTGAGGATAGGAAAGCTATTTTAGATCAAGGTATATGGCTTAGGGATTCTCATCTCCTATTTTTGAGGCCATGGGTTCCCTCCTTGAATCCCTTGAAGGAAACCATTTATATTATGCTTGTTAGGTGAGATTACCTTATCCCCCCTTGTAGTTCTGGGGCTCCCCAACTCTTCAAGGCACAGACAATGCTCTTGGTATATTTTTTAAAGTGGATGAGGCTTACATGAACTATACACACACCTTTTATGCATGTATTTTAGTGGAGTTTAATATGTCTCAGGAACTACCTAGAGAGGTTTTACTCCAAGTGAAAGACTGGTCTTTGTCTCAGCTCATGGATTATGAAGGTACCTCATTTCCATAGATGTTGTTTTTCTACTTGATACTTGGCTTGTGATTGCTCTCATAGGTCTCGTCTTGATTCCTATTTTACTTGGTGGAAGAATTCCCTCAAGGACCATCTAACCATGTACCCTAATGATTCCTCTTCTTTTGATAGTGGGGATGAGCCTCCTTCTCCTCTTGCTTAGAAGAATGTAACAATTATTGATAACATTGCCACTCTTGTGGACACTATTGCTCAGATTATAGAAAAATATGTTCATGTTGCTATGAGGCCCCTACTACTCCTAGTCTATATAATTTTGTCTCTTCCATAGTTCTAGCTACTCTAGTTTTGGGTTTAGATGTTCTACCTATTTCTCCTGTTGCTCCACTTGTTTGTCATTCTGAAGGGGCTTCTTCCCCTTCTTCTTGAAAAGATTAAAATCTTGGTTGTGCTTCTTCTTTGACTAAGGTACACTATTGTAGTATCAAAAAATATTGTAGGTGACTTTTTCACACTTTTTTGGTTCGTCCTTGTAAAATTGAGCTTAATGATGTCTTGACTTGGTGTTGTAATGTGATTAACACACTCATACTAGGTCTTGGGCCCTTGTGAATTAAATAAACTTAATTATAATGCATTTAGAGTGTTGTAAAGTGTTGTAACATAATTTCAAACTTTTCTAGGGTTGTCTTTAATAATTAGGCTTCTTTATGCTTTCATTGGCCTTATTTTGCATCGACAAGCCTTAATTTATGCACCTTTTCAAGGATAATTCCAAAATAAATCAATATCCAATCATAATTTAGTTGTTTTTAGGTTATGTGGCCAAAATTTGGTGGGCTAGGACTCATATGCCACCTTGGGCATATGAGTCCCACATAGGGTTTTGGGTCTTGATCTTGATTTCACAGCTTTCTAAGCATTTTTAATTTTGGTCCTATAAATTATGCCTAATGGGACTCATATGCCACCTTGGGATTATGAGTCTCATGTGGTCCAAAATTAAAATTAATTCAAATTATTGGTGGGATTTTATTCTCCTAGATCTGATATTATCTTATAGTGTTGTAATTTTGGGAAATTTCGCATAATTAAGTATAAGTACAAGTTTCTTTCACTCATTTTCACCCAAAAATTTTGTGAGAGAATTCATAATAGAAAATTTGAGTTCACAAGAGAATTAAAGCATTCAAGATTATTCAAGAGAATATCATCAACCATTTTAAAGCATTATTCAAGAATCAAGCATCATGTTTGTTTTTGAGCTAACAATCATGATATAGGGTTTCATGATTTGAGTTAGCATTTCATTCAAGCTCTATCAAATTCAAGCATGAGTCAAGATCTACATCCATTGGATCCATCTCATACCTATTTGAAAAACTTCATTGATATGGTTTGTTGAGCTCCAACATCATATATTGTTCATTCATCATTCTCCATTCCTATTTCATTTCATTTCAAGGTTTGACCAAGAAAAATCCCTTTCCACTAACAAAAAAATGTTTTACCCTCTCTTTACTGTGTTATTTATAGGTTTAGGTTGAAGAAACATTGAAGAGCAAGTTTAGAGAAATTTGTCAAAGTGTTCAAAGTTGTCACCTTGCATTGGAGATACTTGGAAGACATCTACAAGTTGTAAATCAAGGTTTCATATCTTGAAATCAGTTGGGAAGCACATACAAGATGTTGATGACCATATTTAGACTTTGAGGCTTCAAAAAAACCTAACTAGACTGATACACTAGTTTTGGTGTATGAGTCCCAGTTTCGGTCAATTTTCAAGTTTTTGCAATTTCAGATACCCATTTTCTAGATTCCTCTTTTTGCATAAAATCCCAAATATGGGACTGATTCACCTAGCCTGGTGTATGATTCCTAGTTAGCATTAAAGTCACTATTTTTAGCATTTTAGAGCTCCATAAAATCATTTTTATATTTCCATGTGCACAAATTTTATTTTGTAGTTTTATGTTTTGTTTTACATACTTTTCTAGGTCATTTAGTGAATGGTTGCATCATATTAGGGTTAAGTATTATATATTCCATTTCATTTGTCTTTCCAAGCCCTAGATTTGTGGTGAACCCATCATTAGTTTATAATCATCCCCTAGGACAACACTATTCCAAGATCTCTTTCCCCTTTCTCCATTGGATTGAGATCTCTAAGGTCATCCTTGAATTAGAGTGTTGAGTTTTGTTATCCTAGGTCTCAAACCCTAGATCCCCATAATAAAATTCTACCCTTCATTTTGGTGAGCTTGCATTTAGAACATCATAATTCTAATTTGGAGTGCATCATCATCCTAGATATTTCTTGCATTAACTTTGCATTAGGATTTGCATTAGTTAATTGGCATTCTAGGGTTTTTTAATTTTGCATTAGTGAAATTGCATATATCTTGCATTTTTTCATCTCAAATAATTGAAAATCATATGAAATCTATATTTTCATTTACCTTACAAATCATACAACATAAAAATCATAAAAAATCTCTTGAAAATTTCTTTTTTTTTTTTTAAATCCTCACTGGCACTCATATGACCCTCTAGGTGAATCAGTCCCAGTGCATATTTTGCACTACATTTTCTAGAATTTAAAACTCTTTTTTTTTCTCTTTTTTTTTGTTGATACCCTTATGTTTTAGTTTACAGGCCTTTTGTTTCATTCAATTCATTGCATCTAGTTTAAATTAGTTCATCTTGTGCATTGCTTAAATTAAAAATTCCATTTAGAACATTTCATTTCACATTGTTGCATAGGTTAGAATCTAAAATTTGCATCATGGATATGTTCTTTGGTAAAATTTGAATGTCTTTGAAATCATTAGTTGATGTGTCAAGTTGTGCTTTTGGAAATGGCCCTAATGAAATTGAACTAACTCATGCTCCTTCAACTCCTAATGCATGTCCTCCTCACAATGTTGACATCATTGTAGAAGATGATGACAACATGAATAAGTTCCTAAATGATTGTCTTGATAGCCTTGAATCTAATGCATCCTTTTACCCATCCATGGAACAACTAGCACCCCCTATAATACCACCACTTGATATGTTTTATTACTAAAATCTTGAAACTGAGACAAGAATTGAACCTAAGTTCCCTAGAATAGGTAAACCTAGTTCCTCTAAGAAAGAAAAAACTCAACCATTCTATGTTAACAAGGTAATCAACACTCCTATCAACCTAGAAGAGACATATGCAAAAGGTTTTACAATCTTGAGTAAACAAGGATGTGATACAACAAGTGAACATGAAATTCATAAACTATTAGAGAAAATACCAATTAAAAATACAAAAGGACTAGGATATCAAGATCCTCCTCTTGATATGAATGTCCTCCTTCCTAAAGAATAACCTATGATTCATAACGTTTATAAGGATGAAAGTATCACATTACACCCTCCTCCTTAGTATTCAACTAGAGAAATTGGTGAATCTAGCAAGCGTAGAAGGCCTTACAAACTAAGGAAATTAAATTTTCTTTGTCCGCAACTTGAAAATGAAATAAAACTACAAATACTTCTAAACCAAGGACTAATACTATTGTCTCCTATGAAATAAAAGATAAGACTATATCCTAAAGGTGTAGATGTTCCACATTGTTGATACCATAGAACTCTTGGCATCTTAATGATGGGTTTCATGCATCCAAAATAATCTTGAACAAATTCCACTTTGATGACAATGATTATTATCCAAATATTGCATAACATACCCTTTTGCACCTTGTCATGTAATAGTTGTAAAATATTTTATTCTCACCATTACGTAATCTTTCCCATCACTTACCTTAGCTCATTCTTGTCCTATACATAGTGGGGGAAAGAATTATATATCCTTGTTCTAGTAGTGCATTTTTCATTTCCCCTTTAGCTTGGTTGACTCGCATGTGCCTTACTAGTCCTTTGCATTATTTCTCTTTCTTTTGTCTGATTGCATTTGTGTAATGTGATATCCCATGTTGTTTTGTTTGATGTATCTCTCTCTCTCTCTCTCTCTTTATGGCTTTCCTCTATTTGTACCTTCATTCTTCTCTATGCCATAAATCTTTTATCTTTTCCTTTATCTTTTTAATTCGTCTTGTGTTTTCCTTTTGGGGATGACACAAGGCATTGAGACATTCATGTCTCTTCCATGTCGACCCAAAAGCTTTTATTTTATCTTCTTTTTCATTTCTCTTTTTTTTTTCCTTTTGGGGATGACACAAGGTGTTAAGAAATTCATGTCTCTTCCATGTTGACCCAAAAGGATTTTTTCTCTCTTTGTGTCATTCTTCCAATTCTATGAGTATTTTTCGAATGATGATAGTTTTGAGCTCTCTATAGTATCAAAAAATGTGGTTAGGGACATTTTCACACTTCTTTGGGCCTTCCTTGTAGAATTGAGCCTAATGTTGCCTTGACTTAGTGTTTTAATATGTTTAACATGCTCACATTAGGTCTTGGGCCCTTTTGAAATAATTAATTTAAATGGTACCTTGCTAAAGTGTTGTAACAAACTTTCACACTTTTTTAAGGTTTTATTAATTAACTAAACCTAATAAACCTCTTTTTAATAAAAAAAGTACCTTAATCATACCTTATTTAGAGTGTTGTAAACTGTTGTAACACTCTTTCACACTTTTCAAGGGTTTTCATTAATAATTGGTCTTTCTTATGCATTAATTGGCCTTATTTTGCATCCACAAGCCCCATCTAATGCAACTTTTCGAGGATAATCCTGACAAAAATCAACATCCAATCATAATCCAGGTGTTTTAGGTTGACTGGCCCTAGATTTAGTGATCTAGGACTCATTCTCCACCTTGGGTGAATGAGTCCTACCTAAGTTTTTGGGTCCCAAACATGGTTTCATACCTTTCTAAGCATTTGTAAAAAATGGTCCCAAAAATTATACCTAATGGGACTCATTCACCACCTTGGGCGAATAAGTCTTGTGTGGCCTAAAATCAAAATTAATTCAAATTGTTGGTGAGATTTTATTCTCCTAGATCTAATTTTATCTTTTAGTGTTGTAATTTCAAGGAATTTGGAATAATTAAGTATAAATACAAGGTTCTTTCACTCATATTCACTCAAACAAGGCTAAGACTTTGGTGAGGGCATTCATAATAGAAAATTGGAGTTCAAAAGAGTATTCAATAGTTTACAAGAGTATTCAAGAGTAATCAAGGGAATATTATCAAGAATTTTAGAGTATATCTCAAGTATCAAGCATCATGTGAAAGGTTTCATGCATCATGTCTGCTTTGGATCTAACAATTGTGATGTAGGGTTTCATGATTCAAGCTAGCATTTCATTCAAGATCTATCACCTTCAAGAAAGAGTCAAGATATTCATGCATTGGAGAAATTGCATACATGTTTGTAGCACTTCATTGATAGGGTTTGGTGAGTTGTAATATCATATCTTGTTCATTTATCATTCTCTATTCCTATTTCATAATATTTCAAGGTTTGATTACCAAAATGGGGTTTGACCAAGGAAAACCCCTATCCACTAACAAAACAACATTTTTCCCTCTCTTTATTGTGTAATTTGTAGGTTTAAATTGAATAAAAATTAAAGAAAAAAGTTGGAGAAAGTTTTCTAAGTGTCCAAACTTATAAAATTTGTCATTAAGCATTGGAGAACATTGGAGAACTCCAATAGGTTAATTTATAGAGATTCAAAAAACTAGAAGAAGTAGATTGAGTAGACTGAGTAGAGTAGATTCAAACATTGAAGTTCAAAAAACCCTAACTTGACTAATTCACCACTTTTAGTGAATGAGTCCCAATTTTAGTCAAAAATTAGGTTTTTTCATATTTGGATACCCATTTGCAGATTCTTGTTCTCGCATGAAAACCTAAATTTTGGATTGATTCACCCAACTTAGCGAATGAGTCCTAGTCAACACTAAAGAAAAAATTTCAAGCGTTTTATACATCCTTGCAATCATCTCCAAATTCCTAGGTGCACACATTCCATTCTCTAGCTTTCTATTTTGTCTCATTTGCATTTCTAGGTCACTTAGAGTTTGCATCATATTAGGATTCATCATTACACCTTGCATTATATTTGTTGTTCCAAGTATCAACTTGGTGGTGTACCCCTCATTAGTTTACATTCATCCCCAAGGATAACCCTATTGCAAGATCTATTTCTTCTTTGCATTAAGATCTCTAGGGTTTGTTCTTGAATGAAAGAGAGTGAAGATTGTCATTCTAGGTCCTAAGCCCTAGAAAGTAATAATTTTCCACCTTTCATTTTGGTGAACATACATTTAGAACACCATAATTTTTATTTGGAGCACATTATCATCTCAAATCTTGCTTGTATTAACATTGCATTAGCGTTCACATTAGTTAAATGGCATTCTAGGTTTTCTAATTTGGCATTAGTGAAAGTTCATATAGCTTGCATTTTTGCATCTCATTTCATTTAAAATCAAACAAAATCTACATTTTTCACTTAAGACACAGATAATACAACATGAAAACATAAAAATTAATTATTTTTTTTTCAAAAAAATACATACTAGGACTCATTCACCACCTTGGGCGAATATGTCCTTTTTCACATTCTACATTGCATTTTTTTGAATTTAAAGCTCTATTTTTGAGTTTCTTTTTGCTATTTATAGCTTTCTGTTTTAGTTTACAATTTTTTTGTTATAATCATTTCATTGTTCTTATCTTATATTTCATTTGCATTCATCTTGAATTTAGTAGCCCTTGTATGGGTATTAGGTGTCCTATTGCTAATACTGTAGTGAGATGAAGTTCGAGACTCATGTCATCTTGAGATAGCACAATCATTGTGGATCTTGGGTTGTCTAACTCTTTCACTCCTAGTATTAATACTAGAACACTAAGTATAGACCATACCCTTAACAACTCCTTAAATTCAAGTAGTATGATGCATGTTGAAATAAGGAATGAGAATGTCCTACAAGAAAACATAATTTAAATCCATGAAGACCTGGTAAAACCTACAACATCAAGTGAAAATTGACAAAATTTCAACTATTGCCACCCCTATTATACATAACATTCATCGCATGCTTGAAAGTGAAGATGGACTTGACCTTGTGAAAAACATAGTTCAAATCCTTGTAAAACACCTCACCTCAACCTCTAGTTGTCCTTTACCTACAAGCAATGTCACAAGCCAAGGAGGAACTAAAATTCCTCTTTGCACAACAATTACCTCAATTCCCATCTATACCAACCCTCAAGTCACAACAACAATGCAACCAACTAGTAATGTGATTCCTTTCTCAAGTATTTATGCTAGTATCACTAGTACCTTTGTGGCATTACACATCATATCTCCTACAACTTTACCACCTATAAGCATTCCATTTAGTTATCCTTTGAACATATACACCCCTTCACCTTTCTCACCTGCATCTCATAAAACAAACAATGACCCTCTCATAAATAAACTCTTCCAAATTGTTCCATCCCTTCAAAAACAAATTACCACCATCAAACAAAATTAAATGGACAACCTACATATTATGTCAAAAGGAGTCCATTATCCTTAGAGATATTGCAAACACCAATGCCACAAGGTGTAGAGGTTCCTAGATTTGAGAAATATGAATAAAAGGGAGATCCTTCTAACCATGTTAATGCTTATAATGCCTTATGTAGTGACTTTATCGTTGATGATAAACTCTTGACTAAGCTTGTCTCTAGGTCCTTGAAAGATATTGCCTTAGAATGGTTCTTTTTCATTACCGAACAACTCAATTTGTTCATTCAATAAATTATTGAGGCATTTTTCAACCATTTCCAATTTCATATGACTCCTAAGATGGCCTTGGTTAATTTGATGAGATGCAAGAAAAAATAAGATGAAAAGATAACTGATTTTATCTCACGCTATCAATTGCTTTATTCCCAAATTGATGTCAAGGTTACCGATCCTCACCTTCAAAAGATGTTCATAGAAAATTTACAATGTAAGATACAAGACAAGATTACCATGATAAAATTTCCCTCCTTTATGCACTTGTGTACTACCCTATGTGTTTATCAAAATTTGGTTAGCAGTCGAGATACAAAATCCACCTCTAGCTATACTAAGAAATCTGAGCCCACAAACCAAAACAATTCCAAACCTTTTAGAAAATAGAACAAAGGGCTCCTTCAATTCAATCCCCCTCAAAAAATAGCTTAGAATGTCAATAACCAAGTAGCTACTCTTAAGGCCACGATACCCTTTAGCTACGGGGACCCGAAAGACAATTCACTTCCTTACCTGATACCCTTCACAATCCAAAGACAACTTTTAGAAAAAAGATGATTACCATGCCTCCCGTTAAACAACTGGATCCTAGTAAACCATTACCCGCAAGCTATAGAAAAAATTCTTACTTCCATTGTCATTGATAAAAATGGACATGACATAGAACATTGCAAGAATCTTTAACATCTTGTGCAGGACCTCATTGATTTTGGTTGTATTTTAGTTGGAGGTGTTAATGATTAAGGAAATAAGTCCATTTCCCCTCCCAACCAAAACCTACAATTTTTTACCAACCTTATGCCTAACCATAGCATTTCATTTGTCAAAGATAGCAAAACTATGAAGATTGGTGTGATGAATGTTGACACAGATGATGAGAACATATATACAATTCAAAAAAGTCCTATGGATACTAATCAACAAGAACAAAATCCTTTTGATGGTTTGGTTGCATTGGTTGAAACTCACCACGTAAGGGCTGAACTAAAAATCCTCTTGACATTGCTTTCACCACTAAATATATACTTAAATATGCACTTGATGGACCTCTTTACATAGCCTGTCGTATCTATGATAAGACCACTAATGGGATATTAATATATCTCATCTATGTAGAGAATGTGATCACCAAAGAATTATTTCTTTTGCATGAAATCTATCAAGATATATATGATAAACTGAAAGCATGGATCAAGAAGCATAATGGTTTCACTTGCACTATGATATAATTGGTCACCTTACCATTGCAACTAGGACCAAAAACATTAGATATCTCATTCTCCATCATCCTACAGTCAGACCAATTCTGTGTGAAGCTAGGCTATCCATGGCTTCACTCCATGAAATTTCTCCCTTCAGTTGTGCATAAATGCTTAATGTTCCCTTTGACAATGAAGTTTTCACAATCCATCATAGTGTATTTAACCCGTTTTCCTCCAAAGGAATTTTTTTCTTAAATTTATTTTAGCCCGAGCCTATAGAACTATCAAAAAATCAAGGCAAAGAAAATAGTAGAACCATCCCTCTGAAACATGTCTCTACCCACCACCAAGACTACCATCCTTGATGAAACCATGATTGAACCTTAAGAAATTCCAAATAATTAAGGCCAACCTAAGACAAAACCTTCACCTAGTTCCTACAAAATATAGAGAGATAATGAAAATAGTCCCATCACACCTCCTAGAATAAAAAAAGTTTACAAAGTCAAAGAAAAAGTGGTTGAAGAACCCCTTGTGGTTCCTTCCGTTCCTCCCCTTAGGGAAGAAAATAAATCTATGGTTGATCAACCTACTCCTACACAAATGCAACTTGAAATAGAACTAAAAGAAACAAAGGTGCTAGAGAGTGTAGGCATAGACATTTTGCCCTTTCTCATAGGTTGCTTGAAGAAATAAAAAAAAGAAAATCAGAATACAAAATCAAATGAAGCAATGCATGATGAATCTACCCTCATCTCAAACAAAAAAATCCAACACAACAACGGCAACAAGATCTAAAACCTTCTTTATACATTATCATTTGACCTCTTGTTGTGATTAATTTAGATGACGATGAGGAAGTTGCTAAAATTGACGAAGAGGTGCATAATGAATTGAATACATTGTTTTCCTCTTCTATGAGCTTAAACAACAATTATCCTAAGAAGAGTGTTGAACTTGGTGATGTCCCTAGTTCGAAACTTGCTATTGTCCCTTTGGCTAGTTGTTTTCCTTTAGTATATAATGAACATGATTTGGATGCAGATGACTTGCTCATAGGTTGATTTGCATGTTCCTTACTAGTCTTTTGTATTATTTCTTTTTCATTCTTCATTTTATGATTTTATACGTGTAATGTGATCCCCCATAAATGTTATGCTTCTTGTCTCTCTATCTCTTTGTGACATTCTTGTATTTGTACCTTTATTCTCCTCTATGTCGTAAATATTTTATCTTTTCTTCTTTTATCTTTTTCATTTGTCTTGTGTTTTCCTTTTGGGGATGGCGCAAGGTGTCGAGACATTCATGTCTCTTCCATGTTGACCCAAAATATTTTCCTTTATCTATTTCATTTTTCTTATTTTTTCCTTTTGGGGATGATGCAAGGCATCAATACATTCATGTATCTTCCATGTTGACCCAAAAGCTTTTCCTTATATTTTTCATTTGTCTTATGTTTTCCTCTTGGAGATGACGCAAGGCATCAAGACATTCATGTCTCTTCCATGTTGAACCAAAAGCTTTTCCTTTATTTTTTTCATAATTTGTCTTTTTTTTTTCCTTTTGGGGATGATGCAAGGAAATGAGGAATTAATGTCTCTTCCATGTCAACCCAAAAGGTTTTTCTTTGTTTTCACTCTTTTTGTGCCATTCTTCCAATTATATATGTATTTGGGGAATGATGGTAGTTCTAAGCTCTCTAAAAATATTGTAGCAAGAACATACCAACCCCAAATCCATAGATCCCTTATGCGTTTGGATTTAATTTTGGGGGAAACCCCTCTCTTTCCTTTGCATGATGTAGCTTCACTTGGAAACATATGACTTGGCATAGTGATTTCCAAGTTAGCTCTCATATCTTCTTTATTGTTAGCTCATTTATCATTTTCTACTTTAAAGTAATTGCTCACATTAATATTTTTAGCAATTTCTTTAAAGTGGGGGCATACATTGGCATTATTGTTTTTTATTTTTATTTTTCATGGTTCATGGTGCAGTCTTCTTACTTTATATACGATGCATTTTTCACTTTGTGGATGACATTGTGTGCGATGTCCTTCAAGAGCGTGATCTCTCTTAGCATATTATACTCCTCTTAGTGTCTTGATGTGAAACGATGCATCCCCTATGTTGTGCATATTCAATTCTTTGATTGGTCCTCTATTGGAAACATTATGTACAATGTTCCCTAAGTTAAAACCTCGTATGAATTAAGCAATACTCCTTTAAATGTTCCTTATTGTTACATTTGCATTTTATATTATATGACCACCTTGCATAACACATCTTGCATGCCTGTAGAGCCATAATTTTTATTCATGTGTTCCAAGCATAAGAAGTTTTTCTTGCCTCATGAAGCTCGAAGTTCATTGTTCATGAGCTCCAAGCATATGAATTTTTTATTGCCTCATGAAGCTCGAAAATCATTTTGTGTGGTGCCTTATTAAAGTTATTGGGAGGTATAAATTTGGTATGGTTTTTTATGGGAAGCCCGACCAAGGCATGAATTTCCCTTAGCCACTCACATGCGAGTGTGAGTGCATACCATTCGTGTGTGTATGTGTCTCACCTCTTTTAGATCCTCAGCCATTGGACAACCTACAGTTTTGTTGCCTTAGAGTGAGCTTGCATTTTTTAGAAAAATAGCCTAGATCTGATCCACATCGCGATGGAAAAATGGTTGAAGCTTCATCCGATCCTTTTATTTTATTTTACTTTTGTTTTTTCCTTTGACAGTGCATACTTGTTCCTTTATGACACTCATTATATCATTTCCATGTGTGTTCTTTTGCAAATATGTTTGTTTTCCATGGGACCATGAACCTAGGGGCTTGATCACCCTTCTTGATAATTGATGTCTTAACTTACTAGAATTGGTATATTTAAACCCCTCTTGAAGTGAGTTAGTCTACTTTAGTGTGAGTTTGATGCAAGTTCATCCCCTCACTAAAGTGGGGACTAAATGTACTGTTGAAAAATGTCATCAAGGACATTTTCACACTTTTTTGGGCCCTCCTTGTAGAATTGAGCCTAATGATGCTTTGACTTAGTGTGTAATATGTTTAACATGCTCACATTAGGTCTTGGGCCCTTGTGAAATAATAAATTTAAATGGTACCTTGCTAAAGTTTTGTGAAGTTTGTAACACACTTTCACACTTTTCTAAGGTTTTATTAATTAACTAAACCTAATAAACCTCCTTTTAATCAAAATGTACCTTAATCCTACCCTATTTGGAGTGTTGTAAAGTGTTGTAACACACTTTCACACTTTTCTATGGTTTTCATTAATAATTTGGCTTTCTTATGCTTTAATTGGCCTTATTGTGCATCCACAAGCCCCATTTGATGCATCTTTTCAAGGCTAATCCTGACACAAATCAACATCCAATTATAATTCAAGTGTTTTAGGTTGAATAGCCCCAGAATTAATGATTTGGAACTCATTCACCACCTTGGGAGAATGAGTCCCACCTAAGTTTTTGGGTCCCAAACCTTGTTTCACACCTTTCAAAGAGTTTTTGAAAATGGTCCCGAAAAAAATGCCTAAAGGGACTCATTCGCCACCTTGGGTGAATGTGTCCTGTGTGGCCTAAAATCAAAATTAATTCAAATTTTTGGTGGGATTTTATTCTCCTAGATCTAATGTCAGGTTGTATTGTTGTAATTTAGAGGAATTTGGCACAATTAAGTATAAATACAGGGTTCTTTCACTCATTTTCACCCCAACAAGGCTAAGAATTTGGTGAGAGAATTCATAATAGAAAATTAGAGTTCATAAGAGTATTAAATAGTTTACAAGAGTTTTCAACAGTCTTCAAGGGTAGATTATCAAGTATTTTAGAGAATTGTTCAATTATCAAGCATCATGTCAAAGGTTTCATGCATCATGTTTATTTTGGAGCTAACAATTGTGATGTAGGGTTTCATGATTCAAGCTAGCATTTCATTCAAGATCTATCACCTTCAAAAAAGATTCAAGATCTAATTCCATTGGAGCTATTGCATACATGCTTGCAACACTTCATTGATAGGGTTTGGTGAGTTGCAACATCATATCTTGTTCATTCATCATTCTCCATTCCTATTTCATTCTATTTCAAGGTTTGGTTACCAAAATGGGGTTTGACTAAGGAAAACCCCTAACACTAACAAAAACAAATCGTCCCTCTTTAGTGTATTATTTTTAGGTTTATACTGAAGAAACATTGAAGAGAAAGGTTGGAGAAAGTTTTCTAAGTGAACAAAGTTGTCAAAGTTGTCATTAAGCATTGGAGAACATTGGAGAACATGTACAAATTGATTTATAGAGACTAAAATATGGAAACCTAAAGAAGTAGATTGAGTAGATCGAGAAGAATAGATTTAGACTTTGAAGTTCTAGAAAATGAGTCCCAATTTTGCTCAAAAATCAAGTTTTGTAGATTTGAATACCCATTTCATAGATTCCTATTCTTGCATAGAAATCCAGATTTTGGAACGATTTTCCCAGCTTGGAAAATGAGTCCCAATGAACACTTAAGATAGAATTTCTAGTATTTCATACCTCCTTCCAGTCATCTTCAGATTCCCAAGTGCACACATTTCATTATGTATCTTTTTGTTTTGTCTCATTTGCATTTCTAGGTCATTTAGAGTTTGCATCATATTAGGAGTCATCATTACAACTTGCATTGCATTTGTCATTCCAAGTCTCAACTTGGTGGTGAATCCCTCATTAGTTTACATTTAGCCCCTAGGATAGCCCTATTGCAATATCTCTTTTTTCTTTGTATTGAGATCTCTAGGGTTTGTTCTTGAATAAGAGAGAGAGTGAAGTTTGGAATTCTAGGTCTTAAGCCCTAGAAAAGCAACAATTTTCCACTTTTAATTCTCTAAAAATATTGTAGGAAGAACATGCTAACCCCTAATCAATAGATTCATTATTTATTTGGATTTTCATTTTTGGGGGCAACCCCTTTTCTCTTTTTCTTTTGCATGACGCAACCTTATTTGGAAACACATGACTTGGCATCGGGCTTTCCAAATTGGCTCTCATGTCTTCTTTATTGTTAGCATCTATCATTTGATTCTTTAAAGTAATTTCTCACAACATGGTGTTTGGTAATTTATTTAAAGCAGGGGAATTATTATTTTGCATAGTTTATGGTGCAGTCTTCTTACTTTACGCGATGAGTCTTTCTCTTTATGGATGACATTGGGTGTGATTTCCTTCAAGAGCATGATCTCTCTTAGCATGTACTATATTCCTCTTAGTGGCTTCATGTGACAAACTACATCACCTAAGTTGTGAATCTTTTATTCTTTGATTGGTCCTCTCTTGGAGACATTAGGCACAATTTCCCCTGAGTTAAAGACCTTACATGAAGTAAGAAAGACTCCTTTGAACATTCCTTATTATTGCATTTACATTTTTCAGTTATATGGCCACCTTGCATAATACATCTTGTATGCCTCTAGAGCCATCTTGTTTCTTCATGAGTTTCAAGCATACAAAGCTTTCTTGCCTCAAGAAGCTTGAAGTTCATTGTTCATGAGCACCAAGCATTCAAAGTTTTTCTTGCCTCTGTAGTGTTGAAAAATTTCCTTAGGGACATTTCACACTTGTTTGGCCCCTCCTTTTGAATTTGAGCTTAATGTTGCCTTGATTTAGTATTGTAATGTGGTTGACACTTTCACATTAGGTCTTGGGCCCTTGTGAACTAATGGATTTAAATGGAACCTTGCTAAAGTGTTGTCACATGTTGTAACACACTTTCACACTTTTCTAAGGTTTTATTAATTAATTGAACATAATAAACCTCTTTTTAATCAAAATAAATCTTAATAGATTGCCTTATTTTAAGTGTTGTAACACACTTTCACACTTTTCTAGGCTTTTCATTTATAATTGGGATTTATTATTCTTTAATTGGCCCTATTTTCCACAAGCCTCACTTATTGTGTCTTTTTGAGGATAATCCTGCCACCAATCATTAGCAAATCATAATTAAGGTGTTTCAGGTTTGAATGGCCCAACTTTAGTGATCTAGGACTTATTTTCCACCTTGGGCGAATGAGTCCCACCTAAATCTTTTGGTCCCAAACCTAGTTTCTCACATTTCTTGGCATTTTTAAAATTGGTCCCAAACGTTTAGCCTAGTGGGACTCATTAGCCACCTTGGGTGAATGAGTCCCATGTGGCCCAAAATCAAAATTAATTCAAATTTCTAGCAATATTTTATTCTCCTAGATTTGATGTCATCTTGCAGTGTTGTAATTTTGGGAATGCTTGCATAATTGAGTATAAATACAAGCTTATTTCATTCATTTTACACCTAGCAAGTTGAATGGGCATTCTTAAAGAAATTTTGAGTCCACAAAAATTCACAAGAGCATTCAAGAGCACTCAAGGGTAGATTATCAAGAATTTTAGAGCAATAGTCAAGCATCTATCATCATGTCAAAGATTTCATGCATAACGTTTGTTATTGTGCTAACAATTGTGATGTAGGGTTTATGATTCAAGAAAGTTTTTCATTCAAAATCAACATCATTCAAAGAAAGAATCAAGATCTACAACCATTACAACAATCTCAAACATATTTACAACACTTTATTGGTAAGGTTTGGTGAGTTGCAACATTTTCATTTGTTCATTCATCATTCTCGATTCTTATTTGATTTCATTTCAAGGATTGATTTCCAAAATAGGGTTTGGCCAAGGAAAACCCCTATTAACCCAACAAAATTTTCTCTCTCCTTTTTGTGTGATTTGTAGGTCTAGGTTGTAGATTTCCTAGGGAGCAAGATTGGAAATTTTTTTTCAAGAGTTCAAAGTTGTCAAAGTTGTCATCAAGCCTTGGAGAACATTGGAGAAGGCTTATAGGTTGCAAATTAGGGTTTCAAATTTTGAAATCACTCAAGAATAACAAAGCAAAAAGAGAAGAGCATGATTAGCCTTCAAAGCTTCAGAAAATCCCAACTGGACTGATTTTCCATTTCTATTGAATGAATCCTAGTTCTAGTCAAATTTTATGTTCTCACATATTTAGATACCCACTTGGCAGATTCTTGTTCTTGCACAGTTTTCCAAAAGCTGGACTGACTCACCCAACTTGGTGAATGAGTCCTAATCAACATTAAAGTTAGAATTTCTAGTGTTCCAAGCCTCCATCTAGTCATTTCTAGATTCTCAGGTGCACACCTTCCAATCATCAATTTTCTATGTTGTTTCATTCACTTTTAAAGGTCATTTAGTGTTACTTTGCATTCAATTAGTATTTTTCATTGCATCTTCCATTTCATTATCTTTTCCAAGTCTAAACTCGGTGGTGAACCCCCTTAATATTTTGCATTCAATGCCTAGAACAACCCTCTTGCAAGATTTCTTTCTCCTTTGCATTGAGATCTCAAGGGTTTGTTCTTGAGTGAAAGTTAGTGAAAATTGTCCTTTCTAGGTCCTAAACCCTAAGAGAGGAAAAAAAATTCCACATTTTCAACCTCATAAAGCTCAAAGGTCATTTTTATGTGGTGCCTTATTAAAGTTATTAGGAGGTATAACTTTTGTATGGTTTTGATGGGAAGCTCAACTGAGGCATGAATTTTCCATAGCCACTCGCTTGTGAGTGTTAGCACATATCGACTGTGTGTGTATGTGTCTCACCTCCTTCAGACCATAACCTAGTAGGAACCCTAAAGTTTCATTGCCTCAAAGTGAGCATGCATTTTTTGAAAAAAACAACTTAGATTTGATCGACATCACGATGGACAAATAGTCAAAGCTTGATCACCCCTCTTGATTTTTGTCATCCTATCTTACCAAGATTGGTACACTAGCACCCCTCTTCAAGTGATTTTGTATACTTTAGTGTGAGTTTGAATCAAGTTCATCCTCTCACTAAAGTGGGGGCTAAATTTAGTGTCAAAAATATCGTCGGTGACATTTTTACACTTTTTTGGGCCCTCCTTATAAAATTGAGCTTAATGATGCATTCTCTTAGTGCTGTAATGTGATTAACACACTCATATTAGGTATTGGGCCCTTGCAAATTAAATAAACTTAAGTATACCTTATTTAGAGTGTTGTATAGTGTTGTAACATACTTTCACACTTTTCTAGGGTCGTCATTAATAATTGGGATTCTTTATGTTTTAATTGGTCTTATTTTGCATTTACAAGCCTTAATTTATGCATCTTTTGAGGGATAATCTCAACATAACTAAATATCCAATCATAATTTAGGTGCTTTTAGATTATGTGGCCTAGATTTGGTGGTCTAGGACTCATACATGACCTTGGGCATATGAGTCCCACTTAGGGTTTTGGGTCCCAATCTTGACTTCACACTTCTCTAAGAATTTTTAAATTTGGTCCCATAAATTATTCCTAATGAGACTCATACATCACCTTAGGCATATAAGTCTTGTGTGACCCAAAATTAAAATTAATTCAAATTCTTGGTGATATTTTATTCTCCTAGATCTAATGTTAGCTTGTAGTGTTGTAATTTTGGGAAATTTGGCATATTTAAGTATAAATACAAGTTTCTTTCACTCATTTTCACCCAAGACTTTTGTGAGAGAATTCATAATAGCAAAGTTGAGTTCACAAGGGAATTCAAGAGTCTTCAAGAGTAGATTATCAAGCATTTTAGAGCATTATATTCAAGCATCAAGCATCAATCATCATGTCAAAGTCTTCATACATCATGTTTTTTTTTTAGCTAACAATTGTGATGTAGTGTTTCATGAGTAAAGCTAGCATTTCATTCATTATCTATCACATTTAGGCAAGAGTCAAGATCCACATACATTGGAGTCATCTCATACATATTTGTAGCACTTCATTGCTAGGGTTTGGTGAGTTGCAACACCATATTTTTTTCATTCATCATTCTCCATTCCTATTTCATTTCATCTCAATGTTTGATTACCAAAATGGGGTTTGACCAAGGCAAACCCCTTTCCACTAAAAAAAACATTTTTCCCTCTCTCTAGTTTGTGATTTGCAAGTTTAGGTTAAAGACACATTGAAGAGCAAGTTTGGAGAAAGTTGTCAAAATATTCAAAGTTGTCAAAGTTTTCTCCTTGCATTGGAGATACTTGGAAGACTTCTACAAGTTGCAAATCAAGGTTTCAAATCTAGAAATCAATTGGGAAGCATAGAGAAGACCTTGAGGACTAGATTCAGAGTTTGAAGCTTCTAGTGTGAGTCCTAGTTTATATCATTTTTTGAACTTTTTGTAATTTCAGATACCCATTTTCCAAATTGTTGTTTCTACATAGAAACCTAGATCTATGACTGATTCATATAGCTTGGCATATGAGTCCCAGTTAGCATTAAATTCATTTTTTTTATCATTTTAGAGCTCTATCAAGTCATCTTCAAATTTCCAAGTGCACACAGTTCATATTTTAGTTTTTTGTTATGTTTTACATACTTTTCTAGGTCATTTAGTGAAACATTACATCGTATTAGGGTTAAGTATTACATCTTGCATTTCAATTGTCTTTCCAAGCTCTAGCTTGGTGGTGAACCCCTCATTAGTTTATAATCAGCCCCTAGGATATCCCTATTGTAAGATCTCTTTCCCCTTTCTCTATTGGATTGAGATCTCTAGGGTCATCCTTGAATGAGAGTGTTGAGTTTTTTTATCCTAGGTTCAAGCTTGATAAGCCTTTGGGAGAAAATTTTCTTAGTTCAAGCTCGGGGGCTTGCATTGTTTCATGGTGGCCTATAGGTTGGATTTTGGTTTGAATTGTAGGTTGGTAGGCCTATTATTTGTTGCTCTATATAGTACTAATCTATTGGCTATGTAGCCTATTTCTTATTTTTTATGGGATTAGGGCCCTTTACCCTGCTTTTTTAATAAAATACTATAACACATTTGGTGAAACCAAGGTTATGTAGAGAATATAAAAAATATATTTGTAAAGTATTTAAATATCTCCTAAGCATTCCATTGGAATTGGTTATATTTTATTCTCTTTCAATTTTTAAATCTTCTATTTACCTTCTTTTAGGTTGTGTTGTTGGTTCCTCTTCCAAAGCATTAATTTGCATTCATCTTCTTCTTCCAGGTTTTGATGATATTTTATATACTATATATCATTATTATTTTTAATTATTTACAATGGTAACATCAATTTAATCTTGAGCTAAATTTTATGATGTTTCAAGTACATGATATATTGATATTTAATTTTATTCTTCAAAATTAATATCTATGTTAGCAATCAATCAATGCTAGCTTCACCACCTAAGGTGCTTCACCACCATTCAGCTATGCCTTATGGATGGTGGTAGAGATTTGGTGGTTAAGAGATTGGATGGTGGTAGAGCTTGGGTGGTGGAAGATGCCTTGCTCATTGGGGTTGGTGCCTTTGGTGGGGTTGGCTGCTACAAGTGGGGGCAAACCCCATCAACCTATTTGAAAACCCCACCATCCTATAGGCCCTAGGTGGGAAACCATCAAGAATAATGAGAGGAGGATTATATTGACTTGAAGGAACTCCAATAACTAGAGAAACCATAGTTTGAGATTGAGTAGCATAAGGAGGATAAATGATGAGTTGTGGGTTTATAATTTCAACTAAATTGACTATTTGTTGATGATTTTCTATAAATGGAGGTCCAATGTGATGTTTGAATCTTCATCTATGTAAGACACCTTACTAGCATTCAAATTGGAAATAGGTAATGTAGTTGTATTGGGAAGGGATCAACTATTGCACCAACTTGCACCAAGATACCCTCATAAGTAGGAGAGATATTGGGAGACGAACAACCATGAGTTTCATGATTACATGAACAATATAAATTAGGTAAAGTGATGATAAAAATATCAATGATTTTATTATTTTGCATCAAGATATTCTCGTGGGTAGGAAAAATCTTGGTTGACTAAAGGCCAACATCTATCCCTTTTGACAATACTAAATGGGGTCTAGGGAAGTGCCTTGAATTCTTTTAGACAAGCCATATTTTTCTACATCAAAAGAATATTTTTGAAAATAAAATATATTGATATGTCATTTTTTAGGGCAATACAATAAATTATGTGAATTAGGGACAAAATGGTGATGCATAAACAAATCTAAAAGTTTCAAGAAAAACTATAAAAAACGAACCAAATCTAAACAAAGATCATCAATAGGGTTTTACACATAAAATTTGATGTCAAACTGACTCAAACAGGGTGTGGGAACCCTAGAAAAAAGGTACAATATTTTAATAATTTAAAATTTTGAAAATCAACTATAGTGTTTGAGGATCTGAGTTGCATAGGTTCAAGTCTAAAAGAAAATAGATTTGGAAATGCATGAAAACCTAATTTTTCTATGTGAAGTAGACACATGCATAAATTTTTATGTTTGAAGACAATGTAATATATTCAAATGATAATTTTCAAAATTTAAAATGATGTGACTAACTAAATTTATCTTGAAAATGTGAAAGATAACACTTTTTGAGATTTTGAAATGAAAACATTATGCAAATCTTTAATTTTTTAATAGCTTTTAGTAAGACATGCATGCACTTTGAAAAATGAAAATAACCTAAGATTTATTTTATAATTCACAATGAAAATAACTCAGAATAAGCTCTAAACAGTAAAAATTAAATATGAAAGTATGAAATTAAATTCAATATATTTTTCAATTTTTCTCTAAATTGAATTCACCAAATTATTTAATGTGTGACGAACAAAGAATAAAAATTCTTAACTTTAGAAATGAAATAATTGCAAATAACTAATGTTTCAAGACATTTAAATAGCCTAGGTTTTGAATCAATTTTTAGAATTTATACCATAAAAAATAGAAAATTTTAAGCGTGGGATATGTTAGGTTTTCAAAAATATAGAATAGGAAAAGAGATCCTAATTCCAATAAGTAGATTAACTAGGGTCAACTTCTTTTCTTGCCTCCACATTCAAACATAAACCAACTAAGGTTTGATTATTGGATTCTTGCCATAGGAAGAGTTAATCTCCTAGGGTTTGGTTCTTTTGAATTGCAAAGAAGAGGAATTTTATGTGTCTTTTAATAAGCCTATTTAACATAAATCATAGATCTAAAAATGTAATTTTTCACACAAACAAAAACATAAAATGACGTAACAATTACAAATCTATAAAATGGTAATAGAGAGCAACATGCAATTGAAAAATAGGCCTAAATTTGAGGGTCAATGGTGGTGATTCCCTTGACCAGAGATGCTACTAATTTGGGATCTACAAACTTCAGATGGTAGATTACAGTTTTCTCTATGTTTCCAATGACTTGTTGTTGATGAGGCTTCTATATTTAACCTACATGTGGAAAAATGGGGAAAGGTTGTGGTTTATAAGGGATTTCCTAGGCCAAACCATATTTTGGTGTTTTCACCCCCATCAACAACAAATGATAATGATCAAGAGGGCTTACCCTAGGTCGAACAAAGGCCAAATAATAGTAATTGAATGAAATAATAAATGATAATGGATAAAGTTACCTTTGGTATGAAGCCCTTGTCAAAGTGATGTTCACACCATAAGTCACCACCAAAGGTAGTTTGATGGATGCTTGAATTTCTTGAAGACCTACAAGAGACTAGTAGTCACATAGAATAATATATTGCTATAACTAGCATGTAGATGATAGTTCAATACATCTTCACAATAAGTGTATCATAATAACTTCTTGTTCATAATTTTTTTATAATGTTCAAATGAGAAGAAAACTTTTGTATATATATGTGCATCTTAATTGATCTTTTTTTTGCAATAATAGAGAAAGGAATGAAGGTGTTGTCATTGATTTCAACTGGTCAAATAGTTATCTACTAGTTTTTATTAGTCATATAGGTTGAGGATATTGAGAAAATTGTATTAAAGGAAGATTACAGGTATTTAGTTGTTGTTCTAGTATTTTCCCCTGTCTTCATGTGGTTCAGATATGATGGTCATGATTGTTGAAGGTTGTTATATCTAGATGTTTGGTCATTGGTTTGTTGTGAAGGTTGAGTTGTGTTCACTAGTTGTGAATTATGTTTCTCTATGTTATGATTGAAGTCCGAGAGAAAGGTTGTTGGTCTAGATTTCTCTTTGATGAAGTATTTTGACTTGTAGTTCTAGAGTTAAGATTTTTTGATTGCATTGAAGATATTTTTGGTTTTTTGAAGTTCCTAACTCAATTGTTCCATGTGTTCTATGCTGGTTTGGCCAATCGTGTGTTAAGCACTATCTTCAAAGTTAATGAAGCATGTTGGATCTATTTTTGGGTCCTAGTGAAGCATGTTTTTGGATTTCCCTTATTCTAATTCCACCCTAGAATGTTTGGCACCAACCTAATTTGAATTTGAAGTTGGATGGTCTACTTTGTATCTTTTTCAAGGTTGGAGAGAGCATAAATACATGATGACCTAGTAAAGAAAATCATACAAGAGAAAAGAAGGAAGATAAGTGAAAGAGTAGATGCGACTTTGATGCTATTCAGAAAGTGTGTGTGAGTTGTGTGTGGGAGATTAATGTGAATCTTAATGCTTAGTTTTTAGATGTAGTGAGCAGAAGGTGAACTCTATTATTCATGAAAGTTGATCAAGTAACTGTGGCAGAATCCTTTATTGGATTGAGATTGTAGTCTCTCTATAGAAATTTTTCTTTGTCTTATTTATATCTCTATGGTAGTGAGCCCTTCGGGTTGTAGTTATGTGGATTATGAGTCTGGATAGTGAGTCCTTATTTCAAGCAATGATCCTTATCTCACGTAGTGAGCCTTATCTCAAGAAGTGAGCCTTATTTCAAGCAGCGATACTTTTTATAATCAGTTTTGATATTCTCTATAGTGTGAGTTAATCTTCACTGTGGTTTTTCTTGTATTGGGTTTTCCGCGTAAATTTGATGTTACTTTGTTTATGTGTTGGATTTGAGTTTTTGCATTGACATTTGATGATTAATCATTTAATAAGTTTTAAGTATTAGTTTCAATGATTAAATTAAAGGTTAAAATATGTGACAACTAATTCACCCCCCTCTTAGTTGTCCTATTCAACAATTGGTCTCAGATATAGTTCCTTCATGAAGAGATTAACTGCTTGAGGAAGGTTTGGGATGGCTGGAAAAATGATCTTTGATTATCTGAGGTTTGATGGAACTAATTATGGTATATGGAAAATAATGATGGAAGAATATCTGGATTATTACATATATGATGTGGAAAAATCTTACAAGAATCCTTACAGTCCTCCTAATACATTTGGTCTGAGTACACCTAAAGAGATTAGATCACATGAAGCAAATAATAAGGAAAAGTTCATCTTGAATAATATTTTGGTACATTTTGAGTTGATTAAGGTTCAAAATTTGAAGACAACTAAGGAAGTATGGGATGCTTTAGAAAGAGTGCATGATGGTGATGAAAGAGTTAAAGAGGAAAAATTGTAGAATTTGGAAACATAGTTTGATCTTATACATATGTCCAAAGATTAAAATGTTAAAGCTTATGTTTAGAGATTGGATGATGTAGTGGCTAGAATGCGATTACTTGGCACTACTATAGATGAAACTAGGATTGTAAAGAAGATTCTTAGAACTCTTCTTGATGCTTATAGTGAGAAGGTGAGTGCTATTAAGAAAACTATAGATTATAATACTTGTACTAAGGATCTACTATTAGGATTTTTGACATATTATGAGATGAGGAATCCAAATCTAAGAAATGGAGGAAAATTAGAGACTAATTTTAAAGATACAAAAATTGAAGATATAGATGAAGAAAACTTTGATGAAATAGAAGCTAACTTTGTAAGAAGAATGAGAAAAGGCTCTAGTAAACTTGTATGAAGGTAAATTTCCCTTTAAACACTTAAGTTGTCGAGAAATAGGTCATTATGTTGCAAAGTGTCCAAAATTAGCTAAAAGGAATAAAAAAAGATATGAGAAGGAAAAGAAAGGAAAAAATTTAACAAAGCTTACTATGTGAATGAGAATGCTAGTATTTCAGATGAAGATTCAGAAGATGAAGATCTAGATGACAATGAATGCTTGTTCTTGGAAATTAAGGATGAACCTACTTCTACTAATTGAGATAATTAGGCAAAGGAAAGCCTTTTGGAGAAGGAGAAAGAGAAAAATGAAGGTACGGTTATCTCTATCATACATGCTAAACAAGAAAAGAGTTTTTGGGTAGTTGATAGTGGTTGCTCACATCACACAATTGGTGATAAGAGTAATTTTGTTAATCTTGAGAAATATGATGGAGGCTTGGTTATGTTTGGAGATAATATTGGTGCTAAAATTTGTGGGATAGGTTCAATAAGTTTTGATGGAAAGCATCATACTGATGATGTTTACTATGTTAAGGGTTTGAGACATAATTTTCTTAGTGTTGGTCAGATGTGTAGAAAAGGATATGATCTTGTGTTTAAGGATGAGAAATGTGAGATTTGGAAAGGATCCAGAACATTGATTGCTATAGGAAAGAAATTTGAAGGGAATACTTATCAACTTAAGAGTGTTGATGGATAATTCTTTATGAATTAGATAAATGGCAGTTGGCTATGGCATAGGAGAATGTTTCAAATGAATTTTGATAGCTTGGAAAGGATTAGTGTTATTCAGGATGTGAAAGATTTACCAAGAATTACAAAGCCTGCTAATGCTATTTGTAGGAATGATTAGTTTGGGAAGCAAGCAAGAAATCATTATAGATCAAGGGAACAATCTACTACTAGACTACTAGATTTAGTTCATATAGATCTCTCTAGTCCTATGAGAGTGAAAATTCTACTTGGTGAAAGGTACTTTATGATTTTAATTGATGACTATTTTAGATATACATGGGTTACATTTCTTAGAGAGAAATCATATGCATTAGATAGATTCAAGGCATTCAAGGATATGGTTGAAAATGAAGTGAATTTGAAGATAAAATGCACAAGATTTGACTGAGGTGGAGAATTCACCTCCCATGAGCTCAATATATTTTGTGAAGTGCATGGAATAAAGAGACATTTATCTAATCTGAGACCTCCTCAGCAAAATGGAATTGTTGAAAGGAAAAATAGAATAGTTCAAGAGGCTACTAGGTCAATGATTATTGAAGCCAAATTAACAAAAGTTTATTGGAAATAAGCTATTCATACTTGTGTTTATGTGTTCAATCGAGTTCAAGCAAGAGAAAATAATAAAAAGATTCCCTATAAGCTATGGTATGGAAGAATTCCTATAGTTAAATACTTCAAGGTATTCAGAAGCAAATGCTATATTAGAAGAGATGAGAAAACTTTGGGTAAGTTTTATGCAAGAAGTGATGATGACATATTTCATGGATACTCTACTAAAAGAAAGGAATACAAATGTTTCAATAAAAGACTGAGGAAGATTTTAGAAAGCTCAAATGTGAAGGTATATGAGACAATGAACAACTCTATTGATGTTGACGGATATGTGTTTGATGAACACGATTGTGAAAGAATAGAAGAAATTATGGAAGAATAGTATAAAGATGAGTAGAAGAAGTAGGATGAACAAAATGAAAGAGAAGAAGATGTTATGGTGATGACTCCTAGGACACCAAAATATGTACAAAGAAATCATTCAAAAAATTAGATTATTGGAGATTAAACAAAAGGCGTGTTAACTAGAAGTAAAGCTATTGTTGATGTTAATTTGTGTTTATTCTTTGAGATTGAGCCAAAGATAGTATGTGAAGCCTAAAAAATAAACATTGGAAGGAAGCAATGAAAGAATAACTTTTGCAGATTGAGATGAATCAAACTTGGGAACTGGTCCCAAGACTAATAGGTAAAAATATAATTGGATCAAAATGGGTTTCAGAAATAAGTTGAATGAGAATGGAGAAGTCAGAAATAAAGCAAGGCTTGCGTGTAAAGGCTACTCACAAGTAGAAGGCATAGATTTTTAGGAGAATTTTTTCCCCATAGCAAGAATGGAAGCTATAAGGATGTTCTTGGCATTAGCTACGTATAAAGACTTTAAAGTCTATCAGATGGATGCCAAGTTAGCATTTCTGAATGGTGAGCTAGAAGAAGAAGTTTACATGGAACAACCAGAAGGATTTCAATTAGAAGATCAACTAGATATGGTGTGTAGATTGAAGAAATCTTTATATAGACTAAAGCAATCTCCTAGAGCTTGGTATGAAAGGTTAGACAAGTATTTTATTCAACAAGGATTTAACAAAGGTATGCTAGATGGTAATTTGTGCATTAAGATTGAAAATGAAAAAGTCTTGATTATAGTTGTATATGTTGATGACATTATCTTTGGAGGAAATGAAAAGATGTGCAAGATGTTTGTAGAAGAGATGAAGAAAGAATTTAAAATGTCTATGCTTGGGGAGATGAATTTATTTCTTGGGCTACAAATTAATCAAACAGAGAAAGGAATTTTCATTTCACAATCTAAGTATGTAAGAGAGATGTTGAAGAAATTTTGGATGGATGGTTCCAAACTAGTAAGTACTCCTATGGTGATTGGTTGCAAATTGGGTAAAGATGTTGATTCACCTAAGGATGATTAGAGAAAGTATAGATCTATGATTGGTGGATAACTATATTTGACTGCTACAAGACCAGATATTATGCATGTGGTTTTTCTTGTGGCTATATTTCAAGAAGATTCGAAGGAAACACATGTTGCTACAGTTAAAAGTATTCAAATACTTGAATGACACTCCAAATTATGGATTGTGGTATCCTAAAGATACTGACTTTACAATTAGTTCATATATAGATGTAGATTGGGTTGGATGTGTAGATGATAGAAAGAGTACAAGTGGTAGTGCATTTTTTCTTGGATGTAGATTAGTGGCATAGTTTAGTAAAAAGAAAGATTCATTCTCTTTGTCTATTGCTAAAGCTGATTGTATTTTTGGTGCATCTTGTTGTACGAAAGTTTTATGGATGAAACAAACATTGAAAGATATCACAGTGTTATATGATGGTATCATTCCTATCTTTTGAAATAATAGAAGTGCAATTAACATTTCAAAGAATCTTGTGATGCACTCGAGGACAAAGAATATATCTATTAGATATCATTTCTTGAGAGAGAACGTCATGGAGAATAAATTCAAGCTTGAGTATGTTCTGACAAAGGATTAGATTGTGGATATATTTATGAAGGCTCTTCCTATCCTAAAGATACTTTTGAGTATCTCTTAGAGAATTTAGCGGTTATTTCCCCTCCTCTCATAAACTAAGATGCATTAGTCCAATGGATTCATGGTTCTATCTTTTTGTACTAATTTTTTGGTGGCTATCCCTCAGGGGAGCAGCTAGTTTTCAAGTGTTTTCATTGTGAGTATTCTATTTTCATGTCAAAGGAAGATTCAAAGAACATATCTTTTTCCTTTTGCATTGATGTCAAAGAAGGAGAGAAAGCATGTGAAAAGGAGAAAAAGCTAATGAGAGAAAGCAGGTAATGAAGAAGATGATCTTCTAAGGGGGAGAAACAAAAAGAAAAATCTTGATAAGTATATTCAGATCTGGTATGGTGTCTTTGATGGTTTTTCACATCATGTGTTTCCCTCAACGAAAAAGGGGGATATTTTTGAAAGACTAGAGAAAGGAATGAAGGTGTTGTCATTGATGTTAACTGGTCAACTAGTTATCTACTAGTTGTTGTTGATTGTATATGTTGAGGATATTGAGAAAATTGTATTAAAGGAAGATTATAGGTATTCAATTGTTGCTTTGGTATTTTCCCCTATGTTCGTGTGATTTAGATGTGATGGTTATGATTTTTGAAGGTTGTTATATCCAAATGTTTGTCTATTGGTTCATTGTGAAGTTTGAGTTGTGTTCACCAGTTGTGAACTATATTTCTCTATGTTCTGATTGAAGTCCAAGAGAAAGGTTGTTGGTCTAGATTTCTCTTTGATGAATTCTTTTCACTTGTGGCTCTAGAGTTAAGATGTTTTTATTGAATTGAATATATTTTTGGTTTCTAGAAGTTTTGAGCTTAATTGTTCTATGTTTTTTACATTGGTTTGGTCGATTGTGTGTTAAGCACTATCTTCAAAGTTAATGAAGCATGTTGGATCTCTTTTTAGGTCCTAGTGAAGCGTGTGTTTAGGTTGTGCTCATTCTAATCTCACCCTAGGATGTCTAGTTCCAACCTAATTTGAATTTGAAGTTGGATGGCCAACTTTGTATCTTTTTCAAAGTTGGAGAGAGTATAAATACATGATGAACTAGTAATGAAAGTCATACAAGAGAAAATAAGGAAGATAAGTGAAAGAGTAGATGAAAATTTAATGCTATTTAGAAAGTGTGTGTGAGTTGTGTGTGGGAGATTAGTGCAAAGCTTAATGCTGAGTTTTTGGATGTGGTGAGAAGAAAGTGAACTCTATCATTCATACAAGTTGATCAAGTAACTATGTTGGAATCCTTTGTTGCATTGAGATTGTAGTCTTTCTATAACAACTCTTATTTGTATTCTTTGTATCTTTGTGGCAGTGAGCCCTCTGGGTTGTAGTCCTATGGATAGTGAGTCCTTATTCCAAGTAGTGATCCTTATCTTAGGAAGTGAGCCTTTTTGTAATTTAGTTTTGGTAATCTCTATATTGTGAGTTAATCCTCACCATGGTTTTTCCCTTATTGGGTTTTCCATGTAAATCTGGTGTTACTATGTTTATGTGTTGGATTTGATTTCTGCATTGGGATTTGATGATTAATCATTTAAGAAGTTTTAAGTATTAGTTCTGGTGACTGAATTAAAGGTTAAAATATGTGAAAATTGATTCATCCTCCCCCTCTCAGTTGTTCTATATAACATTTTTTGATTATAGGTCAACTTGAGATCATTTTTAATTCTCTAAAGATGGATACCAAAGAATCAAATTTGTAATAGGTCACCCCTAAGGTCAAGGGCATCCCCATTCTTGACTAGATGCTTTTTTCCCAAATTTATCAAGATGCTAAAGATTTTAATAATTTTTTATAATTTGGTCCCAAAATTAATAAATTATTATAGATAGGTAAAATTGACCTAACACCTATCACACACCCTAAACATCATCAAACAACATCAAACAATATAAAACAACATTGAACAACATCAAACAACATCCCACATCATTCTGAAATGGCCCAAAACATCTTGGAAGCATCTCGCAACATCTTGAAACATCCTAAAAACATCTCACAATGTCTCACAACATCTCAGAAGTAGGGGTCTCTAGTGGTGGATCTGGAGGAAACAAAGGATAAAAGACAGGAAACGGATGCAGGCATCTCCAAAAGAACTAGATCCAACTTGAAGCGCAAGGTCCCCCCTACTTCGAAGATGATTCAAATCTTTAAAAAGGGTGTCAATGATATACAGACTTTGGAAGCAGATACAGAGTCTGTCCTCAAGACTCCGAGTTAATGGCTAGGGTTTTTGTGTTTTTTGTACTGGTCTTTTTAGTTTGACCTTTTTGGTCTTTCTCGTTTGGTTGTTGCTAATCTTTTCTCAGGAAGCTAGTCTTTTTGGTTGGACTTTTGTGTCCTCTCTTTTTACTTGTAAACATTGTGGTTTCGGGTCCCTGTAAAACTTGTTTTACCCTTTTATCAAAAATATCTCAGAAGCATCCCATAACATCTTGCAACATCTTAGAAACATCACACAATGTCTCATAACATCTTAGGAACATCACACAATATCAAACAACATCCAAAACCCTATTTTATTTTATTAATTGAATAATACAACATTATTTAATTAATTTGCTTTTTCATCATTCTTGAAAAATTAAATAAATTTCATTTATTTAACAAAGTCTTGAGAAACCCTAATTCTACTATTAATTAAATAAAACAACACTATTTAATTAATTCACATTTCTATCATTTTGACCAATTAAATAAATTACATTTATTTAATGAAGTGCTAATCCCACTTTATTTCATTTTGATTGATTAAACAATGCCAATTATTTAATTTCAGTGCTAAATCACCTTATTCCTCTAAGTTAATTAAATTATTAAATCATAAAAAATTAATTATGATACTTTCCCTCCAAAATTTGAATAATTAAATATTAAAATATTCAAATCATTTATAAAAAATCAAATCAAACTAATGCAACTTTGTTTGCAATAGTCAAACTTCATTTGCACATTCAACTCCAAAAAGGAATTAATTAATTAAATCAATTAATTCATATTCCTCACCCACTTTCTAATTGAGCAAATTACGATTGTTGACTGAGCAATCTAATTTGTAGACTAATCAATCTAAGTTTCTAACTAATCAATCTATTTCCTAACTAAGCCATCTAAATCCCAACTGATCAATCTAATTCCTAACTAGCCAATCTATTCCTCAATCACACAAATTGTGCAATCAACTTTTCACAATTGACTAATGTCTAAATCCTCTCAACACCTTTTGATCATTGATCTTTAATCAACATTGTTTAATCTTGATCGTTCATTCAAAATCTCATTTTCTATATAACAAAACTCTTTCCTCACAAAAAAGGATCAGAGAATTAACATACTTTATGTAATGAAGTACTGTCAAGATCACCATTGATAGAGCTTCAACCTTTCTTCGATCAACCAAACACTGAAGCATCAAAGCTTTTCACACGAACTATGGAGTTTTCTCAGTGATACAAATAATCCAACATTAGGTGAATACACTCTATTACAGGATGGAAACACTTTGTTGTTGTTTTGAATTCAATTTGGTAATCATATGATTGCTTAATATGTTTTCAATAGCTTAATTTTATTTTGTATGTGTAGGATTAGGTCTTAGATTTGTGTGTTTGATCTTAGATTAGATTCTAATTTCAATTGCATTTGATCTTGTTTGCATCTATTTTTCCTCCCCTCACACAATTATTAATATATTTAGGTTTGCAAGCAAAATAGGGTGTCTACGTAGCATGAAATTATTAGGGTTGACAATTTACAATGCTACAAGTACATTCCATAGCTAATGATTTTAATTTGATTTGATATACTTATTTCAATAGGTAGCTAGATGATATGAATATTATATCTCAATATGTTTTTTTACTTTGGATTAGGTGGTCTCATGGGCTTTAAAGAATTAGCTCTATCATAACAATTTTAATAGCTAAAATAGAGTATGTGAAAATAACATCAATAACATGTCAAGCACTTTGGATGCATTGAGCATTGTCAGATTGAATGCATGATTAAGAGGGTTCAACACTAATATTTTGTGATAACAAGTCATCAATTGTATTGTTAGAAAACCTATTTTTCACAAGAAAAGAAAACAAATTGATATAAGGTACCATTTCATTAATAAACTATTAAACAATGAAGAAATCTAATATTTTTGTAACATCAAAATCATGTCAAGAACTTTAGATGCATTGAGTATTGCTAGACTAAATGAATGATTAAGAAGGTTCAACACTAATATTTTGTGATAACAAGTCATCAATTTTATTATCAAAAAGTATATTTTTCACAAGAGAAGCAAACACATTCATATAAGGTACCATTTCATTCAAGAACTAGTAAACAACAAAGAGATATTCTTAGATTTTTATAGATCAAAAGACCAATTGGCTAATATATACCCAAAGGCATTAGCAAATAAAAAAATTTAAACGCCTAAGATAGAATTTGGTGTTATGGATGTTGAAGTAGTTTGGAAGTAGAAATTAAGAGGGAATGTTAAAATAAATTAGCAATATTTCCCACCATTAATAATTTTTTCCTTATGGGGCGCCGGTCCCAGCCCAGTTGGTTAAGGTGTTCCCTGTCGCAGGGCGCCCACCATGGGTTCGACTCTCTGGCACTCCCGTGGTACCGGTTGGTGTGTCCCGCCAGCACTGCCGGTCACGGTAAAAAGTTTACCGGCGGTGGGGGGTTATATGGGGGGCCGTTCTGCACCCGATTCCCCTCGTTAAAAATAAAAAATAAAAAAATTCCTTACATAATTAAATAGAGAGAAAACTACTAAATTTTATTTAATTAGTTGTACAAAGACATTTAATCATGCGACAAATATTAAATAATTTATAATTGATAAATCATTTATATAGTGATGTATTTTGTAATGTTTACAATCATTGATTGAAAAAAATCAAAATATTTATATAAATATTGCAACATTCCAAATTCTATCCTCCTTTATTTTTTACCAAAAATATTAATATTCTAAATTAATATCATATCTATAATCCATTATAATCTTTTAAAATTTAAAATAAAATTAGTAATTACCAAACATGACTATTATCGAATTTTAAGCATGTCATTTTATGAAATCGTAGTGAAATTGTCACTGTACCAAATTCAAGAAATTAAAATTCTGCACCTAATTGATTAAGTCACTAATAGCACACATACTTCATTTTTATCTAAATGAACTTAAAACATTTCCTCCCTCACACCGAAAACTTTCGTGAAATTGGGGCCTCTCTTCTTACCCGACTTCCAAACATTCCCCCCTGCAAATTAAGATACAAACAAAAATCAGTGCTTCAGATATTAAAATGATGTATCAAAACTAGTTTAATATAAGGAGAATTTCTAACAAGTAGAGATCAGCAAGTATGGCTTCACAAGTTTCAATCTAGTTGTAGATATTTTTGGACCTTACATTAAAGGGAAGAATTTTCTTTTTTCTCAAGAAAAGTGACACGATTCTTTACATCTTACGCACAACATTTATGAGGGAATAAATTCTCAGTAAAATCTTGTAGTTTTACCAGAAGAAACTACGATAAATTTGTTAAGATCGTTTTACCTGTTTGATCTCTGGACGAGAGTGAGCATCTACATTTGCAAGTACGGGCGTCTTCTTTATGAGCGTCGAGTTGTTAGTGCAGTTACCATTGCTAATGCAATCCCACACCATATTAGCTGTGTCAATGCCTGTTGGTATAATACAGGTTACGTGAGTGAAGGACTTTAACTTACATTTTAGCTTTGTCAATATATGTTGATGTAAGTGGAAGATCTGTTACCCGCTAGATAGGCACCATGCACATATCCATTATACTATTGACTGGCGTGTTCGCCGGTGAAGAATACAGGACCAACCGGTGCCTGCAAAAACCAATAACATTGTTATACAATTTACATTGATTGTTATACATGCTATGGAGAATTTATTATCCAAGAAAGGAAACCAATAAATAAAACATAGCTGAGCATTTTGCGGTGAAACAATCTTTAACTCGTGAAAGTTTTGAACAGAGACACCAATCGGCCAGTTCGAATACGTTCCCCTGTAAAAACGATCGTGTCCCCAATTGGGAATCAAGATGTCGGACATCTCTGGAATGTCGTTGCCAAACATCTTTCTTAAAACAGCCATGATTTCAGCTTTAGTCTCCTCTTCAGGCTGCTGTTCTATTCTTCGCGCTTCTTCGTCTAGTACAGTTACCATAAGAAGGTTCCCTCCAGGGTACTCGTTCTCTAAGTGCTGTCACAGTAATCAAAGTCAAAGCAATATAATATTTTATTAGGATTTAACTGCACAACTTTTAAGAATTAGGGGTTGCAGTGGGTTTAGTTTTGACAGAAATTTTATGGTTAAAAATGGTTGAGTTGGAGTAATATTGGAATAGGTGATCTTTAGACAAGATCTAATGCTTCACTTTGTGAAAATCACCTAGATGCAATGAGTAGTAAGTGAATCATTCATTATCATGAGAGATGTATTCTTGTGAACCACTATTTATAAAACATGGATCAATAAGTTTGACTAAAAAATTACATGATTGAATCTTTATAGCAATATCATAACTTGACATTATACCAATATCATAATTTGACATGCAGTGCAAAATACCTCCTGCTTATCAACAATCAACTATGTCATGCAAATAATCTGAACTAAAGAAAAATGTCAAAAATTTACGAAAATGGTTTTTACCTGCCAGAAACTGTAGTAACCTCTTCTCTTATGGGCGTACATGAAGAACTCCGCGCCTGGTCCTCCTGTTGGCCAGAATTTATAAGGGAACTTCATGAAGATCTTGCAATAGATCACCATATCCCATTTGTATATTGCCAGCAGCTTCCACATCTGCCATATACACAGTCAAAAACATAGTTAAGGTATCGAACATTTAATGTTAATTTTATATTTTGATAGACCACCATATTCCACTTGTATATTGCCTGCAGCTTCCAGATCTGCCCCATATATATAGTCATTCTTACTGGCGGATCGGGTTTAAACTCGATAAGTTTTGTCTGTAGCACTCCCGCACTAACGGATATAATTGTATTCTTTGCATTGTAAATTGATCCATCCTCCGTGGAGATCTTCACACCACTATTACTATACTCGATTTGACGCACCGCCTGCAACACAATTGCTGCTCAAACATCTGTAGGATTCAAATTTTTTTTCGTTCTAAAAGCAATCTGAAAAGCATAGTTTTAAAAAGGACATTTTTCTAAAGCTTCTTGTAAGGTGGAAATTTTGAGGCGCAACCTTGTTTAGTTTGAGCCGCTTGTCAATTATATTTCCATTATTAGATTCCAGAAATTCTTGGGCCAATCTGTGCACAACATGCTCGAATCCTCGGCTGTCTGCTACGAAGTAACTATCTTCACCAAAGTCTTCAAACGTTGCAACTGGCTCCACGTTCTTAAAGCTTGTTACACGCGGAGGTTCCGCATGCAAAAAGCCCACGACATTTAGTATTTATTTCATTGTTACCGTTGGAATGCAATATGTCATTGGATAACAACCTCCAGTTTCACAGTCGTAGAAGTAGAAGTCGATGGCCATCTCCAAAGGTGTCGTTGGAACACTGTAGTCGAGAAACTCAAAACATTCGTATTCTTTAGTCTGTGGAGACAACGGTATTATTTGCTCCATAGAGTATGCTTAAATGGATATACTTACCAGCCGAAAACACTTTGTGACGCTAAGATTGAGATGCCCTCCTCTCCATTTTCTGTAAACGTTGAAGACAGATTTTCACTGAACTGGTACGAGGCTATCGCTCTCTCGTATGGCTCTGCCACCACGGACTGGGGCAAAATGCTTCCCCTACAATTTGAATATACTTTAAAAGACGATTTTGTATTTGCAATAGAAAAGTATAATACTAAAAATATTTAAACCCAATATAATTTTATGTTGAAGCTAAGATAATGGAAGACTCTAAATAGTTCAACAAAAAGTCACAGATGATTTGACATACAACTTAAAAATTTCTTGAACTCGTGCCTCCCAATCACACTACACATGAAAATATCACTAAAATAAAATTGTAATAGATCTATCTAATACACTGAAAATAAACAGGTGATAACGTTGTTTATTCTTCAGAAATTTAACTTCTCCCTTTTACGTACATTAGACTTACTCCTGGTCATAAATGTTGTAACTAAGATTGCCCCAGTCAGATTTAAAGGTCCGAAGGTTGTATTTGTTGGCAAGAGTCCAGATGGGATTCACATTCTTTAGTGACCCTACGCCTTCCACCCAGCTGGCACCCATCTCAACGGTGTACCCTCCCACAGTTTTCTTGAGCATTCTTCCGCCGATTCTATTCGTCGCCTCCAATATTACAAAATCTTTAATCCCTTTCTCAAACAAAGTCTTTGCCGCCATTATACCTGCACCAAAAAGTAGCATTAAAACATACCTGAAATTCCTACCTGAAATAAACATTGACACCTACCTGAAATTCCTGCCCCAACGATAATGGTGGTCGCATCAGTAGCATCTGCTGAAGAGGATGAGCAGAGCATTAACGTTAGCACATTAGTGAAGAGAGCAAAATTAGATAAACCCATTCTACACATCTTGCACGTAAATTACTTTCTCTAACGACTATATTGTAGAAACACTACACCGTAGCTTGGAAAGATGTCTCTCCAAGCCAGTATTTATACGTAAAATTCGAGTGTTTTCTTCTGGTTTGTCCACCTAATATCTAAACTTTATAAATTTCTGACATGCTAGCATGAATACAAATCTAATGACTTACCATGTTACAGTCTAAATTATATGAAATAATAGAGAGTATCCTATGCAAGCATGCCGATACGGACTATAATCGACAGCGCTGCAACCGTTCGGATTAATTTGCAGTCTATGAGTAAATCCTTACCTACCATCCATGAATGGGTTACAAATTAGTATCTAATAGTTTGATGATAGTTTTTAATTCATTTTATGGGTAAATGGTCATCATAGATGTGTTCGAACTGCGTGTCACACCTGCTCCATTAAATTTACAAGGATCTAGTTGTCGAACATGTTCTAATAGTTATAGTATTTCTTGATTTAGTGTTCAATATTTTCAATAATAATGTATCAATAGTTGTTTATTTAATGTTAATGTTGATGATGATTACCTATAAGTGAATGAAATGTATTTCTTAGATTTAAAAACAACAAATCATGTGATGCCACATCAACACACCAATAGAACATGACTTAATGCACGACTATTGGTCTAACATTTTTTGGACCTTTTTGGACACCTCAACTAAATGCATGCTAATGTGGCATCCTGTTTGATGATGTGGTCTTGAAACCTTAGATATAAGTAGAGGACTTGACAAGTAAGTTGTTGTAACCCATTTGTGACTGATTTGAAATTTCCAAGTAGGATTTAGAGAAGTGTGAAATTAAGATGCTCAACTACTAGGTCCTCTCCCCTATACCAATTTTGTAGTCAACAAAGACTTAAAAATATATGGGAAAGAGAGACCAGTATTTGGGAAGGGTCCATTTATTGGTATAGTACTTGTGGTTATAATGTTTAATCTTCAAGCATATTTATATTATATAGGGGAGAGGCTCCACTAGTTTTCCATGTACAAATAACCAATCACTATTGCACACATAACCCCTCAATTAATTCCTTTTAAATAGCCAATGTAAAACAATTAAAAGCCTAATAAAGTATTCCACCTACATTAGTACTTGTTCACTTGTGGATGTGTAGTTTCATTGAATGTGGTAAAAATACACGCAATTGCACTTCTAATATAAGACAAGTTGCTCCAAAATGCATAAATTTCTAATTATTCTAAACATTTTATATTCACACATCTTAATGTACAACCTTTTTGTGCTAAATTCTCCATAAGTTCAAGCCCTTATCAACTTGATGGGTTGTCAAATGCACATTCTCCCATACATTATCTCACATCCACATTGGTCGACTCCATTTACTATAAGTATCTTCACAAATAATAGTAGTGTAAGGATCCCCTACTAGAAATTAAAAAATATAATTCACAATTCAAACATGTCATTATAGACTTAATACAAAAATTGCAACTTCAAATTCAAATGATCAAATACAAGTAAAATTAATTTCATTTCAAACTCAAAAACCAAATTAAATGCATTCCTTTTTTCAAGCTTGAATCAATCATAAGAGAGAAATTATATAGTGTCATATTCACAAGGCAATAAATTATCAATTTCCTTTGGGTATGCAACTAATATCCTCTATAAGTTTCAAAGCATCACTAGACATCATGTGCATGTTCTTGAATTTCCCATAACTCTTTAGTTTAGTACTACATATGTCACCATCATCAAATGTAGATATATGATATTTTTAAACCACATTCATACGTGATTTCTCTACAACATTGTAAATTTTATTCCTTTTCAACATTTCTTATTTTTAACATGAAAATCATAAAGAACATTAAAAAAATACAATTTAATGCTTGTGCCCTAGGTTATTTAATATTTTTTCAGGTAGTTGTCTCATTGTACAAGCTTAAGACACATGTCAAGATCTTGTCTAATCATATCTCACAACTTTCCTTTATAAGCAAGGTGTCATATATACACCACAATTCAATCTAGCAATTTTGCATCCATGATCGTAGCATGATATTTTTTCCATTTCTCTCTTGTGGAAATTATTGTAGGACCTTAGAGGTGATCCTAGGGTGTTGAGGAGTTCACCATCAAATCCTAAAAAAATCACATCATTGAGCATGCATGCCACATAACTTATACCAAAATAATAAAAAATATAAAGTTTCTTTTTTCAATGTGTAAAGAATGAAGTGTAAAATATTCTATATACTTTTTTTCAAATTTGATAAATAGATCAAAATTTATAAGAAAAATGAACACATATGTATCTGAGAAATATAGAAATATTAGTAAAATAAATTAAAAATAAATATGTTAATGTATCTCAAATATTAAAAAAATATATGGTTAGAAATATTAGAAGATGTGTGAAAAATTGGTGGTAATTTTATTGAAAACTATTGTTTAATGTGTAACCTAATGACATGCAAGTTGAGAAATGAAAATGAAGGTCGAAAACACATGAAATGAAGGTAAATAAATAGTCCAAACCTATAGAATCATTATCCAAATCTATTTCAAAGAATAAATGGAGGGGGTTAGTGTGGGATCATGATGGGCCAAATAGGGCCTCTAAGTGGCAATGAAAGTATAGAAAAATAGACTTAAGCAACTTAATATAAAAAATTGAATAGGTTATTAACATAATTTAGAAAATATGTAGGAATATAATTTGTAGCAAATTGAATATAGTTTGTAGACTACTACACCTTTTTTGGAAAAGAGTAATTTGATCTGGTAAAAATTTAAAATTTCAATGCAATAGTACTTTAACTTTTGGGAAAAAAAAGAGAAAACCATCTATGATTGTCTGACCACCCTAAGTATGAGAAGAAATAAATATTATCTTTCAAATCATTAAATATAAGTAGATGACACATGCCCAAATGTGGCATATTTTTTTGTAATTTTTTGGCAAGTAAATAATTAGTTATGAATTTTCTAGTAGGATTTTTTTAAAATATTAAAAACTATTTGTCTGGCCACCCTAACTTGGTAAAAAAATTATGATTTTTTTAAGCTATAGTTTGTGAAGCATAAAGTGTGATGCATCTTCCAGATTCAAAAAATGTATAACCCTTTAAAATTTATAAATGTTTTCCAATCACCCTATCAATCAAGACTCTACACATAGTGCATGCAGAAAATCAATAATATTTTTCTATTAAATTCAAAAAGCATATCTTATATTGGTAGAATATTGAAAATTTACTAATTAAACCCTTTTTGTTTCATCAAATTTAGATTAAAAAAAAGTCATTAGCATGAAGGTTGAAGTTGTGGAAAGAGGACAAAGCCTCTAAACACGTTGGGGCAGTTGAATTTTCAAGTTTTGACACCCCCAAGCCAAATCCCAAAGCAATCCTGAGGAAAAAATGGAGGGAAAAAAATTATGTGAAAATTTTGATATCCATTTTTATATCATGAAATTGGATATCCATTTTGAAAAAAAAAAGTGAATATCCATTTCTTAGAAATGGGTACCCTTTTCTATGTCTTCAAAATGGATATTTGTTTTGAAAAACAAAATGGCTATATGTTTTGAAAAGAAAAAAGTATATTTGTTTTGTTGAAATGTGTACCCATTTTTATGTTTACAAAATGGATATCTATTTTGTTTTTCAAAATGAATATTCAGTTTAAAGACATAAAAATGGGCACAAATTTTAATGAAATTGGTATCCATTTTGAAGACATGGAAATGAGTACCCATTTCTCAAAAACAAATATTTGCTTTTTTTTTTCAAAATGGATATCTAATTTGAAGACATAAAAATAGATACTCATTTTGTTCACACATTTTTTCCTCCATTTTTTCCTTGGGATTTGTTTGGGATTTGGCTTGGGGGTGTCAAACCAGAAAATTCAACTATTGCAACACTTAAAGAGATTTCATCCTCTTTGCACAACTTCACATTTCATGTTGACAATTTGTTTCATTTGAATTTGATGAAATGAAAAGGGGTTATTCAATAAATTATCAACATTCTACCAATATATTATATGCTTTATCCATTTTGCAAAGCCTAAAATCCCTCTTCAGTAAAATGGGCATAGCCTTTGTATTTTTTTATCAAAATTTTGACTCTTTTTTTTATGCATAAAAGATTATATTAGATACCAAAAAAAGTATATAATTCATCTATAATGTAGGGTGTGAGATTTATAATTCCCCTTCAAACCCTCATGTACATCTATCCCTTGAAAGCCACATGTAGCCATCCCAAAATTTATAGAAACAAAACATGAAAATGAAGAACTACCTCCCGAGCTTAAACTATTAGACCAACCACTACCAAACACCAACAAAGAAACTAACATATACTAAAACTAAAAGATTTCTATGGAAGATACAAACACATAACATAATACCCACTTCCCCAAACACGACCATACCCACCACCACAAACACTAGATAGAAGCCATTCAATTTGGTGAACTAGTTGAATTCCACCGTCCAATCAACACCTTCAACCAACTCCAACGAGAGAATCTTCTTCAAGAAACTAACACCATAGGCTACAATCTAGCAATGTACAACCAAATCCATACCTTTGAGCTCTAGTAGTCGAGGGTAAACATGAATAACCTCACCCACCACCTTTACCAGTAGAAAATCACGGGCCCACGATGCACCATGACCCAAAAGTGTCGATTTCAATGCCTCATCCAAACTACTCAGAATATCACTTTTGAAGAGATTGCAAATTTTCATTTTCTTTATCCTTAGGAGTCCTTACATCCAACATTGACACCAAAAATCAGGAAGCAATATGGATATTGACCTTGAAGGTCCATTCCCAAAATCATTTTGATGGAAACCACCACCTGTGGATCAATCCTTAGAGGTATCCACTTCAACTATTGGTTGATTATGTGCTTGAAATTTGTCTGCCACACCTTACAATCAAGTTGAATGGGGGTGTCCTATCCAATGCTAACCACGACCTCAAATGAAATCTCCATGATGAATTTGGAGCATTTCGCCATGACTAAACTCATAGCAAACCATTAAGCTAGCAAAGATGACGATAATCTACCTGGCCAGAGCTATTTAATGAAAGTGCTTCCATCAAGTTTATTATGCTATGCATATACCATCGTGCTCGACCAAATTACCTATACACCATCCATCTATCCTAGATCATACTAATACTCCATCGTCCTTTGCCAACTAGGGTTAAAGTCATGATAAGCCAAATCAATGGGATGGAAATCATGATTACCTTGTCTTCCAAATACCAAGGCATGCCATTAAATTATCCTTTTAATTATCAACCTTCAAGCAACTGTAGAGGGGTATGTGTAGGATCATGATGGGCCAAAAAGTGGCAATATGATGAGTATGTCGCTGACGACTTTTTTTCCACACAAAATTGATGAAATGAAAAGGGTTTTTAAAGGAGATTCTTAGATTTCCACCAATATAAAGTATGGTTTACTTTGAATTTAATAAGTAATTATTATTCATTTTCTATTTGAATTATGACTAAAGTATTGATTGATAGGTTGATTCAAAAAACATCTATAACTTTCAAACGGTATCACATTTTTTGAATCCAAAACATGCGTCACATTCTATGCTTCGCATACTATAGGATTAAAAAAAGAAAAATTGAATTTCATAAAGTTTTAACCAAGTTAAGGTGGTCAGACATATGAGTTTTTATATTTTTTAAAATTTGTAATAAAAAAATCATAATTAATTATTTACTAAGACAAAAATTACAAAAAAATAGCATCACATCGAGACATGACTCCTCTACTTATATCTAAAATCTTCTAAAAAAGATATTATCATTTTATTATGGTTAGCGTGGTCAGACAAGCACCTACTTCTTATTTTTTCCTTGAATTTAAGTACAACTACATTGAAGTTTCAAAATTTCACCAAATAGATTTTTTTTCTTTAAACAAACCTAGTAGTTTAGAAACTACATTGAATTTTCTACATATTCTATTCTTACTTATTTTTGAAATAATATAGATAACTTATTCAAATTTTTACATCAAGTTGCCTAATTTTGATTATTCTGAATTTTTTGCCACTTAAGGGCTTGTTTTTTCCATGATTATCTCGCACATACCCAGAGGGCATGGGCTTGATATGAATGCACCCAATTTTGAAGCCACCTCAAGCGTCATGAAAACTCTGAGTCATTGGGAATTTTTCCTTTTAAAACCAATAAATTCCAATGGTTGATGGCCACCCCCAGTTTGAACATCAATAGACATGGTCTCTCCACATCCTTGTTGTGGAGAGACACCCACCCAACCACCCACATCAAAATTTTGACTTTTTATAGGAATTGGAAAGGTAATTTAGATCTCTATGCAATGGAATAGTTAGTGTTTCTATATTATACACAAAAAAATCATTATAATCATTTAACATTTATATTTCCTTTTTGAAACATCAAATGCTCACTACTTTCACATATGAAGTTTTTTTTTCATGATCTTTTTGTAACAATCATCTCAAAATACTTGAAAAAATAGAGAAGTAATTGATAATGAAATGTTGATATTTTATGTGTGTAAGGAGATGAAAAAATATTCATAAATCATCATATCTCTCTATCCCTTTCTCTCTCTCCTTGATCTCTCTAGACCTATCTCTCCACTTGTCCATCCCTTCCCCCCCTCCTCTCTCATTTTCCCTCTTTAGATCTCTCCCTCTCAATCTATTGAGCTCTAGACTTCTTTATCTACCTCTCCATTCCTCCCTCCTTCCCTCTTTCTTTGTCCCCCTATAGACATATCTTTCTCACTCTCTCATTGAGCTCTAGACCTATCTCTCTACCTATTTCTCCCTCCTTCCCTCCCTCTCTCTTTGTCCTTTATATCTCTCTCTTTCTATCTAGACCTATCTTATGCCTCTTCATCCTTCCATCCTTCCCTCTCTACTTAATTAAATCATAAGTATCTCTCAATATCCCTCTAGCTATATCTCTATATCTCTCCCTCTCACCTCTCACTCTCTTTATACCTACCTCTCCCTCCCTCCCTATCTCTCTCTATCTCTCTCTCCCAAGCTCTAGACCTATCTATCTACCTCTCCCTTGATTTCCTCTCTCTTTGTCCCTATTTAGGCCTCTTTTTATTTTAGTAAACCCAATAAATACTATACAACCTAGTCTTCTTCCATGTTTCTTTTTCATAGTAGGGTTTCTTAGATATATAATTCTCTTATATTTGCATCTAAATTTTATATTTGAAACTCTTTGCTTTCCCAATTCTTCATCTCTTTTATATCATTAAATATTTCTCTATTATCTTGATTGTGAAATCAATTTTACTGACTCTACTCATCCTTGGCAACCACATTAGGGTTTTATTTTCACATTTGATACATAATTGATATTTCTGATTTTTCAATAAATAAGTGTACCTTTTGTATTTATTTTTCCTCTATCCCTCTCCCTCTTCCTCTCCCTCTCTCTCTACCTATCTCTTTCCATTTCTTTTCCCCTTTATCTTTCCCAATTCATATCTATCTCTAGAAATTTGTCCCTCTTTCTATCCCTCTCTCCCTATCACTCCTACATAGAGTAGAGATGGAATATGAGAGGGAGATAGAGTGAAGTAGAGAGGGAAGGTAAGAGAGGTAGAGAGGAGAGAGAGAGGTGATATAGAGATATCTAAAGGGATATAGAGGGGGAATGAGGGAGGGATGGAATGAGTGGTAGGTAAAGAGAGAGATAGAGAGAAGTAGAGAGGAATGAAGGAAGGGAGATGTGGAGATAGAGATGTAGGGTTGGATGGATATAGAGAGAGGTAGGTAGATAGGGAGAAAGATGGAGATGGGAGATAAAGGGAAGTAGAGGTAGAGAGAGAATTAAAGTTGGACAGATAGAGGGAGAGTTAGGTAAAGAGAGGGAAGGTGATGGCATATAAAGAGAAGTACAAAGGGAAAGGGAGAGAGAGGTAAGGTGAGAGGGATATAGTGATAGGTAAGTTTAGAGAGAGGGAAGGGTAGAGAGAGATAGGTGTTGAAAGAGGGAGAGGGGAGGGATAGAGAGACAAGGGGAGGGAGAGAGGGAGGGAGAGGTAGGTAATGAGAGAGTAGGATGGGAGGGATAGAGGGATAAGTAGGTAGAGAGAGAGGGTGAATGGAGATAGACAAAAGTAGAGGGGGGAGGTGAGAGAGGTACAGAGGAGAGATAAGGTGAAGAGAGATATAAAGAGATATTTGAAGGGAGAGATAGGGGAATGAGGGAGGGATGGAGTGAGAGGTAGGTAGAGATAAAAAGAGAAGGGATATAGAGAGAATTCAAGAGGGAGGGAGGAAGGGAGAGGCATAGATAGAGAGTTAGGGTGGGAGGGATATAGGGAGAGGAAGGTATATAGAGAGGAAGATGTAGATGAGAGATAAAGAGAATTGGAGACAAAGAGAGAGAGGTAAGGCTGGAGGGATAGAGGGAGAGGTAGGTAGAGAGATGGAGGGTGACCACATTACCTCACTATCTATGTCTCTACTTATATTTATCTCTCATCCATATTTATTTACCTATATCTCTATATATCCCTCCCACCCTACCTCTCTATCTTTACTTGTCCCTTCCTCAATCCCTCTCTAATTCTCTCTATATCCCCTCTCTATTTTCCCATCTCTCGCTTTAGATGCCTCTCTATATCTCTCTTCACCCTCTCTCCTCTCTACCTCTTTCTCACTTTGCCTCTCTACTTCTCTCTATATCCACTCACCCCCTCTCTCTACCCATTTCTCCCTCTATCCATCCCACCCTATCTATCATTACCTACCTCTCCCTCCTCTCTCTCTCCTTGTCTCTCTCTCCCTTTCACTCTCTTTGTACCTCTCTCTCTCCCCTTCCCTCTCTAATCTTTATCTCCCCTCACCTTCTCTCTTTACCTACTTGTCACTCTACTCCTCACCTTACCTCTATCTACCCTTTCGTCTATACTTCTCTATATATCCTCTCATGCTCCATCTCTCTACCTACCTCTCTCTCTATCCCTCCCATCTTACCTTTCTCTCTCTACTTCTCTTTATTCCCCATATCCATCCTCCTCTCTTCCTACCTACCTCTACGTATATCCCTCTCACCCTACCTCTCTATCTATACGTCTCCCTTCCTCCCTCCCTCGCTACTTTCTCTATCTCTCTTATTTGTCTCTCTATACGTACCTCTCACTCCATGCCTCCCTCTTTCCCATGTCTCTCCCTTTAGATATCTCTCTTCTCTCTCTCCTCTCTACCTATTTAACCTCCCCTCTCTACTTATCTCTAAAGAAAGGTAGAGATCAAGATAGAGGGAGAGGGAGAGAATAAATATATATATATAAAGAGAGTTAGAGAGATAGGGAGTTAGTAATAGAGAAGAAGAGATAGAGAGATATAGAGGAATATGGAGATAGAGATATATAAATAAGATAAAGTGATAGAAAGAGAAATAGAGTTAGAGAGGGAGAGATAAAGAGGTAGAGATACAAAGGGATAGATAGAGGGGGATATAGAGGAGGGAGGTAAAGTGGGGGATATATAGAGAGAGGGTAGATAGAGAGATAGGTAGAGAGGTAGAAAGATAAGAAGAGGGGGATAAATAGATAAATATATAGAGGGAGAGGGAGAGGGATATATAATGATAGAGGGAGATATAGAGAGATATAGAGGGATAGGGAGAGAGATAAAGAGATATGTAGATAGAGGTAGAGAAAGATATAGAGGGTATGTGCAGGATCATGATGGGCCAAAATGTGGCGATATGATGGGTATGTGTAGGGTATGTGGCTGATGACTTTTTTTTTACTCAAAATTGATAAAATGAAAAGGGTTTTTAAAGGAGATTCTCAAATTTACACCAATATAAATTATGCTTTTCTTTGAATTTAATAAATTATTATTATTTATTTTCTATTTGAATTACAACTAAAGTCTTGATTGATAGGTTGATTGAAAAACATCTATAGCTTTCAAACAATATCACATTTTTTAAATTTGAAACATGTGTCACATTCTATGCTTCACATAATATAGGATTAAAAAAATGAAAAATGAATTTCATGAAGTTTTGACCAAGTTAAGGTGGTCACACGCGAGTTTTTATATTTTTCAAATTTTTTAATAAAAAATTCATAATTAATTATTTACTTGGAAAAAAATTACAAAAAAATATGCATCACATTGGAACATGAGTCCTCTACTTATATCTAAAATGTTATAATAAAATATTATCTTTTTATTGTGGTTAGGGTGGCTTAATAGACACCTACTTTATTTTTTCCCCGAAATTTAAGTACTCTTGATTAAAATTTTTGAATTTTTGGGTATGTGCGGATCATGATGGGCCAAAAAAGTGGCAATATTATGGTATTTGTAGGGTATGTATTGATGATTTTTTTACCTAAAATTGATGAAACAAAAGGGTTTTAGAGGAGATTCTTAGCTTCCACGACTATAAATTATGCTTTAATTTAAATTTAATAAATAATTATTATTCATTTTCTATGAATTACAACTAAAGTCCTAATCGACAGGCTGATTGAAAAACATCTATAACTTTCAACGGTATCATATTTTTAACCAAACATGCCACATTCTATGCTTCACATACTATAGGATTAAAAAGAAAAATTAAATTTCATGAAGTTTTGACCAAGTTAAGGTGGTCGACATATGAATTTTTATATTTTAAAAGTTGTAATAGAAAAAATCACAATTAATTATTTACTTGGAAAAAAAATTACAAAGAAATATGCATCACATCCAGACATGAGTCGCCTACTTCTATATAAAATATTATAAATTTTTTTATCATTTTATTATGGTTAGGGTGGTTAGACAGATAACCTACTTCTTATTTTTCCCTAAAATTTAAGTACTATTGCATTGAAATTTCAAGTTTTCACTAAATAGATTTTATTTATTTTAAAATAAACCTAGTAGTTTAGAAACTAAATTCAATTTTCTACAGATTCTATTCTTACATATTTTTGAAATAATATAGATAACTTATTCAAATTTTTATGTCAAGTTGCCTAACACTAATTTTTTTGAATTTTTTGCCACTTAAGGGTCTATTTTTTCCATGAGATCCTACACATACCCTTTCACCATATAGATTTTCTTCTTTTTTTAAAATAAACCTAGTAGTTTAGAAAATACATTCAATTTTCTATAGATTCCATTCTTACATATTTTTGAAATAATATAGATAACTTATTCAATTTTTTACATGAAGTTGTCTAACTCTAATTTTTTGAATTATTTGCCACTTAAGAGCCTGTATTTTCCATGATGATCCTGCACATACCCTAGATAGAAAGGAATATTGAGAGAGGGAATCAATAAGAGAGATGTAGAGATGTAGAGATATAGATAGAGACAAAGAGAGAGATAGGGAGATAGAGATAGAGTGGGAAAGAGTGAGAGAGAAAGGAGGTGATAGAGACAAGTAATATAGATAGGTATAAAGAGATAGGGAGAGAGATATGGAGAGAGGGGTATGGACAAAGAGATAGAGATGGGGAGGGAGAAATAGGGTATTTGTGTGTATGAGTGAGAGAGAAATATGTAGATAACTTGATGAAGAGGGAAATTACATAAATAAATAAAGGGAGGAAGAGGGAGGGAGATAAATGAAGAATTATATATATATATATATAAAGAGGGAGTGATGGATAGAAGGGGATAGGGAGAGATAGAGATAGAAAGAGTGAGAGATATGTAAAGATATATATAACCTTGGAAAGATAGAGAAGAAGAGAAAGGGGGAGAGATAGGTAGAGAGGGAGAGAGAGAGGATATATATATGTAAAGGTAGAGTAAGAGAAAGGGGAGATATAGGTGAACATAAGGAAATAGGGTGTTTCCACCCTATTAGGGAGATGGAACACCAAAAGAGGGGAAATGCTCCTCTTCTTACTATTTCACTCATAGTTCATTCAAGGAAAACCTAGAGATCTCAATCTAATGATTCAATTGAGAGGGGAGGGTTGTTATAAGGTCTCCTTGGGTGTGACTAAACAAAGGGGTTCAACCACTAAGCAAGTGCTTAGAAGCTTAGAAAGAAAGGAATGAAAGAAATATGCAAAACCTAACTATATGTCCTAAAAGATAACCTTGAAATTAGAATGACAAATAGAAAGATATAGGAAGGTACTTGGAGGATCAGAGATGATGAAGCAAAATCTAAAAAACATAAATTTTGTTGTCGTTGATGTGTATAGGGACTCATATGCCAAACTGGGAAATCTACTCCCAGTCTAGGGTTTCTAGGAGAAAAAATAGAATTTCACAGTGGCAAGTCTCAATCCACTAAAATTTGGAAAAAATGTTATACTAGGACTTATATATGCCCCAAGTGGTGATTTAGTCCCATTCTTCTTTTTCAAAAATTTAGGATCTCAATTTTTTCTCCTATCTTTGTACTTCCTTTGTTTTCCAAACTTTGCTTCTAGATTTGAACCTGTTAAAATCCACAAAATAAAATGTTGTATTGATTTGCTTATGGGGGGTTTTCCTTATTCAAACCCTTATTTTGGTAATTAAACCTTGATATAAAGAGTAGATATCGAAATTAAATGTATGTGAGAGTCCTAATCTTAAGTGTTTCTAAGATTAGGAGATCTAACATGCAATGAAACCCTACTCTAATGTGCTAGAATATGATGCATGAATGAAACATAAAGATGATGACTCACTTTTGGAGATGTCTAATCACCCTAATAAGCCATAATAATGCATGTACCTTCCTTTAGGTAGAAAATAGAGTGATAATTCAAGATGGTATCACTTAGGAAACAACTCATTAGGCTTGGTTCAATGGCTAGTTGCATCTCCCAAACCTAGAATCCATAATGATTCTCCATAGGGAACCATCATCAATCCTTGATAGTGCTTGATCTTGAATGAAATTGAGTTTGAATACCTACAAATACACTATTATGTTGTACTCCAAGACTTCAAATTTTCTTGCTAGTTGCTCTTGAATGCTTGAAAATATCTCTTGAGGGCTCTTGCTTGAAAATTATAGGATTGCTTAGGTGAAATAATGACTCACAACCTTAGTTTCACTGATACATTTTGACTCAAAATTTGACAAAATTTCATCGAAATTATTCCATCAATTTTCCAACAAACTTTGAAATGTCGAAATTCTGACCTAGCTGATGATGCTGGGTCAGAATTTCAACATTTCAAACTTCATCAAAAAATCGATGAAATAATTCTGACGAAATTTTGTCAGATTTTGAGTCAAAATGTATCAATGTTTTATAGGAATCTCACCTAATTTATTGATTATTAGATTCCAAATTCAAACATTTTTTGAAAATTTGAATTAGAAACCTTAATTTCCCACCCAAACCCTAAAAAAGGGGCCACACAAGACTTGTATTCCCAAGGTGGCACATGGGTCCCACCTAGGGGGACTCATATGCCCAAAATGGAATATGAGTCCCACCTTAGATTTTCAGTATGAGGAGATTTCAGGGTGTTCAAAAATTAAATGTATTTTTTTATTTTTTCAGTGATTTCAATTGAAATAAGTGGGTATGTGCAGGATCATGATGGGCCAAAAAGTGGCAATATGATGTGTGTATGGCTGACAAGTATTTTTTCACCCAAAATTGATGAAACAAAAAGGGTTACTAAAGGAGATTCTTAGGTTTCCATCAATATAAATAATGCTTTACTTTGAATTTAATAAGTAATTATTATTCATTTTCTATTCAAATTATGACTAAAGTCTTGATTAATAGGCTGATTGAAAAAAATCTATAGCTTTCAAATAGTATCACATTTTTTGAATCCAAAACATGCATCACATTCTATGCTTTGCATACTATAGGATTAAAAAAGAAAAATTGAATTTCATGAATTTTTTACCAAGTTAAGGTGGTTAGACATACGAGTTTTTATATTTTTTAAAATGTTGTAACAAAAAATACATAATTAATTATTTACTTGGACAAAAATTACAAAAAAATATGTATTACATTAGTGCATGATTCCTCTACTTATATCTAAAATCTTATAAATTTTTTTTATCATTTTATTGTGGTTAGGGTGGTTAGATAAACACCTACTTCTTATTTTTCCCTAAAATTTAAGTACCACTACATTGAAATTTCAAATTTTCACCAAATAGATTTTTTTTTTTAAACATACCTAGTAGTTTAGAAAATACATTCAATTTGCTACAAATTTTGTTCTTATACTTTTTGAAATAATATAGATGACTTATTCAAATTTTTATGTCAAGTTGTCTAACTCTGATTTTTCTAAATTTTTTGCCACTTAAGGGCATGTTGTTTCCATGATGATCTTGCACATACCCAAGCCTTGGGATTTGAAATCAAGGGTGTTAGGTGCCTATTAATGATGAGTTAAAGGGTCATGAATGCAAGGGTACTAAAATAGGTCCAAATTAAGTGTGACATTTTACTATCTCTAAGAAGTGTGCAATTTTTTACACTACATTTAGCCCCCACTTTAGCACCCATATGATGCTCATATGGATTCATTCATTAATCATATGAGAATGAATCCCCCATTGTAGCTATCTACAAAACTAAAATGTTAGGAACTGCATCCTACAAAAGCAATTTGTTAGTCATTGAAAAATCCTCTTATCTAACTTCTTCTAGAAATCAAATTTGAGGATAGATGTATGATCCCCCTTGATTCTAATTGCTTTATGGAGATGGAATCAAGGTAAAATTCTAACTGCATTGAATTGCATAAGTCGTATCATAGGGTATTTCCAAGTGCCATACAATGTAGTGATAGAAATTTGATGAGTACAAGAGTGTAATTATGAATCCAATGCAACAAACAACACCAAAAATAGAGTTCTCTAGCCCCTAATATTCTAGTTTGAATGATAAAGGACTTTTAACCCTAATATGTAAATGACCTAATTTGAAAGTATATAAGAGTAAAAATTAAAGTGATTTGTGATCATTTTGTCTTTTACCTTTCAATAGTTTAATTTTGGTGGAGAGTGAGTGACAATGCTAAGTGTATGACCTTACGTGCCTCTAAGACTTGAGAGACTACATGAGGAGGTGGCACGAGGTGATCTACAACATATAGTGTGTTGATTCTTCTTGACCTTAGCTTTTTTTTTATGCATATCTAGGTAGATTTACAAGATTGAAAGAAAAAGTCACAAAGCGTCCCTTTTTTTGTAAAGTGTCCCTTTTTTTCACAAAGTGTCCCACTTTTTCGCAAAGTGCCCCACTTTTTCATGAAGTTTCCCACTTTTTTTCAAAGTGTCCCAAAAAAGGAATAAAGTGTTTAAGACCCCTAGAAAAGTACCCTAAAACAACTTTAGCACAATTTTCAATTGTTGATGTATAAATTTTAAAAAAATTAGAATGCTTATAGTGATATTTTTACTTTTTGTATTAGATTCCTCCTTGATCACTACATCTCAGTGGTAAGTTGTTTTGTTTTCTATGAAACATAGTCACAATGTTGTTAGAGGAGGACACAAAGAAACTATGGGATGTAGGTATATATTAGGTGTGCCTCATGCATTCCATGAGATACCACAATGCCATGTTGATGGAATTAGCAAAGAGGTGGGATGCAAATACCTTCTCCTTTCATCTACCCATCGGTGAGATGATTATCACTTTGAGGATGTTCATCATATTCTTTGAGTTCTTATTTGGGGTGAGACTATCCATTTTGTATAGCAATGTTCATGCAGGGATATGAGAGAAGATATCCATTACTACCTTGGATGTTCAGTTCAAAAGGAGATCGTGGGGCCACGTATTAAGTTGCAGTGGCTACTCTACACATGATCACCACTTCTGAGGTAGATTATGATTTTTACCATAGTATTAGTGCTAGCCCTAGATAGTTAGGGAGGACACCTCTAGATGGAGGAATAGTGCACATGATACAGGAGATGGAGTAGCACTAGACCATCTATTCATGGGGTCGCAACATACTGGAACATCTCTATTATGATCTAGGATGGTTCATTTATGAGGAGGTGGAAAACATGGTACATTGTACACTACTATAGGTTTGGTTCCTTTAGCATATCACATGTACTAGGCTAACAAGATTTCCTTCTATATGCACCCTAAGATACCCACACTCTTTTAGTTATCCATTGAGATGAGAATGGTAGCATGGAGATTTGCTATTCTGGAGAGTCGAGTTTGACCATCTAGATTAGGAGATCTTATGGAGACCTTACCAACTTATATCGAAGTGGCTAGATAAGATCCGCCAATTGACAAGGATGTAGAGGGAAAAATTCTTACTAGGGAGAATGACTACGTAGTGAGACCATTCTACTATGATCATGTCATGAGATAGTTTCGACAGGTACAGGTGCCACTAGTAGCACTACCATTTTATAGGTGATCAATGTAGAGTGCTCAGAGGCCTAGAGAAATGAGATGACTCACAATCAATGATGTTGTATCTAGCGATTCAAATGATGAGGATCTCAATATTCCCCCAGTCTCTAACATTGATGATGTGGGTGCTACAAATGCATATGAGTGGTGGGCCACAACATGACCAACTCCAGTATTGCCTATGGATCAGCCTATAGGTTTCACAGGGCCCTTCCAGATCACAAGGATGATGAGGAGGAGATAGGTGAGAGGGTCAGGGCTATAGACTTGTTTATAGATGAGGTAGAGGATTATTATGACAAGGAGGAAAAATTAGACTATGAGGAGGAGGATGAGGATGAGGATGAGGATGAGGATGAGTACAAAGATGATGAGGGAACACTAATAAGTGAGGGAAATGATATAGCAGATAAGATTCAAGTTTCCCATGAGCGAAGAGTTTAAGTTCCCACTTAGGTGACCAAATCATATTCAGTAGCTATAGCACATGCCAAAACTTATGAGAATGAAGAGGTTAGCACATCTTCTACACCTCCTACACATGATGAGGCTAATTTTACATAGCAAGTTGGATACCTAGGTGATGACATATTATTTATATTCATGCTTATGATTTTTATGATTATATATATGTCATGATGTGTAATAATTATCTTTATGATTTCTATCTTACAGGATCCATGAGAGAGTTACATGATCTCTATCGACAGGTTGCCACAAAGATAGTACCTCCTTCACTCACAGATGAGAATTTTGGTACAAATTATTTTCCCCCACCAATAGACAAGTAGCATCTAGAGCTATTTGAGCCTTTTTCAAGGTTGAGAGTATCATACGAGAGTGTTTCCAAGTGTTTCAATGGATAGGTTTCTAGGCTATCAAAGGAGAGAGACCACATAGATCAAGAGCACATGGAGGCCATCATACAAGAGGCAATGGTTGTTGAACGAGCATAGGGCCTACAAGGTGTATTGGATTCTATAGCTTTGTCATGATCACACACTACTGTCTCTCGATAAATCTTCTCTCAACAAATGCAATCACCAGGCCCTGGGGGATTTGACAGTCGTATGCCATAGTAGCATTGTATATTTGATGAGATGTAAACCTTTTTTGATATATATGAGCATTTGTATTTGGTTGTTTACATTTACATGTTTGAGTTAGATAGAAATTTGATTTATAGAATAATCTTTGTAAGACTATTTAATAAATGTCTCCATGATCTAACATGTTTTATGTGGTCTAATTAAAAACATCTTAGTTTTCTTTTAGATGCAACATTATGATTGAGTATGTTATGCTAAATTAAATGCACCTATGATATAATTATAGAACATTGAATGCATATTAGGATCTAATCTAACACAAAATACAAGATTAATTTAAATAGTATGAAACCTAAAGTAACAAACGTGAAACCAATTTGAATAATTAATTTAGTATTCAAGACACAGAAATGATTGTTTTTCAAGAATGAAGCAATGTGAGAGAAATAGCATACTATCTACTAACTCTAACATCATTTCTTTAGCATTCACACTATTCAAGGAGGTTAGACATAGTAATGACACAAATTTTTGGAATTAATAGGTTCTTTAAGAGGTGTACCATCTATTTCTATTAACATATATGCTCCAGACCCATAACTTTCATCAATTTTGTAAGGTCCTAACCAATTAGGGCTGAATTTTCTTTTTTCAATCAGGGTGGCATTAACATTATGTTGACTCTCAAACAACACTAAATCACCTTTATTATTTGAATGATGGATTACATGATCATTGTAAATACATTACATTGTTCTAGAATAAGCTTGGAGATGTTCAAGAGTGTTAATGCATTGTTCTTCAAGCATTTCAAGTTGATGCAATCATTGTTCTTTATAAGTATTGTCATCAATAAGTCCTTGAATATTGATTCTTAGTGAAGGAATCTCTAACTATAAGGGCACTATTTCCTTGGTACCATAGACAAGGTTATAAGGAATATTTTGATTTGATGTTCTAATACTAGTATGACAAGCCCGTTGAAAGGTAGATAATTGTCATTGCTTATGGTTTAGGACATAGAACAACAATCTTCCTCACTCTCTCATTCAAGGAAAACCCTAGAGATCTCAATCTAAGGTATGCAAAGGAGAAATAGATATTGAAATAGGGTTGTAATAGGGTCTGATTAGAGAATAAAGAGGGGTTAGCCACCAAGCTAGGGATTGGAAAGATAATAAATGTAAATGACATTCAAAGTATCATGCAAAACCTAACTAAATGACCTAGGAAATGAAACTAAAACACATAATAAAAGACTAAGAAAGCACAAAGGTGCACCTAGGAGAATGATGAGGTTAAAACAAGCTCCAAAACCTTGAAATGTTTCTATTTGTCTTCCATTGGGATTCATACACCAGTTTGAGCAATTTAGTCCCAGGCTAGGGTTTCTATGCCAAAACTGGAATCTAATATTGTGTGATCTCAAACAACTAAATTCTGGAAAAAGCCCTATATTGGAACTCATATTACACAAGTGGTGTATCAATCCCACTCTAATTTTTTGAAGGGTTAAGAACTAAATTAGGTCTCCAACCTCCATTCTTCCTTCCATACTTTTTTTCAGATCTAAAACCCTGATCTACAACTTGTACGTAACTTTCCATGAAGATGACAACCTTGTGACAACTTGATGACCTTCTTCAACCTTTCCAACTAATCTTCAAAGGATCTTCAAGCCTCAAATCACCTAGATATGCAATCACACGTGTAGAGAGAGAAAAACTTGTTGATTTGTTAGTAAATGGGGGTTTTCCTTGGTCAAACCCCTTTTGGGTAATTAAACCAAATGATGAGATAATGAAATAAGGACCTGAAACATGGACAATGATACCTTGAATGATGTATTGCAAATTATTTCTTGTAAATCTGGAATATAACATGAAGTGCCCATGAAGAATGTGGACCTATATCTTGAACTTTGATATGAAACAATGCTTGTAGATGGATCTTCAATGCTACATTACAACACTAGCTCAACAACATTCTTAATGCATTATGATCTTGACTTGATGATGGATCTTGAATTACTGCAACAAATGATGAATAATTTTTCTCTTGAATTCCTTATAAATTTTCTTGTAAACTCTCGTGACACTCTTGTGAAATCTTGTAATTATAAAATTTCTCTCTTGAAAGTCTTAGGTGAAAATGAGTGAAATAACCATGTATTTATAATTGTTTATGCCAAATTTCCTAAAATTACAACACTACAAGTTGACATTAGATCTAGGAGGATAAAATCCCACCAAGAATTTGAATTAAATTTGGTTTTGGGCCAAATGGGACTCGTATGCCATAAGTGGCATATGAGTCCCATTAGGCTTAGCTATGAGACACATTTTTCCAAAATGCTTAGAATGATGCAAGATTAGGATTAGGGCCCAAAAACCTAGGTGGGACTCATATGGCCAAGGTGGCGTATGAGTCTCAAATCACTAAATCTAGGACACACAACCTAGAAACACCTAAATTATGATTGGATGTTGGTTGATGTCAAGATTATCCTTAGAAAGATGCATTAATTAAGGTTTGTGGGTGCAAAATAAGGCCAAATAAGGCATAAAGAAGAAAAATTATTTAATGACACCCTAGATTAGTGTGAAAGTGTTATGATACACTTTACAATACCATAAATAAGGCACCATTAAGTTCATGTATTTTACAAGGTTACTAAACTTAATGTGAAGGTGTAAATAAATACACTTTACAATATTAAATTAAAGAAAATTTAGGTCTATTTAGCTTAAAAGGGTCCTAAATCCAATGTTAATGTGGAAAAAAAATTATAACACTAGATCAAGGCAGAATTAGGTCCACTTTAATGTTAATCATTCCAAAATTAAGTCATAAATTAAGTTTGTTTAGCTCACTAAGGCCCAAACAGGTGTGAAAATGTAACGAATGACATTTTCCTTTAGTAAATTTAGCCCCCACTTTAGTGAGAGGATCAAATTGCTTCAAAATCACACTAAAGTAGACATTCAAGAGGGGTCCCATTGTACCAATGCGGATGATATAGGATAACCAAAATCAAGGAGGTGGTCGAGTCCCCAAGATCTGAAATCTTACATCAAACTGACATTTAGGCACAAAAGGACACACACAAGGTGTACATTATGTAGCAAAAGAAGATACACAAACATACAATGTCAATGATTAAGAGAAATAAAAAAACAAAAAAAAAAAAAAAAAGAGGTGGATCAATCCTCGACCATTTATCCAACACAATGTGGATCTGATCTAAGTTGTTTGTCCCAAAATGCATGCTCACTTTGAGGAAATGAAACTTTAGGTTGTCTATTGGGTGAGTATCTAAAGGGTGGATTAGTGATAAATCCATGCCTCTATATTGGCTTTTTACTATATAATGAGAAATTCATGCCCACTGTAAACAAATATTTTGGCACTCGAGGTCTTTCTAACACTTCTAGGGTTTTTCACCTAAAAGGGGAAAGATGGGAAAAAGTGAAATGTAAACATTCAAAGATTAATGTTATATGGATGAAATATTTCTAGATGATCTAAATGCAGAAAAATGAAGATATTGATTATTAAGTGAACTAAGAAAATGCAAGTTATTGGAAAACACATTGTGATATGCGAAAATACGTAGAAATGAAAGTAAATTGTAACAAAAATAGATGAAACTGAAGGTGTGCACCCAAGAACTTGCTCGAGGCTGGAAATGACTTCTAAAATGTTGTTGATGCTAAAAATTTTCCCTACTGGGGCTCATTCACCATTCTAGGCAAATTAGTCCTAGATCTGGGAAATTGTTTCAGAGCCCATTTCAGACAAATGGGTATCCAAAATTGTAGAATTTTTTTTTCAAACCTAGAAGTGGGACTCATTCACCACTAATGGTGAATCAATCCACTTTTGAATTTATGAGAATTCAAAAGTGGAAACAGAAGCCCTCAATCTTCTCTTTGGTTCTTAATACTTGTCTACCTCTGAAAGTCTAATTCCTGACACCAAAAGTGACTTTTGTGGATATTTTTCCTTAGTCAATAAGGATATGTCTTCAACAACTTTTTTAACTTTATCTTTAATGATCTCCAAGTCTTCAAGATACTTAAATCTGCAAACACACAAGAAGAGAAGGAGAAATGTTGAATGTTAGGACATGGGGGTTTGCCTTGGTCAAACCCCTTTTTAGGTAATTAAACCAAAATGAAGAAATGATGTAGTGAAGAATGAAACAATGAAGTTAATATATTTCCATTAATATTGATCTTGAACTTCTGCAGCAAAAGATGAAGGTTCTTCCCTTGAATGTCTGAAAAATGATCTTGAATGACTTGGAATGTTAAAACCCTAGCTTGTTTGACTTGAGGAATGATGAATGAGATGAATGAGTTAATTTGTTATTAATTAGTGTTTAGAGAATTTTATTTATAGCCAATCCACCTAATTTACTTGTTAATTTGATCTGTAAGGCCAACATGGAGGAAAATAAAACTTAAAATCCAAGTTTTCCTACTTAAACATAGAAAATGGCTCAAATGGAACTCATTCACCATCAAGGGAAAACAGGTCCCACTTGGATGGGATTGATTTTCTCCTAATGGTGAATGGGTCCCACAAGGGCCATTCAGCTAGAATGTCAGGAAGTAAGGAAATCAGATTTATATGGTGACTTTGTCAATTATTTGATCAAATTATGCTTCAAGATTGCATAATATGGGGCCATAAGGGCCTATTAATGATTGTATAAAGGTCAATTAGGGCTTGGGACATAAAAATAAATGTGAAAGTGTGATTAAATACACTTTACAACACTAAAATGAGGTCCACATAGCCTAGAAATGCACATCTAATGTGAATGTGTAAACCACATTACAACACCAGATTAAAGTCAATTTTAGTTTAAAATCCTTTTATATTAATGTGATAATGCAATTAAATACATTTTACGATGTTGTATTAAGGGGAATATAGGTCCATGAGACTTAGATGCTTGATAAGAGTCTATAAAAGTGTGAAAGTCATTTACAATACTTTACAACACCTTTACAAGACATTGTTAGATGAATTTTATTCAATTTGCAAGGGTCCAAGACCTAATGTAGATGTGTAAAACACCTCACAACACTAAATCAAGGCCTCGTTAAGTCCAATTTATCATTAATTATTCCCAAATCAAGCAAGAAAGAAGGGATACTTTTTCGTGTCCACACCCATGTTTAGGCTTCTCATCATACATTAATCATACCAAAGCTATACCTCCTGATAACTTTGACAGGGCACCGCATAATAATGAACTTCAAGCTTCATGAGGAAAATGAACCTTTGTATGCTTGAAACTCATGAACAAGTAGGATAGATCCATAGGAAAGCAAAATTTATTATGCAAGGTGGCCATATAACAATTGTTGTGAATGGTAAATATTGTAAGGAATGTTCAAAGGGATTTTTCTTAGTTCATGTAATGTCTCTTCGTATGGAACATCATGTCTAATGTCTCCAAGAGAGGAAAAACCAAAGAAATATCACACTCTCAAAGGATATCAAGCCTAATGAAACCACCAAGAAAAGGATGCATTACAAGAATAAATAAAATCACACAATTAAACATGAGTTTCAATGTATGCCCCCACTTTAAGGCAGTTGCTAACACCAGTGTTCTGAGAAATTTATTTAAAGTAGAAGAATACATGGGAGATTATTCGGAAAGCCCTATGCCAAGTCATATGTTTTTGAATGAAAATATGTCATGAAAAGAGAAGGGGTTTCCCCCAAAATGTATAACTTAATATGTCACATGCGAGCCAACTTAAGGCATGTTGTCCACATCCCAAGATTTCTCTTATATATACATGAAAGGTGATCAACTAGCCAAAAGAGACAATGACAAGTGACATACGAAGAAAAGGCTACTTCACCCTTTTCCCTCACTTATTACAGAATAAGGATGAACTAAGATGATTGATTAGAAACATGCTAGAGTAAAAATTAGTATCAATTAGAGGAACAAGGTACTTCAACACAAGGAAGAGCACCACACTCCTTAAGATGTTGAATTTTATCACTTAAATCCTTACATTCATTAGTAGAATGACCATGAACTCTATGATATGCACAAAATGAATTCTTGTAGTAAATTTTATTTCATGTTCTTGGAGGGAGAGATATCAAATGATCTTGGAGGAGTCTTGACAAGATACCCTCTTGATCCCAAGTAGATGTTGCTTTATTTTGTAAAAAATATATCTTTTTCTCAGTAGTAGGTGTCATGCTTACACAAGACTCTTTAGATTGCAATATTTTTTACTCTCCTTTGTAGGAGTGTGTAAAATCTATCAAATTCAAATCATGAGTGCTTTGCATGATGACATTAATGGTAAGCGAGGACTTCTCTATTTTTTTCAAAGGATAAAGATCAAGACCACTAGTTTTTATCAATTTAGGATGCACTACTATTAAATTTAGCTAAAAAAAATATTTTGTAAGAGTGTTGATATTGAGTGAAGGCTTGTTTATTTCTTTTGTGGGACAATAACCGAGACCATTAGTCTTTTCTTACGTTTGAGGCTCTATAGGGACGCAAATACCTTGTTCTATCACACCACATAATTTTCCACTATATCCAAGTTGCTTCATAAGTTCATACCCTTTTCTATAAATATTTTTCATTTCTTTTAGATTCGGTGGTTGTTTATAGTCAAGTTCATCAAATTTTGTTGTGAAATTTGTTTCATTTTCTAAATTGGTTGAGGAGGATGATTTTGAAGGGTCTTCTAAATTTTTTGATGCTATTGCCACTTTTTATTTTTCTTTTTCCTTTTCATATTATTTTTTTATGATCTTGTATTCTCGCATGAATTTTGGTTCAAAATCTAAGGAACCCCAATCATCTTCTAATAGCTTCGTGATTTCCTCAATATGTTTTTCTTTGTCTTTTTGTTGTACAGGTTCTACCTATGTAGTTGGTGTTAATGTTTCAAAGGATATTCCTTTACTTTCTCAATTCTCAAACAACTATTTGGGTTAGTGTTAGCTTCAAGTGGTTACACTTTGTTGTTGTAGACATGCTTTATTAAATAATGAAGAGTAGAAGGCACCCCATTCATTGCATGAATCCATGGCTTGCCTAAAAGGAGATTATATGAAATATCGAAAGGCATAACATGGATCGATGTTTCTAATGTGGCCTTTCCAATTGTAATAGGAAAAGTAATCACACCAAGTGATTGTTTTCCTACATTGTCAAATCCCTTAATTGATAAAGAGTTAGGTTGAATTTTTTGTTTATCCATGCCAAGCTTATGCAAAAGGGATACACTACACACATTAAGGGTAGAGCCATTTTCAATGAGGGTTATTTTTATTCCCAACCTATTATGTATAGCTATTATCATGAGAGGATCGATTTTTTTGTACTTCCAAAGGAAAAAGCTCACTTTGGTGGAAAATAATGTCATCATTCATTCCTTGAATCAAGGTTGCTATTTCATTCGATAGCACACTAGAAGGGATAAGAACTTGTTGTAAAAACACTTTGAATCATATTATGATAATGATGGGATGCTTGAATAAGGTCCCATAATGATATCTTAGCAAGAGTGTTCTTAATTTGTCCGACAAGATCATAATCCTTTCCACTTTGTGAAAGAAATCAAGGAGGACCTGGTAAGATAGGATTAGGAAATGGGAGGGATGTTGAAGTCGTTTATCTTGGTTGTGGATTTTTTCTAGTGTTATATGTATGAGAAAAAATGGTATTATAACTTGATTGATGTGAAACATTATTCTTGGGTGGGTAAAGGATAAGTTCAAGTTTGTTTTGAGTTTGAGGTTTGTGTGAAGGTGGATCAAGAATTAGAGGGTTCAAAGGATGTCCCACAAGGTATGTAGGAGGTCCATTAATCAAGGGGGATCTAATAGAAACTTTCACATTCATAACCTCAATGGTCTTGGTTTGATGTATTTCTAATAAAGGGAAGTCTAGTGTCATCTCTTCGCCATCATCTAAGGAAGTTGGAATTTTGTCATTTTCTTCCACCATGATATCTTCCCTAAGAGGATATTTTTAAGGAGAACAAAAAACTAGATGTTCTTGACATTCAAATATTGGTTATTCTAAAATTAATTCATTGTAAGTAGGGGAATGATCAATGGTTGAATGGTTTTTTTTCAATGATGGAATTCTCTTGTTCAACAATGTTTTCCCTAGGGGAAGAGAGACACATGATATTCTCAAGATTTTCATCAATTTTATTGTCTAACATCAAAGTATCTTCTTCACAACCAGGAGATATACTAGAAGAAGAAAAAATGTGATTGTCAAGATTGTCCAATTTTTTTCTCCTTTGTCCCATACTGTCTTTCAAAATATGATAGATAGGGGAAGAAACATGAAGAGGGTTGTCATATCTTAAAGGTTTGATTATCTAACACCAAAATATCCTCATCATTATACAAAGAGGGGAAGATGTTGGGAGATGAATGTAGACTAGTTGAAGTGTTGTGAAGGTAGATTTCAATGGTTTCCTTTTGTGTTGTGTGATCGTTATGATTACTTATTGTTATGTCCACTTTTTTATTAATGTCTTCCCTAATAGGAGAGGTAAGAGGATAGAAACAACTCAAGTTCTAAAAAATATCATTGATTAGTTCTTCTAACATTGAAATATCTTCTTCACAAGTAGGAGAGATATTAGGAGAAGAATGAATATGATTGTTATGATTACCCAAGGTTTCTTTCACTAGACTAACCTCACTCATACAAGGGATACTAGGAGAGGGATCAATGATAAAAAAAAAGAGTAGAGAGGACCTCATATTCATATGCACTTAACAAATCTTTCTTATAACACTCAACAAGATCTAGAAATAGAACATGAAGTATGATAACTATAGATTTTTTCAATGAAAACATGATGTAATGATTATCGTACAAATTTGAAATGCAACAATGATAGAGAATACATGAAAAAGGATAATCCAATTTTTCAGATTTTCAACATGATAATTGTTTGATTATGCTATGTAACAATGTGAAAATGAAATGTTGTAAATTCAAATGCATGAAATGAATTCAATTAAGTTAGATCTAATGAAATGCATGCAATAGAAACTCAGAAAATTGAAATAGATAACTAATGACAATAAACAAAAGTGTAGAAACAAGGTTTTTAATGTTGTAAAAGACAATAATAGGGCTGATTTGGGGCTAATTCACCTAGAGGGGCATATGAGTCCCAGTTAGGGTTTTTCAAGGGTTTAAATGATGGAAAATGCACAACACAAAAATACTATAAAGTAGCCAAAACATGTACTAGGACTAAATCACCTAGAGGGGTGTATGAGTCCTAGATTAGGGTTTTTGAACCATTTTCAAAACAATTTGTGTGAATGTTATGTTTTCTGGTTTGGATGATGTCTAGAATAAATGCAATTATAGTTTTTAGATGAAATTCAATGATGCAAGGTGAAAAAATCCAACCTATATGCACTTTCACTAATGCAATATAGAAACCCTAGAATACCACAACTAATGCAATCCCTAATGCAATGTTAATTCAAGAAAAATATAGGATGATGATACACTCCAAATCAGAATTAATGTGTTCTAAATATAGGTTAACTAAAATTAAAGGTGGATAATTGTCATTGCTTATGGTTTAGGGCATAGAACAATAATCTTCCTCACTCTCTCTTTCAAGGAAAACCATAGAAATCTCAATCTAAGGTATGAAAAGGAGAAAGATATATTGCAATAGGGTTGTACTATGGTGTGATTAGAGACTAAAGAGGGGTTCACCACCAAGCTAAGGCTTAGAAAGATAAGAAATGTAAATTGCATGCAAAGTATCATGTAAAACCTAACTAAATGACCTAGGAAATGAAACTAAAATGCAAAATAAAAGATTAGGAAAGTACAAGGGTACACATAAGAGAGTGATGAGGTCAAAAAAAGCTCTAAAATCCTAAAACCTTGTTGTTTGATGCCCATTGGGACTCATATGCTAGTTTGGGAGATTTAGTCCCAGACTAGGGCTTGTGTGCCAAAATTAGAATCTGATTGTGTGTGATTTGAAATAACTAAAATATGGAAAAATCCCTATCCTAGGACTCATATGCCACAAGTGGTGTATGAGTCCCACTCTAATTTTTCAAAGGGTTAAGATCTAAATTAGGTCTCCAATCTCTGTTCTCCCTTCCATACTTTGTTTTTCAGATCTGAAACCCTAATCTACAACCTATAGGTAAATTTCCTTGAAGATGAAAACGTTGTGACAAATTCATCACCATATTCAACCTTTCCACTTAAAATTCAAAGGATCTTCAAGCTTCAAAGCACCTATATCTTAAATCTCACATGTAGAGAGAGAAAAACTTGTTCTTTTGTTAGTAAATGGGGGTTTTCCTTGTTCAAAGCCCTTTTAGGTAATTAAACCAAATGATGAGATAATAAAATAAGGACATGAAACATGGAAAATGATACCTAGAATGATGTCTTGTAAATCTACAATATAACATGAAGTGGCCATAAAGAATGTAGATCTAGATCTTGAACTTTGATATGAAACAAGGCTTGTAGATGGATCTTCAATGCTACATTACAACACTAGCTCTACAACATGATTAATGCATTATGATCTTGATTTGATGATGGATCTTGAATTACTACAACAAATGATGAAAATTCTACCCTTGAATGTTGTATAAATTCTCTTGTAGACTCTCTTGACACTCTTGAAAGTCTTGTAATCATAAACTTGATCTCTTGAAAGTCTTAGGTGAAAATGTGTGAAATAATCTTGTATTTATACTTGCTTATGCCAAATTTCCTCAAATTACAACACTACAAGTGACATTAGATCTAGGAGGATAAAATCCCACAAAGAATTTGATTTAAATTTGATTGTGGGTCACACAAGACCCATATGCCAAAATCGGTATATGAGTCCCATTAGGCTTAGCTATGGGACATATTTTTTAAAAGTGCTTAGAATGATGTAAAATCGTGATAGGGTCCCAAAAACCTAAGTGGGACTGATACACTTAGGGTGGAATATGAGTCCCAAATCACTAAATCTAGGCTACACAACCTAGAAACACCTAAATTATTATTGGATGTTGATTTATGTCAATATTATCCTCAAAAAGATTCATTAATAAGGCATGTGGATGCAAAATAAGTCCAAGTAAGGCATAAAGAAGCCCAACTATTTAATGACACCCTAAATTAGTGTGAAAGTGTTAGGATACACTTTACAACACCATAGATAAGGAACCATTAAGTTCATTTAGTTTACAAGGGTCCTAAACTTAATGTGAAGGTGTAAATAGGTACACTTTACAGTATTAAATTAAGGAAAAATTAGGTCTATTTAGCTTAAAAGGGTCCTAAATCCAATGTGAATGTGGAAAAAACATTACAACACTAGATCAAGGTGGCATTAGGTCCACTTTAATGTTAATCACTCCCTAATTAAGTCATAAATTAGGTTTATTTAGTTCACAAGGGCCCAAAAAACTATGAAAATGTAGTAGATGACATTTTTCTACAGTACACCCACAATAAATATGTTAATTGTGTGCTCCAATCCTTATTATTTTTGTTTACTATCTTTCTTAAGATTCGCTCAAGGGTCTCATTAGTCAATTCAGATTGACCATTAAATTGCAGGTAGCATGGTGTTGAAAAATGATGTTAGATGTTAAATGTTTCAAAGAACTTCTTCACGTCATTATTCTTAAATGGTATCCAATTGTCTAAAACAAAAGTGGAAGGAAGTCCAAAGAAATCAATAATGTGTTCCAATATGAAATGACATATTACATTGGTAGTTTTTGAATGAAGGGGAATGATTTCTGCCCATTTTGTGAAATACTCTATTGCGGTAATTATAAATTTATATCTAACAGAAGAAGGTGGTGATATTTTTCTAATAATATCGAGACTCCATACTAAGAATGGCCAAATAGGATCTTGGGAATGAAGCTCAAAAGGATCATGAATTAAATTTCTATGTTCTTAACATTTGCGACATTTCTTAATGTATTCAAAGAAATCTTGTTGCATATGTCTCTAATAATACCCTCTATGAATTAACTTTTGAACTAATGATCTTCATCCAAAATGGCCTCTACAAGCACCTACATGAGCTTCCATAAGTGCTATAGGTATTTTAGATTGTTTAAGGAATCTATAAGCAAAATACCATCAAAGGATCTTCTACACAAAATGTTTGCAAGAATTATATATCTAGACACAAGTTTTTGAAGGTGGGATTCAGTATTCTTAGTTGTCAGCTCAAGAAAGGTACCTTCTTTTAAATAATTAAATATCATGATGTACCATTCACTAGAGCTTTCTATGCTGGTTGATAACACTTCTTTGACCTTATCTTGTATGTATGGTTACATAATTGTATGGATAATGAATGTGAAATATTTTGAAGGATCTTGAGGAGATATAAGGAAAGCCACACTTTCATTTGCATCTGCATTTCAATTATCTTTTTGTGGGATGTGTTAGTGATTTTTCTAGCTAACCTTGGAATCTTCTAAAAGGAATCCAACCTTTATATTCAAAAATCACCAAGGATTAGTGGCCAACACAACAAATAGAGAATTTTGAGGTCTATATTCCTTCACTTTAGGCTTAGTATGACCAAGGAGGGTATTCCTTACTATGTGCATTTAGGACTTCAACATTTTAAGAACACTTCATTACAAATCCATTCTTATTTGATGCAAACAAACTAATTTCACTAAAAAAATGGGCAGATATTTGAGTGAATTAATGTTTATTTTGATAAGAATGTGAATATATTTCAAACATGTAATTCAGATTTGGCAAAATTTTATAAATGTTGTTTTGATTCTAAATCCATAGCCAGATATGTGATTCATTCATTTAATTTCTAAGTAATCAATAAACAACCAGTGCCTCATAAATTGGGTAAATGGAGTCAAATATGAAACAACCAATAATACATTGATTATCCAATTCTAATATATTTAAACTATCTCTATAATGCTTTACATTGCAAAGACTCACATTATCTAGACACTACTTCTTACCAAATCCTTGTAAATTCTCACATACCCATGACTTCTCCTAAGCATTTTTACTTAATCCTTTGAGTTAAAGCACAAAAATCAAACCACACATTCAATTGAACAATTAATGATAGATGAAATGATCTTTGATAATTTCATTTATAACCTGTGAAAATATACAAAGGAGAGAATGTGATTTGTATTTTGAATTCTATTCCAATATTAATAATCGATACAAAACTTATTAATATTATGATCTATATGACTAGTACCCAAGAAAATTTTCCACTGAATCCATTGAGCATTCAACATTATCATTACTTACTATAATCAGCTTATACCTAAGATGTAATGGACTTAAAACTTAGACCAAAACTAGTTTTTTACATCGAGCCATGAAATCCCTTTTATAACACAAGGGAGTGACAAAGTATCTAACTCAAGATGAAATTGCATTTCACATTCATTTCAAAATTCATTTCATCAAGGTTAATTTCCCAAACCATTACATTTAATCATTTCATGATCATGAGAAAAGCAAAAATCAAAATGAGCACTAACCCATTTGTTAGAGATTCCACACAAGCCTTCCAAAAGGGATCAATGAAATTGGTACATTTACAAATACTAGGTTAACCACCATCATGAGTATCAACATAAACCCATGAACTAGTCACCATCAAAATAAACCAACAAAACTCACCATTTAGAAGCCACATCATCACATCACCCATAAAACCAACACCATTAGCAAAGGAAATGGGTGCTATTTGGCCTTATCAACCGTTGAATAACTGCCCTCGTTGGGTCTTATAATAGAGAGTGGAGTTACAATCACAATCTCATCCTCTGAATCATTGTAAGACACCAAAGGAGAAAGGCTTGGATTAGGGCTAGGGCCAACTTCTCCTTCTCTAGAAGAACTATCAGAAACTAGGATAGGAGCAATGGGTTTCTCAGAATAAACCCTAGGACCTGAGCCAAACCTCATTAATTCTTTCAGAAGCAGAGGTCTCTTCTTTGTCTTTTCAATCAGTTTTTGTGATACAATCCTACTCCTCAAAGCATAGGTGTTGCGAAAAACCACCTTCTCATGTTTTTTGTGTATACACTCCTCTTCTTCTTCATAATAACTAATACCTTAGACAAGGGAGGTTTATCTTCCAACATGTATGAAATTGGGTCTTGCATACTCAACCTTCAGGACCTCTGAACTAGTGCAACAAGAGTGCTTGGTTCACTCATCCTCTCAGAATACCACAATAACTAGTGCTGGTGATGAAGAAAAATAGAAACCATAGTCTCTAGGAAACCCATGCGTATATGCAACACAGACACCTCAAGACCCAAATTGTAGAAAAAAGGGTCAAGCCAAAATTAGCAATATGGAACATACACACACCAACACACCAGATGACACTATGCCACCACCTTGGTGATGCTTACACCTCAACTTTTATAATTATCCCGCTCATCGCCACAAAAATTAATTTCACACTCTAGCTAATTTTTGAATGAATTGATCATGTTACAAAAGTATTCATTAAATAGAAATATGTAACCTTGGCCAACTGCAATTAATATCCATCTCAGCTTGCTCGCATGAGTAGAAAACTCAATCACTACATGTCCAATCTCCACTATTAATCACTGTAGATTTAAAACTTGATCAACAAGGAACATTAAGAGTCACCACTTTCTTTATGGACCATACCAAGAAATAGTGAGGATATGCTTTAAAGCGGCCATGTTTCCATCTGCATCCTTACTAGATCATCCTTACCTTTTCCACTGTCGATCATTTGAACTGTGGAGAAATCCCAACCACATCTTTCAGGCATCACCCATTGTTGGTTTAAAACACATTTTGGAACATCATCATGCGATGGCTTTAGACATAGTGATGAGCTACTAATTGTTGATCTAACCATCAAAAGACTTTACCCAAAGATCTTCATTCTACATCACCCATCGTAGGTTCCTTTGCTAACAATTTTCCCAAACCAACAATAATGCAAGTGCCAACGATGGGTTACAAGAAGTAACCACATCATTGGTCATGAGTTATAATCCCTCAATAGTAACAAAACACCTGACTAGTGATTAACCTCAAAATAGGCAATAAGTCAAAATTTCAATCACATCACCAGTCAAGTGTTACCCTCCAATTGGGAGGGTACAACACACAATAAGTAATGGAAGCTCTCAGATGTTGAAAACCATTCATCGCTTATCACTAGTAACCTCCTCAAAGTAACAAAAATGTCGTGTGATGGGCAAAGAACCAAGCTTAAAGGGAAAATACTACATTTCTCATCACATATTGCTTTATAGTAAATGAAGTACAACTCGTGACAGGGGATAAGCCCATGTAATAGACCTTAATAGTGTTGTGGTGGAAGGGCATCACTTGTGAAGGGGGAATAATCCCATGTAATAAAACTGAATAGTGTTGTGGTGGAAGGGCATCACTCGTCATGTGTTGAGTATAACATTCTAGAATAGAACCCATGATGAGCGATAAAACGTGAGTGGCACTTCCATAGAGTATAAAACCGCACGTGCAAATAAGTTGCTCATAAGGAAAGTGTTTTCCTAGGTGCAACCAGTGACCTAAAATATGGGGCCAGTAAAGAATGGTAGCGAGGGTCATAAAATTCTACTTAGTTCAAATGGTGACTTAACATAGTTGGTCAACAAGAAAACATAAGCCAATGAATGGATTAAGGGTAGAAGTGAACTAAGTGGCCAATGATATTGAAGAATGAAAACTCACAGGCTTCAACATAGCATCAGTAGAATGATGAAAATTAGGGTTCCACTAGTGGCTCCGATTGGGGGTGTATGCCTCTCATAGGCATAGCAAGAATCTAGATTCTCTAACAGAGTAGACCATACTCTCTCAATTGGAGGCCTAATGGCCTCCCAAAACTTAAAAGGAGATCTTTCCTTTATCAAACACCTTGTTCTGCTTTGATCTCAATGGATCTAGATCTTCATTATGCACTCCTAAGCAACTAACTCCACCATAGCTGACCACATCCATATCCCTTATCACACAATTATTTTTCTCTTTATCCTATTTTATTATAGGCCCATCCAAATAGATTGGAAAACTAAAACTTTCATATTCCACCTAATCATTGATGGAAACATTATCTTCAATTTTCCAACAAGTTTGAGATATTCAAAAACACCCTATTGAAAATAATAGCCAACCTCTCCAAAGGTATTTGAGTAATGGAGTACAAGTATAGGATAATCTAAATTCTATCCCACCCTAATATCAATTTCTTCAGGTAGAAGTAGCCCTGTGATAATATTCATAAGATATGGAGCTTCTACAAAATATTCAAGTGCACATTCATACTATCATCTTTCCTGATCCCATTTATACCCCTGTGTCCCCTTTCATATGAATCACACAATCCTGTAGAAATTACATAATCTAGTAGTTCAAAAAATTGTCTCTTATTAACACCACCATTGCATTCAATGTGAGTACCTTTATTTTCAAGATCTTCTCCACTCTCTGCTACTTCAATTGTATCATACTCTTCATATATGTAAGTATCACCTGCCAAGCACTCATCAAAATATTCAACAAAAAGGGTATTATTTCTACACTAGCGAGAGCCACTATCTATTATTTCCCATTCTGATAAAGTTTCTTAATATAAAGGGTTTCCCCATGACTTCATTGTTGTCATGGAAATCTTCATCTTCTCAACATGCAATTCAAAATCTTCCATATCATCACTATATTCTAAACTATCACAATTACTGGAATAATATACAGATGAACTCTCCCTTCTACCCACATCATTAGTATTTAACCCCTTCAAATCATTATCTAAGGATTCATCATCACATAAGTTGGCAAGATTGTTGGCATCATTATTATGTGATAACATTAATTCAGAATCCATGTGCTTTTCATAATATGCTATAGGCTTATTTGAAAATAGAAACCTTTTCCTATCCACAAGCACCTTATACTCCTCTCCATTTTTATTTAATGTTGGATGTTGTGGTTGTCATTGATTTCAACACTATTAGCATTAATGCATTAGAAGCTATATATGTCGAGGATATTGAGAAAATTACAATTGAATGAGTTGCAGGTTGTCAGTGGTGAAGTGAAGTTCAGTCTATTGGTGAGTTTAGTAAGTTGATGACCAGAATTTGTGCACTAAAGGGTTTGTTTTAGAGTATATCTAGTATATCCACATCAAGTTTTAGAGATCTACATGAAGATTTGATCGAGTTATGAATAGTTGTGTTCTAACAATTTTTTTGTTGCTTCAGTTCATGTTCCTGAATGGAGATTATGTGATTCTAGAAAGTTCAGTTGTTTTGGATGCTTCTTTGGTGATTCATGATGTTTTTGGATGTTTCTATATCATTCTCTATCTATGTTACATGTCTGCATTGATCGCTATGCTCGGAATTGGTGATTTTCTCTTACGTGTTCATGTTTTTCATTTTCATGGCCGATAGGGTGATTGTAGCATGTTGTGGATCTTCAAGGAATAAATTTTGAAGGTGGTTCATGTATGAGGATGTTATTTTGGGTCCTCACTATGTTTTGGCTGACTTTGGTTGGTGCACATTGAAAATTGTTATAGATTTGGGCTGACAATTTGTATATGTTGTATTATTTTGTTAAAGTCGGCATGGAGATGTAATTCCTAAATGTGCATATATATAAGCGATTGTTTATTCCATTTGAATGTGGTGTGTGTGAATAATGTTCTAAATCATTTTAAGGTAGAGAAGAGTGTGAAGAAGAGTGAAGAATTGTTCATATGCTTAATCAAAATTGTAATCAAGCATTAGCAGATGTTATTTTTTCAGTTCAAAATCCTATGGATGCAATATGAATGTTTCTGTAAGATATTGTATCTTCCTTTGGGTAGTAAGCCTTGTTGTAATTGAGAAGTGAGCTCTAGGTAGTGTTCCTAAATGCATGTTCATTCCCATTTATTATTCTTATAATTAAAATTAATAAGGTATAATCTTGTGGATTGACCTTGACCATGGTTTTTCCCCTAATAGGGTTTCCACATAAAAAATCTTGGTGTTATGTGTGTTTTTGATGTGTTGATGATTTGTGATTTCATGGTTATTAATTAGATATGAGAATAAAGGTTAATGAGTTTCATAAGTTTTGAATTTATGTGACAACTGATTCGGCCCCCATCTCAGTTATCTTCCCTTGTGTTACCAGCAATTGGTATCAAAGAAGGTTCCTTGGAAAAATTTTAACAACTTGAGGTAATTCAGGATGGCGACATACAAGAAAGATAGTCTGAGATTTGATGGAAAAAATTATTCTTTGTGGAAGACTCGAATGGAGTGTCATCTAAGATGCATTGGTGAACCCTACTAAAGCATTACAAGTAATAGTTATGTTATTCTACGGAATGGTCCTACTACTACTGTTGAGATTAGGGATGTTGAGTATAATATCAGGGCTAGGGAAGAATTATTGAGTGCTTTGACTAATTTTGAGATGAAAAATGTTATGGATCTGAAGATTGCTTATGAGATCTGGAAAAAGTTGAAAACTTTGCATGAAGGTGATGATAATGTGAAGATTGCTAAGCTACAAAGTCTCAAAGGGAAATATGAAATGTTGAGAATGGGTGATGATGAGAATATTACTAATTTTATGCTAAGAGTGAATTAACTTATGTGTGGTATCAGATGTGCTAGTGGAAAGTTGGAAGAATAAGAGATTGTTGCTAAAGTGCTTAGATCCTTTCCTACTGCATATAAATTCAAAGCTACAACTATTGAAGAGCTCCAGAATATAAAAAATGTAACCAGAGATATGTTGATTGGTAAGCTTACTACTTTTGAGTTGAGTGAATTTGGTGATGCCCTTCCTACAAGAGAATTTGTATTCAAGGCTAATACTTCCAGAAGAGATAAGCATAGATATTATTTGGGTGAAATTTCTTCTAGAAAGGTATTCAAGTATGAAGAGGAAATGAGAAAGATTGAAGAAGAAGAGAGAGAACTAGATGAGCTTGAAGCACTTATTGTCAAAAGAGAATCCAGAGGAGAAGGTAAGTATAAAGGTATTTTTCTTATTAAATGCTTTTCTTGTAATAAGATACGTCATTTTGCATCAAGGTGCCCAAAAAGAGTTTCTAAGTCAAGACCTAACAAGCCTAGATTTCAAAGAAAATTTTATTATGTTGGTGATGAAGGTGTGACAGATGATGAATTTGATAAAGGAAATGGAAGTGAGGATGAATGGGTATTTATTGCTATCAAGGAAAATAAGCATATGTCTACTGAATCTGCTAGTTGTACAAATGTGGATAAATCCCTAGCTACTTGAGTTGAAGAGAAAGATGAATGGGTGGTTGATAGTGGATGCTCTCATCATATGACAGGTGATAAAAGTAAGTTTGTGAGCTTGTAAAAGTATGATGGTGGTGTTGTAAGATTTGGTGATGACAAAGCTGGTGTGATCCATGAAAGAGGATGCATTTCTCTTGATGGTAAGCATAATATTGATGATGTCCTATATGTGGAAGGTTTGAAGCATAATCTTTTAAGTGTTGGATGGATGGTCGATAAGGGATACAATATTTAGTTCAAGGATGGAAAGTGTATAATATTAGGGATCTCTGAAAATTTGATTGCATTAGGTACAAAATAAAAGGTAATATCTTTCACCTGAGTGTTGCTAGTAAAAGTTGTTTGATTTCTCAAGTTGATGAAATTTGGTTGTGGCATAGGAGAATGTGTCATGTTAAATTTGACATTATTATCAAGATAAGTTCTACTAAGGTTGTGAGAGATCTTCCTAAGTTCATGAAACCTACTAATGTCATATGCAAGGAATGACAATTAGGGAAGCAAACTAGAATTTCATTTTAGAGCAAACAACATAGTTCAAATGAATTGTTGGAGCTTGTGCATACTGACCTGTGTGGTCCTTCTAGAGTCAAAAGTTTACAAGGCTATAGGTATGTCATGTTACTCATTGATGATTATTCTATAATGATGTGGGTTACTTTCTTAAGGGAGAAATCAGAAGCACTAAAAAAGTTCAAGAATTTCAAGGCTATGGTTGAGACAGAGACAAGTCTGAAGATTAAATGTTTGAGATTAGATAGAGTTGGCGAATTCACTTTTGGTGAGTTTAATTCTTTTTGTGAAGAAAATGGAATAAAGAGACAATTATCTGCTCTACTAACCCCTTAGCAAAATGGAGTTTTGGAAAGGAAGAATAGGACAATTCAAGATGCTACTAGAACTATGATGTTGGAAGGAAATGTTCCTCATATCTACTAGAGAGAAGTTGTGAGTACTATTGTTTACACTCTCAACTAGGTATAGATCAAAGGTGATACTAGTAAGACTCCATTTGAGCTATGGTTTGGTCACAATCCTACTATTAGGTACTTCAAAATATTTGGGAGTAAATATTTTATCAAAAGAGATGAAGATATAGGAAATTTTGATGCTAGGAGTGATGAAGGAATCATTCTTGGTTATTCTACCAAAATAAAGGCCTACCAGTGATACAATAAGAGATTGAGGAAAATGGTTGAAAGTGAAAATTTCAAGGTTGATGAAGACTTAGCTAGACCATCCAAAACCTGTGGATATGATTCAGATGATCAAAATGACAATTCAGGAAAGAAATTTTAGTCTTCAAATCAAGTTCAAATCATTCCAGTGAATCAAGAAAATCAAGAGGAAGGAGAAACTAGTGAAAGTGCAAAAGAGATATTTCAAGAGCCTAAAGTTCAAGAGCATCCTAAGACTCCAAGGTATGTAAGATTAAATCATTTAGAAGATCAAATTATAGGTGATAAGAACAAAGGTGTCTAGACTAGGAGAAAGATTTTAGAAGAATATTGTTTGATTTCAAAGACTTGGCCTAATAGTGTCAATGAAGGATGTAAAGATGAACATTGGGTTAAAGAAATGAAAGAAGAGCTACAACAAATTGAAAAAAATGATACATGGATTCTTGTTCCTAGACCTAAGGATAAAAATGTAATTAGAACTAAATGGGTCTTTAGAAACAAAATGAATGAGCAAGGTGAAGTTGTTAGAAACAAATCAAGACTGGTGTGTAAAGGATATTCTCAAATGGAAGGAATTGAATTTGAAGAAACTTTTTCCCCTATTGCTAGGATTGACGCTGTGAGATTGTTTCTTGCTTATGTTGCTTACAAAAACTATAAGGTTTATTAGATGGATGTCAAGTCATCATTTCTAAATGTTGAATTGGAAGAAGTGTATGTTGAGCAACCTAATGGATTTCAATTGACTGATTAGGGAGATATGGTTTGTCAATTGAAGAAAGCATTGTATGGACTTAAGCAAGCCCTTAGAGCTTGGTATGCCAGATTGGACAAGTATTTGTTGAAGCTTAGATTTAACAAAGGTATTGTTGATGGAAATCTACATTTCAAGATTGATCATAATAAATATTTTCTTGTGGAAGTCTTTGTTGATGATATCATTTTTGGAGGAGATGATAGTTTGTGCATAAAGTTTGCTGATGAGATGCAGTGAATTTGAGATGTCAATGATTAGAGAGATGAAATTATTTTTGGGGATTGAAAATTACTCAGCTAGATAAAGGGATGTTCATATCTTAGTCCAAGTATGTGAAGGAATTTATGAAGAAATTTGGTATGAAAGATTCAAATCTAGTTGGTACACCCATGGTGACCAGATGTAAGTTGATAATAGATGATTATTCTCTGAAGGAAAATCAAAAAAGATACATATCAATGATTGGTGGATTGCTTTATTTGAATCAAACTAGGCATAATATCATGAATGTTGTATCTATTGTTGCAATGTTTCAAGCTAATCCTAAGGAATCTCATGTGACAGCTGTGAAGAATATTTTCAGATAGTTGAAGGGGACAATTGATTTTGGTCTATGGTATCCTAAAGATGATGATCTTACTTTGAGTGCTTTTACTAATGTTGATTGGGAAGGATTTGTGAATGATAGGAAAATTACTAGTGGTAGCACATTTTTCTTGTTAAAGAAGTTGATTTCATGGTTCAGTAAGAAGAAGAATGTCATTTCTTTATCTATTGCAAAGGAAGAATACATTGTTGCTACTAACAATTGTACTCAATTATTGTGGATGAAGCAGATGTTGAAAGATACCATAGTTTTGTATGATGAGCCTATTGCTATATTCTGTGATAATTCAAGTGCAATTAACATTTCTAAGAATTCGGTGCCACATTCAAAGATCAAACATATATCTATCAAGTTTCACTTTTTGAGAGAGAAGGTGAGTGAAAAGGAAGTCAAATTGGAGTATGTGCCTACTAAGGAATATATTGTAGACATATTTACCAATCCATTTCCTAAGGATACTTTTGAGGGAATTTAGGGGTGATTACCCATCCTAATAAGAACTAAGATGCATTTCTTTGCATTAGATTTTGCACTTCATAGTCATATCTTGATCTGGATTAATGTTGTGGTGGCTACTACTCAGGGGAAGTAGTCAGATGTTCAAATATGTGGTTCAAAGCTTGTATAGAAGAGTTCTTTGTAATTCATGTCAAATGGGGAGAAGAGTCATGTGAAAAAATATTAGCTATCTAGGGAGAAGAATCATGTGAAATATTTGAGGAGAAAAGAGTCAAAACCTAAGGGGGAGTAAGTGCTAAGAGAAAGTTGCATTGATGGTTTTTTTTTCACATCATGTGTTTCCATCAATTCCAAAGGGGGGGATTGTTGGATGTTGTGGTTGTGTTGTTGATATGTGGTTTTCATTGATGTCAACACTATTAGAATTAATGTATTAGAAGTTGTATATGTCGAGGATATTGAGAAAATTGCAATTGAATGATTTGTAGGTTGTCAGTGGTAAAGTGAAGTTCATTCTATTGGTGAGTTTAGTACATTTATGATAAAAATTTGTGGACTAAGGGGTTTTTTTTTTAGTATATCTAATTTATCCATGTCAATTTTTAGAGATTCGCATGAAAATTTGATCGAGTTATGAACAATTGTGTTTTGACAGTTTTTATGTTGCTTCAATTGGTGTTCTTGAATGAAGATGATGCAATTCTAGAAAGTTTAGTTGTTTTGGATGCTTCTCTGGTGATTCATGATGTTTTTGGATTTTTCTAGATCATTATCTATCTATGTTTCACATCAACATTGATCGTTGTGCTCACGATCGATGATTTTCTCTTGTGTGTTCATGGTTTTCATGTTCATGGCTATTAGGGTGATTGTAGCATGTTGTGAATCTTTGAGGAATAATTTTTTATGGTGTTTCATGTTTGAGGATGTTATTTTGGGTCTTCACTATGTTGTGGCTGACTTTGGTTGGTGCACATTGAAAATTATTATAGATTTGGGCCGACAACTTGTATATGTTTTATTATTTTGTTGAAGCCAACATGGAGATATAATTCCTAATTGTGGATATATATATATAAGAAATTATTTATTCCATTTGAATGTATGGTGTGTGTAAATAATTTTATAAATCATTTTAAGTCATAGTAGAGTGTGAAGAAGAGTGAAGAAGTGTTCATGTGCTTAACCAAAACTATAATAAAGCATTAGCAGATGCTATTTTTTTAGTTCAAAATACTATGGATGTGATCTGAATATTTTTTTAAGACAGTGTGTCTTCCTTTGGGTATTAAACCTTGTTGTAATTGAGTAGTGAGCTCTTGGTAGTGTGCCTAAATTAATGTTCATTCCCCATTTATTATTCTTATACTTTTAACAAGGTATAATCTTGTGGACTGACCTCCACCGTGGTTTTTCCCCTAATAGGGTTTCCACATAAAAAAATATTGGTTTTATGTGTGTTTATGATGTGTTGATTATTTTTTGCTTTCATGGTTATTAATCATATCTAAGAATAATGGTTAATAAGTTTAATATTTTTGAATTTTTGTGACAACTGATTCACCCCCCCTCTTAATTGTCTACTCTTGTGTTGCCAACATTTAACTCCTCTGCTTCATGTAGATAATTAGGAATAATAAGGTTAGAAGCATGTGCATTAATTTTGAATTCATACTTAGTACCAATACATTGAATACACATATGCTTATCTTTAATCTCTTCATCATTCACATAATTGATATGCTACATTAATAACAAACCTTCATCACATTCCAAATTTGCACTAAATAAAATTTTATCATTTAATGAGGGACAAGTGATCTCAACAAAATTTATATCTCTACACTTTCTAGGTGAATAAAACACCTATAGATCATCCTTATAGGAACATTCACAAGCATAAAAAAGATAATCACATTGACTAGCATTATAATCTTCATCACCAGAGGATTCGCCATAATATAGTCCATGCTCAGATTTTTCAGAGTGATCGCCTGAACTTCTATCTTCATTGTCCTGATTATTGATTTGTGATGAAATGTCATCCATATTATTATCATTTTCACCGGTCAAAAAATTAAATGGAATGATATCATACATCTTTCTCAGCTCTCCCTTTTCTTAAATATCATTAGGAAAGCACTCATACATATTTACTTTATCATCATCCCATGTATTCTCTTCTTCAACAATGCCATTTTGCTCTACTTTTTGATTATTTGCAAAAGAACAATTACTGTCTTTATCTTGGGAGTATATACTTTGTGCACATTCATATGTGATAGATTCCATAACCTTTATCCAATCAGGTGTTTGATTTAGACAATGGGGCCTGAATTCTTTGTGCAAAGCACCTGACCTAGACTCATAAATTTTACAAAAAAAATCAATGCAGGAGGAGTCTTTAGGTCTGAAAGCAAGAGGAATTTCTATTAGGGCATCCAAGAATCTCAAAAATAGTTCATATGGTGATTCTTCCTTTAACATCTACATTTTATACAATTTCTCAATATATGAATTTTGAGCAACATCACTCAAACTTTGTTGATGTTCAACTTGGGGCTCACTGTGATCATACTTTGAGGATGGAGAAATCATAACAGTACAAGCATTTTCATCTTGACCATCATTTCCATTGTCTAATTCATGATTTTTATTTGCATGAGGTGTACTAAGAGGACCAACACTAACGTCCTTTTCCCTTTCATTATTAAGTACTTCAAATTATTCTCGATATCCATAGCAATTTGATATGCTTGGTGTAATGTTGCAGGCTCCTTGTCTCTTAATATGTAACTCATTTTTGTGTCAAATTCTCCCAAGTACATGACCAAACATTTAGCATCATTTGGTATGATATTTTCAAGGATCTCTCTTATTGTCTTTGCAAAGCAAAGATTGAATGTAGGGACTAATTCATCTTTATTTTTATGGATATCTAGAAAGTTCTTTCTCACTACACTTGGATTTACCCTTTCACCAAATTGTTCCATAAAAATTATCTTAATTTCATTCCAAGAGTATATAGAGAATTAAGGTAGGAAAGAAAACCAATCTCTGGCATCCCCCTTCAAATATTGTACAAAAAAATTCATAATCACATCTTCAAAATATATCTCATAATCTCCCATTAAATTTCCAAATTCTTGCAAGTGTTTACTTGCTGACTCTGACTATTCTCCATTAAATTTTTGTAGTGTGTCCTTGATCTTGGGTGGTACAAAGTCTAGAAAACCACAAACATTATTGAAATTTATGGCCCTATACCTTTCATTACTAAAATTCCTTCAATGTGATAGGGGGCATTCATCATGTGTGATTACATTCATTTTTTGTTCCAAATGCAGAACTTGACAAGACATCTTGCTCTATCCTTTGTAGGTTTTTGTCAGTATCATCAAAAGGTAACCCAAATTCCTTTTATGGGTGTAATCCCTTATGATTTATATATTTTAATTTTTCTTTGCATAATATTATTCAACAAGTGACATTCATGAATATGACAGACTTCAACATTTACTTCAAATGTGCTTTAAGATTATGAAAAAATATCATTCCTTTCCCTTTTTTAGTGCTATTTCACCAAATTGGGAAGCATTTATGGCCTAAATCTTGAAAATTATCACAAAGTATCTGCAAATATAAAAATATTTCCTCAGATTCATGAGAATGCCTAGAATTCTAGAGCATCTTTTCACCTTTAATCTTGAAGCGTGCAAATATGAAACTTTATCATATTCCTTATCAGGTTCTTTAAATCAGAGTCACCACCTCTACTTATGATGATTATGTTTCAAATTAATTGAAACAACTTCATAGTAAGTCTAGTTCTAGGTTTACTCCACCAGCAGAGTCATCTTCAATTTTCTCACTTTGCTGCTACAAATATTTTGACCAGGTTAAAGAGTTGCATAATATTTGAACTAGATGTCCAAATTTATCACCATATGACTTTGTACTAAAACCATCTCCAATTGGAGGATGAAAATATTTGTCCCCAATAGAGTCACCATTCTGTTGGTGATTTTTCCAACTAACCTTGGAATATTCTAAAAGGAAACCAACCTTTATATTCAAAAATCACCAAGGATTAGTGGCCAACACAATGAATAGAGAAATCTGAGGTCTCTATTCCTTCACTTTAGGCTCTATAGGACCAAGGAGGGTATTCCTTACTATGTTCATTTGGGACATCAGCATTTTAAGAAAACTTCATTACAGATCCATTCTTATTTGATGCAAACACACTAACTTCACTAAAAATGTGGTAGATCTTTGAGTGAATTAATGTTTATTTTGCTAAGAATGTGGATATATTTCAAACATGTAATTCAAATTTGATAGAATTTTATAAATGTTGTTCTGATTTTGAATCCAAAGCTAGATAAGTGATTCATTCATTTATTTTATAAGTAGTCAATAAACAACTAGTGCCTCATCAATTGGGTAAATAGAGTCAAATATTGAACAACCAGTAATACATTGATTATCTAATTCCGATATATTTAAACTATCTTTGTAATGCTTTACACTACAAAGACTCACGTTATCTAGACACTACTTACCAAATCCTTGTAAATTCTCACATACCCATGACTTTTCCTAAGCATTTTTACTTAACCCTTTGGGTTAAATAAAAGAAATCAAGCCACACATTCAATTGAACAATTGACAATAGATGAAATGATTTTTGATAATTTCATTTATAATCTATGAAAATGTACAAAGGAGATCATGTGATTTGGATTTTGAATTATGTTCCAATACAAGTAATTGATACAAAACTTATTAGGATTATGACCTATATGACTAGTACCAAAGACAATTTTCCAGTTAATCCATTGAATGACAATTTTCTACTGAATCCATTGAGCATTCAACATTATTGTTTCTTACTATAATTAGCTTATACCTAAGATGTACTGGACTTAAAATTTAGACTAGAATCAATTTTTTTACATCGAGCCATGAAATCCATTTTATAACAAAAGGGAGCAACAAAGCATCTAGCTTAAGATGTAATTGCATTTCATGTTCATTTTAGAATTCATTGCATTGGGGTTAATTTCCCAAACTGTTACATTTAATCATTTCATGATCATGGGAAAAGAGAAAACAAATGAGCACTAACCCATTTGTTAGAGATGCCACACAAGCCTTCCAAAAGGCATCAGTGAAATTGGCATCTTTACCAATACCAAGGTAACCACCATCGCGACTATCAACATGAATCCATGAACTAGTCACCATCAAAATGAACCAACAAAACTCACCATCTGGAAGCCACATCATCACATCACCCAAAAACCTAACATTCTTAGCAAAGAACATGAGTGCTATTTGGAATTATTAGCCACTAAATAACCACCCTCATTGGCTCTTATTACATAGAGTGGAGTTTCAATCACAATCTCATCCTTTGAATCACTATAAGGCACCAGAGGAGAAAGGTTTGAATTAGGGCCAGGGCCAACTTCTCTTTCTTCTCCTGACAAACTATCAAAAACCAGGATAGGAGTAATGGGTTTCTTTGAACAAACCCTAGGACCCAGGCCAAACCTTGTTAATTATTTTGCAAATACAACTCCCTTCTTTGTCTTTTTAGTCAACTTCTGTGAGAAAATCCTGCTCCTCAAAGCATAGGTGATGTGAACAACCACATTCTCATGTTTTATGTGTACACTCCTCTTCTTATTTTGAATAACTGGTACCCCAACCAAGGGAGGTTTACCCTCTGGCATGTATGCAATTGGCTCTTACATAGTCATCCTTTGGGACCTCTGAACTGGTGCAACAGGAGTGCTTGGTTCACTCATCCTCTCAGAATACCAAAATAACCTATGTTGGTGATGAAGAAAAATAGAAACCACAGTCTCTAGGAAATCCACACATACATGCAACACAGACACCTCAAGACCCAAATTGCAGAAAAGGGGTCAAGCCACAATTAGCAATGCAAAACTTACACACACCAACACACTAGATGCCACTATGCCACCACCCTTGTGATGCTTGCACCTTAACTTCTATAATTATCCTACTCACAACAACAACAATTAATTCCACACTTTAACTAATTTATGAATGAATTGATCATGTTACAACAAATCCTCATTAAATAGAAAGATGTAAGGCTAGCTGCAATTAATATCCATCTTAGCTCACTTGTGTGAGCAAAAAACTAAATCATTGTATGTCCAATCTCCACCATTGATCACTGAGATTTAAAACTCGATCAACGAGGCTCATTAAGAGTCACCACTTTCTTTATAGACCATACTAGGAAACAATGAGGATATGCTTTAGAGCGTACATCCACATCCTTACCAGATCGTCCTTACCTCATATGTCATCAATCATTTGAATCATGGAGAAATACCAACGACATCTTTGAGGCATTGCCCATTGCCAGTTTAAAACCTATTTTGGAACATCATCAAACGATGGCTTTAGACACAACGATAAGCTACTAACCATTGATCTGACCATCGAAAGACTATACCCAAAGATTTTCATTCAACATTGCCCATCGTGGGTTCCTTTCCTAACAAGCTGCTCAAACTAGTGATAGTGCAAGTGTCAATGATGCGTTACAAGAATTAACTGCATTGTTAGTTGTGAGTTATAATCCCTCAGTAGCAACAAAACATCCAACTTGAAATTAACCTCAGAATAGGAAATAAGTCAAAAGTTCAATCACATCTTTGGTCTAGTGTTACCCTCCAAATGTGAGAGGGTACAACATGTAATAAGCGATGGAATCTCTCGAATGTTGAAAACCATTCATCACCTATCACCAGTAACCTCCTCAAAGTAACAACATCATGTAATGGGCGATGAACCAAGCTTAAAGAGAAAATACTACATTGCTCATTGCATGTTGCTTTAAGGTAAATGAACTATGACCCGCAACTAGAAATAAGCCCATGTAATAGACCTTAGCAGTGCTATGGTGGAAAGGCATCACTCATCACATGTTGAGTATAACATTCTGGAAAAAAATTGGCAATGGGCAATAAATTGTGAGTGACACTTCCACAGTGTATAAAACCGCACGTGCAAATAAGTTGCTCACAAGGAAAATGTTTTCCTAGGCATAACCGGTGGCCTGAAGGATGGGGTTGGTAAAAAATGGTGGTGAGGGTCATAAAACACCACTTAGTTCAAATGGTGACCCAACACAACCAGTTAATAGGAAAACATAATCCAATGAATGGATTAAGGGTATAAGTGAATTGAGTGGCTAAACCCTAAACCCCAATGATATTGAAGAATGAAAATTCACAGGCTTGAACATAGCATTAGTGGAACGATGAAAATTAGGGTTCCACTAGGATGTTATCAATGGTATATGAATCAAAGGTTTCTAAGAGATCCATTGTGAGATCCTTATATTTTTCATAAATTTCCATGATTTTCCTAATACGACCCGTCTATTTTCTTAATGACTAATTGTGAATCACCGAATATCTTAATACTTCGAGCTCCTTGAGTTAAAGCGGCCAATAATCCAACAATTAGTGCTTCATACTCTAATTTTTTGTTTGTACATAGGAAGTTTAAGCGGTAAGATAAGGGAATAGGCACTAGATCTAGTTCTACACTTAGAGCCATCAAAATATAACTACCATGTATTAGTTTCAATCATCAACACATTATCGTTAGGGAATGAATCAATATTAGGTAACGCTAGGGAAGAGGGAGTGTCAGGTAATTGGTCAATCAAGGCTTGTCCTTTAATTTCCTTTTGTGAGACAAATTTAAGATCAAACTTAGTTAAAACCATAACCACTTTGCTAGGTAATGCAATAAATTTGTTTTAGCAAAACGATGTTTTAAAGGATCAAATTTTGTCATCAAATGTTGGGAAGTTTGTTTTTTTTCGGAGTGATCTTTTTGGGAAGATTTTGTTAAGGAATACGGTGGGAATCTTAATTTTTTGGTGGAACCTTTGAGTACACATCATCAACCTCTATGGTTGATTGATTAGATTTTTTCCAAGTTGTATTAAAATCCAATTGTTTTTTGACAACTATCTTTGGTAAAATATATAGAGCCATTAATGAAGCAGTTGAGACATAATGAGCAAAGATTTCCATGATCTAATCAAGATCTAAGATCACATTGTGAGCTATCATTTTTAGGAATTTGGTAGCTTCTACTTCTGGAATATTTATGGTGGTTTCCTCTTCTTCTAGTTATAAATAGAGGTTGGCAGCATTAGTTAAAAAAGTGAGAAAAATTGCTTCAAAAATATTTTTGAAGGATATAGATCTATTAGGGGGTTTCTTTTTCTTAGAAGTAGAATGGTTTTTATAGAATACAACTATTCTCTCTAGCATGCTATATTTAATAAAAAATGTCATTGGATTTGTATATGACCTTTTCTTTTAGTTCATACATCATAGAAGTTCGATCTATTTCAGAGAAATATTTAAAATTGTACATGTTATGGCCTTTGTCAAGTTTCTTTTTCATATTTCATTCATGTTAAAAACATTGTGTTAAAACTTTTTATTGGTATTTTAGATAACTAATTTACATGTTATTAAGCTTCTATGTTAAATGCTAGCTTGCAGAAATTGGATTATGTCTATTGAACTTTTCCATTTTTTGTAAAGAGTTTTCCATTTTCCATATTATGCTATGAGGTAAGGACTTTGTATATTTTTGGATATTTTTGTTAATCTTTAGAGTTTCTTATGTCTGATTGGACCTTAATGGATGCTTCCCATGGGGAGATTTGAAAGACTGCATTGTGCTTTCTCTAGCCTTTGTTGTTCATTCTCTTCCCAACAATGAAGGGCTTGTGACATTATGTTGCTATCATATCAATTATAAGGAATAGTTAAGGCTTGAAATGTTGTAAAAAATTTGGCACATCACCATTTTTATGTTTTATTTGCATTTCTTTCTACCTTTTCCCCCAAAAAACAAAGAAGAATTAGTTTTTTATAAAAATCTCAGAGGTCATTCAATGAGGTGCAAATTGGTCCCCCACTCACTAAATTTCCCATAAGGTTGTAAGAGAAGCACAAGCTTTGATGATCAACAGTTCTTTTTCTAGCATACCCAATTGGACCAAAGTTTTTTCTAATGTTTGATTTGAAGGTAGAAATATTTCTTAAATCAGACCAAGAAAAGAGGCTATAAATTTCATGCCTAGAATCTAAAGAAGAGCATCTTCAAGAGGTCATTTCTATTACTCCCATTACCTGCTCTATATTAAGGAGAAGAAGACTTCTAGGTTTTGTATCACTTGTAAGAAGCAATAGGGTAAGAAGTGTTAGCCTACAATCTATATCCTTATTTACTCCACTAGGAGATCGAACCTTCCAAATCAAAATACTCGTATACCCTATCCATAGGAATCTATTTACAATGGCTCATATAGGTGCCCCCACAACTAGAAATTTTATGACCTAGGATAGTAGTAGTTCATTACAACCACCTACAACCCCAGATGTATGGCCCACCATACCCACTAATTCTCTCAACAACCCATTTGAACATCTCTAAGATATAGCAAAGCTATGTAGATTACATAACATCACAAAAGAGAATGTTGCTCTTAGGTTACTGGTTGTGTCTTTCAAAGGAAAATCCCAAGAATGGTATAGGCCTTTGGCTTACAGTTTTATCTGCTCATGGGACCAACTTAGAGAGAAGTTGTTCAAGTGCTTCTCAGAAAAGGGAGATCGCTCCTCTTTGCTCCAACAATTAATCACCATCAAAAGGGACCCACTAGAGGCCATGAGTGACTTCAACACTAGGTTTCACAAAAATTTCCAAAGGATTCTTGTGACTACTAGGCCTTTGGCTGCTATGGTGTTGTCACAAAAGAATGTATAGTTGGACATTTTTATGCTCTCTTGAGTCTTTCTCATGGATTTTGGCTTGATTTTTCTTATATTTAATGTTCTAATGTGGTCAACACATTCACATTAGGTCTTGGACCCTTGAGAATCATTAAGAATTCTAGGATGTCTTGTAAAAGTGTTGTGAAGTGTTGTAACCCACTTTCACACTTTTCTACGACCATTTCATTATAATTCACTTAAATAACTTATTTTTATCTCTTAACAAGTCTTATTTCATAGTGTTGTAAATATTTGAAACAAAATCTCATGCTTTTCTATACTTCTCATCACTAATTTGACCCTTTCTTATGTTTAAATGACCCCTTACTATACTTTCCAACCCTACTTAAGTGTAGTTCTTAGAATATTCCCATTAAACTACATTAAATACACTTTAATTCATGACACCTAGTAAAATTGCCTTGGTGGGACTAAGTCACCACTTGGGATGACTTAGTCCCACTAGGCATAAAAATAAAAATTATTTCAAAATTCTGGAGGGATTTTATTCTCTTAACCTTAAAATGGGCCCGTGATGTTTTATTTTCAATAAATGTTGGAAAATCAAGTATAAATAAAGGGATTTCCTCTCATTTACATTCCCATTCATTCACTAAATCATTCAAGCAATAATCAAGCATCCATTGGAGCATCTTGTTGCATATCTTTAGATTTCTACATCAAGGGTTTGGTGAGTTTACGACATTGCATGTTATTAATTCATCATTCTCTCTTTATTTCATTTCATTATCTAGGGTTTGATTACCAAATTGGGGTTTGACCAAGGCAAACCCCTATTCTCTAACACTTAGCCCTTTTTCCCCTCTTTGAATGTGTGTTTGCAAGTCTTGTATGTCGATTTATCAAAGATTTTGGTGTTAAAAAGTGGTCAACAATCCATAAAAATCATCAAAGTCAAAAAAGTCCTAATTGAAGCTTAGAGACCTCTTTCAGCCTATTTTATGTAGAAACTAAACCAGACACTTGTCAAGAAGGGAAGTATAGACTGAAAGCTACATATTCCTATCCCAAATTTCCTAGGACTCTCAGGTGCACTAAGTCACCATCTATGGTGAATTAGTCCCACTGCCAAGCCTTAAAAGTGATTTTTACATTTTTGAGTACCTGTTTGGTAGAAACCTATTTAGGTTGAATCTCCCCAAAACAAGACTAAGTCATCTAGCTTGTTGTAAGTGTCCCAGTCAGCTTTTCTAGTCAAATTTGTAGGATTCCAGAGCCTCCCTGAATCACACTTTAGTTTCTAGGTGAACCTCTCCAATCTTGTTTCATTTTGTTATTGTTTACTTGCATTCTTAGTTCATTTTGCATACATCACTATGTTTTCAAATGAATTTCATATCTTAGGTTTTACATTAATAAATCATTCCTTTTATCATTTCTTTGCATTTAGGACATTGCATTTAGACATACTTTAATCATACTAGCATTAGTCTTTAGTCAACCTCCAAGTTTTTGTGGGATACCTTTTTCCTTTTAGGCGAAAAACCCTAGAAGTGTAAGAGAGCAACCTCCTACAAAAATTTGCAGTTTATTTTGGTGAACCCAGCTTTAGAACATTTTACTTCTAATTTTCAAGTACATTCACATCCCGGGAATAACTTGCATCAACATTGCATTAATTTTACATTATTAAATTTGCATCCTAGGGTTTTAAAACTTGCATTAGTGAAAAGCTCATATAGCTTACACTTTTGCATTTTATTTCATTATAAAACATCAAAATTCTACATTTTCATATTGTAGTTGCATCTGCAAATTTGAAAAACATAAAATTTCATTTAATTTTTTGAAAATCCGAAAAAAAAATCACCACTAGGACTAATTCGCCACATTGGGTGACTTAGTCCTCCTACACATTTTGCATTGTAATTTCTAGAATTCTCTAAGCATTTTCTGCATTTCTATTTTCTATTATTGCATTGTTGTTATAGTTTCCATAATTGTAGTTATTAGCATTTTATTGCTCTTAGTTTCATTGCATTTCAATTCACCTACATTTAGAAATCTTTACATGAGTGTTTGGTGTCATATTTATAATATCTTAGTGATACAAAGCTCAAGACTCATGTTATCCCATGATAATACACTCGTTGTGGATCTTGGATTTTCTAACACTTCCACTCCTAGTATTGCAACTAGTACACTAGGAATGGACCCTACCTTTAGCAACACTTTTTCTTCTAAGAATATGCAAGTTGACACACAAAATGATCACATTCTGCAAGACAAAGTCATTAACATTCATGAAGAATTAACACATCTTCAACATAACCTGTGTCTTGAAAAAATTTCAACCACTATGATTCTTGCTATAGAAAACATCCATTGCTTGATTGAATGTGACAAAGGCCTAAATTTTATGAAAAAAATTGTTGAGATATACCACAAACATGCTCCTTCCACCTCTAGTACATCTCAATCAACAAACACTATGGTTAGAAGGATGGCACAAGATCACCTTCACCATGATTCTATTTTGTAAATGATTTAATTTTTTCATTTGTAGAAGTCATTTAAAAGTAAATTTCAAAAAAAAATGTAATGATGTCAACAATTATTGCAATCAAAGTGTAAAAGTTGCATAAAGCAACAATTACCGAGTTAAAAAGGTCATTAGGGAGACTAAACAGTAGTGGCAAGTTGGAAATCAGTTGGAAACTGATTATTCATGTTGTAATGTCTTTAAAAAGGCTCTTTGTACATTCATAAGCTTGTGGGTGATTGAAAATTTGAAATGGAATAATGGAAAGCACAATTTTATGTAATTTTCTTCAGAAAATTCACAGTTTTCAGACTTTGTACGGATTTGTATGGCCTCAAATGATGGAATAAATTTTTGTAACTGGTAGAGGGAACAATCACCTTCCATTTCTGATTTGTTTCATGCAGATTGGTTCATTTTTAAAGAAGTTATGCTAATTTTTGTAAACACAATCTAAATTCTGATCTAGGGTAACAGTTTGTAGTAAAATTCGTGTTTCTCAAAATTTAATCGTTGGATTTTGCTGCAAATTGGAGAAAATTTCTGTAATGATGTACTCTAAATTCTCACTTGAGAGATTGGATTAATGTGTTGATTTGAGAAAGTTATAAGTGTCTGTTTACATGCATATCTGGTTATTTCGACCTAATTCATAGCAAAGAAGTCCAGACAGCAAACATGTGTTTAAAAAAAAAGTATACCTAGAAATGAGATATGTTTTTAATGGCCGAAATGGGTGCTCAAAAATGTATTTAGTTTTTTGAGATTCAATTTTGTTTGAAAGTTGCACTGGATTTAGTGATTTGATTCCCTTCAAGCAAAATTTGGGGTTTTAGTGCAAGTAATTTGTAAATTTGATGAAACAAAGGAATAAGGCTATGTAATTGGTTTATTTTTGTTAAAATAATGATTTTGAAGATGTATGAGGGTCTGGTTTGAGTTTTATAAAGGTTTAGAGTCACGTTTGAAGAGTTGGGCTTTGTAGCCATGGAGAAATTCAAAGAAATTGAAGTGATTTTGGTAAAGGATTGAATGAGAATTGTTTTAAGTATTGTTGTTTCTTCCTTTTCTCTGCATAAAATTGGTATCAGAACCCGTAAAAGATATGGGCTGATAAGTTGGTTGTGGTTTGTGGTTTGTAGTTGTGGTTTGTTGGTTGTTTGCAAGAAAGTGAGTCTTGAAGCAAGGAGGAATCTTGCTTGAGAGGATGGAGAACTTGAGAAGGCATTTGCAGGCAGAGGAAGAGAGAAAGAAGAGAAAGAGACAAGAAAGTTTGATAGAGAAATTGTTGAGTTAAAGCAAGCATTAAAGAGATCATATGAAGAGTTCCAAGAATCTATGATGAAGTTAGAACAAATGATGGAAGAAGAAGCATATGAAAATGCACATGAAGAATTCATTGAAGAAGAAAACAAAATTGTTCTAGATGTTTCCAAGCATGAAGATATGACAGAGGACTTGATTATTGTAGTTAAAGACATTGAGGGAATGATCATGGAGGAGTTTCTCTTGGAGGTTTGCAAGGAATTGAAAAGTGATGGAGGTATTATAATAGACAATTTGTTTCATTTCATTATGTTACTAAAGCTTTCGACAAAGGATTGTTTGCAAATTAAAGGACAAAGGGAGAAACATGATTTTGTGGTGTATGAAGGAATGAAGAAATTAATTTCAGAGTGGAAGCATGGAAGACAATTAATTTGCATGGACAAATTTAAACCAAAAGTGAAAATGAAGGTGATAAGAAGTAGATTATTGGCAAGGCATCTCAAGAAGGCAATTTTGTTGGCAACAACACTTTCAAGTGGACTTGAAATATTTTTGGTGGGGAGTTTAGTGTAGGAGCACCTTTACCATGATTCTATTTTGTAAATGATTTCATTTTTTCATTTTTAGAAGTCATTTAAAAATAATTTTCAAAAAAAAAATGTAATGATGTCAACAATTATTGCAATCAAAGTGTAAAAGTTGCATAAAGCAACAATTAGGGAGTTAAAAAGGTCATTAGGGAGACTAAACATTAGTGGCAAGTTGCAAATCAGTTGGAAACTTATTATTCATGTTGTAATTTCTTTAAAAAGGCTCTTTGTACATTCATAAGCTTGTGGGTGATTGAAATTTTGAAATGGAATAATGGAAAGCACAGTTTTCTGTAATTTTCTTCAGAAAATTCACAGTTTCCAGACTTTGTAAAGATTTTTATGGCTTCAAATGATGGAATAAATATTTTTAAGTGGTAGATGGAACAATCACCTTCCATTTCCAATTCGTTTCATGCATATTGGTTCATTTTTAAAGAAGTTATGGTAATTTTTGTAAACACAATCTAAATTCTGATCTAGGGTAACAGTTTGCAGTAAAATTCATGTTTCTCAAAATTTAACCATTGGATTTTGCTAAAAATTGGAGAAAATTTCTGTAATGATATACTCTAAAGTCTCACCAGATGGATTGGATTAACTTTTTGATTTGTGAAAGTTATAAGTGACTATTTGCATGCATATCTAGTTATTTCGACCTAATTCATAGCAAAGAAGTCCGGACAGCAAGCATGTGTTCCAAATCCAGTATAGCTAAATATGAGATATGTTTTTAATGGCTGAAATGGGTGCTCAAAAATGTATTTATTTTTTTGAGATTCAATTTGGTTTGAAAGTTACACCCGATTTAGTGATTTGATTCCCTTCAAGCAAAATTTTGGTTTTTAGTGCAAGTAATTTGTAAATTTGATGAAACAGAGGAATAAGGATATGTAATTGGTTTATTTCTGTCAAAATAATGATTTTGAAGATGTATGAGGGTCTGGTTTGAGTTTTATAAAGGTTTAGAGTCACGTTTGAAGAGTTGGGCTTTGTAGCCATGAAGAAATTCAAAGAAATTGAAGTGATTTCTTTTTGTTCATTCAGTGAACTAGTTTATGCATCTATAAATCATTTTTAAGTGCATATGACTCCAAAGAATAGATTGGCTGATTTGATGTGATGCAAAAAACATGAATAATAAAAGATAACTGATTTTATCTCACGGTATTAATCACTTTACTCTCAAATTGATGTCAAGATTCCTGATCCACATCTTTAAAAGATGTTTATTGAAAACTTGCAAACTAAAATTTGGGATAAACTCACAATGATGAAATTTCCCTTTATACACTTTTGTACCACCCTTTGCAATTATCACAATTTGGTTAGTAGTCATGATGCAAAGTCCACTTCTAACCAAGCTAAAAAATCTAAACATGGAACTTCAAACAATTCATAACCCTTTAGAAAGAAAAACAAAGGATTCTTACAATTCAATCCCCCTCAAAAACCTACTCAACTCATCAACAACCAAGTAGTTGTTGTTAAGTCCATGATACGTTATAGTTATGGAGATCCAAAATGAAAGTTTACACCTTTAGCAGACACTCTTCATAACACCATGTCCCAACTTTTGTAACAACAAATGATTACCTTACCTATTGTTAAACCACTCTATCCTACTATGCCTTTACCCCCAACCTTTAAACCCAATGCTTATTGTCATTATCATAGAAAAAATGGACATGACATGAAAAAAATGTAAGTGTCTCATACACCTTGTGCAAGACCTCATTGATTCCAACTGTCTATCCATTTCAAATGTTAATGTTCAAGGCAATAAGTTTGTTGCCCCACCCAATCAAAATTTATAAATTTTCACCAATCTAATGCCCAAACATAATGTGTCTTTTGTCAAAGCTAGCGAAACTCAAAAAAATGATGTGATGAATGTTCATATAGATGTTACACATCCTGACCCTATTCCACATACCACTACTATGAATGAAATGGTAGGTGCAATAAGCATTATCCCTCATAAAGGCCAACCTAAGAAATCTCTTTATACTACTTTCTCCTCTAAATACATACTTCCAAACCTTCGTGATGGTCCTCTTTACATAGCTAGCCATATTTATGATAAGCCCACTAAAGGGATACTCATAGATCTTGTTTGTGGATAGAATGTGATCACTTAGTAATTTTTGGCATTACATGATCTTTATTAAGAAAATTATGTTAAAGAGAGCATGGATAAAAAAAAAAAATGGTTTTGCTTGCCCTATGATAGGATCAATCATCCTTCCATTATAGATAGGACCTAAAAGAATGGATGTTACATTCTACATCATCCAAGCAGACCAATTTCATTTGTGATTAGTCTATCCATGGCTTCACTCATTGAAAGTTGTCCCTTAGGTCATACACAAATGTTTAAAGTCTCTACTTGACAATGACATCCTCACTATTCACCATAGTGGCTTTAATCCTTTGTCTTCTAAAGGAAACTTCTCCTTAGAATCCTTTTGGATAGAGCCCATAGAACCTATCACACCTCGTAAAGACTTCTTTTTCATTTCCTACCAAAGGTTTAAAGAAAAGAAAATTGCAAAATTGTCCCTCTACAACACCTCCCCATCCACTTCTGACACTCTTATCCTAGATGAAACAATTCTTCAACATAAACATGAACCAACCCATCAAACTCAACAAACACTTGAAACTTCCCCCACATCATCCAAACGACCACAAGATAATGATAACAACTCTGTCATGCCTCATATAAAACAAGTTTATAAGGAAAAGGAGAAAGTGGATGGACAACCTTCCATGGTTTCTTTTGTTCCTCCCTTTGGGAAGAAAAGCAACCAATGGTTGATCAACCTGCTCCATCACAAGCACAACTTGACAATAAAACCAAAAGAAACAAAGGAGCTAGGGAGCATAGGAATAGACGGCATGCCCTTGCTCGCAAGTTACAAAATGAAGAAAATAAAGAAAATCAAAATCCACCCTTGACAAAAGTAATGCATGAAAAACCTCCTCCCCAATTACAAAAAATTGATCCAATGCAAAAACCACAACCCATGATACAACCTTCATTAGACTTATCATCCATCCTCCTATTGTGATTAATTTGGATGACTATGATGAGATCACTAAAATAGATGAAGAGGCGCATAATGATCCAAATAGATTATTTTCCTCTTCCATGAGCTTAAATGACAAATCTCATACAACAAGTGTAGAACCTGGTACTTCCCCTAGTTCGGCACTTGCATTGGTCCCTTTAGCTAGTTGTCTGCCCTCAAAATATCATTAAGATGATTGGGGGATGGGTGAATTGTTCATTGGTTGACTCGCATCTGTCTTACTAGTCCTTTTGTATTTTATTTTTATTTTTCTTTTGTATGTTTATAAGTGTACTATAGAAAAAAGGCAACTTGCTTGATTTGGGGAATAGTTGATGATAAATTGGACTCAATGAGGCCTTGATTTGGTGTTGTGAGGTGTTCTACACATCCACGCTAGGTCTTGGACCCTTGCAAATTGAATAAAATGCATTTAATGATGTCTTGTAAAGTTGTTGTAAAGTGTTGTAAAAGACTTTCACTCTTTTCTAGACTTAATGAACCCATTTTCCCCTAATTCAACATTATAAAATTTATTTAATTGCATTCTCACATCAATCTAGAGGGCTTGTAAAATAAACTTAAATTTAATCTAGTGATGTAATGTGTCCTACACATTCACATTAGATGTGCCTTCCTAGGTTGTGTGGACCTCATTTTAGTGTTGTAAAGTGTATTTAACCACACTTTCACATTAAATTATGTATCCCAATCCATAATTGACCTTTACATCATCACTAATAGGCCCCTATTACCCCATATTGTGGATCCCTAGGCATAATTTGATGAAATAACTGACAAAGTCACCATAAGAACCAAAATTTCTCATTCGCCAACATCCCAGCTAGCAAATGGGCCCCACTATGACTAATTCACCACCTGTAGTGAATGAGTCCCTACCAGGTGGGACTGATTCACCCAAGGTGGTGAATGAGTCCCATTTGGGTGATGTTTTTACTTTTGAGCAGGAAATTTTGGAATTAAAGTTTTATTTTTTTGCATGTCAGCCTTAGGGATCCAATTTATGGGAAAATTAGGAGAATTGCCTATAAAACTAAGTCTCTAAGCCCTAATTTAGGATCTCACAACTCATTCAGTCATCCCTTATCATTAATTCATCATCTTCTTTTCCAAGTCAAGAAAGTTAGGGTTTAATCATTGCAAGTCATCAAGATAGATTCTTAAGACATTCAAGGGCATATTCTTCATGTTTTGCTGCAAAAAATAAGAGCAATCATTATGGCAAGGTAATAACTCCATTATTGCATGTTTCACTACATTCTTTCTCTATTTTGGTTTAATTACCTAAAAGGGGTTTGACCAAGGCAAACCCCCATGCCCTAACATTCAACTTTTCTCTCTCTTTTCATGTGTATTTGTAAGCTTAGACATCTTGGAGGCTTAGAAACAATTGAATATTTCATTGAAAAGTTATTCAAGTAATATCTTCATTGGATAAGGAAAAATATCAACAAAGTCACTTTCAAGTCCGAATTTGATAGTTTCAGAACCAGACAATTGAAAAAGTAGAAAGTGCAGATCAAAGGCTCTTGTTTCCACCTTTGAATATTCAAAAATTCAAAAGTGGACTCATTCACCATGGGTGGTGAATGAGTCCCACTTCTAGGCCTAATTTTGGTTTTCTATAGGGTATGTGTAGGATCATGATGGGCCAAAAAGTGGCAATATGATGGGTATGTGGCTGACAACTTTTTTTTTACCCAAAATTGATGAAGGAAAAAGGGTTTTTAAAGGAGATTCTTAGCTTTCCACCAATATAAATTATGCTTTAATTTTAATTTAATAAGTAATTATTATTTATTTTCTATTTGAATTACAACTAAAGTGTTGATTGATAGGATGATTGAAAAAAATCTATAGCTTTCAAATGGTATCATTTTTTTTTAATCCAAAACATGCATCACATGCTATGCTTCACATAATATAGGATTAAAAAAAGAAAAATTGAATTTCATGAAGTTTTGACCAAGTTAAGGTGGTTAGACATACAATTTTTTATATTTTTAAAATTTGTAATTAAAATTTCATAATTAATTATTTACTTAGAAAAAATTATAAAAAATATGCATCACATCGAGACATGAGTCCTCTACTTATATCTAAAATCTTCTAAAAAATATTATCATTTTATTGTGGTTAGGGTGGTCAGATAGACACCTACTTCTTATTTTTCCTTTGAAATTTAAGTACTAGTGCATTGAAATTTCAAATTTTCACCAAATATATTTTTATTTTTTTTAAACAAACCTAGTAGTTTAGAAACTACATTCAATTTTCTATAGATTCTATTCTTACATATTTTTGAAATAATATAGATAACTTATTTAAATTTTTACGTCAAGTTGCCTAACTCTAATTTTTCTAAATTTTTTACCACTTAAGGGCCTATTTTTTCTATGATGATCCTGCACATACCCTAAAATTTTGGATACCCATTTGTCCAAAAAGGTTTCCAGAATAGTTTCACAAAATTGGGACTGATTCGCCCAGAATGGTGAATGAGTCCCATTAGGCCTAAAAATCAAGATCAATAGCATTTCAAATGTCATTTTCAATCTCCATGCAAAGTCTCAGGTGCACATTTTCAGTTTCATCCACTTTTGTTGTAATTTGCATTCATTTCTAGGTATTTTTGCATTACACAATGTGTTTTCAAAAAAGTTGTATTTCTTTAGTTTCCATTCAATAATCAATAGTTTTCATTAGTTTTTTGCATATAGATCATTTCATTTAGACATAATTTTATTGTATTTTCATTAGTTTGAGTGAACCACCTAAATTTTTAGCCTCTCTCCTTTTAGGTGAAAATTCCTAAGTGTGCAAGAGAACTACATAGACCTAAAATCTATGGTTTAGTATGTTTGTAACGTTTTCCCTCATGATTTTTTGTTTGATGTTCTCTCTCTCTCACTTTGTGACATTCCTCTATTTGTACCTTCATTATTCTATATGTCATACATGACTTTCACCTTTGTCTTTTGTCTTTTTCTTTCATTTTCCTTTTGGGGATGATGCAAGGCATTGAGACCACAATGTCTCTTTCATGTTGACCCAAGTAGCCCCTTTTCTTTGCCTTTTTCTTTTACCTTTTTCTTTCTATTAGTTTTGGGTGTGACGCAAGGCATTGAGACCACAATGTATCTTTCATGTTGACCCAAAAGGCCCCTCTTTTCTTTTTCTTTTCCTTTTCTTTTTTCTTTTCTTGTGTTTTCCTTTTGGGGATGACACAAGGCATTAAGACTAAAATGTATCTTTCATGTTGACCCAAAAGGCCCCTCTTTTCTTTTTCCTTTCCTTTTCTCATTTTCTTGTGTTTTCCTTTCGGGGATGATGCAAGCCATTGAGACCGAAATGTCTCCCTCATGTTGACCCAAAAGCTTTTCCTTTTTCTTTCACCTTTTCTTTTTCTTTTTGCTTGTGTTTTCCTTTTAGGGATTATGCAAAGTGTCAAGACATCATGTTTCTCTTCCATGTTAACCCAAATGGATCTTTATTTTTCTTCTTTTTTTTCTCTCTTTGTGTCATTCTTCTAGTTCTATGTATTTGGGGGATGATGACAGTTCCAAGCTCCTTACAAAACATTGCAACAAAGAACATACTAACCCCAAATCAATAGATCCCTTATGTGTTTGGTGTTTTCATTTTGGGGGAAACCCCTTCCTTTTCCTTTTCTCTTTCTTTCACATGGCGTAGCCTTACTCAGAAATGTATGACTTGGCATAAAGGCTCTCTAAGTTGCTCTGATGTCTTCTTTTTCTTTGCATTTTTCATTTGCTACTTTTCTCAAGATACAATGTGTAGTAATTCCTTTAAAGTGGGCGAATACATTGGCATTATTCATTTTCATTCTTCCTTTTTCTTGGTTCTTAGCACAGCCTTGTTACTTCATACGATGTGTTTTGTCACTTTGTGGATGACATTGGGTGTGATGTCCTTCATGAGCATGATCTATCTTATCATATTGCATTCCTTTTGGTGGCTTGATGTCACACACCACATCTCCTAAGTTGCAAATTTTGTATTCTTGGATCGGTCGTCTCTTAGAGATATTAGACACAATGTTCCCTAAGTTAAAGACCTCGTATGAACTAAGAAAGACTCCTTTGAACATCTTTTGCATGTTGCATTTTTCATTTGTTATATTGCCACCTTGCACAACACAACTTGTATTCCTATAGTGCCATCGTGTTTGTTCATGAGCTCCAAGCATACAAAGTTTTGCTTGTCTTGTGAAGCTCAAAATGTCATTTTCTTTTGTGGTGCCTTATTAAAGTTATTAGTAGGTATAACTTTGGTATGGTTGAGTGGGAAGCCCATTCTAAGGCATGACTTTTCCCCATAGCCACCTACATGTGTGTGAGTGCATACCGGCCATGAGTGTATGCTTCTCACCTCCTTTTCCTTCTCACCTAGTTGACAATCACGAGTTTCATTTCCTCTGAGTGAGTATAAATTTATTTTTCTTGAAAAAAAACCTAGGTCTAATCCACAATAGGATGGACAAATGATCAAAGCTTGATCTAACTTTCTTTCCTTTCTTTTCTTCCCTCTTTCATTCTTTTTCATCATTTTCATGTGTGTTCCTTTGTGCTAATGATTGGCTTTCCATGGGATCTTAATCCTCGGGGCTTGATCATCCCTCTTGATTATTTTGTCTCATCTTACCAAGAATCAATGCATTTGGGTCCCTCTTGATATACATATTGGGCTACTTTAGTGTGATTTTGAAGCAAGTTCATCCTCTCACTAATGTGGGGGCTTAATGTGTCTCCAAAAAATGGTTAGTTGGACATTTTAAATCTCACTTGAGTCTCTCTTATGGAATTTGGCTTGATTTTTCCTAGATTTAATGTTGTAATGTGGTCAACACATTCACATTAGGTCTTGGACCCTTGAGAATCATTAAGAATTCTAGGATGTCTTGTAAAAGTGTTGTGAAGTGCTATAACCCACTTTCACACTTTTCTAGGACCCTTTCATTATAATTCACTTAAATAACTTATTTTTATCACTAACCAAGTCTTATTTCAAAGTGTTGTAAAGAGTTGTAACAAATTCTCATGCTTTTCTAGGCTTTTCATCACTAATTTGACCATTTCTTATGTTTAAATGACCCCTTAATGCACCTTTTCATCCCTAATTAAGTGTACTTTTGAGAATATTACAATTAAACAACATTAAATACACTTTAATTCGTATCACCCAGTAAAATTTCCCTAGTGGGACTAAATCATCACCTAGGGTGACTTAATCCCACTAGGCACAAAAATCAAAACTATTTCAAAATTCTGGTGGGATTTTATTCTCTTAACCTTAAGGTCGGCCTATAATCTCCTAATTTGGGGAATATTGAAAAATCAAGTATAAATAAAGGGTTTTCCTCTCATTTCCATTCCCATTCATTCACTAAATCATTCAAGCAATAATCAAGCATCCATTGGAGCATCTTGTTGCATATCTTTAGATTTATACATTAAGGGTTTGGAAATTTTGTGGAATTACATGTTATTTGTTCATCATTCTCTCTTTATTGAATTTCATTATCTACGGTTTGATTACCAAATTGGGGTTTGAACAAGGCAAACCCCTATTCACTAACCCTTTTCCCCCCCTTTTGCATGTGTGTTTGTAGGTCTTGTATGAATATCTATCAAAGATATTGGTGTTAAAAAGTGGTCAAAAATCCATCAAAGTTATCAAAGTCAAAAAATCCCTAATTGAAGCTTGGAGACCTCTTTCAACCTATTTTCTACAAAATTTGAATGAAACACCTATTAGGAAGGGAAGTGCAAATCGAAAGCTATAGATTCCTATCCAAAATTTCTTGAGACTCCCAAGTGGACTAAGTATCCATTTTTGGTGAATTAGTTCCATTGTCATGCCTAAAAAGTGATTTTTTCATTTTTAAGTACCCATTTGGCAGTAACCTGTTCTAATATAATCTTCCCAAAATAGGACTAAGTCATCAAACTTGGCGTAAGTGTCATAGTTGGCTTTTCTAGTCAAATCTATAGGATTACAAAGCCTCCCTACATCACACTTCAGTTTCTAGGTGCACCTCTCCAATCTTGTTTAATTCTATTATTGTTTACTTGCATTATTAGGTCATTTTGCATACATCACTATGTTTTCAAACAACTTGCATACCTTAGGTTTTACATTAATAAACCATTCCTTTTATCAATTCTTTGCATTTAGACATATTTCAATCATACTAGCATTAGTATTTAGTGAACCTCTGAGTTTTTTGTGGGATACCTTTCTCCTTTTAGGTGAAAAACCTTAGAAATGTAAGAGAGAAACCTCCTACAAAAATTTATGGTTCAGGGGTTCATGTTTTATCTAAAGGCTTTCAACTTGATATAAATTTCATGGTGCACTATATGGGAGGGGCTATTCTTTTCGACACATACAATCTTGATGTGCACACATAAAAATTGCCAAATCAATGTTGGGAAGCTTCCACCACGTCCACCAATGCCCACGTTCATGGAAATCTTTGGTGCCCCCAGGAAGAAGTAACTCCAAGCCCCTCTAATCTACAAGTGACCACATTAGTTTTACCACCATACATGTATGTATACCTTGGTGTGCAACGAAGCATGTTAGGCTCCTCTTCCTTAGCAGCAAATGTCAATGATATGAAGAACCTCATGCAATCCTTTGTGAATGAGCTAGTCCTCATTTGATGACAGCAAGTAGCACCTCTAAAGCCTCCCACATAGACCTATCAAGGAGGAAGGCCATCTTATCAATAGAATGCATATCAAGGAGCTCCAAAAGGAGGAATTCATCAACCAACACCCATAAACTAGATAGTCCTATTTACCATGCCGCTTTTGGTTGTCAGGAATGGTCCAAGAAAATATTTAGTCCTATACCAGAACAACTTGGTGGAGGATGAGAACACATGATGTTTCCTATGTAATGATGACCATATGCCTCAAAATTTTCCAAGGGGAAATCTACAAAATAAGATAGCAAAGCAAAGGAACCAGGGCATGTTCTCAAATATGGAAGAGTATTAGTCTCTCGAAATGGAGAATTCCCACTTTAGAGTACAAATGGAAGGAATTTCCTTAGAACAAGAGTTTTATATTGAACCAAACCAAGTGATCTTATCTTGGATGGAAAATAATGTAGTATTTGAAAATGATTCTCCAAGGACTAGTTCCCCACAAGTGCAATCAAGCTACAAGACAAGGTCTAAAGGAAGGCTCATAGGAGAATATGTGCAACAATATCCATAGTGTCCACAACCACATCAACAAAAGACAAAAGAAAAGAAATTCATGCAGGCCCAACTCACTCAATAATCGCAAGCTCTGTCATTGCTAGAGAAGGAGATAGACAAAGTACTAAGCCCACCCACATTGGATTGGCCTCTCTTGAAGATGAGAGAGAGATACCACCATTCAAACCCACAGACCCGCCAGTCGGAATTCTCAATGTGGTTGAAAATTTGAAGGTGACTACTAATGTGTCTCTATGGGACATTATATCAATTCTAGAACAAAAAATGTTGCTCCAGGAAGCATTAAAGAAAGGAAAACAAATACCATGGATGAAGGTGATTCCACTACACAATCAAGTTAGAGACAAAGAGCTTGCATCAAAACCCTAATCTTCAAGAGTCCCAACATACATGAATTTCATGTACAATGAAAATATGAAAGAGGTAAGAAAACTAAAGGCCACACCTTTCTTTTCAACACTTATTGTGGGAGATAATATTTTATACAATAACTTGATTGATTCAAGAGCTAGAACAACGGTCATGCCTAAACAAATGGTTGATGCCCTAAAACTAAAGTATGAGCCTCTTGAGAAAGGGATCATGTAACTAGACAGGAAGGTCTCAACCATTGGTCTCATCAAGGATCTATCTTTGACCCTCTTCTTGTGTTTGAGCCAAATAGTCAGACAAGAAATAGTTGTGATAGACATCCCCCTAGTATTCAGGATGTGACTTTCAAGGGAATTTACAATGAAGCTTGGTGGATATTTAGTACTTGATTGGTCTCATCTAATATTGTGAACCAATCATGGGGAAAAGATAAAGATCTCTTCCAAATCCTTGTACCCAAAACATATAGCAGAAAATGTGGTCCTATGCTTTGAAGCAACACATACCTCCTTCTCAAAAAGGGAGACGTATTATGTAGAAATTTTAGAAGATGAGGAAGACAAAATTGATTGGACCCCCAAAGAGGAGGTCCTCCTCAACTAGTTTATTGACTTCAACCCATTTAGGAAATTCCATGCTACTAGATTAGGAACCTATGTGATCTTTGATGATGACCAAGTCTTTCCAAAATTGGTAAAAGAATAGGAAGAACCTACTGGACTGGTAAACAATAGTCAGACATTATATTTTGATGGTGTCAAATGCAAGGTTGGTTCTAGAGTAGGTGTGGTATCCACAACTAGATTAGAGACCATAAAAAAAATTCCATTTATAGTTCCCATGCTCAAATAATGATGCTAAGTATGAGGCCTTGGTCCATGGTTGTTTCTTACCGAACAGATGGGTGTGAAGAGAGGACAAGTGTTCAAAGACTCTAATTTGGTCATAAGCCAAGTCCATGGATAGGCACCTGGAAAAAATATGAGAATGAAGTCCTACAGACATAGAGTATGGGATCTGATTGATAGTTTTGAATCTTTTAATATAAAGGTTATCTCACAGCCCTGAAATAATTTTGATGATCAAATAGTTTCAATTGGTTCATAGTATGAGCCAAGTTCTGAATTAGTGATGAGATAGAATATAGTGCAAATCATCATTTTATTTTCAATTCCCAATAATGATTAGAACTATTAGGTTTTTGAGGGTGACATTTAGATTGCCGCTTTTTTACAAAACTCAGGAAAAGCTTCTGACCATTCATAGTCTAAAGCTAGAAGAGCAAAAAAAGGGAAAGTGATATAATTAAAGGGTAATAAGCTCCCATGAGGTTTGATTTCTCTCAAAAAAAAATTACTTTGAGGATGTAAAGAATAGTAAGCAAAAATTTACTGTTGATGCAAAAGACTATGAATATCTTGATGTTGGAAATGGTAGAAAGTTAAAAGTCAAAAGAGACATTCCACAAAAAGATAAAGAGAGATTGAAAGGGTTGTATTCTAGATATGATGGGGTCATGGCTTGGACCTATGATGATATTAAAGGATATGATCTAGGAATAATTTAGCATATTATCGATTTGGCTAAAGGCTCAAATCCCATCCAACAAAAATAAAGGTTGTTCAATCTAAACTTCAAAGCATTGATGGTACAAGAACTCACTAAATTAATCAAATCAAGGAACATATACTCGATCAAACATTCCACCTAAGTATCCAATCTTGTACTAATGTGGAAAAAGAATGGCAATATTTGGCTCTACATGGATTTCAAGGATTTGAAGAAAGCTTTGTTAAAATATCACTACCATTTGCACTCAATAGAGAAGATTCTAAAGACCGTGGCTAGATCGAAGATGTTTTCATTGCTCGATGGTTTCTCAAGTTATAATTAGGTATATATAAAGGTAGAAGACCAACATAAAACAACATTCACTACCAAGTGGGGAATGCTCACATGCTAAAATATTCCCTTTGGACTCTCCAATGCTTGTACAACCTTTCAACGAGCAATGGATATCACCTTCAAGGGGTTGGCTAATCAAATTATCTTAATATATCTCGATGACCTGATGGTTTTTCCAAAATAAAAGGATGATCATTTTGATCCTCTAGAAAAGTCTTCTTGAAATGCCATCAGCTTAGGATTTCTTTAAATCCCAAGAAATGTGTTTTTGAAGTGCCACAAGGCAAGCTACTTGGTTTTGTCTTATCAAACAAATGAATAGCTATAGATCCCGAAAAGTGAATACTATAATGGAAGTACTACTGCCACTCAACTAGAAGGGCCTACAATCCTTTTTGGGGAAGATTAATTTCATCAGCTGATTCATTTCAAACTTTGTAGGCATCACAAGACCTATCACACTAATTTTAAAGAAGAATCTAGTGTTCAAATGGACTCTCAAAGGTAAGATGACTTTCAAGCTAATAAAGGTAGCCATCTTCATAGCCCCAGTGTTAGCTAACCTAGACTTCTCCAAGGATTTCCTACTCTACATCTACAATAGCCAACACAACATAGCTTTAGTGTTGACTTAGAAAGATGAAGACAATTGTGGAGAGTATCCCATTAAATTCCACTCTAGGACTCTCAAAGGATATGAAACCAAATACATTTTTTTTGAGAAATAGACTTTTTGTATTGTTAAAAGCCTCAAGAAATTCTAGCACCTAGTATCAGCCAACATAATCACCATCCTCATTGCCCATCATAGTGTTTGGGAGTATATCACCGAAGATGAAATAACTAAAAAGAGGGCTATCTGGATCACCAAGATCCTATAATATGATGTAGACATTTGACCATCCAAGTTGGTTTAAGGAAGAGGTCTTTTTGAATACCTTGTGTAGGAATTAATCTCCATAGTGGAGGAAGAGATTGATCGGGCCAATACAAATCAGTTTGAGTCCAACAAGTCATGGGTGGTGGATCAGAAACAATATATGCAAAAGGGGAAGTACTTGACCAGCATTCCACTTCACAAAAGATGCTACTATTGACTGCAAGGAACCAAGTATGTGTTAAATAGGAACAATACAACTGGGAGGGGGGTGAATCATTTGTCACACAAGTTCAAACTTAAAACTTTATCACTTATAAATTCTTCAACCACACTATTATGTTATTAAATATGAGAATGAAACACAAATAAAAGAAGGTAAATCAACACAATGAATGCAATATTTTTATGTGGAAAACCCAATAAGGGAAAAACCACAGTGAGGGTTAACTCATAATATAAAGAATATAAAACTAAATATAGAGGCTCATTACCAAGGGCTCACTGCCCAAAAGAGGACTTACTATCCAAATAAAAAGGCTCACTTCCTACAAAGGACTCATTGTCCAACAAGGAGGCTCACTTCCTATAGATACAAAAGAGAACAAAAGATCCACCACAACAATTAAAGATCATGTGTAGGATTGTAGAAATCTTCAACTCACTTCCTTCAACATAGTGAAAAAATGTTGTCACAACTCACTCACACACACTTCTGCTTTTATGATTTGTGTCACACTTTCATCACTTTGCATCACACTGTCATACAAATCTTCACAAGTCAACTTTCCTTTATACCATCCATAGCCTTAGAAACTTTCTCCAAGGTCAACCACAATACATTGTTTAGTAAATTCAAATTAGGTCGAAAACTCAACATTCCCATGGTGGAAAGGAATGAGAGTGGACCAATAAAAACATTTAACCAAGACCAAAACTAATATTCTTGAATCTTCTACATGCTTCCTCAATTAAATTTTATTTTTGAATGAATTGTAAACACCAAGTCAGCTAAACTTAATGAAGACATAGATGAACAATGATGCACAAGTTTCCCAACATGAAGATGACACACACACACCTCAACATGCTTCAATATTCATGAGACTCCATCTTAGACTTCTTCAGATACATCCACAGAAAAAAATATATACTTCATACACTAAACACCTTTCACCAGTCCATCTAGATTGTATAAACTCACACTGAAACACTAAAAAATGACTTATGGATCACCAAAATTCAAACCTCTTTTCTAGAGCATAGAAAATACCTTCACAAGACATTTCCTAGATCTGTAAGATCTAAAACAAACCAGCAAAGGACTATAGAGCAGAAAATTTTCTCCCAGTCCACAAAAGATTAACTTTGGCTGTAGAACACGCGTACTGATGGACACAACTTTCACATACCATCTCACTAGAAACTAAAACTTATAATATATCACCATTAGATCACTATAATGAAAACTTCAAAACTACACATGCATAGGATCAACATAGAAGAAAAATAGATCACATATTAGAGCACAATCTAAACACATTCATCACTCTAACTTCTCTTCTTTATCAATTTTCTCAAAAGCACTTGGAAACTCATCAACACAGTACATCTACAACCATATAAGATAGCTCCATGTACTCACAACATCTCAGCAGCATCTCAACTATACATGTACAATCTATGACATACTAAACAATGTTGACATCAATGAAAACATCAATTACAAAACCACTATACTAGCCCATACTTGCAATAATCTCCCCCTTTTTCATTGATGGCAACACATAGTGTGAAAAACCATCAAAGACAACAAATTACACAATATTCCAAGAGAACACCCTCTCTTGTACTGCAACTATTTTTCACATGACTTTCTCCCCCCCTTTCACATCAATGGAAAATAACAACTGCTTTGATTACTCCCCCTTAGGAGTACACCCATCCTGCAACAATGAAAACCTTTTCTACTCCCCATGTAGAGTAGACCCATTTATCAGTCTAGATAAATGAAGAATCTATGGATTCATTGGGATGATGCACCTTCATGTGCACCTAGTAAATATGTCTACAATTTGTTCCTTTGTTTCCACATACTCTAATCTAACCTCATTCTCTGACACCTTTTCTCTCAAGAAGTGATACTTGATAGATATGTGTTTTGTTCTTGAATGCATAACCGGGTTCTTTGAAATTTTTATTGCACTTGTATTGTCATAGAAAATAGAAATAGGATCATCACATACTATTCCAATGTCCTTTAGAGCTTGCTTTATCCATAGAACTTGGTTGCAACATGATGTTGCAGCAATTTATTCTACCTCTATTGTGGATAAAGAAATCAAGTCTTGCTTTTTACTCAACCATGAAACTAATCTTCCACCAAGAAAGAAAGCACCACCACTGGTACTCTTCTAGTCATCTACACATATGGCCCAATCAACATTTATATAAGCATTCAAGGTGAAATCATCACTGTTAGGGTACCATAGTCCATAATCTAGTGTACCTTTAAGATATCTAAATATCCTCTTAATAGCTGTGACATGTGATTCTCTAGGATCTACTTAAAATCTAGCAACTAAACACACTACATGCATAATGTTTGGTCTAGTAGTAGTAAGGTACAACAGTCTACCAATCATGGATCTATATTTTCTTTGATTAGTCTTAGCAAATTTGTTATCCTTGCTCAATTTTCATCTGGTTACCAAAGGGGTACACACCAATTTGGAATCATCCATCCCAATCTTCTTCAATAGTTCTTTTACATACTTAGATTATGAAATGAATATCCTTTTGTCAGTTTGATTCACTTGTAGACCAAGAAAGAAATTCAATTCACCAATCATAGACATCTCAAATTCCTTCTACATCTCTTTAGCAAACTTTTTACACATGCCATCATTTCCACCAAAAATGGTATCATCAACATAAATAACTATAATCAACATCTTATTACCTTGCATTTTGAAGTAGAGATTATTGTCAGCATAACCTTTATTGAATCCTTGCTTTTTCAGATATCTATGTAATCTTGCATACCAAGCTCTAGGAGCTTGCTTCAATCCATAAAATGCTTTCTTCAACTTACAAACTATGTCTGGTTTGTCAAACAACTAAAACCCTTCAGGTTACTCAATATACATTTTCTCCTCCAACTCACCATTTTGAAATGTTGACTTAACATCCATCTAATATACTTTAAAGTCCTTGTGGGTAGAGAATGCCAAAAACATCCTGATAGCTTCCATTCTAGCCACAAGGGTGAATGTTTCTTCAAAATCCATTCCTTCAACTTGTAAATATACTTTGCAAACTAGTCTTTCCATATTCCTAACTACTCCATTTTCATTCAGCTGGTTTTGGAACACCCGTTTCGATCCAATTGCATTTTTGTTCATAGGCCTAGGGACTATTTCCCATGTCTAATTCTTTTCTATCTGCTGCAATTCCTCTTTCATAGCTCTCATCCAACATTCATCTTCACATGACTCTTTTACTAATTTAGGTTCTATTTTAGAAAGTAAACACAAATTTACCTTAGTTGCAACTTTGCTTTTTGTCTTCAAACCTTCACTATTGTCTCCAATTATCTGATCTTCCAGATGATTCTTTGGTACATATTTAGGAGTCCTAGCAACAAGTTCTAGTTCATTCTCTTCTTATTCTTCTTCCACTTGTTCTTCTTCTTTCTCTTCTTTTTCCTTCTTATTTTCTTCAGGTACATGTCCATAGATAGGATCATTAGGTTCATCTTCACTTATCTCAATAGGTATGTGTATGTCTTCATCAAGATCAGAATACAAATCATGGAATCAATCAAGATCAGAATACATCAAGATGAAAATACAAATCATGGACATTTTGAAGTATGATATACCCAATCATGGGCTCAAGATCAAAATAGAAATCATTTAAAATTTGTTAAACTATGAGATATGTGCTTGAAAAATCTCCTTGTTCCTAGTAAATGGACAACATTTGCTCAAAGACTAGCCAACATTTTTGTGAATTGTGTTCATTTACCCTTCATAGGAATTGATCTCTGAATTGGTGTGTTTTGTACTGAATAAATCATAATGAACAAAATGGAAACACCCTCCTAGATCCCATAGAGCCTAAAGTGAAGGATTGAAGACTCTAAAGATATTCACTTGTTGAGTTGGCCATTCCTCTTGGAATTCTTGAGTATAAGAGTTGGCTTCTCATTTAGAGAAGTCTAAGGGTGTATCAGAAAAAAACACCAACACCTTGCATCACTTAAAGCATGCTTCCCAACACATAGAGATTATTTGTGAAAAGGGAAATGAGGGGAATGTACTAATTACATTCTTACAGTGAAGTTGCAATTCCCGAGGGATAAAAAATTCCTAATCCATGTGGATCACCTTGCTGACAACATTTAGCAAGCTAGTGGTAATGATAGTACCCTACTGCATGTACGTGTAAGAAAATTGAATGCACCCAAACAATTTTTTTCCTAAAGTAACAAAGACAACAAATATCCATTTCTCTGAAGAAGCTTTCTTTAAATTTTTCAATGTAACAATGGTAGAAGCATCATCTTCTATTCAATAGGCTATATTTTCATCTAACAAACCATGCTATGCCAACATCTTTGGGAGGGATTCATTTGCTAATTCCCTAGCAATGAAAGAAAAACATTATGCTCATACTAAAATTCTACTGGCAGCTGACCTAGTTAAGAAAGAAGCAATCCTGGATTTCATAGACAATATTTTTGACCCAAAGTTGCATATAAACCCTACAAGCCATAGGGAAGGGGAAATTGCAAATAATGATCGAGTATGAGGGTACCAAAGGCTTTATGTTATGGCTTTGGAATTGTGGTTTTCCACAATTCATGTTTCCTGCTATACACCCATGTCTAGAGCTGGTGGGTGCATGTGCTAATATGCTAGACAAAAAAGCAAGAGTTATAATTGGTAGTAGGCTAAGGTTTACAATCAGTGTAGTGGCCATCTGGGATATGTTGTGTATCCCCATAAATTGGGGTACTTAAAGATTCAAGCACAAAATAGTGGAAGAGTTCTGGAAGAATAGAACTAAATAGTTCATTTTTTTATGAGGATGAAATAGAGGAGAAGTTGAAAGAAAATTAGCTCCTCTTTCCTCTGGCATGCAAAAATTTCAAACCAGATGTATAGGTTGTTTTCACAATGTTGGCCTATATATATGGCTATGGTGATGATGAAAGGGTTTATGCTTTCTAGATGGGCCTGGATTTCATGCTCAAGAGGGAGAAAAGATAGAAATATTTTGATTTTGTTTATGTAATAGTTGAAAATATGTTGGAACAATTGAGAAATTATGGCACTTCTTTTCAATTTAGGTATTCTTATTTTCTGGTACATTTGATCTTACATCAAAACCCTAATTTTTTGGAAAGACATTTGTCGCTGTTTAAGTTTGATGTAAAGGTGTCATACCAACCGATTTTTTTTCAAACCTATGTACCTTCTAAGACATGGGATTATTAGTAGTTTGTGGATTACTTCCTAAGGCAAGTGCTCATAGATTTGTCCCCACACCCTTCAATTTTTTTTTCCCTTGAGGTCTGATAATGGATGAAAAGCTCACAAGCCCTAATAGATTATTTTCTAGGAGCTAAGTTTACATTTATCAAATTCCATGATTTTGTTAAGGAGCCTTTTAGGCTCCCTAAATTTGAAACAAATAGGATTTCGTTTTGGAGGCATTCCATCAAGAAACTATTGCCAACAAAGCCTATGGCATTGGAAGGAATAAGACAACACTTTACCTAATTACCCTCACTATTGCCAATAGTCAGGTAACACTTGTGAAAAGGAAGGAGTCATATGTGCTTACTAAAAAATTGGCTCACCTGGGCCTAGTCTTCATTTGTGATGCATGAAGCTATAACCTAATAAGGCATCTCCTGACTATAACGCATGAGAGGAAAGAGTACTTTGAATTAAAAATGAACCCAAATAAGGATAGGCTAGATTTTTACATTGAATTTTCCTTCGTACCATTTTACTCACCACCATGGCTCGACTTCTATATCAAGGTGGAAACATACCATCATAGCATCTGAATAGGAAAGTCTCTCAACATGCAATTGAAGCACTTACGATGGTCAAAAAGAAAGAAGGTAGATTTCTAGAGGTACTGACAAGAAATTAAATGCCTCAGTGCCATGTATAGAGATGTTAAGCCACATGATGAGAAGTTCAACCAAATTTATGACAACGAGATTGACATAGATGATAGTAAACCTAAGTTTGATTAGGAGATTGGATCGAAGGAGCTTCCACTCTACACCTTCCAACCTCAAGAGTCTAACATAGGAAAAGGAAAATGAAAGAGGTCGAGATAGAAAGGATCATAGATTACATCTTCCACCAGCACTTGAGCAAAGGGAAAAAGGACCCAATGGGCCCTAAAGAGGTTTGTTGTAGCTATCGAAGCCCAAGTCTCAATAGGATTGACTACCAAGGAATCAAAGTTTGCTAGTTCCACCCACACATAGAGGAGATGAATCTAGGACCTAGGAAGACTAGGTTCATCAAGCGGAGGAGAGGAAGGGGAAGAGTCTACTTTGCCAAGATATTCGACTTCAATAGCCCAGATAAGTCTTTCTCCTGCTCTTCTTTCTACCTCTATATCCTTAGTTGTTCCTCCACCCTCATTTGTTGAAGGAGTCCTTTGTCCATGGATTTTGATGTCCTCATTTTGAACGTACCCTTGGCCATATTCAATAATGAACCCCATGAAGAAACCCCACACATTGAGTGAGCATCATCCACATTGGCTATAATTAATTATTTAATCACACTATCAAGGGGACCCATTGAAAACACTAAAGCATCTACGCTGCTAGTTTCACCAAACCCATCTACTTCTAGGAAAATATCTTTATTTCCACCCATTTCCCCTTTCAATCCAATGAGTATCCCTCCTTCTCAGTCCACATATGGCATCCCACTTTTTGGATGCAGAGAAAAAAATCAAAATCTTCCAATTTCTCATCCATTTTCACAAAAAACCTAGATTACCTAGACTCATAAAATGATAACAACTAAATCAACAATAAATTGTGTTGATTTTGAAATTGATATACAATTTCTCAACAAAATATTCAAATTAAAATTCTGTTAAATAGCTTATAACATTCAAAATTCTTGAAATACACATTACAAGTAATTGGGAAACTCCATGGCCCTCTCTTATTCATCTCCTCCACATTAAATCTTCCACAACCCATTACCCAACTTATATTTTGTACTCATTTGATATGGTTTCCATGCAGACTTCTCACACAAGTTTCCAAACTCTTCATTCCACCTTCCTCATTTTCAGGTCTTCTCCCTCTTTCTCACTTATGTTCTTTCATTTACATGCAGTTATTGTAACGCACATTCTCATGGAATCTTCCATATACTCCTATGTGTATCTCCCAGGCTCCTACGTGATGTATACCTACTTCACAATATTGTTCTACATTCTTTCCATAGGCTTACTGACTTTTTTTCTTCATTCAAATTTAGTGTTTCCCTTCATTACTCTTGAGTGCCTCTTCATGCTTCAATTTGCATTTAAATTAAATCACCCCATATTTCAATTGGCCTCCTTGTCACTTCTACAAACCAATTCTCTTCCCATCCTTCATACTAGAATAACATCAACTATTCTTTCCACATGAACCATCCGATATTATTTTATGTCATGACCCCATCAAATAGTTCCAACCATGACTTGTCTTCAAACTATGAATCCTTTATCTTTCTCTTATCATCAATTCATTTATACTATTCACTTCATCTCTCTTGGGCACTGATGATAGTCTATATCATCCTTACTATCCCACGTTGTCCATGCATCATATGGTGGATTCTAATACATCTTCTATGTTTTGCTTTCTATAATCTCCTTTCCACCTAATTTCTCTTTGCCCTTCATGTTTCTCTTAGTCGTGGGTAAGGGGAATTTTTCTTGCTATTTCTACAACCTCTCTATCTCCACCTTGGTATTTTTCCCCATTCACTTCATTGTATCATTCTCTATAAAATTTAAATGGCTCTAACTCTTCCTTGGTCTTTTTTCCTTCTAGTGTCCATTCATTATTCTCTCTTTTTATTTCCCTTATCTTTTTAATTTTTTTCCTTTCAGCTATCTCCCCCAATATCATTAACCATTCTTATTCTCTCTAAAATGATTAATATCTATAGTAACATCTCCCCATAACATTCCAATTTTGAAAGGAATAATAATATCTGAGAATATCATCATAGCAACTTTTTAATTTTAGTCTGAAAAAGATGCTTTCATGAAACCTTACTAAAATCTACGACCAACCATTTTTTTTGTGATGTCGATTACATTGAACCCAGAGGATCTTGCATAATACTCCCAAGTAAAGAAAAGATTCAAGCTCCACTTGAATGGATAGTAGCAACATGCGAGCCATGTTTGAAATCTTTTGCTGGATTTCTTCAAGTCTTTGTACATTGTCTTCTTTGGAACAATTCCATACTGCAATCAAACCTCAATTCTCACAAAGATTCCATCTCATTTGTTGTAATCTTCCTTCACAAAACACTTTCTTCAAACTACCCTCTACCCAAAAAATATGTTGGAAGATGCTTCCCCTACCCACCATCTCTCAATGGAGGAGCTCTACACCTTCTACCCAGCTTCATCTATACTAGAGGATAGTAGTTACAAATTCTCTTTCATGCCTGCAACAAACATACTTGTCTCTTCACCCACATATCTTGTTGTGAATCACCTCGCTCTTGGTGCTCTCTCCACATGTTCAAAACCTCCTACTCTGATACCAATTTGATGTAGAGAAAAAACACAAACTCTTCAAATTTCGCATCCATTTTCACAAAAACCAAGATTACCCAAACTCATATAAAATTATAACTAAATCGACAATAACTTGTGTGAATTTTGAAATCAATATACAATTTCTCAACAAAACATTTGAATTAAAAGTCCATGAAATAGTTTATAAAATTCAAAATTCATGAAATACACATTACAAGTAATTTGGAAACTCCATGGCCCTCTTTTATTCACCTCCTCCACACTCAATCTCTCACAACCCATTACCTGACTTATATTTTGTACTCATCTAATCTAGTTTTCATGTGGAATTCTCACACATGATTCCAAACTCTCCATTCCAACTTCCTCATTTGTGGGTCTTCTCCCTCCTTTAATTATGTTATTTCATTTACATGTTACTGTAACACACATTCTCGTGGAATCCACCATATATCCTATGTGTATCTCCTTGGCTCCTACGTGACATAGACCTACTTCACAATATTGTTCTACATGCCTTCCATAGGCTTACTGGCTTTTTGTCTTCATTCAAATTCAATGTTGTCCTTCATTATTCTTGAGCACCTCCTCATTCTTCAATTTACATTTGAATTAAATCACCCCACATTTCAATTGGCCTCCTTGTCACTTCTAAAAACTGATTCCCTTCCCATGCTTTATGCTAGAATAACATCAACTATTCTTTCCACATGAACCATCAGATATTATTTTATGTCATGACCCCATCAAACAATTCCATCCATGACTTGTCTTCAAACTATGAATCTTTTGTCTTTCTCTTATAAAAAATTCATTTCTACTATTCCCTTCATCTCTCTTGGGTGTCGGTGATAGTCTATATCAACCTTACTATCCCACATTGTCCATGCATCATATGGTGGCTTCTAATACATTTTCTATTTTGTGCTTTCTATCATCTCTTTCCCACCCAATTACTCTTTGTTCTTCATGTTTCTCTTAGGAAAGGGTAAGGGGAATTTTTCCTACTATTTCCATGGCCTCTCTATCTGCACCTTGGTTGTTTCCCCCCTTCACTTCATTCTAGAATTCTTTGTAAAATTTAAATTGCCCTAACTCTTCCTTGCTCTTTTTTCCTTCCATTGTCCATTCATTATTCTCTATTTTTATTTCCCTTATCTTTTTAATTTTTTTCCTTTCGGTTATCTCCCCCACTATCATTAACCTTTCTTATTCTCTCTAAAATTATTAATAGAAATAATAACATCTCCCCATAACATCCCAATTTTGAAAGGAATAATAATATCCAAGAATATTGTCATAGCAACTTTTTAATTTTAGTCTAAAAAAGATGCTTTCATGAAACCTTACTGAAATCCACAACCAACCATTTTTTTTTGTGATACCAATTGTGTTGAACCTGGAGGCTCCTACATCACTTTTTCCATGATAATGGTCCCCTTTGCCTCTCCTAAATCTCATATAGTCAAGGATTCTCCTTTCATCACTATTTTTAGTCTCCCTTCAGGTGCTTCTATTGCTGCACAAAGTATTAACACCGCATAGAGTATCTAAGACCACTTGAATGCAATGAAGTAGGCTTGACAAATGAGAAAATACAAAATACAAAATAAACGTCATGGCGAAAACAACTCTTCAAAAGATTGAGGCTTTTTTTAATAAAGATCAGAACCCCCTACTGATTGCTACCATGAGGCCACTGGCATCTAAATTGTGGGGCTTGATTTAAATGAGACTCTCCTATGTGACAAAGTGGTTCTAGATAAAGCCACTTAGAAGGTGGTCTACACTAACTATGAGAAGCTAGAAAAAAAATTGAAGAAGCATGAGGAAAAGTTAGAAAATCTAAAAGAAATGGTGGATAGGATGTAAGAAGAAATCAAGGGAAACGATGTGGAAATGGCCTGCCTAAGGTAGTTGTAGGGTTAATAAGGCGAAGTGACTAAGTAGCTTGAAGATTCCCAAAATGAGCAGGATGGGCTTCATGCCAAGATAGAAAAATTGAAGGGTGAGATTGCTATTGAACGTGAGACAAATGAAAAATTTCAATGCAAATAGAAGAATATGGACATAGATATAACCAAAAGAAACACTATATCTGATGCACTACAAAAGCAGATATAGATGTTGGATCAGCAAAAAGAGGACATGCAGAAAGAGTTGGATAGCATCTAATCTCTAGCCTTCAATGATCTTAAGAAGGCCCAGGAAGAAATAGAAAGGATGAAACAAGAAAATAAAGACATCAAGTTTATTTTGTAGACTTGTGTTGAGTAGATCAAGAAGATAAGCTCTAAGCTTATGAACGCCCTCTAGGAGAAGAGCCAATTGGAGGAGAGCATAAAAGTGAAGGAGTCTAAATTCCAGCAGGAGTTGAATATGGCACAAGGATCCAGGATCCTCTTGATACTGAAAATACTAATATCCATGCATTGGGAGAGAATCATAGTTCTAGTTGTTGCCCTGAAACCAGTCTTGTAGTCTTTGAGGGATGCTCAAGAATTAAATGAGAAGGTTAGCCTGACAGTTGACTAGATTCTTCATATATATGCTTCCCGAGATATGGAATAAGAGATCCTAATCTCTTAGTTATGTAAGGCCACTGAAGAAGCTTTAGGAGGTGCCAAAATTCCTGACCAAAGGGCCACCTCAAGGAAATCAAGTGAATTCATCAATAGTCGCAAATTTGCATCAAAAAGCAAAGATTTTCAGACAGTTTTGAATAGGAAGGTCAATGAGCTCAAGGTGGAGTTTGATAATTTGATTGAATTCAGATTTACCACTCTTTTCTCACTAGATAGAGAAGTGATATCAATTGAACAGATCAAAGATGCAATCATACTCAAAATCCAAACTTCCACAACACTCTCAGGTCTAAGCCCATCAACCACTATTGAGGAAATTGAGAGGGAAATCCTTCACCTTTCTTGACTTTATTACCACATCAGAGTTGTTTCATTAAGGTGGGGAGGGGTTTCTTTTGAGGAAGTCTTTGATTTGGATCAATGATATGAGATTCTATGAACCCTCATCTGGCCCACTAATTTGGATTGGGAAGTCCAACACTTTTCTTTCCTCAAAATCTAGGAATTATCAAAGGTCCAGGTTTGTGCCTCCACAAGCGAAGGCCCCCTTTGAGTTGCTAGAATTGTAAACCAATTATTCCTTTAAAATTTTCTTTGGTTTTTATCCCTTACTCTTTTATGCTTCAAGATGAATCCACACCCAAGGGATGAAGACTACTCCTACATAAAGGTGTGCAATGTGCCATGTGATGGCTGCATGATTTTATTTGGATATAGTTTTCCTTTCAGACATAGACCAGGGTACATGTCAGCATGGCAGGGATATTCTTCAAAACCACTCTCACAAGTCTAAGATTGCCCACTCACTTGACACATCATCTATTCATGTCAAGCAGTTTATATTTTTATGGAGTGATCTTTTTTAGTAGAGTTTATTAGGGAGTACAGAGGGCATCTTGCTTTTGGGGTGGAACCTTCCAGTCAGCATCATCAACCTCTATGGTTGATTGATCATATTTTTTCCAAGTTGTGTTAAAATTTAATTATTTTCTTATAACTAACTTTGCTAAAATATTTGAACCCATTAATGAAGCAGTTGAGACTTAATGAGTGAAGATTTGTTGTGATCTAATCAGGATCTAAGATTGGACTATGAGCTATTAGGTTCAGGCATTTGGCAGTTTCTACTTTTGGAATGTTTGTGGTGGTGTTCTCTTCTTCTAGTTATAAATAGGGATTGGAAGCATTAGTTAAAAAAGTGAAAAAAATTGCTTCAAAAATCTTCTCAAAGGATATAGATCTATTAGGGAGTTTCTATTTTCTCTAAATTAGAAGGGTTTTAAAAAATATTGCTATTCTCTTATCATTTTATATTTAATAAAAACTATCATCAAATTGGTATCCAACCTGTGTTTTTAGATCATATATCATAGAATTTTGATCTATTTGGTAGAAATATTTGAAATTGTGCATCATTATGGCCTTTGTCAAGTTTCTTTTTCATATTTCATTCATGTTAAAAACATTGTGTTAAAATTTTGTGCTGGTAGTTCGAATAACAAATTTTCATGTTGTTAAGCTTCTATTTTAAATGCTAGCTTTTCGAAATTGGATTACGTCTATTGAATTTTTTCATTTTTTGTAAAGAGTTTTCCATTTTCCATATTATGATATGGAGGAAGAAGGATTCTATAAATTTTTGGATATTTATGTTAATCTTTAGAGTTTTCTTATGTCTAATTGGACCTTAATGGGTGCTTCCCACAAGGAGATTTGAAATACTACATTGTGCTTTAACTAGCCTTTCTTGTTCATTATCTTCCGAACAATGAAGGGTCTTAACATTTTGTGTTTATCATATTAGTTATCAGGAATAGTTAAGGTTTTGAATGTAGTAAGAACTTTGACACATCACCATTTTTATCTTTTATTTGCATTTCTTTCTACCCTTTCCCCCCAAACACAAAGAAGAGTTGGCTTTCTATAAAAATACCAGAGGTCATTTAGTGAGGTACAAATTGGTCCTCCACTCGCTAAATTTCCCATAAGGATGTTAGAGAAGTGCAAAAATATCATCAATATAATCTTCCAAAATCTCATATATGTGTAGACACCTAAGTTTGGACACTTATATTTTTCCAAATTTATCCCTCTTCATCTAAATATCCTCTCATTTACATTAATTAAGCAATATTGTTATTATTTAATTAATATCCTTAAATTCATCTAAACCCCAAAGGTATTTAGTTAAATAATTAAATACCTTATCTCTTTAATCCTCCTTTCATCAAATGAATTAAATAAATAATACATTTATTTAATCCATCTCCTAATCTCTTCATTACGAATGTGGACATGCCTAATCCTTGAGTAGGATGTGTCACATCCTCCAACTTTTGCAAGTTGGCTTCTAATCCTCATTATCCTCTAGTTATCTTCTAATTACTAATCAATTAAACCTAATTAGTACCTTGGTCAACTCTCCCCATCCCCCAAAGAATTTTTAATTCCTTTTTATTAATCCAAGGATCCTTTCTTCCCCATGTGAATTTTTAATTCACTTTTATTTCTCGTAGAATCTCCTTTTCCCATGCATCTTCTAGAATCTTTGAGTTGTCACATCAAGTCACATGTAGACAAGTGTTTCCCTTTTTGTAACCTTGTCTTGTCCATGGGATTCTTCCAAGCATGTGAATTTTTAATTCACATTATTCACCCAATATTTTTCTCATCTCCCAATGTACTTCCAAGGTACATGTCCTTCTTACACATCACATGTCCTTATTCCACCTCACTTACACATCATCACATCCTTGGCCATGTCATATTCCACATGTCAAAATTTGAGGGTTTGTGAGTCCTCAACTCACCATAGCCCTTCATCTTGGCTTTGGTGGCTAAATATCAACCATTGAATTCTCTAGAGAATTCAAATTCCTCAATAAATACCCTCTCTTCTAAGGTATTTTGAACACAGTCATTTTTGCACCCTTATGCTATCAAATTGTCTACTTGATTTGCAAGCATTGTCTTAGCCATTTGCCAAGCCACAACCATTTTCACTTGCATCCCATAATATTTTCAATCTTGCATTTAGTCATATCCATAGCCATCTAAGGAGTATACAAGTTTACATTCACAAGGGCCAACCAAGGAATTTTAGCAGCAAAGAAAGGTATACCAATTTGCAATCTTCATTTTATCTTCTTTCTTTGTGTTATCAATTTATTAAGCTAATCTTGAGATGTTCCTTATGTTTTTCCATTTGTATTATAGTTGTTTTTGCATATTTAGGATAGGTAAAATATTTAGGATCACATTTTTGTCATGCCTGGTGGTACTCACAAATGGGTTCGTTTACTTCACATTTTCTATTGTTGAGATTGTTTGCAGGTACAAGTCACAGAGGGGTGACTATGCCCTCCTATTCACTGCAGAGGGGTGACTACACCCTCATGTTCACTAAAAAGGTGTGACTACACCCTCCTATTCATTGCAGAGGGGAAAATACACCCTCCTGTTCACTACAGAGGGGCGAATATGCCCTCCTGGTAGAAGTGCGAATACACCCTCCTAATTGTTGTAGAGGGGCGGATACACCCTAATCTATATTATTTTAACTATTTTGCTATAGAGGGGTGGATACACCCTAACCCATATGTTGTTTCTAACAAGTTTTTTGTAGAGGGGCGGATACACCCTAACCCATATTCTATTTCTAACAAGTTTGCTACAGAGGGGCGGATACGCCCTAACTTATATTTTGTTTCTAACTAGTTTGTTTTAGAGGGGCGGATACACCCTAACTTGTGAATTGTTTCTGACATTTTACTATAGTGGGGCAGATACGCCCTAATTTGAAAACTATTTTTGACATTTTATTGTAGCGGGGTAGATTTCTCTTAACCTAAGAACTATTTCTAACATTTGATTGTAGTGGGGTGGATTTTCCCTAATTTGAACATAGTTTCTAACATCTTACTACAGAGGGGTGAATACGCCCTCCTAATTACTACAGAGGGGCGACTACGCCCTCCTAGTTACTACAGAAGTGCAATTACACCCTCTTGTTCACTGTAGAAGTGCGATTATGCCCTCCTATTCACTGTAAAAGTACAATTATGCCATCCTGTTCATTGTAGAAGTGTAACTACACTCCAAATTGAACTCTATTTTCTAACATTTTATTGCAGAAGGGTGACTACACCCCAATTTGAATACTATTTCTAACATTTGATTGCAGAGGGGCGGACAATCCCTTATCCTAACTTTGTTCTCTCACAGGTTGTCACAGAGGGGCAAATTTTCCCTCCTATTTACTACATTGGAGTGGATTTTCCCTCTTGTTTACTATAGTGGGGTGGATACGCCCCAAAACAATACATTTTGAGAGGTAAAACAACCATTTTAGCTTCATTTTTGCTCCAGTTTTTTTCCATTTTCAAATTCTAACCTCCTAACATTGTTTTTTGCAAGGATATTTGTGTTTTTGCTAACATTTTCCCTCATATTTATTGCACTAGGAAAATTTCCCCCTATTTATTGAAGTGGGGCAGATACACCCCAAAACATCACATTTTGAGAGGTAAAACGACCACTTTAGTTTCATTTTTGCTCCAGTTTTTTGTTGTTTTCAGATTCTAACCTCCTAACATTGTGTTTTGCAAGGATATTTGTGTTTTTGCTAACAATTTCCCTCTTATTCACTATAGTGGAGAAAATTTTCCCCCTGTTTACTGTAGTGGGTTGAATACGCCCCAAAACAACACATTTTGAGAGGTAAAACGACCGTTTTAGTTTTGTTTTTGCTCTTGTTTTTTGTTGTTTTCGGATTCTAACCTCCTAACATTATTTTTTGCAAAGATATTTGTGTTTTTTATAATATTTTACCTCCTATTTACCCCAGTGGGGTGTATCTCCCCCCTGTTTACTATAGTGGGGTGGATATGCCCCAAAACATAATATTTTGAGAGGTAAAACGATCGTTTTAGCTTCGTTTTTGCTCCAATTTTTTGCCGTGTTTGGATTCTAACCTCCTACCATTAATTTTTGCAAGGATATTTGTGTTTTTTCTAATATTTTCCCTCATATTTACTACAATGGGGAATATTTTCCCCCTGTTTATTGTAGTGGGGCAGATACACCCCAAAACAATACATTTTGAGAGGTAAAATAGTTGTTTTAGCTTCGTTTTTGCTCCATTTTTTTGCCATTTTTAGATTCTAACCCCCTAACATTTTTTGTTGCAAGGATATTGGTGTTTTTACTAACATTTTTCAGCATATTCTTGTGTAATTGGCAAAGAAAGAAGGATAAAACAACTAATGTTTGCTTGCAGGGCCTTCTGTTGCATAAATTTCCAAAGTTATCCTTTTTTTTCATTAATCTAGGAACATAGTTTAATAAGGGGAGGTAATATCTGTTGTTTGTTGTGTTTGTATTTTTTTGTTACCCAAAGGGAGAATTAGTTTGTTTTCACTTTCCCCTTACACTTTGTGTGAGACAAGGGAGTAGTTGGCAATGATTAGTGCCTTCTTTCTAGTCGGACCTGTTTGGGGATTTTATCACCCCAAGGGACAATTCCAACCACACATACCAGTGGGGTATATAAAGGGGGGAGAGTGAAATATGTACCTCAATCTAGTTGTGTTCTAATTGGTAGAGTTTCGAAGATAGGGTGACACCTAGATAAGCGTGAAGAGTTGGTCTAAGCCCTTAAGTATCTCATTGGGGTTCCTGACTCATGCTTGCGATGGGCTGGTGTTCATAGTTGTGCCTCATGTACCGAGAGTATATCGAGGACTCCTTATACACCTTGCGCATCCTAGATTAAGACCTTTATTGGCCATACCCTTAACACTAATCGTAGGATTGTGTTTTTTTGAATTTTTTTTTTGTGAGAAACCAGTAAACTTTTTGACAAATTGGCCTTATTGTTGTCATTTTAAGTTCTTTCCATAGTCATTTCCATCTAAACCAAGTCCTTGTTCACTATAGTGGGGAAAATTTTCCCTTCTATTTGCTCAAGTGGGGTGAATTTTCCATCCTGTTTGCTGTAGTGGGGCAAATTTTTCCTCTTGTTTACTGCAGTGGGGTGAATTTGCCCTCTTGAATAGTCAAATTCACCCTGTTTAGCTTCGTTTAGCCTCCAAACCTCTGTTTAATCATTCCAAACCCCTATTTAATCATTGAAAACCCCTTGTTTAGTTCTTTCAAGCCTCCAAACCTCTGTTTAATCATTCCAAACCTCTGTTTAATCATTTTAAACCTTCGTTTAATCATTCCAAACCTCCATTTAATCATTCTAAACCTTCATTTAGCCATTCCAAACCTTCATTTAGCCATCCCAAATCTCTGTTTGACCATTCTAAACCTTTGTTTAGTCATTTTGAACATTTTTTTGGTCATTTTGAACCTTCGTTTAACAATTCCAAGTATCTGTTCATCCATTCTAAGCCCCCATCCACCTATTTTGATAGTCGTTCCTCCACTCTAGGTTATCACTCTCCTTGTTCCAAGTATCATTCATTTGTTTTGAGCCTTCATTCATCCATTCCAAGAATTTGTCTCCTCATTTTGAGAGTTCTTCATCCTTTATGATCAATCGTTTACTCGTTTAGAGCTTTCGTCTCTATGACTTGAGAGTTGTTCATCCATTCTAAGCAATCGTTTACCAGTTCTGAGTGCTTGTTCATCCACTCCTACCATTCATTTTACCAATCCAATTATCTAACACCTCATTCTAATCACCCATCTCTTCATTCTAATAGCCCGTTTACCCACTTGAAGAGTTCACAAGCAGTGGGGAGGATCTACCCTACAATGGGGTGAATTTTCCCTGCAGAAGGGAAAATTCACCCCTTTATAGCAAAACTTTGGAAAACAGACAAAAAAAAAAGATCCAGCTTCCAAATCCGATCGGTGGAACCAATCCCATCATATCCTTCAATCCAATCCTAATATGAGCTTGAATCCAATCCTAATCTAAGTTTGAATCCAATCTTGATCTTAGCTTAACCTAAATCCTAATATGAGCTTTAATCCATCTACATCCAAGATCCCTCCTTCAATCTTCGTCTAATCCATATTGATCTAATCCAACATCATGAATCCTTCACCAATTCAACCAAAAATAGTAATCAAGGGAAACCCTAATTACATTTATTATGATAACAAAATCCTTATTGATCAAGAGGAATATGACATGGATCCCCTTGATACTATCATTGATAGTAAGCTTTTCCCACCCACTTTCCAAAATACAATAACTCCTCTAAACCATCCTATTATTTCTTCATCCATGCCTAATCATGCTCCTTATGCTACCTTTGACAAGGGATATCTAGCATCTTCTTCATCCCCATATTCTTCATGTCCTTCATCTACATCATCCTCTTATCCTAATCTGCAATCCCAATACTCCTATTACAATTCCCCATCCATGTCCCCCTATCCTAATCCTCTTTCCCAATCTTCCCATACTAATTGTACATCCTTTTACCTTAATCCTACATCCATGTCTCCTCATCCTAATCCACCATCCCAATACCTTTATTATAATCCATCACTCACATCCTCTTGTCCCACTACACCACCTATATCCTCTTGTCCTAATCCATAATTCATGTCCTCCTATCCTAATTCACCATTCCAATATCCTTACATTAACCCTCCATCTAGTCCTAGTCTTCCATCTACTCCTATTCCTACATCCAATCCCATTCCTCCATCTACTCCCAGTCCTACATCCAATCCCATTCCTCCATCTAACCCTAGTCCACTAATCCATAATCCCTCATCCATTTCTACCATCCCATCCAAGCCAACCATATGCAAGTCTCTCATTTTGGAAGTTCTCCAAGGACTCGTGACAAAGAAGCCATCTCCAACTCCACATCTTAAAGTCGTGGAACCATGCCATCCCAATCCATCATCCATGATCACTAGCGATGAGACCCTTCTCCATACCACACCTATCATTAATGTTACCACCCCTAACACTACTCAAATCATTGAAACCATCGAACCCACTAAATCCATTGAACCCCCATCTCCTACTCCAAGAGCCACTAAATCCATTGAAGAAACCCAATTCCAATCTACTCCCTCTACTTCTAGATCCACCCAATCCATCAAAGATACCCAAATCCAATCCACTCCTCCCACTCCTAGTAGCACGGAGACCCCTTCCCATGAACCTCATGAATCCTCCATACTTTCGTCTTCCCCACTTGAAGAGTCCCTCCAACACTCCATTATCATTCCACCCACACAAGATGAGTCATGCCAAGAGTTTGATACAAATCATACCACCATATCCCCTCCTCCACATCAAGATCCTACAATCCCATCCAGTCCATCTCAAGCTCATATTCCTTCATCCATTTTGACCCATGATCCCCTTGACACTCTAGATCCAATCACTCCATCGTACGAGCCCTTATTACCTACTGCCACAAATTTTGATCCTATCATATCACCTAATTCCTCTCTTGATCCCTTACCACTTACTCCACCTGATTAGGATGCTACTACCCCACCATCTCCATCGCATGATCCTCCGTCACTGCCTATTCCATATCCCCTTGGTTCCCTTTCATTACTCCATGGAGGTATCCTGACAGAAGAAAAACAAAGCATATACACCAACCCTCCTCTTCCACCTAATCAAGGATGCACATCGTTCTTCCAGAATAACAAAAATCCTCTCCTAGATCAAATTCTCAAGAAAATGAACTATCAAGGAAAAGGCTTAGGCCTTCATGAGCAAGGTATAATAGAGCCCTTCCAAGCTAAATAACATTGGTATACACAAGGTCTTGGATGTACTAATCCCAACTCGAAATCCAAGAATGTTTGTACAACCTCTACACATCTTCCCTGGTCTTATTCCAAAAGATAAGAGGCTCCTCCCATAACTCCACCAAATTGTTTTCTGCCATCCCCCCTCCATCATATCCCTTCAAAAAAACCATCCATATTCCTCCTTCATTCACTCCATCCATTTTGGGTCCTTATGTTTCTTCATCCCCCATCACATATCTTCCAGGTCCTAAGTCTATTTTGGGCCCTTGTATCCCAAAATCACCTCCTCCATCTTGTCCTATTCATCCTTTCATTTGTTCATCACCTATACATGATAACTATCCCACTCTCATGGTCCCTAATTAGGATCAACAAAGGTGTGTACCTACACATCCTCCATCCACACATCATCCCCAAAATCCTACCTCCATCACTCCATTCATATTTTCTCCCCATCATCCATCCATTCACACCTATCCCATTGCTCCCAAAAGTACTTTGGATTCCAAAATACAAATGCATAAATCTAAACATCCACATGAATCAAAAGCTCCTCATGTCCCCTCTAAAGGACATGTTAAAGAAAAGAAAAATCAAATCCCAAATCCAAATCAAATTTGTAGGCTACAAAGGCCCAACAAAGAAAAAATTAAAACCATGTGTATCCCAAAGAAAAAAATGCAATGCCTTCAAATGAAGCATCCATAACAACATCCAAAATTGCTACTCCAAAAGCTAATCATGTAAATCCTCCATCTCCTAAATCCATTTTGGGTCCTTATGTCCCAAAATTTTCTATCACCTCTCCTCCATTACACCCTCCATTATCCACACATTCTCCATCCATTAATCCTCTTTTCCTTTCACATCCACCACCACATGTGCCAATGTTGGTCCTAAACATTATCCCCCATCACACATCCAATTCATCATTCCATCCATACACTTTCCAACATCCCATCCATTATCCCACATATCTCCCCCATCAAATCCCTTTAATCCCTACCCTTGCATAATTCCTCCATTTTCTTGGTTGTGCCAACACCCGATAGTCACTTCACGCCTAGGCTCTTATTACCTCGTATGACACTTGATGCTTGAGTCCATCTATTCCTCTATCACATGTCTTCCACATCCACTCATCCACATGCTTATCTATATCCATCTGCATCTTATCCAGAAAATACAAAGCCATTAGACAAAAGTCATAAGAAAGAAAAATAAAATAAAATAGTAAAGAAAAATAATTCACCCAATGGTGAAAACTTAGAAAACAAGTGCCTTGGATAAGTACCATGATGAAAACTTGGCAAAGAGGTGTCATGCATAAATCCTCCATCTAGTTTACTTCCATATTTGGGGGCAACTACATCCCCTTCACCCATCTCCTCCATCTCACCTATCTTACACATCTTGCTTATCATATCTTGTTTCTCTCGATCCCTCCATCCTCCTTGTAATCTTGATATAGCTAGGGGTGAATAGAAACACATGCTTTGGAAACATCTTGCCATACATTCCCCTCCCCTATCCCCTATCCTCATCATTATCCACACCCCATCTACCTTCTTTGTTCATTTGTCATGCTACCATCAATATCCCTTCCTTATCCAAGCATCCTACCTTCATAAAATTCCCTCATTCACCCATCATATCCTCCTCCAACTATCTCCTTTATCTTCCCATCTACTCATCGTTCACCCCTTTTTCCTTATCACACATGGCATATCTAGAGTGGGGGCATCTACTTCCTTTTTGACATAAGTACTTGGAGACATCATTCATTGATCCTATCTAACTTTTCATCTTCCCATCCTTATCCTCCTATTCCTCCATCCAAACAATCCCTTTCATATCCCCATCTTTATCTTCCTACCTATCCAAATAATCCCTTCCATCTCCCCATCCTTGTCTTCTTATCTATCTAAACAATCCTTATCTATCCATCCTAGTATTTCTCCATCTCCTTATCTTCCTATCCATCCCTATCTCTATTCCCCATCCCTATCTCCCTATTCATTTATCTCTCTCTTCATCCCATCTCATAATCCCTTGTCACTGGTATTTGGCTATAGGCTTCTCCCAATGCAATCCAATTCCATCTATCTAATTTTCATCACTCCTACTTCTCTTGCACATCTTTCTAATCCCGTGTCACTTTTCATCACCCATCTATCTATCATATCATCCTCTCGAGTCATTTTTATTAATTTGGATAACTATCCCATCCCTAAGCTTTGTGTCATCATCATCAATCCTATCTTATCCAAAAGGTCTATCATGTCTCATCATATCAGTTTCATCTTTTTTATCCACTTATCCTAATCATCTCATCATCCTTTATCCATCATTTTTTTTTGGTCTCTTGTCGAACTACATTTCCCCTGCGCTTTCACGTGGGCAAGGTTGACCCTTTGATCTGCCTTTGGAGCTCCTTTATCATCTAGCATTGGTATTTCTTCCTTTTTTTATTTGATCTTTCTCATCCATCATCAAGGTCTCAATCGTCCTCTTCCCGCTTTTATCCATGGTTAGTCATCAGCTTTTATTGAACTATGAGGGCTCTACAATTTCCTGTAGGCAAGGCTAATCTTTGATCAGCCCCTAAACCCCTAGGTCTTAGGGTGTGTTATTCTTGTGTCTTCTATATTTTCATCATGTCACATGTGTCATCAATTATTCCCTTATCTAGTTGGTTCTTCACAAATGAGATCAACTCATATCATGAAGATCCAATCAGTTTTGAATATCTTGCATCATATCGATATTTTAGTTAGTATCCATCATCAGTCTCAATAGGATGTATCCTTCCTCATAGAACTTATCAACTCCATCCATCCTCTTGATCCTATGTCAAAGGATATTTGAATTTTATTGTGATCTTTTGATTCTTTTGGATTTTTTTAATCATTTGAGCTCCCTATCATCACTTCTCAAGGCCGCCATGATCCATCATATTATGGTACATTTTGATTGGTCAACATAGGGGCATATCTTTAGTCATTTTTTTTTTTGTTTTCTTCTTGGCTATCCCATGTAGTACCCACCAAGACTCTTGCGGTCTTGTGTTATGCTGGGGAATCCTTCTATGCTTGTGGATATCCCAATACCTAACCCAACCAAGGTCTTTGTGAATTTGTGGTGTTGGGATAGCCTTCTTGTTTTTTGTGTTTGTTTTACACATTCGACACGAATCAGCCTTGGTTCTTAATACCTTGGATCTTGTATCTTATGCTATAGCAAAAATCAATGCACTGAAGATTGAAAATTGCATTAGGATTACATCTCATTTTTCATTCTATCATCTTGCATATATCCCCCATCCTCTCATCTATAAAAATTCCCCCCATCCATTCATCCCCCATCACTCTCCCTCCCCTATCCATCTAATATCTTATCATCATCTATTCAATCTTCTTAGAACAATATAGATTGGTTATTCTAAGCATCTTCTCCTCCATCATTTTTATTCTTTCATCTATCTCACATCTCCAACCCATCCTCATCCATTCAATCTAGTGCAAATTGTTTAATCAAATCCTTGGTCTTGTCCCCAGTCTTGTTACAAGCCTCGATCCCATCATCATCATCAACAACATCATCATCATCCATCTGTATCCTTCCTATCCCTTTGGTGTTGTTTTGGGATGTATCCTTTTCTCATCAACAACACTTTCATCATCATCATTGGGATGTATTCTTCCCTATCCTTTAGTGGTTTTTTGGGATGTATCCTTCCCTCATCAATACCACTTAGTGGGATGTATCCTTCCCTATCATCATGTTGTTTCGGGATCCCTCATTCCCTCACTGACAATACTCCATCCATCATCAACCCCTTTTGGCTTGTACCTTGACTAGGGAAACATCATATTTGTCCTAACATCCATTTGTGCTTCATCCATCTCCTATCACTTATCATCCTCTCTTATCCATCACTTCTTATCATCTTGATCATATACTCTTGCATTGTTTCATCCATTTCAAGAGCACACCTATGTTCTCTTGAACCCGCATGTCCTCTCAATGGGGAATCCTCAAACCCTACTCTTCATCTTCACACCCATCATTTGAATGATTGGGGCATCTTTTTCAATCTAACCATCTTCTTCTTCATGTTTTCATTTAATCTTCTTTGAAATGATAGTACTTCGTAGCATCATCTCAAAGAGGGGAAAAATGTAGAAACCTAAATTTTGACACTTATATTTGTCCAAATTTATCCCTCTTCATCTAAATATCCTCTCATTCACATTAATTAATTAATATTTTTATTATTTAATTAATATCCTTAAGTTCACCTAAACCCCTAAGGTATTTAGTTAAATAATTAAATACCTTATCTCTTTAATCCTCCTTCCATCAAATGAATTAAATAAATAAGACATTTATTTAATCCCTCACATGTTATTTTCATCTAATCCTAATCCATCTCCTACTCTCTTCATTAGGATGTGTCCCATCCTTGAACTTTTGCAAGTTGGCTTCTAATCCTCATTATCCTCTAATTATCCTCTAATTACTAATCAGTTAAACCTAATTAGTACCTTGGTCAACTATCCCCATCCCCCAAGGAATTTTTAATTCCTTTTTATTCATCCAAGGCTTCTCTCTTCCCCATGTGAATTTTTAATTCACTTTTATCCCTCCTAGAATCTCCTTTTCCCATGCATCTTCTAGAATCTTTGACTTGTCACATGAAGTCACATGTGGACAAGTGTTTCCCTTTTTGGAACCTTGTCTTGTCCATTGGATTCTTCCAAGCATGTGAATTTTTAATTGAAATTTATTCACCCAAAATTATTCTCATCTCCCAATGTACTTCCAAGGTACATGTCCTTCTTACACATCACTTGTCCTTATTCCACCTCACTTACACATCATCACATCCTTGGCCATCTCATATTCCACATGTCAAGATGTGATGGCTTTTGAGTCCTCAACTCACCATAGCCCTTTATCTTAGCTTTGGTGGCTAAATATCAACACAAATTCCTCTATAAATACCCTCTCTTCTAAGGAATTTTGAACATTTAGTCATTTTTGCACCCTTATGCTATCAAATTGTTTACTCAATTTGCAAGCATTGTCTTAGCCATTTTCCAAGCCACTTAACCATTTGTACTTGCATCCCATCATATTGTTAATCTTGCATTTAATCATATCCATATCCATCCAAGGAGCATACAAGTTTGCATTCACAAGGGCCAACCAAGGAATTTCAGCAGAAAAGATAGGTATATCAATTTTCAATCTTTATTTTATCTTCTATCTTTGTGTTATCAATTTCTTAGGCTAATCTTGAGTTATTCCTTGTGTTTTTTCATTTTCATTATATTTTTTTTTTGCATATTTAGGATAGGTAAAACATTTAGGATCACAATATGTAATCATGAAATATCAATGCCATAGCTCTTTCATATGTTGCACCTACTTTCTTCAATCTAAAAAGCATGACTACCCAAAAAAATGCTCCCCAAATTGTAGTAAATGTTGTTTTATATTAATCTTAATTGTTGATAAAGATTTGATTTTATCTAGAAAATCCATCTATGAACGACAAAAAAAAATGTCCCACAGTTGACTCCACTATCATGTCAATATTAGGAAGGGGAAAATCATCTTTCCAAGATGCTTTATTTAAATCACGAAAATCCTTACACATCCTAATACGATTATCAAATTTCACAACTTTAACAATGTTCAATATCCAAGGATAATAATCAATAGGTTGTATAAAACTAGCTTCAAGGATTTTTTCAATCTCAACCTTAACTAATAAGGCTAACTTAGGATTCATCTTTCATATCCTTTGTCTAACTATTTTAGCATTCTATACAAGGACTATGTTGTGTGTCACTATCTTAGCATCAATTCCTAGCATATCTAAATAAGTCCAAGAATTTTTTTTGGAAAATTCATGAATTAAAGTTGCATGGTCTTCTTGTTCATCTTCGTGAAGGCACTTTCCTATTTTAATCACTTTCTCTTCGTTAGTAATATCTATTAGTATATTGATTGTATCTCCCAAAGGAAGTGCATTTTGTTTTGGAATCTTAGGATTATATTCTTCTTTTTCCTTATCATTATCATTACTTTCCTTTTCTTTGTCTTCTTTCTTAGCACTAATCATAGCACATGTAACTCATTTCTTTTTAGGAGTAATTTTTTTTTCATAAACTTCTAACATTTCTTTCAAGGCTTCATCATCTTCAAAGTATTCTAATGATTCTTCACAAGTTGTATCAATAAATTTAGGATGATTCAAGGTGAGATTTTTTTTATTAGGGTTACACATGATGGTGTTGATGTTGAGTGAGGGTATTTTTGTTGCTTGCATTATCTTAGAAAGACAACATCCCAAACAACTTTTTGCTTCTTGTTAGTAGGTTCTATAGGAACATGGATGACTTGTTCTTTCCTTCTGCACCCTTTTCCACTATAACCAAGTTGTTTCTTAAGCTCATAACCTTTCCCATAAATTTTATCCATTTCTTTCAGTTTTGGTAGTTGTTGATAGTTTATCTCACCAATTTTTTTTGTATAGCTTGTGTCTTCTAGAGTAGATGAGGTAGATGCTTGTGAGTTTTCTTCTGAATTCTATGTTGACATTACCATTGGTTTCTTTTGTTGTGATTTTGCATTCCCCCATAAGTTTTGGTGTGAATTCTAAGGAACCCCAATCATCTTCCAATAACTTCAACACTTTTCTATTTATCATTTCTATTTTTTATATAGGTTCTATATTAAAAGTTGGAATTAATGTGTTTAGAGGACTTGTCATTACTCTTTCAACTTGTAAGCAACTTTCAGGCTCATGATCTATTTCAATTTGGTACACTTTATTGTTATAGATATATTTCATGATATGATGAAGAGTCAAAGGAATTGCATGCATCTCATGAATCTAAGGTCTTCCTAAAATAAGATGGTATGAAAGATCATGAGGCATAACATGAATAGGAGTTTGTAATGTATCCTTTCCTCCTGTAATAGGAAAAGTAATCACACCAAGTGCTTTCTTTCCTACATTTTCAAATCCTCAAATTGATAAGGAATGAAGTTCAATTCTTAATTTATCCATGCCATGTCTATCCAAAAGGGTCACACTACACACATTAAGAGCGGAGTCATTGTCAACAAGGGTTCTTTTTATTCTTTTCCTATTGAAGATGGATATTATCATAAATGCATCAATTTTCTTTCTCATCTCCAATGGAGGTAGCTCATGTTGATGAAAATTAATGTCTATGTTAACCATATTCATTCCTTCAATTAGAACTACTACATCACTTGCATTTGCACTAGAGGGAATCACAACTTGTTGCAATGATATTTGAAGCATAATATTATAGTTAGGTGAATTTTGAATTAGGTACCATAGGGAAATCTTTTCAGGAGTATTCTTAAGTTATTCAACAAGATCATACTCCTCACTATGCAAAGGAAAATGAGCACTAGGAAAGATGGGTTGAGGCAAAGGTAAGGATGTTGAAGTTGTTTTTCTTGGTTGTGGATTGTTTTTAGTGTTATATGTATGAATAATTGTATTATAATTTGATTGTTGTGAAACATTATTCTTAGGTGGTTCAAGGGAGAAAATAGATTTTTTTTGATTTTAAGGTTTTTTTGAAGGTTGGTAAAGGATGAGTTGTGGTTGAATCACATTAACTTCTCTTTATTTCAGTTTTTTGTAACCTTACTGGATGAACCTTGTGAGATGAAATCCTCAAGGGCTTCATCTAACATGTCAAAGTCATCACTACTAAAAGGATTGATGGTTAGGATGACTTGGAAAAAGAGATTTGACATACTCAAATAACTATGCTCTCTCCAAGGGGTTCATTAGTTTATAGTTATTTTGGTTATATTTTCTAATGAAATCCAAATGTAATCTAATCTTATCCAACTATGACATAATGCTAGAAATGCAAATTATAGCAATATAATTCCATCCACAATTGAAATGAAACTAAATTAAGCTATATCTAATAAAATTAATGAAATAGAAACTTAGTAATATGAAACAAAAATCTAACAATAGCAAATAGAAGCATGAAAACAAGATTTTTAATGCTATAAAATGTAGATTAGAACTTGATATGAGACTAAATCACCTAGAGGAGTGTATAACTCCCAATCAAGATTTTTAAAGGGTTAAAATGCTAAAAAACACACAACATACAATTCCTAGAAATCAGGTAAAATAACTTGTACTAAGACTAATTTTCCCAGAGGGGAATATGAGTCCCAAATGAGGGTTTTGACACTAAATTCAACAAATTCTAAGTGAAAGTGAAGGTTTTTGGTTTGTATATTTTCCTGACTATGTGCAATTACATATTTCAAATTAAATTCAAAGATGTAAGATGGAAAAATGCAACCTACATGCACTTTCACTAATGTAATGTTTAGGATCCCTAAATGCAAATTAACTAATGTAAGATCTAATGCAAAGTTAATGTAAGCTACATATAGGAATTTAATACACTCCAAACTAAAAATAAAGGGTTCAAATGGTAGGTTCACCAAAATGAAGACAAGGAAATAGGGTATTTCCACCCTATTATGGAGATGGAACATCAAAAGAGGTAAAAATATCCTCTTCGTACTATTTCATTCTTAGTTCATTCAAGGAAACCCTAGAAGGGGGTTTCTATAAGGTTTCCTTGGGTGTGATTAAACAAAGTGGGTGAAACCAAAGAAAGTGGGGTGGTTCCTACCTTTTAGGAGATGGGCAACTTAAGGGACCCCATTTTGCTTTATTTAGTTCAAGAAAACCCTAGATATCTCAATCTAATGGTTCAATTGAGAGAAGGGTATTTTTTATAAGGTCTCCTAGGGTGTGATTAAAGATAAAATGGGGTTAACCACTAATAAAAAGGCTTAGAAAGACAAGAAATGAAAGTACCATGCAAATCCTAACTATATGACCTAGAAAAGGAACTCAAATCAAAATAGCAAATTAGAGATAAACAAAGGCACACCTGGAAAGCTAAAGATGCTTAAAACAAGGTCTGTAATCCTAAAGTTATGAATTTTGAAGAAAAATAGGTCTCATACACTATTAGGGGTGATTTAGACTCAATTTAGGGTTTTAGGTTGAAACTAGAATCTACAACTACTAAATTAGGATCTATAGAAAAAGTCTGAAAATTGGTATACTGGGACTCATATGCCACAAGTGGAAATTTAGTCCTAGTATTAGGGTTGATATAAAACTCTAGTATCCTCTAGTGTTCTCATATAGCTTCTCTCTCTTCTAATCTCTAAGTCTGAAACTTTAAATTCTAACTTGTAGGTGACTTTTTGTGATCTTGCAAGATAGATGACAACTTTGACAACTTTCTCCAATCTTTCTCTTCAATGGATCTTCAACTTTATATATCTACAAATCATACATCAAAGAGGGGAATTTTTTTTTTTGTGAGTGGATATGGGTTTTCCTTGGTCAAACCTCATTTTGGTAATCAATCCTTGAAATGAATAGAAATAGAATCAAGGAATGATGACTGAACAAATAAGCTATGTTGCAACTCACCAAACCCTTGTAACAAAGGATGCAATCTTGGATGAAATGGCTACCATGAATGTAGATATTGACTCTTGATTGAATGGTATGGATCTTGACTTGAAGGCTTGCTTGAATCATGAAAACCTGCATCACAAATGTTAGCTCAAAAACAAACATGATGCATGAATCTTGAAAATAGCTCCAAAATTATTGATAATAAACTATTGAATGTTCTTTAATTACTAGAATGCTTGCATGCTTAGATCACACTTTCTCACAAAAATTTCTAGGAGAAAATATGTGAAACAACCTTGTATTATACTTGTTTATGCTAAATTTCCCAAAATTAAAACACTACAATCTGACATCAGATCTAGGAGAATAAAATACTAAAAAGAATTTGAATTTACAATAGGTCCAAGCTAAGTGGGACTCATACACTATTTGGGGCATATGAGTCCTAGTAGCTTAGGCTTGGGACACAAATTTCAAGAAATGTTAAGTTATATGTCAAATTCAGGACTAGGCCCTGAAACTTAGGTGGGAACCCTATGCCCAAGGTCATGTATGAGTCCCATATTAATAAATTTGGACCATACAATCCAAAATCACTAAAATATGATTGGTTTTAAGATATTTTTTTGGACTATCCTTAGAAATGTGCATTAAATAAGGCTTGTGGATGCAAAATAGGAAAAAATAAGGCATAAAGAAGGCTAATTTTAGTAGGGAGGGCCCAGACATGTGTGAAATTGTAAAGGGATACATTTTCCTAAACTACATTTATCCTCCACTTTAGTGAGAGGAGGAACTTGCTTCAAAATCACATTAAAGTAGATGAATACACATCAAGAGGGGTCCAAATGTACTAACACTAGTGAGATAGGATGGCAACAATCAAGAGGGATGATCAAACCCCAAGGATTAAGATCCTATGGAAAACTAACATAGGCACAAAATAACACACATGAAAATTATGTATGAAGTAAAAAAAAGATACACACATACACTACCAAAGATAAAGAGAAAGAAAACAAAAGGGGTGGATCAAGCTTTAATCATTTTTCGTACACACTGTGGATCAGATCTAATCTATTTTTCCTAAAACATTTACAAGTGGAACATGATGTCCACTATGCAAACCCACACATGCTCACAAGGGCTATTGGAACCTCAAGCCGTCCACTATGTGATCCCCTAATGAGACACATACTCATGCAGCTGATATGCACTCACACAGACAAGCAAGTGGCTACGGGAAAGTCACACCTAAGTTTGACTCCCATATGGTAACCATACCAATGCTATAATTCTTGATAACTTTGATAAGGTTCCACACAACACAAAAAATAGGATTCATGAGGCAAGAAAAACTTCGTATGCTTGACACCCATGAATAAAAAAGGTGGCTCCACAAGCAAGAAAAGTTTGTTATGCAAGGTGGCCATATAATTGATATTGTAAATGAAAAATAGTGTAAGGTACATTCAAAGGAGTTTTTCTTAGTTCATGTAAGGTCTTAACTTAGGGGACATTGTACCTAATATCTCCAAGATAAGACCAATCAATGAACATAATATTTGTAACTTAGGGGATGGAATGTGACCATCAAGACACCAAGAGGAATATAACATGCTAATAGAGATCATGATATTGAATGACATCACACCCAATTTCACCACAAATAAAAAGATGCATCACATGAAGTAAGAATACTACACAATGAAACATGAGTTGCAATGAAATGCAAAAGAATAATGCCAATATATGCCACCACTTTAAGGAAATTGCTAAACACCATGTTGTGACCAATTACTTTAAATTATAAAATGATAAATAATAGCAATAAAGAGGACATGAGAGATTATTTGGAAATCCCTATGCCAAGTCATATATTTCCAAATAAAGATACTTCATGCAAAAGGGGTTTCCACCAAAATTAAATCCCAAAATCACATAAGGGATCTATGGATTCAGGGTTAGTATATCTTTGCTACATTTTTTTTAGAGAGCTCAAAAACATCATCAGTCCCTAAATACTCATGGAACAGGAAGAATGACACAAAAAGATTGAAAACAAAGAAAAATCCTTTTGGGTCAACATGGAAGAGACCTAAATATCTCAACACCTTGTGTCATCCCCAAAAGGAAAACACAAGACAAATGAAAAGGTAAAATAAAAGCTTTTGGGTCATGGAAGAGACCTAAATGTCTTGATGCCTTGTGTCATCCCCAAAAGGAAAACACAAGACAAATGAAAAGGTAAAAGAAATTATTGTGGGTCAACATGGAAGACACCTAAATTTTTTGAAACCTTACATAATCCCCAAAAGAAAACAAAAGACAAATGAAAAGATAAAAATTTTATGACATAGAGAAGAATGTAGGTATGCAATTTTTACACCTTTTTTGGGCCCTCCTTGTTAAATTGACCTTGATGTTGCCTTAATTTAGTGTTGTAATGTGCTTAACACATTCATATTAGGTATTAGGCCCTTGTGAGATAAATGAACCTAATTGTACCTTATTTAGGGTATTGTAAAGTATTGTACCACACTTTCACACTTATCTAGGGTTTTCATCATTAATGGGGCTTAGTTATGCTTTATTTGGCCTTATTTTACATCTACAAGCCTTAATTAATGCATCTTTCCAAGGATAATGATGACATAAATTAAATGGAGATCCAATCATAATTAAGCTAATTTTGGATTGTTGGCCCAGATTTAGTGATTTGGGACTCATATGCTACCTTGGGAATATGAGTCCCACCTAAGTTTCAAGGCCTCAATCCCAATTTCACATGAATTTAAGCATTTCTTGAAAACTGTGTCCCATAGCCTAGCCTAATGGGACTCATATCCCACTTCTAGCATATGAGTCCTATGTGGTGCAAAATTAAATTTAATTCAAATTCTTGGTGGGATTTTGTCCTCCTAGATCTTATGTCAGCTTGTAGTGTTGTAATTTTAAGAAATCTGGCATAAACAAGTACAAATACAAGGTTATTTCACTCATTTTCATCTAATATTTTCATGAGAGTATTCTTATAGAAAATTTGAGTTCAAAAGAGCATTCAATTGTTTACAAGAGAATTCAAGAGTCTTTAATAGTTGATTATCAAGTTTCTTGGAGCATTATTCAAGCATCATGCATCATGTTTGTTTTTTAGCTAACAATTATGATGTAGGATTTCATGATTCAAGCTAGCATTCAAGTTAATATCTACCACATTCAAGAAAGAGTTGATATCTACATCCATTGGAGCCATTTCATACATGTTTGCAACACTTTATTTCTAGAGTTTGGTGAGTTACAACATTACATTTTTTTCATTCATCATTCATTTATCTCATTTCATTTCATTACAAGGTTTGAGTACCAAAATGTGGTTTGACCAAGGAAAACCCCTTTCCACTAAAAAAGTAACATTTTCCCCTCTCTATATTTTGTGATTTAAAAATCTAGGTTGAAGACTTTCTAAGGAGCAATATTGGAAAGAAGTTGTAAAGTCTACAAAGTTTTCCAAGTTGTCACCTTGTTATGAAGAGCATTAAAAGACTTCTACAAAGAAAAATTCAATAATTTAGACTTGAAAATCAAGTTGAATAGGAAGAGTAGAGGTTGAAGAGTAGATTCAAATCTAAATTCTTTGAAAAATCCAAACTTGAATGATATGAAACTTCTAATGTATGAGTCCTAGTACAATCAAATTTGTAGTTATTAGGAGTTCTAGACTCGTCTTTGTCAAATTTCTATTCCTTCCCAAAAACCCTAATCTAGGACTAAATTACTGAATATGGTGTATGAGTCCCAATATACATTAATTTCAATACTTTTAGCATTTTCAGTCTCCATACAAGCTACTATAGGTTTCTAGGGTTCCCTTTGTGCTTTTCCAGTTTTCTATTTCATTTTGCATTCATTTCTAGGTCATTTAATGAAGCTTTTCATATCATTAGATTCAATCATTATGTCTTGCATATCATTTTTCTTTTCAATCCCTAGCTTGGTGGTCAACCATCTTTTAGTCTCTAATCATACCCTAGGACATCCCTATTGCAAATCTATTTCCCCTACTTCATCCTTGGATTGAGATCTCTATGGTTTGCTTGAATCACAAGTGAAGAAGATTATTGTTCCATGTCCTAAACCATAAGAAATGACAATTTTGCAACCTTTCATTTTGGTGAACTTGCATTTAGAACATCTTAATTTTAATTTGGAGTGCATCATCATCCTAGATCTTTCTTGCATTAACATTGAATTAGGTTTTGCATTAGTTAATTGGAATCTAGGGTTTCTAATTATTGCATTAGTGAAAGTGCATATAGGTTGCATTTTTGCATCATGCATCACTAAATATCATCTAAAATTTTCATTTTCAATTAGCCTAGACATCATCCAAACCAAAAAGCATAGAAATCATTAAATATTTTTTTAAATTAAAGCAAAAACCCTAGACTAGGACTCATACACCCCTCTAGGTGATTTAATCCCAATATAGATTTTAAACAACATTTTATAGCATTCAAAACACTATTTCTATGGTTTTGTTTTCTATTGCTAGCTTTTTGTTTCAATTCATAGAGCTTCTATTTTGTTCATTTCATTGCATGTAGCTTAATTTCATTTGCATCATAATTAGAGCATAGCATTTATCTTGTGTTCATTGCATCTTGCATCTCACTAATTTTCCCTTGTGTGAGATTTTCTACTTGGTGTCCTATTGCTAATACTATAGTGAGACAAAGTTTGAGACTCATGTCATCCCACAATAGCACAATTATCATGGATCTTGGGTTATCTAGCTCTTTCACTCCTAGTGTTAACATTAGTTCACTAGGTATGGACCAAACCCTTAACAACTCTTTGCCTTCAAGTAGTGTGATGCATGTTGAAAAAATGGTTGCTAGTATTCCATAGGAAAACATAATCCAAATTCATGAAGACTTAGCAAACCCACAAAATCAAATAAGCACCAAAAACATTTCAACCATTGTTATCCCTACTATAGATAACATACATTGCATGATTGAAATTGAAGGAGTTGATATTATGCGTAGTATAATTCAAATTTTTGGACCATGTCCTACATCAACTACTATTTGCCCTTTATCTTTGAACAATGTTACAATTCAAGGAGGAATTCAAATTCCTCCTCCCACAACAATTGCCTATATTCCTACCTATACCAATCTTCAATTCACAACAACAATCCAACCTACTAGTAATGTGATTCCTTCCATGGGTATTTTTTATCAATTTTTCACCACAACTCAAATTGACAGAGTTGGTTATTACAAGTTCATTTTAAGGTGAAATTTTTTAGTTATTTATGTAGTTGTTTAAACAATTGCATATTTTGAGTTTTTAGTTTAAAAGAAAGTTCAATGTGTGTCAGTTTTCCATTCATCATTTGCAACATTAAATATTGCATGAGATGTAAATAAATTACTTCATTTTGTATTTAGTAATTCATTACAAATGTTTCACACATTTTTTTGCAAAAGAAAAGTACAAAAATGAATAAGAATTGCAAAAAATGTTGTTTTGTATTCATTGGGATAAAAAGAGTATCTGTAGACACCTAAAAATGACCTAGGCCTGCAAGCTTCATTTTTACCACTTTCGTCCTAGCATAATTAAGACATTTAATTATGTCCTTGGTCCACATTCGACTATTAATTAAATAATTTATAATTTTTTAATTAATCCATGTCTTTGTATTCTTCATGATTATTAAATAAATAAATTTTATTTATTTATTAAATACATCATTAATTGTCTAAGTCTTCCCTTAATTAAATAAATTTCTTAATTTATTTAATTTCCCTTCGTCATATATTTCTTCCTAATTATTAAATAAATAAATTTTATTTATTTATTTAATATGTCACTAACTGTCATAATTAATTAATCTTATCTGCTAAATTAAATAATTATCTTTAATTATTTAATTGTCACAATTAACATTTCTCTCATTTTAAATAAATGAAATTATTTAAAATGTCATCATAATCTTAACTAACAATCCATTTTGTTAAATAATATGAAAAAGATTATTTATTGTCTCACAAAATCATTATTTTGAATTAATTTAATTCAAAATAGTAACTAATCTTCCAAAAATCAAGTAATCGGGCAGATTCTTGATTTTCCAAATCTGATATTCAGTCCAACTCTTATCTTCTTGATTTTTCGAATCTCACAAAGAGACAAGTGGACAAATGAAATTAAAATGGATCCCAAAGAAAAGTGGATCAAGCAAAGAAAATATGTCAAAAGAAAAATTCAATAAATATGTGGAGCCACAAGCAAAGAGGACTCCCACATATAACAAATGTCCACCTCCTTCAAAATGGTTATCAAACAAGGCATCTAAAACTGTTGGTTCCAAACACCATCCCTCCAAAATCCATCATCCACCATCCCAAGTTTGGAAAATAAAAAGTCATTGATCCAAATGTCCAAACAATCTTTCCACGTCTACCATCATTCGTCATAACCCTACATCTCGTCTAAAGTCCAAAAATCCCACGTCACAAATCCGTCACATCATGGCAGCAACTCTTTACCACAAGGACTCTCATGGCACTCTATTGCGATGTGCGTATTTTGATAAGGCCAACTCTAGTATCAGAAAGGATCACAATGACATCAATCAGTTGTGTACAAGCGCTACGATCCTGACAAGAAAACTCCTTCAGCAAGGTCATTATTGGCATATCATGGCACTGGTCTCTACATCGGCACTGTTAGTGGATTCAGAACAGTCAGTGGTAATCTAAAGCATCCATGCTATCCGCAATATCAAAAACACACAAAAAAAATCAAAAATCAAAAAATCGTCACCCTGATGAAAACCTGGCAAACAGGCGTCTTGGTGACACCAAAAAAATCAAAAAGTCAAGAAAATAGTAAAGAGAAAAATTTCATCCAATGGTGAAAACCTGGAAAACAGGCACCCTGGATAAGTACCATGATGAAAACCTGGGAAACAGGTGTCATGTGTAAAATTAATCGTCTATGTGGACTCTTACACTTGGGGGAAAGTTGTCTCATTTTCCCATACCTTCCTCATGACATTGGTGTCCATCTAAGCCCTATCATTTTCATGCATTTTTCCCACTTACCTTGGTCTTGACATAAAAATGGCACACATAAATCATGCTTTGGGAAAACTCTTGACATGCCTATCCTTCAGTCATACACGGTTCATGAAATATCATGTCATTGACCATCATAGTCTTATTGTCCTTGTACAACATAGTCCTTGAAAATCATATGACAATTCCCTTAGTCTCATGTCTCCCATCTTTTACCAAGGCCACCCCCTATCCTTTCATGTATGTCACCTATCTCGGCTTTCCCTTGTCAAACGGTCTAAGGATAATCAGCATCCCATCTAGTCCTAACCGAGTCTAAACCATACAAGCACATTACCCAAAATTTTACTTGACTGCGTTCCTGGCCCAGCTGTAGGCCTCCATACTTTTGTCACATTATCGTCATCATCCTCACGTTGTTTTGGGATGCGTCCTTCCCACGTCAAACAATGTTGTCATCACCTATCAATTGGTATTTAGCTTGACTAGGGGCACAATCATGTTTGTCGTTGGATTCTCATGTGTAGGCATCAGTCATATGCATTTGTCATGATCCTCTTAAACATCAAAAGACAAAAACATCATAAAATGTCCTGAAGAAAGACCAAAAACATCACAAAAAGTCCTAAAAAAAGACCTAAAAATAATAAAACGTCCTGAACAAAACACAAAAACATCCAAATCAATGTCAAAATCCTAAAAATAGAGTCAAAGTCAGTCATGTCAGTCAGTCCGTATCATTGTCGAACTACGTTGTCTCTGCGCATTTGCTACATAGGCAAGGCCATCAGTCGATGAGTCCCCGAGACATTAGGTCAGTCCTTTTAGCTTTGTCCAAATTAAATCATGGCATTTGTCACAATTGTCGCATCACCAAATAAGTCAAACTCGACATAAGACAGTCATTTGAAACATCATGTCAAAATTGGTCAAAATCAGACAACACAGCCAATCAATCATACAGTCAACATCAGTCAACTTGCCAAAACATATTAGTCAAAACAATGTCAGTCTCGTCACTCTTTGGTCCTCTTCAAGATGTGTCCTTCTTGGAGTTAGACCTCATCAAAATGTCCTTTTCCTTTTTCAGGATGTGTCCTTCCTGACAATAGGCTCCGTCAAACTGTCAACATCGTCAAATTGGCAAAACTCTTAAACTGTCAAAACTGTCAAACTGACAAGAAATCAATCTTTGGCAAATAAACATTGGCAAACAAAATAAAATGGTTGTTAATCTTTCTGGTCTATCTTGTCTTATCTTTTGACTATCTTGGCTATTTTGTCTTATATTTTTACTGTCTTGTCTTTTTGGTCATGTTACTAGCTACCTCGAGGATGTCCCATGAAGGATTTAGAGGTGCAATGACGTCTCCTGGCCTATTTTATTTTCTTTGACTGCTCTCTGTGGATTTTCTTGACAAAAAGACTGGGGCAACTTCGCCCTTAGTATGAGTTAGGACATTCCTTGTCTACGACTATCTTTTTTTCAAATGGATGACCTTGCACACCTTGGTCTACGTCATATCATGGTGTTTGTTGTCCATTTGTGTCATTTTTACCACCCAATGATGATTAAGAGCAATAATAATAAATTCTTATGCTAAAGTTTTGAAGGATTTGGTCTAGGAACTAACATGCATCTTCTTTAGTCATGTCATCTTCTCTCACCCATCTCATATAGGCATTGCATCCATATCATCATCCATATCTTTTGCACTAACATTTCTTTGTCTCTTCATATTCTAGTCTTCTCATCAATTTCGAGAGCACACCCATGATCTTGGAACCCATTTGTCCTCTTAAGGGGGCATACTGCTACCCTCTTCATCACTCTTCCTCATCTTATCTTGCACTGGGGCATATTTTTGATTTATTTTCTTTGTCCTAACATGCTACATTATGACAAAGAGCGGAAAAATGTAGACACCTAAAAATGACCTAGGCCTGCAAGCTTCATTTTTACCACTTTCATCCTAACATAATTAAGACATTTAATTATGTCCTTGGTCCACATTCGACTATTAATTAAATAATTTATAATTGTTTAATTAATTCATATCTTTGTATTCTTCATGATTATTAAATAAATAAATTTTATTTATTTATTAAATACATCATTAATTGTCTAAGTCTTCCTTAATTAAATAAATTTATTAATATATTTAATTTCCTTCATCATATATTTCTTCGATTATTAAATAAAATTTATTTATTTATTTATTTAATATGTCACTAACTGTCATAATTAATTAATCTTATCTGCTAAATTAAATAATTATCTTTAATTATTTAATTGTCACAATTAACATTTCTCTCATTTTAAATAAATGAAATTATTTAAAATGTCATCACAATCTTAACTGACAATCCATTTTGGTAAATAATCTGAAAAAGATTATTTATTGTCTCACAAAATCATTATTTTGAATTAATTTAATTCAAAATAGTAACTAATCTTCCAAAAATCAAGTAATTGGGCAGATTCTTGATTTTCCAAATCTGATCTTCAGTCCAACTCTTATCTTCTTGATTTTTCGAATCTCACAAATCAGGCAATCTTTATCTTCTTGATTTTCGAAAACCTGTATTTTCTAATTAAATTATCTCATTTATTCTCCACCGCTGATTCGATCTTCTTGGATGAAATCTTGATTGCTCGATTAATGATTCTGTCCTAACCCTAATTAGGGATTATCAGATTTAATTTGGACCTCTGATTTTAGGTCTTTGTTAAAGATCAATCTCATCTGTCCGTTCAAAAAGGCATTTTCTATAAAATGCCATTTTCCTCTCATTTTTGCATTAGGCAATATTTTAGACATTAGACGCACATAGATTCTCCATACATTGCAACATTTGTCATCTTATTTCACTTACTCTTGGCATATTTAGGCATAAGCATTTTCACTCATATTGTCATAGGCATTAGGCATTTAGACATTGATCAAATCCTTCAAAGCTTGGTGTAGGACTTCGTCAGGGCTTGCTCACACAATGAATTTGAGGGCAACATGTCAACCATCAAGCAAGAAGGTGTTACAAAAGTAAATCATGGAGGTCTCGGAGATCAGGTATAATCGTTCTTTCATTTGCTTCCATTGTGTTTTGTAATTACTTTGGGTTTATTGTCATTTATGATTTATATGCTTTATTGATTGAATCTAATCCAAAATTTAACCCTCAGTTAAAAAATCAAGTGTCCCACACAAGCCATGGGAGTAGCTAAAAAAATGAACCATAAAGAGTACACTATGCTACTAAAGATTAAAAATGGAAAAGAGCACATACAAGGGAACATAGTTGTCATTTCCTGAATTTTTCTTCAAGTTTCCTTCAATTTTGTGCATTCCTCTCTGCTCCCATTCTCCAAATGAACCTACAAGTGTTTGAAATGTTTGTTAGACCTCGGGTTATGAATCCTCCTACATGATCTATCAACAATAATGTAGAATATTGCTTATGGTGCATTGAATCAATTGAGCAAAAACAAGAGGAGTGCAAAATAATACCAAGGAGGAAACATCATAAGAAAATTTTAAATTTATTGTTCTAATCTAACACTATTTGGTTCTTGTGTAGGTATAGGAAAAGACATGTTGCTGATCTATTTTCAAGATTTTATAGCATGTGGTGTAAAATGGGCTCCCACAAGGGTTGAGCTCGACATGTTGCCCCTTAACATTCCATAGAGGGGTTGAGAAAGGAAACAATTCAGTATTGCTCAAAAGAGATATGCATTTGAAGGAGTGTATCACAAGTGCCATAAGAACTCAAGAAAGTGATCATCTAGGACAATCAAATCTGGAAATGTAATGAATTGAAGATTGTAGATGATAAATTGCTCAAGTAGATCATCATAAGGAGTGCATAATCATGGAATGAGATAGTGAATAGGCATACATAATTCCTTGTTTACAAATCAACAATAATAATTGAAGCAATTTGAGAAGCTTCAAAACACCTTCATCAGGTGTTGCATTTAAAAATATTCTATGCATAGATTAAAATTTCATATCAATATTTGATGTTTGAGAGAGATAAAAATGCATGAAGAGTATAGAAGAAAGTTTGTCTCCATCAAGAAACAAAATTACAAGTGGTTGCAAGTAAAGCATGAAAGTCAATAAGTAAAGGGAAAAGAAGCATTCCTGACTATAGACACAATACCCTAAGTGTTTAAGTTGAATGCAACTTGAAGCATCACCATTCATGGAAGAAATTTGTAGAAACTTAATGCTTGTTTCATCATTATGAATGCTACATGTAAAAAGGGTTATTTCATTGTAGTGCCAAATGAAACAGTGGTAAAAGTGAAAGATTGAGATACATTTTTTGAATGTTCAAGTGCATGGAATGAATGACAACAAGAAAAAAGTGATCTACAGGTATATCATGTTAGCTAAGTGCAACTTTGTAAAGTAAGTAACTAAATTAGAGGCATCAATTTACAGTGTATTTGAGATTAAATAAAGTTTTATGTGTACAAGTGTGTGCAATTGTCACTAAAACTCATGCTAAATAGTGAAAAAAAAATTGCAAGGAAGAGAAAGCATGTTTTTGATAAGTAACTGAAGAGTACCAAATTAAGCTAAGCTTCATTGTGTTTATGCACTTCAAGAAAAATATAATAAAATGCAAGTAATTGCTAACCATATATGCAATGAAAAGAGAAGTTACAAATAGTGCAAGGACAACAACTTGTTCCATTAAGAATGATTTCTGAGTTGAGTGAAATTTGCATTATCAGATCAAGAAAATGAAGCTACAACAATATGTACCTGAACTAGAAAAATGAAGTCATTGTTTCTTTTCAGAGACATTGATCCAATACCAAAAAGCTAGGGTTTCAAACTAAAAACAAATGCAATGGTGCCCAATTAGGTTTTTAGGGAGAAATCCACATGGGTTTACATTAAGAAGCTTAAAAATGTAGAGATAGAGGTAGTTCAAGCTCATACATAAATGTCAAATAGACCCAGCTAAGCTCTCATGGTCATGGCCTAAGAGTAGGTTTCTTTCACAAAATGGTGATACCCATTTAGGGTATTGTGTTCTAAACAAAAATGTTGAGTAAATCAATATGTTTTGAGCTTATAATTATTAGAGGAGCATGCTAGCATAAAATGGAGTTAATGGAGCTAATGGTTGTGGCCATGATGGGTTTACAAACCTAGAAAATAGAACAATACATTGTTTTTGCTTATTCAAAAAATGAACAAGGATTTTTGATACATTGAAACCCTAGTTAGTGCTCTCATGGATATGGCTTGAGAGAAGGGTTTATTTCTCCACAAAGCAAACCCACTTGGGGTTTTGTATTTAAAATGAAAATGTGAGAGAAAGAACAATGATTTGAGCTTGAAATCTCTCATAAAATGGAGATATTAAAGCTAATGGTCGCAACCATGTTGGGTTTTACAAACCTAAAAGATGGTGAGCATATATACAAAAGATTCTTCCATTTAACAAGTAATACCATTACACATCATGGGTTGAGCCTAGAGAAGTTTGTTTCTATAGAAATAAGAACAATGTGTATGATGAAGTCATGACCTGTACAATGGATAATCTCAGGAAAAGTCCATTCTTCACTTATTTGCTCAATAAGCTCACAAATCGAGCTTTCATTTAAGAGGGAAATGCTTTAAAAAATGGAGAAAGAGACTTACCATGGTTGTGAGTGAAGAGAGCCAACCAAATCCACAAACCAAGCTTTCAAAAAGTTTGTACAAAGCTCTCTCATGGCAGCCAAGAAAAGCAAAGAAACAACAAAGACCTAAAACACATGAAATTCATCAAAAATCCATTCATGGCCATGGCTTATGGGCCCATTTTCTTCATCAAATGTAGTAAAAAAGACATTAAATGTCAGCAAAAGACTTACCATCAAATGTAGAGGGAGATTCAACCAAAAACTTGACATGAAAGCAACTTGAATGGTGGAGTTCCAGATCAAACCCTAGTTTCCCATGGCAGCTGGATGCAAAGCACTATTTCCTTCAAACTTGGATGAGTGAAACAATGTTCGAAATGTGAGATAGGGGTCAGTATGGTTTCCCCATGTGCTCAATTTGAATGTTATTTTAATAAAATTATTTTAAAAATACAAATGCCATGTTAATACCTTGTCTCATATGTTGCCTAGGTCAAACCAATGCCTTAGGAATTTTAGTGATTTTTAAAGAAAATAAAAAAAAATCCATACCTTTCCCTTGTGCTTTTCATGTGAACCACATGCACATTGCCCCTTTCACTAGGTCAAGCTATCAATTCCTTTTTTTTTTTCTTTGGGTCTAGGGTTCATAATCAAGATTTATGCTTTTTAATAAGAAAAATCAAATACATAGGAGCTTTCACATAATGTTTTGATTTTTTGCAAACATTGATTTTTACTCAAACTACAAAAATTCAAAATATTTGAACTCAAATTGCAAAAACAATGGATTTATTAGGAGATTTTTTAATAGACCAAAGCACCCAAGAAAATCAACTGTGAAATATCCTCCACAAGATAGAGAGGAACACCATCCTACTTCGTAGAGAGAAAAATGAAATATATGAGATCTAATTTACATATTGTACAAGGTTCCTTAAAAGGAATAAAAATTAGGTGACAGGTGAGGAACTTCCCAACACAGGAAAAACTACCTAATTTAATAAATGCAAAATTAATGAACTAATCTACCTAAGTTAAAACTTAAGTGTAAATATGATATTTACTCCAACACCCCCACTTAAGTGCAACTTAGGGAGAATGAAAATGCAAAATGCAGTATGGGTCCTAGCTACACAACCATGTTAGGTACCCATTTATAATGCAAAAATGAAATCTCTTGCAACTAGAGAAAAGGAGAAAAACCTTGTTGGAAAAAACCCCTCTCCAAAAGAGAGAAAAGAAACAAAATTGATGCATGGATGGAGGACTCAATCATAACCCCCAAGAACTACATACATCATATATATACAGTTAATTTCCCCCCCATAAGAGGGAAAGAGAGAGAATATATAGCCCCCCACAATGTGTAATCACCTACAAAAATGGTAAGTTCCTAAAGACAAAACATGATCTAGTGTCGACAAACAACTTGTCTCCCTTTCAGAAGAAATAAAATCAAATACAAATGCAAGTATGCTTCCCAAGAAAGAAGCATGAAAATGTATGATGGTGTCTCTAGAATCTACTCATGTGTCACTAAGACCTTGGAAGATGATGCCATGAACCAATTAGGAACATTCCCAATCACAAAAGATGGTGACAAAAAAGGCACCAATAGAAACTGATCCTGAACAATATCGAAAGACTAAAATGGGTGACAACAATTGTACCACAACTAGCATCAAATAGGAGAGATAACCCCTCAAGTGTGTCTTCCAAGTTAGAAATATGAGATTCTACAAACAAGCAACCAACATTCGACAAATACGAATCCCACATAGGAAGAGAAAGAGATACTAAGGGTGATAAATCATTGGATGGGCGCAATGATTCATCAACACAAAATGAATGGTCCTATAGAACAAGAATGATAGGAGTCTCAATCAATGACTTTGCACAATGAATCACTGAAGGTGAAGATACATCAACTATCTTAGATGGAGAAGAAGGAGCATCTAAAGAACCCTCATCATCCTCATATGAAGATTCAAAGTATTCCAACACCTCAAACTCCTGCATAGGAGCATGATCATAGGGTATCCTGTTTGAAAAATGAAGAGGCACTAGACAATCAGAAACATGATCATTTGGGAATGGTTGAATATTAGGATCTCCATGTATTTCCCAAATTTTAATCCAAAGAGTATATGAACACTCAAAATGATCAACAACATCTAAAGTGGCATCATCGATATGCATTGTAATAACTCCTAGAACATGATCCCTTTTGCAATTCCATGCAAAATTATTACTATCAGTACTAGGAAGGGGAACAAGATTATATAGGTATGGAAAAATATGAAGCCATCTCAAGTGCTTCAATATACCATCTCTCCATTGTTATAGTTTCCCCTTTCCAACATAATCACATCAGGATGCAAGGAAAACCCCATAAAAAACTATGACAAATCTCCAAAACACAACAAGACAATAACCTTCAACAACAAATAGAAATTCCCAAATAGTGCAAATGAAGCGAGACCAATATCGAACTTCAATGGAATAAAAGAACCACCAAATTGAAAAATATAAGAGAAATTCCTCAACTAATACAAAGGTGATGAAAATACCTTTTCGTTGATATGTGGTTTTGAAAATCAGCCTTTGTCTGCAAAAGATATGCACAAATAAAAAATGGCCTTTAAAGTTACTTCACAAGCACCAACGGCTCAATTCTAGTTGTCCATGTGACCATGTCCCTATCTTTCAATCCAATTAGAGGGCACCAGGTAGACACTCTACAAGGCATTGAGTCAGTAACTCCATAAGGCACAAGGGGTCCACAATATATTGAGCATGCAAACTTCCACAATGTCTCCTCGTGAGCCTTTGCTCACAAAACCATTAGCGAATGCAGTGGTATATGAATAGAAAAATTATTCCCTGCACTAACAATGTGGGATAATACTTCCCAAATACAACTTCAAAAAAGAACCTTGGGCCCACCTCTACATGGTGTTGCATGGGAAAACCCTAAACAAATATTTTCTCCAAACTTTATAAGATATAAAGCTTCAAAAAAAATGTATGGAAGCCTTTACAAAATCAAACGCCTCCTAGCACTACAAAGGAAATCATGCCTCTTTCAAATGCTTCCTAGTCTTTGCAAAATAAATCTCCTACATGGGAAGAGGGAGCCTAGATAATCAATGCCTCAACACATAAGGAAATTGCACCTCCAGAAGACTATGTTGCCTCCAAAAATCCAACACAAGTTGTGACAAAGAATGTTGCCTTCAATACAAAATCGTAGGTCTTCAATCATGAAGAATATCAACCATTCATATGAAAAGTGGGCCTCTTCAATGACTAGGTCATTCTACACACCCAACACAAGAAAATGAGCCAACAAGGAGGAAATCATGCCCACTTTAACGATTAGATTGGGCTATTGCCAAAAAGACATGCCTTTGTAAAAAATCACAACTGCAAAAAATGCCACTTCCAACACAAAATATGCCCAATAGAAGCCTCCACAAGATGAATCAAAAGTTTTTGAATGACCATTCATGGGCTCATCCAGCATAAAATTGCACCCTTCTTCCAGTCAATGGATCTCCCTAGCATGGATTTGAAATTCCTTTGGAAACAACAATAGTAACCTTGAAATGCCAAAAAAAATTGCATCCTTTTAAGAAATTCAAACACAACCTCAATCAGCCTACAAAGAGGGGATACACCAGCGAATGTCCACCAATGTGCCTCTCCAACACAAAATTAGGCTACTTAAATGGTCATAGAAGGAAAAAATTGTGCCTTCCTCCAAATGAGAAAATAGGCCTCAAAAAAATCAAATTCACGACCAACAAATAAATCCTGACTTCCAAACACAAGCAACAAGAAAATAATCAAAATGAGGCATCTTTATGTAGACATGTAAAATATACATGCATCTGATCCTGATTTACTAACACTAGTTCATCCTAAATCATCTCCTTTTCTAACCATTTAATTGAATAATACTTATTTGATTAAATTCATCACATTTCATCTCTTAATTAAATAAATCATTTTATTTAATTAATCTCTAAAGTTATTCCCTTTAAATTAATTAAATTAATATTTATTTAATTTAAAACTAACACCATCATCTTTAATTAAATAAATCAAACTTTATTTAATTAAGTCCAAAACCATTATTCTTCTCATTTTGATTTATTTAAATCCTAAAATCTAAGTCAAAAGTCTAAATCAACTACTCTTAGCTAAATTAATCAAATCCTAATTAATCCTAATCCTAATCCCTCCAATCCTCTAGATTTTTCCACTTTCTCATGAAAATCAATTTAATTAATTAATAAATATTCAATTTTCATTCAAAAAGGCATCCAAGTGGGAATATTCTCCAAATTTGAATTCTCCCTCCCAAGTGTCTTATCCTCCAACTTGGCATTTATGATTCTTACAACTCCTTTTTTTTAGCAAAATGGCATTTAATTTGTCCTTCATCTCCCTCCAACATGTCACTTCTCCAATTTTTGCAATTCTACCTAATTGCATTAATGTGCACATTCATCCAAATGTGCTCCACCTTTGTCAACTCACATGTTGACAAGTGGAAATATGCTATTGGTTGGTATTTGATCCCACATTCATCCATTTTGCTTCATCCTCCATCATTCTCTTCTATAAATAGAAGGCTCTCTTATTGATTTTGGATCTACAATCATCCACAATCTTAGGCATTTTGTAGTTTTTAGCATCCACAAAATGGTGCTAGACGGAGGGTCGATTGCTAATTGGTTTTTGATATTTATATCATTTGTAGGCTTGTCTTTTATCTTGTAGTTCTGGGGCAGTTTTCCTTTGCATTCATCTATTGTATTTGCTTAAATCTGCATGTGATAAAAATGAGTTTGTTTATGCTCTGAGGACTATATTGTTTAAGCGTTCCCATTTTGGCATAATATATAGTTCTACACTAATGCCTGGCATAACATACAGTTATATACTTTTTAGCACTCACATTTAATTTTATATTGTTGGCGATATATTAATTTGGTAGAAATTTAGGAAAACTGTATGATTTTGTGTTTAAATCAAAAGATACTTTTAATTTGTGGAAGTGAAAAAAGTAGAAAAATCTATAGAGTTACCAATTAAGACCTGACATTTCTAGGATTTTTCCATATTTTTCAAAATTGGAATCTCAAAGTAATAGACATATTTTGGTTTCATTATTAGAGATTGAAACAGACATTATACATACAAAGTTTAAATTCTATGATTATTGATTTCTATTGGTCATTATTATTGTTTTGTTCTACCTCTTAATCTACATTTATTGAATCTATTAAGTGTGACTAACAATGAGTGAATTTCCACAGAAATCAATGTTTGCAAAGGAAATTAAAATACCCAGCTACCATCACTTTAGCACACAAGGGAAGGAGAGACTTAATTTTGAAGATTAGCATCACCAATTAAAAGAATTAGAGGAAGGGTGAACAAAATTGAATCCAAAAGATATTTAACTGGAATAACATCATTTTTTTTAGATTGGAAAGTAAAGACTTCATTTTTTCTTGAAATTAAAAAAAAAACTTCAAATTTGTAGGATCTTTGGTGGTGCAAATCATTCTGGAGGAAACTAAATAAAAGGGAAACCAAAGCACATATCTCAAGGATCGTATCTTGTATGTACATATAGGATCTAATCTCATCAGATAAGATTGCTTCAAAACTTAATCATGTTTGTTTTCAGTCTATTTGTGGCGATACCTGCATAGAGGAGAAATAAAAGAATATTATTTTAAACTATTTTGTGTTTTGTTGTGAGGGTGTGTAGTTGTAGATGACTGATAAGTTTTTCAATCAAGTCACATTCAATTTGAGCTTCTTCTTTTTTGTTCTAGTAGGGTGGATTGGCGGTGGCAGTCACTGATATCCTTCTATAGTATTTTATACATAAACGCCATTTTTTTCTTTAAGCCATCATCCTACCTTCTCTGGTTTGAAATGGTACAAAGTATGCATAGTATGGTTGAGAAGGTGTCTATTCACTGCTACTATCTTGTCATTAATTTTTCCTATGATACTATATTTTGATCTAGCTCAAAATATGTTAGCATATATGTTAGTCAAATGAATATCTCTGTACAATGCCCACCACATAAAATTTTGCAGCCTATGGTTAAAGATCTCTCAGATCTCTGCACAACTAGCTTATACTTGATTTGAATCCCTTTTGGGGTGGTCATGTATTGGTTTCTTGCAAAACTCCTTGAGTAGAAACAAAGGTACAAAATTCTCATTTATCCAATATTTTTTCTTTCCCTGTTTAGCATCCTTGTGCTTTATTCCATGCTTGATGATATGGATTGGAATGGTTTTTTGTTTACCAAAATCCACTAAATGATTTACCACACCCTTTTTTGAACTCTTGGCACAAATAGCTACCTTCTTGTATCTAGTAGTTCCTTCCTCTTCTACCCCTTTAGATTGTGGAAAATCTTCTGAGCTCACAACATCATTAATAATCTTAACTTGTAAAGCAAGTTGTGATACATTCCTAGTCAATTCAACAACAACTCTCCATGCATACCATTTGGATCTTCTTGCTATTTCTAAATCCTCAACATAGAAAATACTAGGTTTTTCAAAAAAAAAACTGTCAATTGTAAACACTACTCACATAATTGATTGTTTTCTTGTATCGTGTTTGCTTACATGTGCAGTTTTTTTTACAGCCAACTAACATTTGAAAAGAGGTGAAAAGGAGGTTTTATATGATCACAACATAGTAGGAATTAAAATTTGAATCATGACCATCAATTTAAGCTACTCATTTATGGTTTTGCAGGGGCATCTTCATTGATTAGAGTGGCTCATTTGTGGCTTTTTTGTAGGCTAAGTCAAAGAAAATCAAAATGTCATCATTCATTGAGTTTATAGAGAACTCATTAGATTGTTGAAACCACATCTTTTTGGAAAATATTGTTGTGCATTTGATTATAAATTTAATGCATCTAATTCAAATGGCTACACATATAATTTCTACTCATTAATTTGGTGATTTTATTGGATTTACTCACATGCCTTTTTGCAGGCTGATTGAAAAATAGTAAATTTAACTTGTCTACATTTAATCAATGGTTACTGCATGAAGTCAAATCTTACTTGTTTGCATTAGGTTGGTGTAAGTCTTGACTAGGGGTATCTAAGCTTGATATTTTGGGATTTTAATGTTGTAATTTGGCCATCATACTTTGCATTTGGAAAAGGGGAAAAATCATTTTCTATTTTAATTTAAATAAAGTTGTTGACTTGTGATTCATTTTGTTTTTCTAACTTAAGGTTGTTGTGTGTAGATTGCTGAGGTGGAGTCTATCTATTAACTTTGATCAACTCTTCATGCTTAACTATAAATTTGATCTACTTCACATCACGACGGATAAATCAAAGTAGATTTGAGTTGGAGAATTAAGCATTGAAATTGAACTTGAACTTGAAAAATCATTTTTAAATTCTTATTGTAATAGTTTAGAGTATCCATTTGCTACTTTTATTTTCTATTTTAGGCCAATTAGATCAACTTGGGTTTAAAATTAATTATTGCTTGATTTTTTTCAAAGTTGGGCTAAAATTGAACATTAGAAACTCATTAGACTTTGATTTTGGACTAAAATTAAACAAACAACTTCACACTAAAATTTGGTGCTTAAAAAGAACTTGTTTTTTTCTTTGAAGTTAAAATGAGCATGTGCTTTTGTGCCCTATAATTTTTTTTGCAAAGTAATCTCATTTAAAAAGGCGTATGCGCTTCTCTCATGCTTCACGACAATCTTGAGAATCAAAAGTCTTTTTGGTGACATTAAGTTGCAAAAAGGATTTCCTCCACACTTCAATTTAGATTCTTAAAATTGAACAAAGCTTGCTAGCATGAGTGGAGTATATCGCATGTGTTCTCTCTTTGTTCACAAAAACAAAAATTGATCAAACTACAAATGTGCTTGCTCGCTTTTTTTTACCCTTAGAGGGATTTCTTGGTGGGAAAAACTAATCACCCTAGGGAACGACCCAACCGGGAACACATTAAAGCTAAGTGACTTCCACCTAGTGTATAAGTGTGGGTACTTGAGGAAAGTTCAAGTATCATGAGCATTGTTCTGACAAGAAGGGAAACAATGGTCTCTTTTCGTATGGATGATCCCCCATGAACAAAATGCATATACTAGAACCTTTTGTTTAGAATTCCAAATCCTTATCTATTTGTTGGTGCAAGAATGGTCATTCTGAAGCTATCCCACATTTTTTTGTAGTTTTTGGTAGAGATGAGAAGTATGCCATGGGGGTTTCATGGGTATTAAAGCTTGGCTAATCCATAAAAGTGAGTGTCATGAAGGGGAGCCAGTGTGGTCAAGCTTTTAATCATCCGCCAAGAATAAGCACAGCTGGGTTTATCCAAGTGGGGATTCAACAAATATTATCTCTTAACTATCCATAAGGTTGTGCATGTTCTTAGAATCAGAACACTTTGCTTAGATATAAAACATTGGAAAACAAACATTCAACATGATAATCCAAATTCAAACCCTTTAGAGGAAGAAAATACCTTTGATAAAATTCAAGTACTCTTGCTTGCCCTAGGGATTCTATCCTTAGAGGCTTCTAAGAATTTGAATTTATATCTCAATTTTCTCTCTAATATCAACTTTAGGGAACTATTGCCTTGATTTTATTGATTTTCACATGATGGACCTTGTGGGATGAAAAGAAATTGAGACATAGGCATTCAGTTTGAAAATCTAAGTAATATGTGTTGATGTGGTAAAAATAAAACATTTAACAAAGATTAAATCAATTGAACCCCATACATGTGCTTGGTCTCTTTCGGTCATATGGTAAAAGCATGTTCTCCACTATGTTAGGGAAAAGCATGTTCTTCACTATCTTGGTCTTGTAAACAAGGTTCTCCTTAGGTTCATTTAGGATCAAATCAAACATTTCATCCATCCCAAACATTTATCTCCATCCCACAAACAACTTTTGAACCATTGGAAAAATCATTCATACTAGACTTTTGGCAAATCCTTTCAAATCAAAATCAAAATCATTTGTTTAGTTAGGTGTGTGTGGATGAATCCTTCCTCACACACTTATAAATTGTCACCCTTGTGGAGAATTTTATTCCACGATAACATCCAACATCTTGGGGTTTATAAGTCCATTATCCAAATCAAATCAAACCAATCCAATCAAAAATCCTAGAGTCTAGCATTGACCCAAAGCTCCTAAAAGTTCAACACCCATATCATTCACACCTTTCATCCTTCATCTCATCATTGGTACAAAATCCCTTAGAGGTCAACAAGGTAAAAACAAAATAAAAATATGGAATATAAACTTGCTTCATACATTGTGAATCGTCTAAATCAACCAAACGATCAAATCCTTATAATTCCAATTGATTATCAAAAATCACATTTATACAATCCATGCATGGGATCATTATCTCCTACAAACCTAAATGGTACAACAAATGTGAGTATGCCCAATCTAAATTTTGGAACACCTTTCCCCATGGTAGATTTAAATCAAATTCCAAACCTACAAATCTATCAACCAAACAATGAATGCACAAGTCTTCAACAAAAAAACATTATCCCACCAAATCAATACATGCCAAATGTGAATATACCAAGTACAAGTTTACCAAACATGAACATTTCAAATCCAAACTTGGTAAACTTTGGGATAGATATGTTTATGAATCATACAAATTTTGTTCAAAGTCCAAACAAAATGTTAATGACTCCATGTATTCGTCCAAGTCAAGGTAACTATTACATATTTCTCGCCTCAGCTCAAATAGAGGAGCTGGCTGAGTGTTATTTAACGTTAAGTGGAATTGTAGTTTCATGTTCATGCTGTTTCGTATTTTTATTATTATGCATTGAACAACAGTTATGCATTTTTAAAGAAGAATAGAGTTTCAGAGTGCCATTCAGATGTTGTAGATTTAAAAGAAATATAGAATTGAGTACTTGAACAGAATAGCATTTTAGATGCTTTTATTTATTTCTTAAAAAACTCATATTTTTACAAGGCTTCATTTGATTTCACAATCAGGAAGATATTGTATTACATCATTGCATTCAAATGCATTTTATTTTCAATTGAAAAGAAAAATTGAAATCAAAGATCCACACAAGTTGTGGATATAACTGTGACAATACAATTCTAACAGCACAATGCACTACTGAAGATGCAAAAGGAAAACACATAAGCAACAGCATAATCATCATTGCCTGATTATCGACGCTTGACGTTGAATGGTGCACCTCATCATCTCGAGCTTCGTCAACCTGTAAGAGGAAAAGAGGGGTGTCAGTGGCTCTGACTATGATGTAACTCATATGATGCACCCACAATAGTACAACATACTATTAGCAATGCATTGAAACAATCAAATCCTGTCAAGTGCAGTATGAAAGAAATGAGTTGAAGGAGAAGTAACAACATCATAATCAACATGTTCTATTTTTTATGCTAACTTTGTTTGCTTCCTTGTGTAGATATAGGTAAAGTCATGAAGCTGAACATTATTTGAAGACCAAGCATGTGGAGTAAAACAGGTTCCCACAAGGGTAGAGCTCGGCATGCTGCCCTATTTATTAAATGGGCTGATTTTAAAAGATACTTCATCATATACATCGAATGAAATGAATACAACTGAAAGGAGTGAAATAGAGAATCGATCAAGTAACGAAACCAACTGTGCATTCATAATGATTAGGGTTGCTTTCTGAAGGCTACAGGTGAACAATGAGTTTAGTTCACTTAAAGAATTTAACTGAGTATATCTACATCAGAAATTGCTAAAAAATTACATTTTTCTATGCTAATTGTAATCATATGTCATGAGAGTTTCAATTCATCAATTCTCTTTCAAATAGTGAACATGTATACATATGCCTTAATGTTTTGTTCCAATTTTCATCATCAAAGAGGATAGATCTTAAGAGCAGTCTTGTACAGTGAAATATAAAAATGCATATGAGCTATACATATGAGCTAGTGAGCAGCATGTGGTCATGATGTTACAACATTTCAACTTGGTTTCCCTATGGAGTTCAAGAATAGGACGTAGCAGTTGCCATGATAAGGTTAAGGAGTGTCAGAAAGACATTAAAGTACAAGAAGAATACAAGCATGGAGATCCTTTTCTTCGCAATGAACAAATACGAATCATTCTCAAGATCCATGTCAATGACAGTGCTATGACAAGAGTTCAGATGCTTTTATCAAAAGAGGAAAACAATTATGAATCAAGTTCAGGTGTCATACAACTATCAAAGTTATGAAGTTACAGAAATGCCAAAATGGAAAACTAGGTATATGAGTCAAATGAGTATGAACAAGCACACAAATTCTTGTTGTTCCATCATGAGTGGCTTTCTTTCAGGATGTACAGAATGCTAAGGAGGTTAAAAGTAAAGACAAACATTCAAGGTATCCTTTTGTTACAAAAGTGAAAGCTGATGTGTTAAAGTTAAGGAGAAACAAAAGGAAACAGTTGCTGTGTTTACAGTGAGTAAGGATGGATACAAAATATTTAAGAGGTCATTCCCTTCACAATGCATGAGTATAGCCATGCTAGAGGTAACAACAAAATTCAATGCTTTAGAAGCCAAAATTTGCAATATCATTGGATTTACTAATATTTTATATTTTAAGCGAATATTGCATAGTAGAGATTTTTTTTTTTGTTATATCTTCAAGGAGTTATAAGTGTCAAGCAAGTGATCTTTTTAGAGTATTGAAGAAGGAGCAAACAATTTTGTTACCAGAATAAGTTTTGAGGTGTTAGTCATACCCAAGAACGGAAGACTAGGTTCTATCTCAGTGGAGGTGGCATGAGTTCAATGTCCAAATAATGTAGAATGCGGATTAAAGGAGTCTGAATGCTTGAAAGAGCTCATAACTGAATATAGATTAACAACAGTTTTTGATTTAAACCATGAGTGTACATTTTTTAAGGAAGATCTAAAAGGAAAAACCAAATGCCAATATTGGTTTTCTATTACAGCTATTTGTGTAAGTGTCTTTCTTGAAAAAATAAATGCATATATTGTAAATCAAACCCTAGTAGAAAGTGCATACATTGTTCTTTGGAATATGGTATACCTATTTGAGGGTTTGTGCTGAAATGCAAGACTACATGTAATGAATGATGGGTCAAGCCATGAATTAAATACAACAAATATGCAGGATTTTGATCATTTTCAGTTTACTCAGTCAAAGTCTTGTCAGAACAGTAAGGTAAAGGTTCTGACATATCTACAAGATGAGCAACAGAATACAGTTGGAGACCATAATGGAATGTACAGTTTCGACCTCAATACACATATGAGATTTTAAATCCAAGGCAGATCTTTTAGAATCTTACAAAACATCACTGGTTATTTGAGTCGAAATCTAAAGGATAAATTCAAGCAAGTATACAGTTTTATCACCATTTTCAATTATCTTTTTCTGAATACACATAGCCAAGAGGCTTTACATTTCCAGTGCGGTGATATCCAGGTGAGGGTCAGTTATAAATGGTGAGATAAAATGAAAACGATGGGGGTCGAGCTCTGTCAGAAAATAGGAATATATGCTTTTGTTTTGAAAATCTCTAAACCCATGATAGTATTTTGTTTCAGAAGTTCAAAAATAAGGTTCTTGTTCTGGGTAGGGTTCATATTCATAAATAAATTTACAATTTTTAATTTCAAATACCCACATGTGGATCTATTTTATAAGTGAAGGAAATACAATAATCTATGATACCCATATGGGTTTTGCATAAAAACAGCGGTATAATTACAAAATATGCAAATTTTTGTACTGGTTCGAGCCTCAAAGTAGAAAGAATACAACTTTCATATGATTTTCATAACAACCACAAAAGAGATAGCAAGGAAAAGCAATGAAATGCAATTTCTATGATAAATCGAGCTCAGGAAAGAAGAAAATAGATTTCTCTTTCAAAATTTCAAATACCCACATGTGGGTTTATTCTCAAAATACAGAAAATGCAGTTTCCTTAAAATTTTGAGTACCCATTTTCAGGGTTGGCTTCAAAATGCAGACAAATCAATTCCAGAGATAACCCATGTGAGATCTGGAGTAAAATGGCAAGAATATAAAATGAATGCAAACTCCCATAATTGGGTTGAAATACAGAGAGAGAAAGATGCAGATTTATTGAAATTTCTTTGATACCCATATGCATAAATATTATTAAATCGACATAATGGAAATTCACTATTCTGGGTCAAGCCCAAAATTCAAGAAATTGTTTCTCATAGTACACATTTGGCATGGCCTGAACATGGCCAGAAGTTCATGAAATAAAAGAGAGCTTTTTAGGGTTTCGACAAAGCAAAAGAAGTAGCGGTGACTCACCAATCCAGATCTAAAGAAAAGTTTCCCAGCCGCGGCCAAGAGCTTCACAAAATATCCATAAAGCAAGAGTCGAGCTCACATAACAGCAAGAAAAAGACATAGAAGAACAAGAAAATGGTAATATTAGAGGTTGTGTATAGCCGCGGCCTCAAGGCTAGAAAAGTTTAAATATGGAGCCATAAAATCCGTGGAACAATGAGCAGGTAGTTCACCTTTGTGACAGTGGAGAAAAGTGATAATGCAGGATGAGCTCTCTCTTAGAGCTTTTAGGAGGAACTCGAGCCCATATAAACCAAGGTAAAGTAAATCAAAGCACAGGAATAGGTTAGAAGAGAAGCATGACAGGTCGTGGCCTTAAAGCTTTTGATATTCCAGAATTCTTGAATGAAAGGAAAGGAACTTTGATACAAAGCAAAAAGGCTTACCCCAGATGAGTTTTTAGTTATACATATAAGCATGGTGAATATTCCTGAGCACACAAGATGCAGATTCAACCATCATGGCGGCGTTGTTCTTGCAGACAGAGTTTCCTTCTTTCCAAAGTCATGAGTGTGAAGTGAATGATAATTAGGGTTTGACCCTGTTTTGATCAAAGCCCTAATTCAAGCCTTATGAAGTTCTAGAATATTCAATCAAAATGCACATGTTGAATTTCCAATGGAGGCCAAAATTCATAATGTTTTCTTTGTGACTTTATTTAAATCTGAGTTTAAAGCTAATGAGGGGGGTCGAATCTCTTTGTTAGGTCGAAGGTTAAGTCTTTTAGACTTTTCTTTCCTTAGTGAAATATGGAGCTTGAATATGAATTATGAGTATTGTTTGATGTGAAATGATCTAAGGGTCAATAGTGGAACCTTATGACCTAGGGTTAGGGTTTGGTGATTATACACTTAGAGTTCTGATTTTAGTTGTTTTTAGAGAAAGCAATGAAGATTGAAGACATAAGGGATAATTGATATGTAATGTGTTTTTATGATTTTTGAGAAAATCAGAATGTTGTAATGGAGAAAATAAGGGGATTTTCTTTTTGCAAAAGATTTCCAATCTTTGAGTTGCAAAAATAGACAAATTATAAAATCTGCATCTTGTAAAGCAGAAGCATAAAAGCGATATTCTATAAATTTCTTTATGTTTTCTTGCTATTTTTAGCAGATCTTTTATTGACTTTTCCTCTTGGTCGGATTCCAGACTTATCTTGGAGAGATAAGGTGTTTTTTGAACTTTTAAAGCAGGATTTTCCTATTTTTAGAGGCTTGATAGTGTAATCATAAAAGCTTTGTGCTTTTTCTGCTTTAAAGCAATTTTTTGAGTTTGTTTGAAGCCTTTTTCCTGGAGCTTTTTTTTGAGCTCTGATTAGGGTTTTTTTTTAGAGTTCTTTTGATAGACTTATTCTTTCAACTCTCTTTTCAAAGGAGTTTAGTTTTGGAGTTTCTTTCCCTCACATATTTCGAGGAGCTTGTAAACCTTTTGATACTCAGTTTTGACAGATGAACACTCTTCTAGTTTTAATAGAGCAGCTCATATTTCTCCTTCTTATTTTTTGTCTCAAATTTTGTAATGGAAATCTGATATATTTGTGTTTTCAAATTGGAATCCTTTTATGTCTTGTTGTTATAGGTTGTGTTTCAGAATTACATGTTTCAGGTTGCATGTTGTATTTGTTTTCCAGATCTTCATGCAAATCACTGATGGGATATGTGCCAATAAGATTGTGAGGATTGTTGTTGTGTGAGTGAAAATGTGATCAATGTAAATGAAATTCAAACACATATTAATAAGACATTAAATAAAGAAAGATGAAAAAGAAACAGAATAATCAAACCTGTAATCAAAGGAAAAATCAGATTGTTAGATGGTTAGATCAAATAACATTAAAATCCATTGAATATAACAAAGCACAAAGAAATACAATGAAAGTAAAAGACAATTATATCACCTGCAATCTCCATCTTCCATGATTGACCTTCGTTACACCTCCTAGCTTGCAGTAAATGAAGATGCCCTCAGATTCTTCGTTCGAGCAATCTAAAAATGTCTAAGTCCTACAACAAGCTTTAAAGGATTTATGCAATGTCTAAACTCCTATGCCTATTGCCAATATGCTAAATGAAATAGTAATTATCAATACTAAAATGACTATAATGCCTAAATGACTATAATGACTTAAATTAAAAATGAAGTTGTCGGATCCCGAAATTATGAGCAAAATTGTCTTTTATAGAAAACACAATTTTGAGTGGACGGATGAGATTGAATTCTAAGAAAGACCTAGAACGAGAGGTCCAGATTAAATCTGAGAATCCCTAATCAGGGTTAGGGCAAATTCATTAATCGAACGGTCAAGATAATATCTCAGATAATCGGATCGGCGGTGGAGAATAAATGAGATAAATTAATTAAAGAACTAAATATTTTCGAAAAATCAAGAAGATAAGATTGCCTGATTTGCAAGATTCGAAAAATCAAAGAGATAAGATGTGGACTGAAGAGAAGATTTGGAAAATCAAGAATCTCGAATACTTGATTTTTGAAGATTAATTACTAATTTGAATTAAAATAATTCAAATTATGGATTTTAAGAGATAATAAATAATCTTTTCAGATTATTTATCAAAAAGGACCCGACAGTTAAGATTGACATGACATTTTAAATAATTTAATTTATTTAAAATGAGAAGAATATTAATTGGCAATTAAATAATTAAATTTAATTATTTAATTTAGAGATCAGATTAATTAATTAAATAAATTAAGCAATTTATTTAATTAAGACAGCTAGTGACGATTAAATAAATAAATGTAATTCATTTTATTTAATAATCAAGAAGAATTAAATGAAAAGGGGAATTAAATAAATTAAGAAATTTATTTAATTTAAAGAAAGACAGACAGTTAATGACATATTTAATAAATAAATAAAATTTATTTATTTAATAATCATGAAGAATACAAAGACATGAATTAATTAAACAATTATAAATTATTTAATTAATAGTCGAATGTGGACCAAGGACATAATTAAATGTCTTAATTATGCTAGGACGAAAGTGGTAAAAATGAAGCTTGCAGGCCTAGGTCATTTTTAGGTGTCTACATTTTGCCCCTCTTTGTCATAATGTCGCTTGTCGCATTGTGACAAAGAAAATAAGTCAAGAAATGCCCCAGTGCAAAATAAGATGAGGAAGAATGACAAGGAGGGTATCGGTATGCCCCCTCGAGAGGACAGACAGGTTCCAAGAACATGGGTGTGCTCTCGAAATTAATGAGAAGACTAGAATATGAAGAGACGAAGAAATTTTAGTGCAAAAGACATGAATGCAATGCTTATATGAGATGGGTGAGAGAAGATGCATGTTATTTCCTAGACCAAATCCTTCAAAACATTGCCATAGGACTTTAATATTTATTGCTCTTAATCATCATTGGGCGAACTGTTGTAATGGCCAATAAACACCATGATATGACATAGATCAAGGTGTGCAAGTTCATACCATCACATAAGACAAGCAGTCACAGACAAGGATGATCATGCCTCATACTAGGAGCGTGCTTGCCCCAGTCTTTTTGCCATAATCAACCACATGCAGAAAAAAGACAAGGACAAATCATGAAACGTCGCTGCTTCTCTAAATCCTATTTCCAGGACATCCTTGAGAAACTAGTAGCATGATTGTCAAAATACAAAAAGAAAGAGTCCTTACCATGATATGTCATCGTTTTTCTAAATCCCAAAATCAGGACCTCACTGAGAAACTAGTAGTCATGCATGTCAATTGACATGATTCGCTGCTTCTCTAAATCCTGCTTAGTGGGATCTCGCTGAAAAACTAATATCATGATAAAAACTAAAAACAAATGCCAAGTGTTTGCCAAGTGCGTCTGGATGCCAAGTGCATTGATGTGTCAATGTAAATTTAAATGATGCCAAGATGACAAATGCCGAAGGTTGCCATATTCAGGAAGGACACATCCTAAAACACCAATGTCAGAGTTTTGTTCTTCAGAAGGACACATCTGAAAGAACGTTGTTGTCGAGAGGAATGATCCTTAAGTGTCAGAAAGGATCCCTCGAAAATGTCAAATGATAGGGACGATGCCTAGGAAGGACACATCCTAAGGAACCAATGTCAGAGTTTTGTTCTTCAGAAGGACACATCTAAAAGAACGTTGTTGTCGAGAGGAATGATCCTTAAGTGTCGGAAAGGATCCCTCAAAAATGTCAGATGACAATGCCGATTCCTAGGAAGGACACATCCTAAGGCATAAATGACAGAGGTTATTCTTCAGAAGGACCCATCTGAAAGGTAACCAAGAGTTGATAGTTTGACTGGTTGCGATAATTTGACTTGTTTTGACTAAGTTTGACTTGTTTTGACTGAGTTTGACTTGTGTTAGCCATATGTCGATATTGTCATGATGATATGTGCCGATGAGATTGTCTTGCTGTGATAATGATTGTCATGATGAGTTTTGTTTGTTTGGGAAAGATTCATGTTGTCTTGAAGACTTTTTGACATGTGTGCCAGTGTGAGTGCCATGAACCCTAATGGACTGACCTAGTGCGGCCTCGAGGGCTCATCGACAGATGGCCTTGCCTACGTCATGCACTCAGAGACCTCGTAGTTCAACATGACCAATGATTTTGTCTTGATGAGCAAAGATTGCATCATGATTTTATTTTGACAAACCTAAAAGGACTGACCTAATGTCTCGGGGACTCAAAATGTGAGTCTTGCCTACGTAGCAAATGTGCAGAGACAACGTAGTTCGACAGATGATAAAGACTGATTAACTTGATTGACTTTGACCAGAGATGACAGTGTGTTCGTGTGCTTCGAGCAGTCTAATGATTTTGTTTGAGGTTTTCTTCAGGATGTTTTATGATTTTTAGGTCTTTCTTCAGGACATTTTATGATGTTTTTGGTCTTTCTTCAGGACATTTTATGATTTTTTTGTCTTTTTTCAGGACATTTTATGATGTTTTTGTCTTTTTGTCATTTTATGATTTTTTTGGATTTTGACGTTTAAGAGGATCATGACAAATGCATATGACTAATGCCTACACATGAGAATCCAAGGACAAACATGATTGTGCCCCTAGTCAAGCTGAATACATATTGACATGTGATGACAACGTTGTTTGATGTGGGAAGGACGCATCCCGAAACAACGTGAGGACGATGACGATAATGTGATAAAAGTATCATGGTCTACAGCCAGGCCAGGAACGCAGTCAAGTAATGTTTTGGATAATGTGCTTGTATGGATTAGACTCGTTGCATTTGGAATGACTTGGTTAGGACTAGATGGGATGATGATTATCCTTAGACCGTTTGACAAGGGAAAGCCAAGATAGGTGATAGGCATGAAAGGATAAGAGGTGGCCTTGGTAAGGATGAGAGACATGAGACTAAGGGAATTGTCATATGATTTTCAAGGACTATGTCATATAAGGACAATAAGACTATGATGGTCGATGACATGATGTTTTGTGAATCGTGTATGACTGAAGGATAGGCATGTCAAAAGTTTTCTCAAAGCATGATTTATGTGTGCCAGTTTTATGTCAAGACCAAGATAGGTGGGAATGATATGGATTAAATGGTCGGATTCCAATGTCAAGAGGAAGGCCTAGGATATGAAACGACTTGCCCCCAAGTGTAAGAGTCCACATAGACGATTTATTTTACACATGATGCTTGTTTTCGAGGTTTTCATCATGGTACTTATCCAGGGCGCTTGTTTGCCAGGTTTTCACCATTGGATGAAATTTTTCTCTTTACTATTTTTTTGAATTTTTGATTTTTTTGGTGTCACCAAGATGCCTGTTTGCCAAGTTTTCATCAGGGTGATTTTTTTAATTTTTGATTTTTTGTGTTTTTGATATTGTGGATAGCTTGGATGCTTTAGATGACCACTGACTTGTTCTGAATGCATTGACGGTGTCGATGTAGAGACTGGTGCCATGATATGCCAATAATGTCCTTCTGAAGGAGTTGTCTTGTCAGGATCGTAGCACTTGTATACAACTGATCGATGTCATTGTGATCCTTTCGATACTAGAGTTGGCCTTATCAAAATATGCACATCGCAATAGAGTGCCATGAGAGTCCTTGTGGTAAAGAGTTGCTGCCAAGATGTGACGAATTTGTGACATGGGATCATTGGACTTTAAACGAGATGTAGGGTTATGACGAATGATGGTAGACGTGGAAAGATTGTTTGGACATTTGGATGAATCACTTTTTATTTTCCAAACTTGGGATGGTGGATGACGGATTTTGGAGGGATGGTGTTTGGAACCAACACTTTTATATGCCTTGATTGATGACCATTTTGAAGGAGGTGGACATGTGTTATATGTGGGAGTCCTCTTGTATTGTGGCTCCACATTGTGATTGACTTTTGTATTTGACTTGGTGTCTTTGTTTGATCCATCTTTCTTTGGGATCCATTTTAATTTCATTTGTCCACTTGTCCTTTTGTTTGATTCAATGGTCTTTGACAATTGATTTTGATCTTTTGACTTGTAAGACTTTTGTTTTTGTTGGTTCCAAAGGGGAAGTTGATTCATCATAGAATGACAGTTGATGGTGTGGGTGGAGGGGGTGTTGGCAGCAATCTTATGATAAGGATTTCTCATGGACTCCATTTTGACATTTGTATCGGACAAGGTTGCCCCCAGTATCGAGGAGGTACCACTGACATCGTTTGATTTGCTGTCTGAGGAATAGCCAAGACCTTGATGTCTATAATTTTCCTGAAGTTGTATTGGTTCAAGAATGCCTTGCTCATGTATGCCTAGTCCTTTGCATTGATATTGCATGCTTTGAAAGATTCTGTTTGCGATGAGGTATTTGTTGTTTTGAAAGCAAGATGCTAACCCATCATTAGGTATGTGGATACTGTCACTTGTAATATTTTCATCTGCAAGAAAGCCTACTCTGACAAAGACAGATGACCCTAAGTGATAAAGTGTCTTAGCTTCATTGTCTTATTGGACATATTCTTGACTAATATCTGTGGTCTGATCTTGTGACATGTTAGGTTCAGATGATTCTGTTGGTGCTTCCAAACAAATGTCGAAGCCATCATTATGGTCAGTGTCATAGAGTCCAGTAAATTTAGCTATAGCTTGATCATTTTCAAATATGTCCATATTGGAATACTCTTGTGCTTGAGGAATATCGTCTATGTGTGTAATGGAGGCAAGTGTCTCATTTTGGAAACTATCAATAGTCGAGGCCTGTATAGGATTGGAAAGTGTTTGATCATAAATGGCATAAAGGTCAAGGAGTGGATCGTTTTGGATTTCTTGGTCAATGGTAGGGTCTTGGTCAAGGATGGGGTTGTCATAGATTTGGACTTCTTGGTCAATGGTAGGGTCTTGTTCAAAGATGGGGTTGTCATGGATAGGTGTATTTTGGATGTCATGATTTTCTTGAAGGACTTCATGGATGGGCTGAAAGATTGGGTCATGGGATGAACTACCTTGTTCTTGACATGAGGGTGACATTATAAGGTCATGCTTTGGGCTTTCATTTTGACATGTATCCTCAAGTTTAGACAATGGGATTTGACTTTGAGCAATGATAAAAATTTCATGACTAGATGTGGCTTGTGAGGGGATGACTTGAAAATGATTAATGGATGAAGGACTAGGATAGGACATAGGGACTTGGACGGGACTAATATGTGAAGGACTAGGATATGATATGGGTACTTGCATTGGACTAGTATGTGAAGGACAAGGGTAGGACATGGGGACTTGGACTGGACTAGCATGTGAGGGACAAAGATAGGACATGGAGTTTTGGACTGGATATGTCATGGAGTCTTGGACTGGATTAACTATTGAAGGACAATGATATGACATAGAGACTTCGACTAGATTGGTGTAAGGCTGATTGAAATAGGACATGGAGACTTGGACCGAATCGGTATGGTATGATGTGGGGACTTGACATGATTGGTAGATGGTTGATAAGGGATGCAGACTTGGACGGAATTAATGGGTGAAGGGTCAGAATATGACATGGAGGTTTGGAATGGACTATTGGACAGTTGGCTTCCCTTGTCAAGGTTAGGATAAGGGTGATAAGTGGATGCTTGTTGTGAATTGATGGCAGGATTTATGTCAAGTGATTGTTGATTGTGAGGGTAGACAGATGGTGGCAAAGTATTTATGTCAAATCCTTGCGGTAACTTAGCCCCTAAGTCCAAAAGCATGGCTAGATACCTTTGAGGGTCACATAAGATATATTTTTTTACAAAGGAGAATATATCAGGATTTTGCTTTGCAGCTTCTATGTCTTTGAAATATACTCGTCCATTTTGGTCTCTTTCTATGAATGACTCAAAAATGTTTTGTGATGAAGATGGCATGTTCATGGAAGATTGCATGTTCATGTTGTGAAATGGGTCATAAAAGGTCCAATGTTTGTTCGTGTCGTAAGTGTTATTGTCAATGTTGGGATAAGAATCTTGTCCAAAGTTTTCCATTTTTCGTTGTTGTCTTTGAAGCCTAGTCTCAACCGTAAAAGGGATTTTTTCAAATGAGAATGATGAGAATGACAACTAAATGCAAGGATGACACTAGCCTATGTTTTTTGGATTTTTTGGATAAATGATGACAATGCAAGACTATGTTTTGTAAGACAAGGTTATCTAAGCACTTCTAAGCTCAAACTTTGTTTTCGATTTTGACTGCTAAAGGACTTTGTTGGAAATGACAAGTTGACAAGGTCTAAATGACTAGTGAGTCTTCCTAACTAGAATTTTGAGTTGGAAGAAATCTCACAAAAGAGGACAATGACTAAAAAGGGTGTTTGATAACTTGGTCCAAGAGGGTCTAATTTCGAAAAAAATGACTTTGCAAGGTGTGCTTAAGATTTGCCTAATCCTAAGTATGCAAAATATGAACCTAGGGATAGTCTAATGCCAAGTGTATGTAATGAAAAAGAATGAGGTATGAAACCTATGGTGACTAATGCAAGCTAATAGACAAGACTTTGAGCAATATCAAGTTTGGTTTCTGACAGAATCTTCTTGATGACAGTGTTTGACAAATGGTGGACAAGTTGAGGACTTCAAGTCTCGGATGTGAAGTTTTAAGTTTTGATAGGCAAATGCATCGTTTGAAGTTTCAGTTGCGTCTTGGATATGCAAATGCGGTTCAGTAAACTCAAATGCGATTGATCAGAGCGATTGCGCTTCAGACATTTAAATGTAGTTTGATAGATGCGAAAAGTTTGTCTTGTCGTTTTTGATGGAAAATTTGGTCTGTTTGATGAAAGTTTTGTTTTGAACTGTGATAAGACCAGAAAACACTTGACAAACACAACATTTTGAATGTAACCAATCACACATCAGATAAGCACAATCCTAAAAAGGCCAATAGGCCAAGGGTTTGTATACTTGGTATAGCCCACCAATATACCCCGGATTGGTGATAAACACCTTTCCTTCTCGAGAGCGGATAGCTTAGAATTTTGGTGGCATTGGCTCCCCTCCACGGCTCATTAACATCATTTGAGCACACCAAATTCAGATTCTTTGGGTAGTGACATCCTAAGAATTGCTATCTCTACTCAAGGGGATCAGTAGTGAGTGTCTTCGGGCATGATACTGTACCCTGCACTATACCAAGCAACGGCCAATAGAACGGTTGGACACTAAGACAAGAGGTTTTTAATTCGGGCATTCCATTCGTGGGGCGTGATCCATGCGGCGAGAGTCCCCTTTCAGATCCATCTCGTCGGAACCATGCTCGTGATTCTTGAGCTTTCCCCAAGAACCCACTTTTATATACCGGCTGGAAGTCCCTCGGTGTCAGGGTGCTACCAGTCTGAGTCGTCCTAGGGTGAGTACTTTTTCCCACCAGAACAGGCCCAAGTTCTAGAGTCAGTAACCGTTTCTCTTACACCCAAGATTGCACGAATGCGTAAGGGGAGAGGATACTCTGATATACCGAATCGTGAAGGGTAATTAACAAATAAAGATGGGTCTGGTTTTTTGATCACAAGGTTTTCACCAAGTGAGAGCATACTCACCTACCATCTTGCAAGCACAATCAATCAAAGAAGACATGTGTTCTTTTTATATGCACCAAAATCAAATGTTTGCTAATCTATAAAAGAAAAACAAGCACAATGTTTGTTTATCTTGTCTTCAACATTCGAATCTGCAAACAATGAATTAGTAATCTCTTTAATCAATGGTCTTCGACACACGAATAGGAATCGCCACACGCTACAAAAGAAGATTAGTAACACAAAAATAAATAAATAAATAAAACATTAATGACAGCAGTAAATTAAAATAGCAATAACTTGCTCAAAACTTAACAAAATTTTAAGTGGTAGATATTCATGGAAAGCTAAATGATAGACCTTCAAAACCCAGAAATTTTTTTCCACCATTCTACGCAAAAATAATGTTATAGAAAAAAGAAAAAAGCGGGTTTAAAAATTAAATTGAAAAAAACTGTGATCACTAAAATGTCCATAACTTTCTCAAATCTCAACAAAATTTAAAATCGTTTGATGTTCTGGAAAGCTGAGAGAGAGATCTACAAAACCCATAAACTGTTTGAAAATATTTTATTCGCCCATTTTTCTGTGCTCAAATGAAGGTGACGGGATTTCATATGACGTCTTGGTTGTAACCTGCAAAACAGTGAAAGCAAACAAGAACACACACAAATTTCTCTACAAAATGTCGGGTTCACCAATGTAATCAAAGGAAAAATCAAATTGTTAGATGGTTAGATCAAATAACATTAAAATCCATTGAATATAACAAAGCACAAAGAAATACAATGAAAGTAAAAGACAATTATATCACCTGCAATCTCCATCTTCCATGATTGACCTTCGTTACACTCCTAGCTTGCAGTAAATGAAGATGCCCTCAGATTCTTCGTTCGAGCAATCTAAAAATGTCTAAGTCCTACAACAAGTTTTGAAGGATTTATGCAATGTCTAAATGCCTATGCCTATTGCCAATAAGCTAAATGAAATAGTAATTATCAATACTAAAATGACTATAATGACTTAAATTAAAAATGAAGTTGTGAGATCCCGAAATTATGAGCAAAATTGTCTTTTATAAAAAACACAATTTTGAGTGGACGGATGAGATTGAATTCTAAGAAAGACCTAGAACGAGAGGTCCAGATTAAATCTGAGAATCCCTAATCAGGGTTAGGGCAAATTCATTAATCGAACGGTCAAGATAATATCTCAGATAATCGGATCGACGATGGAGAATAAATAAGATAAATTAATTAAAGAAATAAAGATTTTCGAAAAATCAAGAAGATAAGATTGCCTGATTTGCAAGATTCAAAAAATCAAAGAGATAAGATGTGGACTGAAGATAAGATTTGGAAAATCAAGAATCTGCCCGATTACTTGATTTTTGGAAGATTAATTACTAATTTGAATTAAAATAATTCAAATTATGGATTTTAAGATATTTATCAAAAATGACTAACAGTTAAGATTGACATGACATTTTAAATAATTTAATTTATTTAAAATGAGAAGAATATTAATTGGCAATTAAATAATTAAATTTAATTATTTAATTTAGGAGACGAGATTAATTAATTAATTAAATTAATCGATTTATTTAATTAAGACAGTTAGTGATGTATTAAATAAATAAATGTAATTCATTTATTTAATAATTAAGAAGAATTAAATGACAAAGGGGAATTAAATAAATTAAGAAATTTATTTAATTTAAAGAAAGACTTAGACAGTTAATGACGTATTTAATAAATAAATAAAATTTATTTATTTAATAATCATGAAGAATACAAAGACATGAATTAATTAAATTATAAATTATTTAATTAATAGTCGAATGTGGACCAAGGACATAATTAAATGTCTTAATTATGCTAGGACGAAAGTGGTAAAAATGAAGCTTGCAGGCCTATGTCATTTTTAGGTGTCTACAAAACCGTTACTGCAGCTTCCCCGAAATCGTCTTATCTTCCTCTAACTCCAGCATTTTGTTGTTTCGAATGGCTCTCAGATTAGCAGACCAATGCTCAACAAAATGATAGCTAAAGAATGAGATTTAAGTAAAAATGTGTATTATGCTAAATGCAAAGCTATGCTAACATGAAATTATGGCTGTGATGCTGAAAATGATATGAATGCATAAGTTGATTGCATGTATGCATAGGTATGTGAAGGTGAGTGCGTGCATAAGTAACCAAAGTTTGGATTTGCACTGGCTTTTATAGAGTTTTCGAGAGGATTCGATTGGCTGATTCGATCAACGGCCCAGATTAAGCTTGTTCGAATGGACGGTGGAAGATTTTTGAAAGTGGAGAAGAGGATGGAAGGTTTCCCTTTTCCTTCAATTTCGTCATTGAGATCCGAAGGGAAATTTCCATTTCGAATGATGAGTTGAGAACGAGTTAAAATTAAATAAAATAAATTTATTTAATTTGCAAGTGAAGATGAAAATGGAAACTCGCATAATTAAATAAATCATATTTAATTATGTTTTAGAAATGAAATTTAGAGTGAGGAAAATATTAAATTAAATATTAAATATTTTAATTTGAGAATGAAGAGAATATTCCATTATTTAAATATTCAAATATTTAAACTCTAGAATAATATGATAATCAAATATAAATAAATTATGAAAATTTATTTAATTTAATCAAGCGGAAGGTGTAAGGTGGGATGAAGAAGATATTCCATTATTTAAATATTCAAATATTTAAACTCTAGAATGATATGATAATCAAATATAAATAAATTATGAAAATTTATTTAATTTAATTAAGTGGAAGGTGGAAATGTTAATAATTAAATAAAATTATTTATTTAATTAAGGTAGAAGAATTTAGAAAATGAATGATATAAATAAATAATTAAATTTATTTATATGTAGATGACTTTAGGGGAATTAATTAAATAAATCATATTTAATTAATTAACAAGCTTAATCATGACCATTTTTAGACGTATACATTTTGCCCCTCTTTGAAGTGATGTGTGAAACGCATTGCTTCAAAGAAAAATAAGATTTTTTTGCCCCTGATATGCTTTCAAAATTTCTGATGATGATGCCCCCTCGGGAGGTAAATTATGGATGAGAGAGAGAGTGATTTAGCTCTCGACAGATGATGAAAAAGAATGTCCCATTTTGAAAATAAAGTAAAAAAGGCAGCAAACTTACCCTTGTTTGACCTTTAAAAGGTAGAAAAGTTGAAAAAGACAAGTCATTTGCACTTTTGACTTTGGTGAATACTGTAGGTCTAAAAGTGACATCGCGACATGGAGATTCCTTATCATTTCCACCAATTCGAGAGATCCCGCCAATACCAGAGGCCTGTTGCGTATGGACCACCGGTGAGTGGATCTATCCTCCTATGCTTTCGAATTTTTACGTTTTTGCATCAAAATTTTATGTTTTCTGCGGATTTTGTTTCAGAAAATGTCGTTTGTGTGCATCTAGGATAATTTACGCGCTTTCGAAAAAAATAAGCGCGCTTAGGGTAAAAACTGTTGTGCGTACAGGATAGGTGTTGAAAATTTAGGAAAAACCAGTTTAGCGCTTAGGATGAAAACAACCGCGCATATAGTGCATGATAGAAAATTTTAGGGATAAAGCGCATATAGGGAAAACAGCGGCGCATAGAGTAAAAACGTGCATCCAGTGATTTGAGTCGCGCTTAGGATGATTAAAGTTGCACATATAGGAAAACGCACATAGGAAGTCTGTTTGAGCGCATTGGGCAAAAAGAACGATGCATGTGGGTTTTAGCGCATCCCGTAAAAAAAATGGCGCATATGGGTTTTAGCGCATAGAGTTCACAGAGTAGCGCATATGGTAAAAATAGGCAGAATTGATATTTTTATGATAGTAATGTGAAAATGATGATGAATATTGCTTCCTTAGTCAATAGATTATGAAATTGTCGTGTCATCATGCTGATATGGATAAAAATAATAGAATAATCGAATGATTGATTGATAACTTTGCTTCCTAGAGTAGAAAACAAAGAGTAAGTGATTGATAACTTTGCTTCAAAAACAAAGAGTAGATTGATAACTTTGCTTCCTAGAGTAGAAAACAAAGAGTAAATGTGAGATAAATGATTGATATGACTTCTGATAAATTTATTTTCTGCGATAGAAAACAAATAGTAATTGATCGTAGAATAAATTTGATATGATATCCAGCCAGATAGATTGTGTATTGGTTTCCCATGATAGGATTGATTGTATGATATGGATCGTTGATTTGATGCATTGATATGAATCATTGATATGAGTCTGATATAGTTCACTGAAATAGGTCACTTGATATAGGTCACTGATATAGGTCACTGATATAGCTCTAATATAGGTCACTTGACATAGGTCACTTGATAGATATGAGTCTAATTGATGTTGTTTGAATGATTGATATGATTCTGATGAATTATCCTTGTGATGAAAATAGGAGGTTTTCAAAAACCTCCAGATTAGAGAGCGACACTCAGCAAGATGGGATAGGATACCCGAGTTGACACCTGCTGACATAGCTTTGATAAATACCTATGGTTTGAGATCCTTGTTGGCGATGTTGCCGATTCATGTCAATAGAGGTTTGTTGATGGCACTGGCAGAGCGATGGCATTCGGAGAAAAACACCTTTCATATGCCGACTGGTGAGGTGACAGTGACTCCTGAGGACGTGTATAGGATATTAGGTATCCCAGTGGTTGGTGCCCTTATGTATTACGATTACAAGGAGCTAGGGGGTACTGATGCTTTGAGGAGAGTGTATGGTGATGCACATATAGCTGGGTACTGGGTACCGTGGGCTAACTTTCGAGGATATCCAGTCTTGCCTACAGTTTTGGGTGCATTCATTGGAGGTCTCCTTTGTCTGGATCGCTAGGCAAAGGGATTATCAATGGGATGGGGCAGAATTCTGGAGCAGATGCTGCTACAGCCGAGGCGATATGCATGGGGGAGTTGCATGTTAGCATATCTTTATCATAATTTGCATTAGGTAGTATATAGAGGTTCCTCCAGTTTGTCGTGTGGGGTGACAGTGCTGCAGATCTAGGCATAGGAGCATTTTGTTGTGACGAGACCGGTGTGCCCCAAAGTTAGGCCACCAGGTAGGCCTTATATATATATATATATATATATATATATATATATATATGTATGTGATGTTCCTTACCTAGCCCAAGCTGGGAAAGGTGGATTATTGGAGGTGACTTTTGGATGATATGGATACAATTGTATGGCGACCGTATCTTGATTGTGAGCCATGGGCTACAGATGATATAGAGATGTCATATGTATGCATTCCTCGGTTCTTGATAGGGAGGACGCCCTTCATTCTTGAGAGATTTCTGGCATTACGGGTACAGAGAAAGTTTGGATTCATGTAGGGGATGCCATAGGGGGTTGCACACTACGCCCGGAGCAGAGATGAGGCCAGATGTGGGCCATGTATTTCTTATCAGATAGCGTATACAGAGTTCCAGTCATTAGCGCCCGAGGCATGGGATGATAGGCGAGACATTATTGATGCTGGCATGTCTGATGAGTACTCATCATATTCTCACACGCATCCCTTTCCACGGTTTACCAATCCTGATGAGCCAGCACTGATTCTGGTAGCACCACAGCCAGGGGCAGTGAGACAAGAGGATGTGGCCAGCGGTGAGCAAGGAGCAGTGGGAGGAGAGGAGGTGGAGAGCGGAGATGAGGAGGAGAGTTCAGATGATGATGACGGAGATGATGGTGGGGAGGAGGGATAGGTGTTGGGGAGGTCGATGCTAGATATTCTGAGGGGTGTCCAGATCATGCGGTGGCCGAGGACAGGGATCAAGAGACGGACAGTGATCTGGATGGCATCCTCATCATAGTAGGGGCAGATAGTCACGCTTCAGGCCCAGGTGCAGACATTACAGGGGCAGCAGGGACAGTTATAGAGTCAGCTGGCACAGGCATAGGCATTCATTGTATAGCTTCAAGCACAGCTGGCATAGGCACAGGCATAGGCACAGGTATAGGCACCTACCCCAAACCCACAGTTACCCCAGGTGATTACAAAGAGAGATGCATTTAGGCAGAGGGTAGTAGAGGCTGAAGACGTGGCTCAGAGACTGATGGGCACTGTAGAGAGTGCATAATTGCGGGATGCCATTGCAGAGGGCATGGAGATGGCTAGGGAGGCTGAGTACTACAGAGTGAGATACGAGGAGCTGTGTCCTCCAGAGCACAGAGAGCCATACCCACGGTCCCATAGCAGGACCAAGAGCATATCACAGACACATACACAGAATAGGGGAGTGACTGGGCCTCGGCAAGACCTGGACCCAGGTACCAGTGGCAGGCCACCTCTTTCTGGACCAGCTCCATCAGGGGCATCGACCAGCTAGTCTCGTGATGTATATCATTTTTGGAGCATGTATATGTATTTTTCTTTGGACATTTTAGTTTCATTGGACATTTGGACATTTGTACCATTTTTGATGAGCGATGATATGTAGTGGCAATGATTATTTTTGATGATGTGATGTGTATTTATGATATGATTTATGTGATGTCCATCATGATTTGTTGATTATGTGATATGCAGTTATGGATTTTGGTATGCATTTGAATGATTTGATGACTAACATGATATGCAGGATGATTCGATTATGATGGTTTTATTATGATGATTGTAATCAATGGAAAATTAGATGGCTAGATTGTTAGATCAAATAACATTAAAAATCCAAATAGGCTATCAAGAATAATGGAAAATCAAAATAAAGGACAATTATACCTTCCTTTCCTTCCATGCTTCACCTTCATAGCACCTTCTTACTTGCTGGATGTTGTGTTGCCCTCAGATTCATCGTTCGAGCAATCTGGAAATGCCTAAGTCCTACAACAAGTCTTGAAGGATTTGATATGTCTAAATGCCTATGTCTAAAAGCCTATGTCTATGCCTAAAACCAATACCAAAGTTGATCAAATGACTATATTAATACTAAAATTGTCTATGACAATAAATGTGAAAGTAAATAAATTCCTATAATAACTATGCAAAATGTCAGCATGTGTGTGTATGTGTGTTTGAAAAATGAGAAGAAGATGGCATTTTATAGAAAATGCCATTTTAAATGGACGGACGAGATAAATCAATGAAATGAACGATCCAGATTCACCTAAGAATCCCTAATTAGGGTTAGGGAAAAATCTTTAATCGAACGGTCAAAATAAAATTGGATCGACGGTGGAGAATAAATGAGACAAATTAATTAGAAAATAAAGATTTTCAAAAAATCAAGAAGATAAGATTGTCTGATTTGCTTGATTCGAAAAATCAAAGAGATAAGATGTGAACTGAAGATAAGATTTAGAAAATCAAGAATCTGCCCAATTGCTTTATTTTTAGAAGATTAATTACTAATTTGAATTAAAATAATTCAAATTATGGATTTTGAGAGATAATAAATAATCTTTTTCAGATTATTTGTCAAAAAGGACTGACAGTTAAGATTGACATGACATTTTAAATAATTTATTTTATCTAAAATGAGAAAAATATTAATTGGCAATTAAATAATTAAATTTAATTATTTAATTTAGCAGATAAGACCAATTAATTAAATAAATTAATCAATTTATTTAATTAAGACAGTTAGTGACGTATTAAATAAATAAATAAAACTTATTTATTTAATAATTCCGGAAGAATTAAATGAAGAAAGGGAAATTAAATAAATTAAGGAATTTATTTAATTAAAGAAAGACTAGACAATTAATGACGATTTAATAAATAAATAAAATTTATTTATTTAATAATCATGAAGAATAAAGACATGAATTAATTAAATAATTATGAATTATTTAATCAATAGTCGAATGTGGACCAAGGACATAATTAAATGTCTTAATTATGCTAGGACGAAAGTGGTAAAAATGAAGCTTGCAGGCCTAGGTCATTTTTAGGTGTCTACATTTTGCCCCTCTTTATCATAATGTCGCTTGTTGCGTTGTGGCAAAGAAAACAAGTCAAAGAAATACCCCAGTGCAAAATAAGATGAGGAAGAATGACGAGGAGGGTTGCGGTATGCCCCCTCGAGAGGACAGACAGGTTCGAAGAACATGGGTGTGCTCTCGAAATTGGTTAGGAGACTAGAATATGAAGAGACGAAGAAATTTTAGTGCAAAAGAAATGGATGATGATATGGATGCGATGTCTATATGAGATGGGAGAGAGAAGATGACAAGACAAAAAGATATGCATGTTAGTTCCTAGACCAAATCCTTCAAAACATTGCCATAAGACTAATATTTATTGCTCTTAATCATCATTGGGCGGTAAAAATGACACAAATGGACAACAAACACCATGATATGACGTAGACCAAGGTGTGCAAGGTCATCCACTTGAAAAACAGACAGTCACAGACAAGGAATATCCTAACTCATACTAAAGGCAAAGTTGCCCCTGTCTTTTTGTCAAGACAATCCACAAACAACAATCAAAGAAAATAAAATAGGCCAGGAGACGTCATCGCACCTCTAAATCCTTCATGGGACATCCTCGAGGTAGCTAGTAACATGACCAAAAAGACAAGACAGTAAAAATATAAGACAAAATAGCCAAGATAGTCAAAAGATAAGACAAGATAGACCAAAAAGATTAACACCATTTTATTTTGTTTGCCAAAGATTGATTTCTTGTCAGTTTGACAGTTTTGACCATTTAAGATTTTTGCCAATTTGACGGTGTTGATAGTTTGATGGGGCCTATTGTCAGGAAGGACACATCCTGAAAAAGGCAAAGGACATTTTGACGAGGTCTAACTCCAAGAAGGACACATCTTGAAGAGGACCAAAGAGTGACGAGATTGACATTGTTTTGACTAATATGTTTTGGCAAGTTGACTGATGTTGACTATATGATTGATTGGACTGTGTTGTCTGATTTTGACCAATTTTGACATTGATCGTTTCAAATGACTATCTTGTGTAGGTTTGACTATGTCTGACTTATTTGACCGATGTGACGATTGTGACAAATGCCATGATTTTATTTGGTCCAACCTAAAAGGACTAACCTAATGTCTCGGGGACTCATCGACTGATGGCCTTGCCTACGTAGCAAATGCGCAGAGACAACGTAGTTCGACAATGACATGGTCTGACTGACATGACTGACTTTGACTCCATTTTTAAGATTTTGACATTGATTTGGATTTTTTTGTTTTTTTTTTCAGAACGTTTTATGATTTTTAGGTCTTTCTTCAAGACATTTTATGATGTTTTTGGTCTCTCTTCAGGACATTTTATGATGTTTTTGGTCTTTTTTCAGGACATTTTATGATGTTTTTGTCTTTTTGTCATTTTATGATTTTTTTGGATTTTGACATTTAAGAGGATCATGACAAATGAAAATTACTGATGCCTACACATGAGAATCCAAGGACAAACATGATTGTGCCCCTAGTCAAGTTGAATACCAATTGACAGGTGATGACAACGTTGTTTGACGTGGGAAGGACGCATCCCGAAACAACGTGAGGACGATAACGATAAAGTGACGAAAGTATGGAGGTCTACAGCCGGGCTAGGAATGCAGTCAAGTAATGTTTTGGATAATGCGTTTGTATGGATTAGACTCATTGCATTTGGAATGACTTGGTTAGGGCTAGATGGGATGATGGAGTTTCCTTAGACCATTTGACAAGGGAAAGCCAAGATAGGTGACAGGCATGAAAGGATAAGAGGTGGCCTTGGTAAAGGACGGGAGACATGAGACTAAGGGAATGTCATATGGTTTTCAAGGACTATGTCATATAAGGACAATAAGACTATGACAGTCAATGACATGATGTTTCATGAATCGTGTATGACCGAAGGATAGACATGTCAAGAGTTTTCCCAAAGTATGATTTATGTGTGCCAGTTTTATGTCAAGACCAAGGTAGGTGGGAAAAATGTGTGGAAATGATAGGGCTTAGATGGATGTAAATGTCATGAGGAAGGCATGGGAAATGAGACGACTTGCCCCCAACTGTAAGAGTCCACATAGACGATTTATTTTACACATGACGCCTGTTTGCCAGGTTTTCATCATGGTACTTATCTAGGGCGCCTGTTTGCCAGGTTTTCACCATTGGATGAAATTTTTCTCTTTACTATTTTTTTGAATTTTTGATTTTTTGGTGTCACCAAAACGCTTGTTTTCCAGGTTTTCATCAAGGTGACGATTTTTTTATTTTTGATTTTGTGGATAGCCTGGATGCTTTAGATGAGCACTACCTGTTCTGAATTCACTGACGATGCTCATGTAGAGACTGGTGCCATGATATGCCAATAATGTACTTTCTGAAGCAATTGTCGTGTCAAGATCATAGCGCTTACATACAAATGATCAAGCAATGGCCAATAGAACGGCTGGACACTAAGACAAGAGGTGTTTAATTCAGGCATTCTGTTTGTGGGGCATGATCCATGCGGCGAGAGTACCCTTTCGGATCCATCTCGTCGGAACCACACTCGTGATTCTTGGGCTTTCCCCAAGAACCCACTTTTATATACCGGCTGGAAGTCCCTTGGTGTCAGGGTGCTACCGGTCTGAGTCATTCTGGGGTGAGTACTTTTTCCCACCAGAATAGGCCCAAGTTCTAGAGTCAGTAACCGTTTCTCTTACACCCAAGATCGCCTGAAAGCGCGAGGGGAGAGGATACTCCAATATACCAAATCATGAGGGTGTACAACAGATAAAATGGGTCTGGTTTTCTGATCACCGAGTTTTCACAAGGTGAGAGCATAATCACCTACCATTTGTTCAAACACAATCAAAGAAAGAAAGCATAGGTTCATTTTAATTGCACCAAATAAAATGTGAGTTACACTACTAAAAATGCAAACACATTGTTTTGTTATTTGGCCCTTGACAATCGAACCTACAAGACAATCTGTTAGTAGTTTAGTGTTTGTCTTCAACCCACGAATAGTAACTGCCAACAAGCTGCCAATCTTGATTAGTAATGAAAAATAAATAAATAAATAAATAAAAATAAACATTTATTGACAACAGCAACTTAAAACGGCGATAACTTGCTCAAAGCTTAACAAAATTTTAAGTGGCAAATATCCACGGAAAGCTGAAAATCAAACCTTCAAAACCCAGTAAGGATTTTCCACGATTCTACAAAAAAAAAATGTTATATGCAAAAGAAAACGTGGGTTTCAAAAATGAAATTAAAAAAAACAGCGATCACTAAAATAGCCATAACTTTCTCAAATCCCAACAAAATTTAAAACCGTTTAATGTTCTAGAAAGCTAAAACCGAGATCTACAAAACCCAAAAAAAAATTTAAAATCTTTTATTCGCCTATTTTTCTGTGCTCAAATGAAGGTGACGGGATTTCGTATGACTTTCCTGGCTGTAACCTGCAAAACAGTGAAAACAAACAAGAAAACACAATTTTTTGTCCAAAGCATCAGGTTCACCAATGTAATCAATGGAAAATTAGATGGCTAGATTGTTAGATCAAATAACATTAAAAATCCAAAGAGGCTATCAAGAATAATGGAAAATCAAAATAAAGGACAATTATACCTTCCTTTCCTTCCATGCTTCACCTTCATAGCACCTTCTTACTTGCTGGATGTTGTGTTGCCCTCAGATTCGTCGTTCGAGCAATCTGGAAATGCCTAAGTCCTACAACAAGTCTTGAAGGATTTGATATGTCTAAATGCTTATGTCTAAAAGCCTATGTCTATGCCTAAAACCAATACAAAAGTTGATCAAATGACTATATTAATACTAAATTTGCCTATGACAATAAATGTGAAAGTAAATAAATGCCTATAATAACTATGCAAAATGTCAGCATGTGTGTGTATGTGTGCTTGAAAAATGAGAAGAAAATGGCATTTTATAGAAAATGCCATTTTAAATGGACGGACGAGATAAATCAATGAAATGAACAATCCAGATTACACCTAAGAATCCCTAATTAGGGTTAGGGAAAAATCTTTAATCAAACGGTCAAAATAAAATCGGATCGACGGTGGAGAATAAATGAGACAAATTAATTAGAAAATAAAGATTTTCGAAAAATCAAGAAGATAAGATTGCCTGATTTGCTTGATTTGAAAAATCAAAGAGATAAGATGTGAACTGAAGATAAGATTTAGAAAATCAAGAATCACCGATTGCTTTATTTTAGAAGATTAATTACTAATTTGAATTAAAATAATTCAAATTATGGATTTTGAGAGATAATAAATAATCTTTTTCAGATTATTTGTCAAAAAGGACTGACAGTTAAGATTGACATGACATTTTAAATAATTTATTTATCTAAAATGAGAAGAATATTAATTGGCAATTAAATAATTAAATTTAATTATTTAATTTAGCAGATAAGACCAATTAATTAAATAAATTAATCAATTTATTTAATTAAGATTAGTTAGTGACGTATTAAATAAATAAATAAAACTTATTTATTTAATAATCGGGAAGAATTAAATGAAGAAAGGGAAATTAAATAAATTAAGGAATTTATTTAATTAAAGAAAGACTTAGACAATTAATGACGTATTTAACAAATAAATAAAATTTATTTATTTAATAATCATGAAGAATAAAAGACATGAATTAATTAAATAATTATGAATTATTTAATCAATAGTCGAATGTGGACCAAGGACATAATTAAATGTCTTAATTATGCTAGGATGAAAGTGGTAAAAATGAAGCTTGCAGGCCTAGGTCATTTTTAGGTGTCTACAATGATGATTTGATAATGTGTACTAATGATGTCATGTAGGTGGATGACTTATGATGTGATTATGAATATATACCATGGAAAATGTGATATGTGATGTTATGCAGGTTTTCAAATGTAAGATGATAATGAAAATGAATGTTGTTTTTATGAGATGCATTATGAATTTGTATGATAAAATGATATGTGATGAAATATAATGATAATGAAATGGTGAAATGACGATGAAATGATAATAGGAATGAAATGGTAATGAAAATGCAATGATGAGATGATAATAAAAGTAATGTAAATGATAATGAATGAAATGATGAAATGCCAATGAAACTAATATGAAATAATAATGAATGAAATGATAAAATGATAATGGATGTAATAATGAAATGATATGAAACTAATATGAAATGATAATGATAATGATAATGATAATGATAATGATAATGTAATGATAAGATGATAATGCTAATAAAATGATGATGAAATGATAATGAAAATGATAATGATAATGCAATGATGAAATGATAAGGAATGAAATGACTGTAATATGGTAATGCAATGATGGGATGATAATGAGAATAATATAAATGATAATGATAACGAAAATGAATAAAAATGAATGGAATGCTGATAATGGTAATGAAACCAATATGAAATGATAAGGAATGAAATGATAAAATGATAATGGATGCAATAATGAAATGATATGAAACTAATATGAAATGATGATGATAATGATAATGATAAGATGATAATGCTATTGAAATGATAATGAATGCAATAATGAAATGATATGAAACTAATATGAAATGATAATGATAATGTTAATGATAATGCAATGACAATGCTAATGAAATGATGATGAAATAAAAATGCAATGATAAGATGATAATGCTAATGAAAATGATGATGAAATGATAATGATAAGATGATGAAATGATAATGAAACAAATGTTTGTATTGTCCTCCACAAATAGTCCAAAGAAATATGACAACCATTGACCTTTCAAAACTCTGATGCAAATCCAATATGCAGTTATGTACAATGACCTAAAAATAAAATGCAACTAAAATGAAACCAACCATTTTGTTGAGCCTTTTGGTGAGCCTGCTTAAATCATCATAGAGTGTTTGAGAATGTTGGAAGTGTGTACAAGCATCAAAGGGGAAATTAGCACCAATGATGTCCTAAGTACAACTTTCATGATTTTTAATATGGCAAATGAACACAAGCATCTAGGTATAATTGAACCGAGATGCCCTAAGCATTTCTTGCATGAACAGACAAAGACTAACCACCATCTAATACAAATTTGGAACTGTCATCAATGATGAACTTTTGGAAAATCATGTCTCGCGACATACTTGCAACAAATAAATGATTAACCTCAAGACACCAGACAAAGAAAAATCATCCTCTTTCCTTGCCACCCTAGTTTAGTACATCATCGAGTATGCTCCAGAGAAATAATATCGAAAAATAAACAACCATTATTCAAAAATGAAATACTGTGATTCCAAACATTATTCAGATTAGAGATCATCCAGCTATGAGGTACACAACTGAAGGCTACTGTGATACGGATCAATGATTGGATGTTTTGGTTTGATTCGGTTGTTTTGGTTTGGCATGATTGGCTTCGATGTCATTGTCTCACTATTTTGTTAAAACTTGAAAGTTGATTGCCCCCAGTATGCCCATGTTTTCCCTTGGTATCAACACAACTTGTTGAAATGAATATGTACAATAATTTGCTCGAGGTAAATGATGATAGCATGGTGCTGGTGTGGCCCTAAAATGATGAAAAAGATGCATGAAAAGGAAGGCTAAAAACTTAAGTGCAGAACATGAACTAATAGATGGAGAGCTTCAAATAGTGTCTGTTTGCCAGATTTTCACTATTTGTTTTTATTGCATTTTTCATGTCAATAGACTGCCTGTTGCCAGGTTTTCACCCTATGACTTTTTTTTTTTTTTGCGCTACCGAGATGCCTGTTTGCCAGGTTTTCACCACAGTAACCATTTTTTCAGGACTTTTTCTACTTTTTTATATTTTTTCAGGACTTTTTATGATTTTTTTGTATTTTTTCAGGACTTTTTATAATTTTTTGTATTTTTTTAAGACTTTTTCTAATTTTTTTGTATTTTTTTAGGACTTTTTCTGATGATGATAGCTTCCTTAGACATAATACTTTTTCAGGTGCATGCTATTGATAGGCTCGTCAAACAGGCCCCCTTCTGGTGTTGATAGCTTATAAGCTCCTGAACCATAAACTGCGATAACCATATAAGGACCTAGCCAATTTGGTTCAAACTTTCCTTTCTTCTCTCTGTCTTGCTGATTACGTGGGTTCTCTTTCAGAACAAGATCACCCACCTGAAAGGTACGTGGCTTCACTTTATGGTTATAGCTGCGAAACATCATTTGTTGATATGCTTTTAAATGATCAGCTGATATTTGTCTCTTTTCGTCTAGGAGTTCAAGCTCTTGGAGTCGGGATACTCTGTATTCATCATCTGTTGTAAGATCTTTCAATGATACTCTGAGTGAGGGAATCTCAACTTCTAAGGGCAATATGGCCTTTGCTCCATAGATAAGAGCGAATGGTGTTGCTATTGTTGGTGTGCGGATACTAGTTCTATAGGCCCATAAGGCGGGATTGAGTTGAACGTGCCAATCCTTCCTTGAATCATTCACAGTCTTTTCCAAGATTTTTAATATTGTTTTATTTGAGGCCTCTGCTTGGCCATTCCCTTGTGGATAGTAAGGTGTTGAATATCTATGCTGAATGTGAAATCTCTCACAAAGTTCATCAACATCCTGATTTTTAAATGGACGTTCGTTATTTGTAATAATGGACTTGGGAATGCCATACCGACAAATAATATAGTTGAGTATGAATGATGATATTTGTTTGCTAGTAACTTTAGTAAGAGGGACTTCCTCAATCCACTTAGTAAAGTACTTTGTAGCTATGATGATGAACTTATGTCCATTTGATGAAGAAGGATGAATCTTGCCCACTAGATCTAACCCCCATTGAGAAAATGGCCAGGTTGGCGTGAATGGTTGAAGTTCCTGTGCAGGAGCATGAATGAGATTCCCATGAATCTGACATTTTGAACATGTTTTCACAAAAGTGAATGATTCCCTCTCCATTGTAGGCCAGTAGTAACCCATTCTAATCAATTTCTTGGATAAGGTCAGTCCACTCGAATGAGTACCACAGATGCCACCATGAACTTCTTGTAAAGCTTTGTCAAATTCCCCACGTTCAAGACATCAGAGTAAAGTACCATCAAGACCACGGTGAAAAAGGGTGTCAGCAATAAGAGTATAGCGAGCGGATTGGTGGATAAGATTGCATTTTTGGTTACGGGATAAGTCGAGTGGTAAGATATCATCTTTGAGATAGGCATAAAAATTTTCGTACCAAGGCGAATCGGATCCTACTAAGTGGCAAATGATTTGGCTTTCAGGTGTATCATAAGCGGGTGTAAATGATTGTTCCACCAGAAATTCATAACGACTCTGAGTTTCTGGGAGTTGTACCAATGATGCAATCGTATCCATGGCGTCAGCTGCTTTATTATCAAGCCTTGGAATTTGTGTGAATTTTATGTCCACAAAATATTTCTTGAAATCATCAACCATCTTTTTATATGGTATTAGTTTATCATCTTTGGTTTGATAATCATCATTGATATGATAAATGACTAGCTGTGAGTCACCATACACCTGTAATTCTGTAATTCTCCATTCTAGTGCTATTTTGAGTCTGGTGATCAATGCTTCATATTCGGCTATGTTGTTGGTGCATGGAAACATCAACCTATATGATTGAGGAATTGTATGTCCTTGAGGAATGGTATGTCCTTGAGGGGTGTCAAAAAGTATGCCTAACCCTGATCCATGTTGAGTGAAAGAACCATCAAAATATAAGGACCATGGTTGTTTAGATTCTACAATAAAGACATCAACATCCAAAAATTCAATGTGTAGGGGATGATCTACTTGTAGTGGTGCTTTAGCTAGTTGATCTGCGATAACTTGTCCTTTGATTGCCTTGCGGTCAACATAATGAATGCCAAACTCACTTAGAATCATTACCCACTTTGATAACCTTCCTGTCAATGATGCTTTGCTTAAAAAATACTTGAGTGGATCAATCTTTGAAACCAGATTGGTTGTATGGGTTAACATGTAATGCCAAAATTTCTGTGAAGCAAAGACTACTGCCAGACAACCCTTCTCGATAGAAGTGTAGTTGAGCTCATGACTTGTTAGTGTTCTACTGATGTAGTAGATTGCACGTTCCTTTCCTGTAGAGTCTTCTTGCGCTAGCAGTGCCCCCAGAGATGTCTCTGTTGTGGTAATGTATAAGATTAGAGGTTTGTCTGGATTTGGTGGTACAAGAACTGGTGGAGTCATTAAATACTGTTTGATTTGTTGAAAGGCCAAACTTCACATTTGTCATCCCACTTGAAAGGAACATTCTTATGCAGTAGATGTGTGAAAGGTAAAATTTTTTCAGCCAATTGTGCAATGAACCTTCATATAGATTGAAGTCGTCCCTGTAGTGATCTCAATTGACTGATGTTCCTTGGTGGAGGTGTTTCAATAATTGCTTGTACTTTTGCAGGATCTACTCCAATTCCTTTTTCTAAAACTATGTACCCTAAGAGTTTTCCAGAGTTGACCCCAAAAACACATTTCTTAGGGTTGAGACGAATTTGGAATTTCTCTAATCTTGCAAATATTTTGGACAATATTTCAAAATGTCCTTCTTTAGTGTATGATTTTGCCACTATGTCATCTACATAATCTTCCATGAAGATATGCATCATGTCATGAAAGATTGTAGTCATGGCTCTTTGGTAGGTAGCCCCAACATTCTTTAGATCGAAAGGCATGACATTCCAACAATAAGTTCCCCATGGACACGTGAAAGCTATTTTCTCCTGGTCTTCAGGTGCAATCTTGATTTGGTTGTAGCCAGAAAAACCATCCATTAATGAATACATAGCATGGCCAGCTGTGAGATTAACTATGGTGTTGATGTTTGGTAGTGGGAAGTCATCCTTAGGACATGCTTTATTAAGATCTTTGAAATCTGTGCATATTCTCACAGTTTTATCTAGTTTAGATATAGGAACAATGTTGGAGATCCATTCTGCATAGTCGATTGGTCTTATGAAGCCCACATCAAGGAGTTTTCTCAATTCTTCCTTCACCAATAATGCAACATGAGGGTGCATCTTTCTGAGTTTTTGTTTCACCGGCTTGGCCCCTGGTTTGATAGACAAGTGATGCATGATAAGATCAGGATCAAGACCAGGCATGTCGGCGTAAGACCATGCAAAATTGACTTGATTTATTTTCAGGAATTCCATGAACTCTGGTATTTCTTTCTGTCATTGATGCAACTAACTGTAAAATTCTTGGTTTATCAGAAGTCTCTAGATCAACAGCATTTGTAGGCTCAATCAAAATAGGCGATCGCTCATGGTAGTGCTTTGGGAGAGTGTCAAGATTCCCATCGTCTGGTGCCTCAAAGAGGTTTTCACCATCTGATACGCTCTTTATTTTATCTTTTGTTTGATCTAATACTGCCAAATTCTAGTTTTCACCATTAGATCTTTCTTTTTTGTTTTTACTTTTGCAGCTGGGAAACTTGAAACTCTTCTGATCAAAAACTCTATGTCAAAAATCACTGGTGGAACAATCATTTGTATCATCTGCGAAAAGGAAGTTCATGATAGCTTCATCACTTGGAAACATAGGTATATCGATAGGCTCGGTTGAATCCCAATCAATGAGATCAGGATAAATTAAGGATAGTGGATCGTCAGGTTGTGTGAAATCGGCTATGGTTATGGTCATAACGGAGTGGTCGGTAGGATCCGAAGTATGAGGTGGGTCAATGATGATACTATCCTCTTGATAGTCTTGTTCGTTTAGATCTGACTCAGTATCACTAGAATCATAGTCAATTTGTGGTTCAGATTCTTGTGGTTGGGACCCTGAACCTTGACCTTCAATTAGAGTTGGGGCATACTGGTGTATTACATCAACCTCTTTGTCTCTCCAGAACTCATCATTGTAAATGGTGTCCCATTCATATTTAGAAGAGTCAATGTCAGAATTGTTATCCAAGAAGTTCTAAACTGTTGCCAGACATGCTTCTCGTGAATCTGAGCCTTCTTGCAATGCGAAGACAGTGCCATGCAGTTGTTTGGATGTGCTTTCTTTGGAGTGAGTATCATAGCCCAATCCAGTTTTCTCTTTTGCAATGAGTCCGCAGAGGTGAATGGGTTCAACTACTCCTTCCTTCCTTTTTCCGATAGGCCCTTCATCATAGCCCATCTTTGCATGATTTAATACCCTTTTCCATATTTTTCTGTGGGTAATTTGACATTAGAGACTGCTTCATCTTCATCTTTATAGAGCCAGTTTAGAATTTTTGTATCCTCAGGATTTTCCATGGGGAATTTTTCTTTGATGAATTGTCCATTAAATTTTGTGATTGGCTCTATTGGTGGTTGCTTTGATGTTGATGCTACTGATATTTGGTGTTCCCTGATAGACGGTTGTCCATGTGATCGAGGTGATGTAGGTAAATTGGCAAGACAAAGAGAGTATTCTCCAACTCCATGATCCTTGAATTTCATCTTTTTGTCAAAACTATTGGTCAATTGACTGATTTGTGTGTCAATCTTTAGAGAAGTCCTAGCATGAGCTTCTCGATTGTTAGGGACCAAAGTATCTTGACTGGATTTTATGTTGGCACAAGTTTGAATATTGGAATTATTAGCTGGTATCGTGATTTCCTGTCCATCATAAGGAAACTTAAGGCATTGATGATAGGTTGATGGAACAGTTTGCATTTCAGGGATCCGGACTACCCAACAAGAAGTTACATGAAAGATCTCGATCCAAGACTTGAAGAAAATTCTTTATAACAAGGCCCAATCTGATTGGCAGCATGATTAAACCCTTGGATGCTCTTTCTTCATCATCATAAGCTTTTATGGTAATCTTTCTTCTGAAATCAATGGAGTCCTCAGAAAATCCTAAGGCCTTAACCAACTTCATGGTACAGATGTTCAAACTAGCTCCTCCATCTATTAGAACTCATCTGATACAAAACTTGTGAATCATGACTTCTAAGTATAATGATGAATTATGGGGATGAGTTATGGAAACGTCATCTTTTTCAGAGAATGAAAGGCAAGTGGGTGAGGACAAGTGTCCTACCATGGCTTGAAATTGGTTCACATCCAGGTTAGTGGATACATTAGTTTCAACGAGGGCTTTTTCGAGAATTTCCTTATGGGTTGGGGAAATCTTCAATAGTTCCAAAATAGAAATTTGAGTCAGGGTTTTCCAAAGCTGGTTGACCAAATCATATTGATGTTGAGGTGGAGGTTCAGTGGTTTTTGAAGAGGCACCCTTTAAGACAACTTCAGCTTGCACTCTTATTGTTGCATTGACTTCTCTATATTCCACCTTCTTGTTGACTTTAATGACATTCACCCGCTCATCGTCTACGTAGAGATGGTTGATTATATGATCATCGTTGATATGATTCACATTTTTTTCAGAAGACTCACCCTTTTGATAATTGGGCAAAGGGTTGCGAAATACTTGGTGGTCTGCGTTGGTTTGTTGATTTCCTTCTATTGTAATGATGTCATTGTCGATTAAGTCTTGAATGGAATTCTTCAAGGCTTGGCAGTTGTTTGTGCGATGACCTTTACACCAATGATAATCACAATAGTATGCCTCATTCCATGATGGAGGCTTTATACTGGGTTCATAATTTCATTGAGGCGGCAAAGTAATGACATTTTTGGCCATCAACTCTTTGAATGCGGATTCTAAAGATTGTCCCAATGAAGTGAAAGTTCTTCTATTCGAGAAGAATGAAAATCTTTGCGGATTTGTATTCGAGGTGTTCCCTAAGGAATTGTGATTGTTATTGGTTCCTCGATAACCTTGGTTGTTGGAAGTCCCTTGATGGGGAGTAGAGTGTTGATTTGTATTATTCCTCAGAGGAGGAGGATTATTTCTGTGATTTGCAATTGAGTTGACATTGTTGTTACGAATGTTTGGAGCATTGAGGACAAATGGTTTGGTCAAGGCATGATTCGCATCAACAAAACCATCATTCACCACATTTTTGTTGCGAGCCCAAAATTTGGACTTGTCCTGATTATTGTGATGGTTGGATGAGCTAGGATTTTCTTTGTCATGTTTTATTATTCCTCTTTTGACCAAATAATTTTCAATGGTTATGGCATCTTCAATCATTTTCTCAAAAGAAGGAGGACAATGTAAGTTCAAGTGATAGCTCATTTCAGAATTTAAACTGTTAATGAAAGTAACCATCTTTTCCTTTTCAGGAACAGGATGTGGATATCTGGAAAACATTCTTCTCCATCTTTGAAGAAACGTAATAAAAGATTCGCCAAGTTTTTGTGCAACTTTGCAAAGATCTATCATGGTGATCTGGTGTTGTATGTTGTAGGTATATTGTGATATGAATAGGTTGATCAATTCTTCAAATGTCCTGACAGGAGGTGTAATCTTAGATAGCCATTCCATAGAGTGAACTCCAAGGCTCCTTGGAAACAATTGCATCAAGTGTCTTCGTGAGTGAATTCCAATGTCATGTTCCTGAAGTCTCTAACATGATCGATTGGATCCGTTTTCCCATTATAGCAATCAAATTTTGGAATTTCACAATGCTTGGGAAAAGGAATCATGTTAAGACTTCGGTCAAAAGGATAAGGACAAATGTCCTCGAGAGTGTATTTCTTTGTGGTTGTTCCCCCTTGTAATTCTTTAACTTGTCCTTGAAGTGCCTTGATTTGTTGGGTCAAAGCACTAAGATCAGAAAGGGGTGTCTCTTCAGGTTTGTTTTTCAAATTTTCAGTATTAAAGTCATGAGGCAATTTAGCCCCTTGTTCAGCTAGATAGCAAACATATTTTTCCTTATCTCCCTGCAAGATCTTTTCAATGGCTTTATGGAATTTTGGATCTTGCTCAGCCTCTCTAAGACATTCCTCATCTTGTTCCTCATCACTGTCTATTTGTGTTTTGTTCATATCTTTGTATTGATGGAACGGATTTTCTTCTCTATTATCTGCATCTTTGTCAAAAAGTGGATTACGATTCATGATGTAAAGAGGATTGCTACTTTCATCCTCTTCTTGAATGTTTTGAGTATGTCCTTGTTGAATTTTGTCCATCAATTTATTGAATTGGGATCTTGTGAAGATAGGCATATGATTTTGAAAATTCTTCTAAACTTAGATCCTAGTTTTGACAAGTGCGATGATGATGATATCTTGATCCGATAAGATATGGAATCTTATGATATGATCAAGAATGCTCCTAATTTATTGATTGTGGCTTCCAATTGATGAAGGATTTCATAATCCTATTGGGGAAGTTGAACCAAAAAATTAGAAAGTTGTTTGAGAGATGCACTCTTAAAGTTTTGATCTTTGTTTTTCGAAGAAAGGCTCCAAAATCACTGAAGGATTTGATTGGGATGTGAAGGATATTCTATAGAAGGTTGTGGTATGTTTTCAAATTCAATAGGTTGGTTATGATTATGTCGTTGTGATAGAGCTAATCTCTGATAATAAGCTTGAGAATCTAAGGGATCTATAGCATACTCATCAGTGAATCCTCTAACAAAGTCTTGGTATCTGTGAAGAAATCCTCGGTAGTGAAGCAAGACTTGTCGACTTTTATACAAGAATTTTCTCTTTTGCAGTGTTTTCTTGTATCCTAATGGTTTCTTAGGTTTTCTGATTCTCTTGGAAATTGATTTCTTGGGAAATTTTGTTGATTTCCAATCTCTAAGCATGGGAAAAGTATTGGGAATGTTATTGGACCAATGGTATGGAAAGCTTTTGAGTGATTTTAGTTGTTGTTCTTCATGTTCATTTTGGATGATCTCTTTATCTGAATTAATGTGATGGAAGACACAACAAAATTTTTGAAAATAGTTGTTCTTAAAGCCCTATACTAACATGAAGTGTTTGATCAAGAAAATATTTTCAACAAATGTTTTCACAGGTTTTGTACATGAAAGACAATTTAGACAAACTCACTCTTAATGCTCAAGTAGGTCATTCTAGTAATCAACAGCCCACATCTTAGAACTGCATCGACTCACACAGTCGTGTCACCCCTAAAGGGGCGCCCGTGTTTTTGTCTTCTAGGCACGCACTCAGAGTTACGGAAGTGGATACCGGATCCCTTGAGCAAATGGTCCTTGGCAGTTATATGGTGAGTGTTTTGGGGGAAGATTCTTCCCTCCCCTTACACTATGATTATTAGAATGTTCAGAAACTGACTTCGGCTGGCCACTACACTAGGTTCGTAGTAAGGATTTCTATTCGGTGCGGCAATAATAAACTCCCTCAGGAGACCTCCCAACCTTTAGAACAAAGGCTTTGGGGGTGGTTATCTTGAACACTACCGGAAAAAGAGGGTTTCCCCAGATTTGCTTTAAATTTTATAGTGGGGCAGAATAGCCTGGCTTTGGCTTGAACCCACTTGATTCATTCCTGTAGGGTGAGTACTTTTTCCCACTACGGCAAGCTCTCTAAAGGATGTAATTAAAGCAGTAAAATTCACGAAATGAAAAGGAAAGTTTGGTATTCTGATCACCCAGTTAAGGGGAGAGCATAGACCTATTGCCATAGTCAAAGCAAGTAGATGTTCTTTTTAAATTCCAAATCACAATGATCTAATCTAAGTGAAGATATTGCTTCACCAAAAACAAGTTTGTTCAATTTTAACTGCAAGATCATTGTTTGGTGACTATCCTAGATTGCTTCATTTTATCTAGATGTGGCTACCCTAGGATTGCTTCATTTTAAAATTCAGAAAAAGAAAAAGAATTATGTGTTTTTGTTACAATATATATGAGCGAGAATAGAAGGTATATGCGCTAGAAGATATATGCACCGGATCAGAAGACAAATGCGCCGAATCAGAAGATAAATGCGCCGGAATAGAAGCTATATGCGCCTGAACAGAAACTATATGCGCCTGAATAGAAACTATATGTGCTTGAATAGAAACTATATGCGCCTAAAGAGTTACGATATGTGCCTAAACAGTTACAATATACGCCGCAAGAAAGATTTATATGCTCTTAAAATAGTTACGATGTGCCAAAGGATAGATTTTATATGTGCTTAAACAGTTACTCTATGCACCTAAACAATTACTCTATGCGCCTAAACAATTACGATATGCGCCTAAACAGTCACGATATGCATTCCAGAATCCTGCAAAACAAAAAGTTAAAAACCTCGTATGCGCCGCAGAAAATTTTGAATGCACCTAAACGCCAATTTTTTTTTGAAAATCGACTCTAGAACGAGGAAACTATCAAAACAAACTTGCAGATAATGTTAAATTCGTGGGTTCGAGCCCCACGGTGGGTGCCATTTTATGTGTGAGTGAAAATGTGATCAATGTAAAGAAATTCAAACACATATTAATAAAGACATTAAATCAAGAAAGCTGAAAAAGAAACAGAATAATCAAACCGTTACTGCAGCTTCCTCGAAATCATCTTATCTTCCTCTAACTCTAGCGTTTTTTTGTTTCGAATGGCTCTCAGATCAGCAGACCAATGCTCAACAAAATGACAGCTAAAGAACGAGATTTAATTAAAAATGCATATTATGCTAAATGCAAAGCTATGCTAAGATGAAAGTATGGCTGTGATGCTGAAAATGATATGAATGCATAAGCTGATTGTGTGTATGCGTAGGTATGTGAAGGTGAGTGCGTGCATAAGTAACCAAAGCTTGGATTTGCACCGGCTTTTATAGAGTTTTCGAGAGGATTCAATTGGTTGATTCGATCAACGGCCTGGATTAAGCTTGTTCGAACAGATAGTGGAAGATTTTTGAAAGTGGAGAAGAGGATGGAAGGTTTCCCTTTTCCTTCAATTTCGTCATTGAGATCTAAAGGGAAATTTCCATTTCGAATGATGAGTTGAGAACGAGTTAAAATTAAATAAAATAAATTTATTTAATTTGCAAGTGAAGATGAAAATGGAAACTCGCATAATTAAATAAATCATATTTAATTATGTTTTAGAAATGAAATTTAGAGTGAGGAAAATATTAAATTCAATATTTAATATTTTAATTTGAGAATGAAGAGAATATTCCATTATTTAAATATTCAAATATTTAAACTCTAGAATAATATGATAATCAAATATAAATAAATTATGAAAATTTATTTAATTTAATCAAGGGGAAGGTGTAAGGTGGGATGAAGAAGATATTCCATTATTTAAATATTCAAATATTTAAACTCTAGAATGATATGATAATCAAATATAAATAAATTATGAAAATTTATTTAATTTAATTAAGTGGAAGGTGGAAATGTTAATAATTAAATAAAATTATTTATTTAATTAAGGTAGAAGAATTTAGAAAATGAACGATATAAATAAATAATTAAATTTATTTATATGTAGATGACTTTAGGGGAATTAATTAAATAAATCATATTTAATTAATTAACAAGCTTAATCATGACCATTTTTAGACGTATACAGCTGTAATAGAGAAGTTGTTATGAGTGGTTAGAATTCATCATTTGGAGAACCAGCTCACTCTGGAGATTCTTCTTTTGCGCAGATCACCCACATCTGAAAGAGGTTTCCATGTTTCGGTAGTTTGTTGATATTGTATTCAGCAGGGTGCAAAACTATTGATAACAGTAACACCATGCAAAATCAAAGTTACCTAAATCAAGGAAATGTGATTTCCAACCACAAAAATGTTCAATTTCAACCTATAATTCCAAATATAAGTATCATCCCAAATAAGAACATTGTCCAAAATCAATTTGTCCATGATCCCATACAAACACCACAAGTATACATTCCAAATCTGCTTGAAAAAAAACCAAATCAACTATATCAAGGGTGTCAAGATCAAAATATTGAGATCAAATTTTGTGAGATCAAATTGCTTCACTTGCCAAAATAGTTGATTCATTGCACCAAGAGACATCTGCACCCAAAAATCAATACACTCTTCCATTGGTTAAACCATGTCATCAAAGCATTGAGTTGTGTCCACAACCATATCAAGAACAATATCTCTAATGTTAAGAGGTTGGATATCAAGATCATCAACATCAACATCAAACCCAACCTCCATATATCTAGGATTAATCACCACATCTCAAAGATCAATCAACACATCTCCAAAATCAATCACCACAAGGTCAATTTAAAGTACAAATCTCACAAGGTAACAAACTAAAATACACACCACTTGGGGAACCAATCGAATCGGTCATGCAATAGTTGATACAAGAAAATCTCATCAAAATCCATGTTTATGAAAATTCTCAAGAGCCTCAAGTTAAATCACCAGGGTATAATGAGAAGCACCTTTGTGATTTTCACAAAATAAAGGAACACAACATAAAATTATATTCAACTCAAAAATCTCATCCAAGACCTTATTGATAAAAAATAATAACTATTAAGGACAATGATCAAGATTTGACCACTATTGATAGCATTGAAAATCTCCCCACTATAATTGTTAAAAAAATGATCAAGATCTATCCATCATTGAGCCCCTTGAAGATGTCTCTACCTCATCCGAAGATCAACTCAACATACATCAAGAGTCACTTTTTGATCATGATAAAAACCCCTCAACAATATCCACAATGATGTATTTCAAGGAGTGATAACATTATTTGATCCTATAATCAGTGATGCTTCCACCAATGATAATTTTGAAAATAGCTCTACATCATCCAATGAGTTTGAAGACATATCTCAATAATTTATTCCAAAGCATGATCAATATCTTTCACCAAAGTCTATCAATGGTCCTTTGCAAGACATATTGGCATCCTTTGACCTCATGGTTACATATATTGCATGAATCTTCAACTCGACATTTGATCCAAGTAAATTCAAAGATCAAGAGGATATTGAGCCATTTCCTATTCCTGATGAAGATATCCAAGAACCCTTTATAATAAATCCATCCTTTGAAATTTACCCATGTCAATAACTTGATCCAAAGCATATCAAAACCAATTCCAAAATTAATCAAGATCAAGAATTTGTATCTCCAAGGTACTACAATGATCTAATGGACACTATCCTATCTATACAAGATGTCACAAATGATGATCATATCCATATAGTGCACATATTCTTCCATCTACCCATGAGATGCTTAATCCTAATGGACATGTAGATGGTCCTAACTCAAAACAAGAGTCTCATACTCTTACCATGGAACATGATTCTCCTACTCTTAAAATTTGTACACATGATCAAGACATGGAAAAATCTAGAGACATATCAGAAATGCCTCATCAAGAAGGCTTCTATAGAAGTTGTGAATTAGAAACATCTTGTGAAGGCATATAAAAAATGAGTCGTGAGGAATACTTTTATGTTGATAGTGAATCATCAACACCTCTTGAAGAAACATTAAAATATGATATTTTAAATAATCAAGCCAAAGATATGAATCAAGAAGTTATCCCACTTATGCAAGGTTCTATCACTTATAAAATTGGATCACTTACCTTTTCTAGGGCAAGCTATCTTATCAATGAAGAAGCTATCACCTTTGAATATCTGCAACAAAGTAGAGGAGTAGCACCTTGTTTCCAACTTAAATTATATCCTATTGCAAATAAAATGTTTCAACAAATGAATTATCAAGGTAGAGGATTAGGCCTACATGAATAGGGTATCTTAGAACCAGTGTAGATAATTAGAAATCCTAAGCATCAAGGTCTTGGTTATTCAACTATCATGCCTATATTTTTTGCTAGAAAAACCCAACACTTTTTTTGTTTTTTTAAACCTATTAATCAAGCTAATTAACACTCTAAGTGTCTGAGGTGTGACACTAAATATGAAGTGAGTTGAGCGCCCTTTAGAAATCACTTCTTAACTTGGGTGCAAAAGTTAATTATATAGAAATTGTATACAAAGGTCATAATAGTATCAATGTGTTATTGATACAAGTGCAAGGTGATACTAATTGAAATATTTGATTTAATGTTGCCTAGAATCAATCTAGTTATTACTCATAACATTGTTATTGTCCTTAGATGTTATATGTGGTTCATTAAGAATATTCCATCAAGGAGAATGATAATAATATATCCATGCTTAAAAGTGGTTAGTTAAAGGTACTCTATAATGAGAGTGGAATAACAAAGATACAGATTACTTGAGGGTTAGACAATAATGTTATTATTTAAGTGAGTAAACAATAACAATATTGATATTAAATATATATTATCGATTTATAAAACTTAAATTGGTGTTTAATAGTCAATAACAATATTTTAAATCACATCTAAACAAATTTTACTACTGGAATGTTGAATAATAATGAACGAATGACTATGAGTCATTAAGTTGACTTAGTTGTCACTTAAAATGTTATTATTTATTTATGGATCATTATTTTCTAATTAAGAGTTGGCTCCCCATTTATTTTAAATCAACTTTAATAATAATAGGTGGTATCATTTAATAAATAAATAAATAATAAAAGGATTTTTATTTACATTCTAATTAATATTTTAACAATATTTCCAACATATAGTCCATTAATAGTAACAATATTTAATCACAATGTAACATTTGGTAATTAATATTTTAACAATATTCCAGCATATAGCCCGTTAATAGTAACAATATTTAATTACAATTTAACATTTGATTCACTGGTAATAAAATTATTATTATTATTTTTAACTCAACATTAATCATATGAATCTCTATTAGTCATTTGAATTTTTTATTATTAATAAGTCTATTATTATATCAATTATTTGAATGCCAACATTACTTTCACCTAAAATAATGTGTTGAATTTAGAAACCAATGTTACTAAATTTATTGGTTAAACGATATTTAACATAAACCAAAACTACCATTATCCTTCAATAATGCTCAATGAATATTTGATTTCTTTCTTTTTAAATGAACAATTAGATTTTAATAATATGCCGTGACAAACTGAAACAGGGGGTGACAGATCTGACCAAAATAGAAATCTGAGAGTGTACCAATGGGAATGGAAGGATCATTTAATTCAAAATTTAATACTCCCTATTGCTGCACCCAAACGAGAGTTATGTTATAGTGTTGTTTGCTGAGACATTAATTTCCAATTAAATTCACCTACACCAACCCTTATTTGTGACCGTTGGATCCCCATTTTTTCTATGGTGGCGATCTGCTCAAGATATTGACTTAGGTTTTTTTTTCCTTTCTTTTTTTGTTTGGTTTAAACTTGGTTCTCCTTAAACATTTTTCCAGCAGCTAGGAATAATATTATGTGAAGGCATGGTGCGGCGATTGCAGATTACAAGTCTTTTTTCTTTGTTATATCAGACTCTCCATTTCCAACACTTTTAAAATCCTTTCGTGTCTACCCACTTTGTAGGACAAGGAACCCACAACTTTTTCATAGTCCAGTGTATGAGCACAATATTGTTGTGCAATAGCCAACTTCAGATTTGGAGGGTGTATTATTAGTATATAGTTTTTGTATTGGATTAATTTTCTTTCTTATATTTTTTTTAATTTAGTTTTCTTTTAATCATGCACTCTTTAAATATGGCAGATCACATACAACCCCCATTATTGACTGTAGATCTGCCTTTATAAATTTTGTGAATTTATTTTTGTTCCAGTTTAAGAGACCTCAGAATTTTGGGCTGCATTTTAGATCTACGTGTTTATTTAAAAACTGGAGAGAGATTATTCAATTTCATATATAGCTATCTTATTTACTGTTATAAATATTATCTCTACATCCCCTGCTATTGTTGTGCATTACTGGAACTTCACAATCTCGTACATTTCATTTACATTAGACTGCAATTCGAACTTTTGTGTATTTATATATACAGGAGCCTGTTGTTGATCTTTCAAAAATAAGATTGCATATACTACACATACTAATCTGGTTTTCATTTTATATTTTCATTTATTTATGTTTTATTTTAATCCCCACCTCTCTGCAACCTTCACGTAGCACTAGCTTTGTAAAATGTATGCAGCTCCAGGTAAAAGATTTTTAATAAATTTAAGGTAAAAAAAATAATGTCAAATAAATGTCAAATAATTTCATTTTGTTGGCATTGCAGAGGGGGCAGCTCAGAGAGGAGGTCGTGCCCTCCTTACAGGGGAGCGACAACCACTGTAGAGACCATTCCTTCTCAGTTGTAGGGTCACGACCACAGGTTGGCCCTCCTCTGTTCTTTTTTTTGTTTTTTTTTTTTTTCTATTTTATAATTCGTTTTATTATTTTAGTTTAATTTTAATTTAAGTACTTACTATTTTAGAAAATTATATCCAGTTATATATTATATATAATATACTATAAAATATTCTCAGTTCTATATTTTAATATGTAAAAAGTATATTTGTATATTATTTTTTTCTTTTAATATATATGTGCATTTATACTAATGAAATAGATTTAGAAATACATGCTTATAGATTTAATTTCTTTGAAATTGAACATGCTCGCTTACATATGTATCATGCAAGTTGTATATACATATTTATATTTCCACAAGAACACATATGCAGATATATATATATATATATATATAAGATTTCACTACATGATCACTAACACATTGTACCCGTACTATTAAAATTTCATTTAGACTTTGCTCGTATAGCTGTCATTTCTTCAAATGCTAGGTTTCCATGAAAATCAAATTTCTAAACAAGTTCTATTGGATTTGGATACTCTATTATTTGAGAGGATGCAGTTAAAAAAAAATCTCCTTTTCGTATTACATATAATTTTAGTACACAATATTAGAACTCTTTTTCATGGTAATTTGAATAGATAAATTTTTAGATAACCTATTTCTTCTCTTACATGAAAATCTTTCTCACCTCAAGCATAAAAAAATTACAACACTTTGATTTCATTTAAAAACGTTTCAAATGAATGTATTTTCCATGAAAAAAAATAATGTTTTAACAATAAATGAAGATACAATTAAATTTGCATAATATTTCTTTTAAATATCAAATAGAGGTCTCTTTTTATCTCAACCTTTCCCTTTAATACAAGTTCAAATAGTAATTTTCTTTTCCATTTACTTAAACTTTCATCTTTACAATAGTACATATACATGAAATAAATGACAAATCATTGTATAAAGGTTTGCTCTTTTCATTCTTTCTTCATAACAATATACTAACCTTAAATATTACAAACAATACTTAGGAATGTAATGAATAGCACATAAATAAATAAAAAGGCTTGCTCTATTCCCTATTTCCCCTTTAAAACATAATCCTAACTTTCAATATTACCACAATATTCAAGAATGCTTTTAAATAACACAAATAAATAAAATTTTCTCTCCACCCTACCGTAATGGCATCATGAAGCCTCATGGGCTCTAGCCATACCCCCGAGCAAACACATTTATATAGACCCAAGATAATGGAGTCTTTATATACCCTCAAAGAATTTTAGAATAACATACATCAAAAATCACTTCTACCAACATGTGCATTCTATTCTAAGACATGAAATCCCATATTCTATTTTCTCACTCAAAGATAAGTAAATACATAAATAATAGCACACAATGAAATAACTAAAAATTTGTAAGGAGAAGTAGACTTATCTTTCTACATTGCTTGTAGGGATGAGTCTTCTTTCCTCCAACATGAGACCAAAATTGAATCCTTCAACTCCAATATGCAAGAGCTTCCTCATTTCCTTCATTTTCCTCTTCCTCTTTCTCTCTTCTTCTCAATACTTAACCAAAAATTCTCCAAAAGGAGAAGTGGGTAACCCCCCTCTTTCTCTATCTCAGTAAAATATAAAAGGAATTCAACTTGAATCTTCTTGAATGAGTGAGTGACACTTGTCACTCTCTCATTCAATCCTCAAGCGCAATCTCCCACAAGTGCTCACACATGTGTGAGCAAATTTGGGGAGATGAGAAAAGAAAGAGTGTACTCCACTCCATCCCAAAAGTCCCCATTTTAATTAAGAGGGGTATGGAGTACTTGTCCACTCCATCTCCATTGTCTCATTTCATAAACGAGTTTGAAAGATAAGACACCCTTCTCTTGCCGAAGGTCTTCCAAATCCGTCACTCTCTTAAATAGGCATTAAAAGAGGGTCATATCTTGGATATGGCCCATGATATGGTCATAAATAGACCCCCAACCCATAGGTACTTGCCTTAGGGTACTATAAAAGGTGAAAATACTTAAAATAGGTATCTTTAAGACCTCTTAAAAGCTCATGAAAGAATAAATTCGAGTTTTAACTTAACTAAGGGTCTCCAAATTTAATCTCTCACCCACACATTTAATTGCATGCTAATAACACTTAATTATCCCCACAAACACACTTTATATTTAACCCACACATAAATCACCATTACACATTAATTATATACCTTCAAAATATTTTATAAATTCTAACGTCTTATTTATAAATTAAAAATAACTAAACCATAACCACGATATTCACTTGACCTTTACTGTTAATTCCACATTGACTCGCCTACTTTCTTGCACAACACAATTAAATACAGTTAGACCATAATAATAAACCACATTAATTGTAAATTGAATCTTCATAACTTTATCCATGAATAACTGACAAAGTTAATTCCCTGAATCCAATGTAACACAAAACAACAATTATCTTATTTCAAATTCATCTTATAATTTCCAATCTTATTCAATAATTTACATGCACATACATCTTCATTAAGTACTTGATAATGAAAATATAACATAAAGTAAAAATGAACCACAAGGTTACTATCAAACAATCACCTTATTTATCACCTGCAATATATCTAACCATATATTTAGGAGAAATGTATAAAAATTTAAGGTTGTGTTAGTCATATGCGAGATAGGGTCTTACATCAACAATGAATGGATCTAAAGATATTAGTGATACCTACATAATACTGAGGGCAATTTTATCTAGTGCAAACATCAACATAGGGAGCACGAAGAATATTTATGATGAAACTAATGCCAATACTACAACCAGCTACATCATGAATCTTCATCCACCCATCACCCCATCCATTAATTGGGACCAACATCAAAACAAAGATTTGAATCAAAGCAAAAAGAATGTTAGAAAAGAAAAAGAAGCTAAGGAGCATAATGGATAAATCAAATACACATGGATACCAAAGAATATAAAGATTATCCCTATCAAACTCCATTAGTTAAAGAAACTATGGGGAAAAATAAAAAAGGGAAAAGTATCCATCAAAGATGTCCACAAAGAAAAAAGCAGGCTTCTCAAGCAATGTACAAAGTATAACGAGCAATTGGTCTTGATTCCACGTATACTTTCATATCCACCCATCATTGCTCATCTTCCCAAGTTTGGAGATTCAAAGGTTACAAGCTATCAACCAATCCATCTTTTATTCCTAAACACACTCCATCCATGCCTCCATGCATGATATCCAATTCTCACATTAACCATGTATTGGCAGCCACCCTTAATCATGAGGATTCAGAAGGAATTCTATCACGATGTGTGCACAAAGACAAAGTTAATTCCAGTATCAACAAAGTAGATCAGGAATCTCAAAAGTTGTATTCAAGTTCATGTATCTTGGGAAAACTTCTTTAGGTAGGATATCAATGGAACATTATGACAAAAGCATCTACATCGACACCACCAAGTGGTTCAACATGAGCATAAAATCTTTCATAGAAAAATACAAAATAATAAAAAAAATAGAAAAAGTATTGAAAATAGTAAAGAGCAAAATCATCCTCTAGTGAAAACAACTTTGGTGGCGCTTTGGGAAAGTACCATGATGAAAACCTATAAAACATGCATCATGTGTAGAATTGATCATTTACATGTGCCACTTCAAGTGGAAGCATCTCATCCCATCCATAATAATCCAACATTCCATCCATCTCATCCATAATAAATCCATTCATCCATGAACCATTTATCCAATCCATTTTCATCCATCTACATCCATCTTCCTACATTATCTTGATCTTGACAAAGTTTGGTGCACACTTTATACTTGCTTATGACATGGGTCATTTTCATTGATCCTATCCTACCCAACATTATATGAGCCATAAATTATTTTCCAAATAACCATCCTCTATCCAATGACCTTATCTTATTGCAAGATATTCCATATCCATCCATCCATACACCTATCCAAGCATCCATCCATGAAATTTTAAACATTTCTAGATACTGGGGGAAAATATTTACATCTTGCTTCAAGAATAAATCTTGATCTATATCTTCCAACTTATGTGGTGATCCAAACATTGGAAAACATGAAATTGAATTGGTCAAAGCATTTGTGAGCTAAAATCCAAATCACTATCCCATGGAATATTTTCACGAGAGGATGTTCCTTATCAAGCTTTATCTTTCATTGAACATCAATCCAAACAATCAATATTAGTCATATCTAATGCATGCTTCAACATCACATCAAATCATTCAAAACATTTTTCTTCCAAAATCGAGCTTCAAAATCCTGATCAATCATATCCAATCAATCCATCATCTCGGGATATCCTTCCCAATTTTTGTGTGTCTTAACCCTATCCTTGCATTGTTGTGTATCCTCAACAATGTTATCATCATCAATCCATCAACATCTCAGTATATCCTTCCCAATCCTTGTGTTTCTTAACACTATCCTTGCATTTTTGTGTATCCTCAACAATTTTATCATCACCCATCATCATCTCAGGATATCCTTCCTAATCCTTGTGCTGCTTAACACTATCGTTGCACTGTTGTGTATCCTTAACAATGTTATCATCATCAATCCTAACCAATAGAATCTAATCAATCCCTCATCATCTTCGAATATCCATCATAATCCTTGTGTTGCTTAACACTATCCTTGCATTGTTGTGTATCCTCAATAATGTTATCATTAGTCCATCAATCTGATTAATTAACCTTAGCTTGGTTTTCAACAAAATCCCCAAAAAATCAATAATATCATCACACATATCCATATCCAAATTGTCAAAATTATGTGAAAATCCAAAAACATCCAAAATAGGTCAAAATTCCAAAATAGGTCAAAATGTTAGTCAAAAAGTCAAAAATAGAGTTGTCTTGTCAAACTATGGGTCTCTAAGCTTTGAATGTAGGCAAGGTTGATCTTTGATCATCCCTTGAGACACTTAGGTCAGTCCTTTATGAGTCTGTCATAATAAACTAGCAATCCATTTCTTTATGTCTCGTCAATAATCGAGTCTGTGTCAGTCGAACTACATGGTCTTTGCACATATAATGTAGGAAAGGATAATTTTTTTATCAGCCCCTGAGGCCCCTAGGATAGGCCTTTAGGTTAGTCTCTTCGTCAAAACCTTGAAAAACCCCAAAACATTGGAAAATTAGACAATCAAAACATTTGTAAAATCTCCAAAAAACCCAAAAACAACCTCAAAACATTTCAAATCACCAAAAACATCCAAAAAATTGAAAAAAATCCATCCATCCCCATCTTGCTTTCACCTAAAATAAACATCACTCACAATAAACAATTGTCACCCCCAGCCTTTGGTGAAATAATCAGAAACAAGTCTAGCAGGTTACAAAGAGAAAACTCAAACGTCAAAGTCTCAAGTCTAGGTTAGTAGGTAAACAAGTTGGTAAACTCTTGGTACTAATAGCTCATCATCCAATCAATCCCAAAATCATTTGATAACATCAATTCCTAGGATGCATCCTTCCTACAATGGACATCAACATCAGGCATCATTGTAGTTCAGTCTTGGCTAGCAGTATGAAGAACATCAACTTGTTTACTTGATCTTTGTCTTTTAACTTATTTTATTGTGCTCATTCCAATGACCTCTTGATGGTGTCCAAACAAAGGGATTTAGAGAGAAAGGAATGGGGGAATGATCATTATCTTTTTATCTATTGTGCTTGTTGGATGCTCTTGAAATATAACCTTGGTCATGCATGCTTTGTTTCATATGTAGGGAGGGTGTTTTAGGTGTCTTGCTTACCACATAGGAAGGATTTCCTTTCTATGTTTTGGTCCAAGATGTTTAGAATATCTAAGTTGCATTCTGAATAATTTTTCATATGTCAAGTTTAAACATGAGTACTCATATCTGATTGTTGAGTCAAAGTCCATCACACTAGGTGCAATGCTATCCTGGTTCTATATGTGTTAATGCATCGTGCCTACATTATGTTGTCAAACATAAGGTAAGTGTCCCTTTTAAAATCCCAATCCTTGATAAGAAAATTATCATCATCTCTAATAAAGTTTACTTGTTGGATTCTCTTATTTCTCGTTCCTTCTTTCCATGCTAACATGGTACCTTGACAGTTAATCACCATCACTAATGCATCCATCTTGCATACACAAACCATCAATATACTGCATATCCATACCATATAGGAAGCACTTATCATCTCACATGCATTATATTTCATCATTGCATAATATAGATTGGTTATTCTAAGCATCTCATAAACCATCTCATTTGCATCATCATCATAACCATCCATATGTCCATCTTAACCTCTTTGTTGTGATATCAACCCTCAAATCAAACATTTCACTTGATCTCTTGAGGGGGAATTGTACCAGTATACTTCTTTCCTTTGGGGCATCTGAAAAAAATCAGAATTTTTTTGAATTTTGATCATGGCAAGTTTATTCTTTGAACCAACACAGTAGGTATATTACTTCAAAGAAGGGAAAAATGTAGACACGTAAAATATACATGCATCTAATCCCGATTTTCTAACACCAATTCATCCTAAACCATCTCCTTTACTAACCATTTAATTGAATAATCTTTGTTTGATTAAATTCATCACATTTCATCTCTTAATTAAATAAATCATTTTATTTAATTAATCTCTAAAGTCATTCCCTTTAAATTAAATAAATTAATCTTTATTTAATTTAAAACTAACACTATCCTCTTTAATTAAGTAAATCAAACTTTATTTAATTAAGTCTAAAACCATTATTCCTCTCATTTTGATTTATTTAAATCCTAAAATCTAAGTCAAAAGTAAAAATCAACTAATCTCCACCTAAATTAATGAAATCTTGATTAATCCTAATCCTAATCCCTCAAATCCTCTAGATTTTTCCACTTTCTCATGAAAATTAATTTAATTAATTAATAAATCTTCAATTTTCATTCAAAAAGGCATCCAAGTGGGAATATTCTCCAAATTTGAATTCTCCCTCCCAAGTGTCTTATCCTCCAACTTGGCATTTATGACTCTTACAAGTCCTTTTTTTTAGCAAAATGGCATTTAATTCATCCTTCATCTCCCTCCAACATGTCACTTCTCCAATTTTTGCAATTCTACCTAATTGCATTAATGTGCACATTCATCCAAATGTGCTCCACCTTTGTCAACTCACATGTTGACAAGTGGAAATATGCTATTGGTTGGTGTTTGATCCCACATTCATCCATTTTTCTTCATCCTCCATCATTCTCTTCTATAAATAGAAGGCTCTCCTATTGATTTTGGATCCAAAATCATCCACAATCTTAGGCATTTTGCACTATCCACTACTTGATGTATTTGAATTCATCCATAATTTCATCATCCAAGAGCTTATCAAGGGTTGGGAAAGGGCTACTTTCCACATCAAAGTAGCACCAATCCACTATGGGATAGGTATGCACCATGCTTTTTATATGCTTTCAATTAGTTCATTTGATCTTTTGTTGTTTTGTTTTCATTATGAAGCATGTTGGAGTATTTCATAGAGATGTTATGTTGCTTTGCTTTAGATGACTAACCATGCTAAGGTGTGTTAAATTTTAAGCAATTTGTAGATTTTAGCATCTACACTTTAAAATTTGAAAAAAAAATCAAATGTCAAAAATAAATAGATCTCATAGATCTCCAGTGAAAACCCTCAGGAAGGATTCCTAGATGGGTGAGTCTGATACCATGATAGAGAAAAGCACCCAGAAAAATCAACTGCAAAATAACCTTCATGAGATAGAGAGGAGCACCGTGCTACTTCACAAAGAGAAAAATGAAATATATGAGATCTGATTTACATATTGAACAAGGTGCCTTAAAAAGGCATAAAAATTAGGTGACGGGTGAGGAAATTTCTAACAAAGGAAAATTACCCGATTTAATAAATGCAAAATTAATGAAATAATCTACCTAAGTTAAAACCGAAGTGTAAATATGATATTTACTCTAATAGTTTTTATATTGTTTTTCAGAAACTACAAATGACTGTAAAACAACACTAATGGTAATGTTTCTATAAATTACCTTGGTGTTTCTTAATGTTTAAAATGCAGTTGGTGCACTTAAGTCCTCATGGAAACTTTCTATTTTGAGTTGGAGTTCTTGGGTGGATTTGGAAAAGAGATGAAAAACTAGACTTTCTAATTTCAATTCTTGAGTTGTTTGCACTTGATTTTGATGATTTTTTGGATGGACCCTTTGGAGATGGGAAGTTTTCATCTTTTGATGCATTTTGGAGTAGATTATGGCACTATTTTTTTAGGCTTTTTCCTTGAGCTTTAAAATGGTAGAAAGTTTCCATTTTGAGATGTAGATGAAGTTGATTTTTCTATTCTCACCATTGATGTTACTAGTAGGCTATAAGTATGAGAAATTTTAATTTCTCAGGGGTTCAAAATTTTGTTTCTTTCTGTCATATTCGTTGAAGAGTGACTTGTAAAATTATTTTGAATCAGATGTTGATATTGTACTCCTTCATTTCAATAAAATTCCAGGCTTCTCTTTCCTATTTTCTTGTCTAAAGTTTACAATAATGTTGACTGTGATTCAAGAGTTGAATCCTATTTATGTCTTGGTTTTGTGAATTTTGTTTCAAGAGTCTATTCTAATTTAGGTTGCATTTTGTGTTCCATTAGTAAGCCTTTGTGCAAATTACTGTTGAATTGGGTATTTTTAGGATGGGATTGTGAGAAACAAAGCTTTAAAAGAGATTGTTGTGAGGATAAAGTTGTCAAGACCACTAATTTCTAGTTAATCATCCTAGGTTGTAGGATTTACTTTTCAATTTTCTTCCTCCCCCTTTCCCTTGAAAGTATTTAGATTAGGTGGTTTACTAGAGGGAAACAACCCACTCTAGAGATTCACTCTCACTCATTGATTTACCCATAAATAAGAGAGCATTTCCATGTTGCAATAGTATAGGAAATTCTGACTTGGCTAAGGATGCAATCTCGATTGCCAATAGTATTTCCACTAGCATTCCTAGTACCTTTGTGGCATTTCATGTCATATATCCTACCACTTTACCACCTATAAGTATTCCATTCACTTATCCCTCAAAAAAACACACCTCCACCTTATTCACCTCCATCTCAAAATGCAAACAATGGTCCTCTCATAAACCAACTTTTGCAAACTGTTTCATCCCTTTAAAAGAAAGTTTTCACTATCAATCAAAATCAAAATGGCCAACATACATAATATGTCAAAAGCAATCCCTTATTATTGGAGATATTGAGAAATTTGATGCCACAAGGTATAGAGGTACCTAGATTCAAGAAATATGTGGGGAAAGGATATCCTTCTAACCATGTTTCTGCTTATACCACCTTATGTAGTGACTTTATTCTTGAAGATAAGCTCTTGGCTAAGCTTTTCCCTAGATCATTGAAGGATACCACCTTAGAATGGTTTTCCTCATTACTAAATAACTCAATTTGTTCATTCAATGAATTTTTTGAGGCATTTATAAACCATTTCCAAGTGCATATCACTCCTAAGTGGATTTGGCTGATTTCATGAGATGTAAGCAAAAAGAAGAGGAAAAGATTACTAACTTCATTTCACACTACCAATCGCTTTATTCCCAAATAGATTTAAAGATTCCTAACCCTCACCTTCAAAATATTTTCATTGAGAACCTACAAAGTAAGATACAAGATAAGCTTACCCTGATGAAATTCCCCTCCTTCATGCACTTGAGTACCACCCTTCATGATTATAAAAAATCAGTTAGTAGTCACAACACAAAATCCACTCCTAGTCAATTTGAGAAGATTTAATTTGCAAACCAAAACAATTATCAATATTTTAGAAAATAGAATAAAGGCTTCCTTCAACTCAATCCCCTCAACAAACAAATCAACATGTCGATACCCAGGTGGCTTCTATAAGGAAGAAAACTCCTTTTGCATTTGGGGATCCAACTAGACAATTCACTCTTACCCAATACCCTCCATAACATAATGTCACAACTCTTAGAATAGAAAATGATTACCATGCCTTCTGTTAAAACTCTTGATCCTAACAAACCTTTTCCTCCAAACTTTAGATCAAATTCATATTGCCATTATCACCAACAAAATGGACATGATACAAAACATTGTAAGTGTCTTAAACATCTTGTGCAAGACATCATTGATTCTGATCAAGTTCAAATTGGAGGTGTTAATGATCAAGGAAATAAGTTTGTTTCCCTTCACAACCAAAACTTACAAATATTTACCAACCCTATGCCTAATCACAACATTTCATTTTTCAAAGCTAGTGAAACTAAATAGAATGATGTGATGATTTTTGACACGGATGATGACAATAATGATATTGTTCAACAAGATCCCATAGATATTGATAAACAAGGTCCTATGGATGATATGGTTGGATTTATCGAAGTCATACCTCATAAGGTCCAAACTAAAAATCCTCTTGACATTGCTTTCTCATCTAAAGATATACTTAAGCATGCACTTGATGGTCCTCTTTACATAGCTGGTTGAATCTATGATAAGCTCACTAATGGGATATTAATTGGTCTCGTCTATGGAGAGAATGTGATCATGGAATAATTATCACTTGTGCATGAGTTCTATCAAGAAACATATGATAAACCAAAAGTATGGATCTAAAGACACATACTGGTTCTCTTGCCCTATGATGGGATTGATCACCCTTTCTTTACAAATAGGACCAAAAACATTAGATTTCTCAATCTCCATCATCTCAACATCGAATAAATTTCATGTGAAGCTTGGTCACACATGGCTATGCTCCATGGAAGTCATCCCATCAGTCATACATAAATGATTAAAGTTTCCCTATGACAATGAAATTTTTATTATACATCATAGTGGCTTTAACCCTTTTTCTTCCTGTGTAAAATTTTCATTAGATTTATTTTGGCTTGAGCGTATGGAACCTATTAAACCTCATGAAGACTTCTTTTTCAATTCCTATCAAAAATTCAAGGTGAAATACATAGCAAAACTATCCCTTAAAAACATGCCTCAGCCTATGACTAATCCTACCATCCTTGATAAAACCATGATTGAACCAAAAGAAATTCCAAACAACCAAGACCAACATAAGATAAATCCTTTGCCTATTTCCTACCAAAGACCAAGAGATAATGAAAACAATCCTGTCATGCCTCCTAAGATAAAACAAGTTTAAAAAGCTAAAGAGAAAGTGGTTGAACAACCTTCCATTGTTCCTTCTATTCCTCTACTTAGGGAAGAAAAGAAACCTATGATTGATAAACCCGCTCCTACATAAACGCAACTTGAAAGTCATAATAAAAGACATAGAAATACTAGAGAGCATAGGCATAGATGCCATGCTCTTGATCAAAGGTTAAACGATGAAAACAACAAATAAAATCAAAATCCAAACTTGATTGAAGAAACACATTATGAATCTCCCTCTTCAATGAAACAAAAAGATCATATACTATGACCGCAACTAGATAAAAAACCTTCTTTGAATATTATCATTCAATCTCCTATTGTGATTAACTTAGATGATGATGATGAAGTCACTAAAATCAATGAGGAGGTGCATAATGAATTGAATACATGTTTTCCCTCTTCTATGAGCTTAAACAACAATTCTCCTAAGAAGAGTGTTGAACTTGGTAATGACCCTAGCTCAAAACTTGCTATTGTCACTTTGGTTAGTTGACCACCTTCTGTATATGATGAATATGATTGAGATGTAGATGACCTACTAACAGGTTGACTTGCGTGTGCCTAACAATCCTTTTTCATTGTTTCTTTTTCTTTTGTCTAATTGCACGTACATAATGTGATCCCCCGTGATGTTTTGTTTGATGTATATCTCTCTCTTTGTGGCATTCCTCTATTTGTACCTACATTCTTCTCTATGTCATAAATCTTTGAATTTTCCTTTTAGGGATGATGAAATGCATCAAGACATTCATGTCTCTTCCATCTTGACTCAAAATATTTTTTTCTTTTTTTCACTCTTTTTATGTCATTCTTCCTATTCCACGAGTATTTGGGGAATGATGATGTTTCTGAGCTCTCTAAAAAAATGTAGCAAAGAAATACTAACCCTGAATTCATGGACCCCTCATGTGTTTGGAGTTTCATTTTCGAGGGAAACCCCTTGTCCTTTTCATGATTTAGCTTTATTTCAAAACACATGACTTGGCATAGGGCTTTCCAAGTAAGCTCTCATGTCTTCTTTCTTGTTATAATTTATCATTTTCTACTTTAAAATAATTGCTCACAACATGGTGTTTAGCAATTTATTTAAAGTGGGGGCATACATTGACATTATTCTTTTACATTTCATGTTGCATTGTGTATTCTTCTTACTTCATGTGATGTTTCTTTCACTTTTTGGTGACATTAGGTTTGATGTCACTCAAGAGCATGATCTCTCTTAGTATATCATATTCCTCTTAGTGGCTTGATGTGACACACTGCATCCCCTAAGTTGTGAATCTTATATTCTTTAATTGATCCTCTCTTGGAGACATTAGGAATGATGTTCCCTAAATTAAGACCACACATGAAGTAATAAAAACACCTTTGAACATACCCTTGCACCATGTTACATTTACAATTTTTTGTTATATGGCCACCTTGCATAATACACTTTGCATGCCTATGGATTCATCTTCTTTTTTCATGAGTTTCAAGCATATGAAGATTTTCTTGCCTCATGAAGCTCAAAGTTCATCGGTGTGTGGCACCTTATTAAAGTTATCAGGAGGTATAGATTTGGTTTGGTTGAATAAGAATCTGACCTTAGGCATGACTTTCCCATAGCCACTTACCTGTGAGTGCATACCAGGCACGTGCATATATGTATCACATCCTTTTGGATACTCACCCAATGGAAAATCTAGAGCTCCATTGCCTCAAAGTGAGTGTGAATTTTTGGAAAAATAGTTGAGCTCTAATCCACATCATGGTTGAAAAATAGTCGAAGATTGATCCACCCCTTTGGTTTTTTTTTCCTTTTTTTCCTTGTCTCCTTATCTTTGGATGTGCAATCTTCTGCCTTGTTATTGCTTCTTATATCCTTTTTCATGTATGTTCTTTTGTTCCTATGTTATTTTGATATAGGACCTCAATCTTGGGGGCTTGTGCAACACTCTTGGTCAGTGTTATCCTATCCCACTAGCATTGATACAATTCAACCCGCTTGATGTGATCTCATCTAATTTAGTGTGAGTTTGAAGTAGGTTCATCCTCTCACTAAAGTGGGGGCTAGATTTAGTGTCAAAAAATGTTGTCTATAACATTTTCATACTTATTTGAGCCCTTCTTGTTAAATTGAGTTTGATGTTGCCTTAATTTAGTGTTGTATTGTGCCCAGCACATTCACATTAGGTCTTGGGCCCTTGTGAACTAAATGAACCTAATTGCACCTTATTTAGGGTGTTGTAAGGTGTTGTACCATACTTTCACACTTATCTAGGGTTTTCATTATTAATGGGGCTTCTTTATGTCTTATTTATCCTTATTTTGCATCCATAAGCCTTTATTAATGCTTCTTTTCAAGGATAATCCCAACATAAACCAACATCCAATCACAACTTAGGTGTTTTTGGATTGTATGGTCAAAATTTAGTGATTTTTGACTCATACACCACCTTGGGCATATGGGTCCCACCTAAGTTTTGGGGCCCCGATCCTAATTTCACATGAATTCAAGCATTTCTTCAAAAGTGTGTCCCATAGCCTAGCCTAATGGGAATCATAAGCCACTTCTAGTGTATGAGTCTTGTGTGGCCCAAAATTAAATTTAATTCAAATTCTTGGTGGGATTTTATCCTCCTAGATCTTATGTCAGTTTGTAGTGTTATAATTTCAAGAAATTTGGCATAAACAAGTATAAATACAAGGTTATTTCACTTATTTTCATCCAAGACTTACATGAGAGCATCCTTATAGAAAAATTGAGTTCACAACAGCATTCAAATGTTTACTAGAGCATTCAATATTCTTCAAGAGTTGATTATCAAGTGTTTTGGAGCATTATTCAAGCATCAAGCATCATGTCAAAGTCATCATGCATCATGTTTATTTTTGAGCTAACAATTGTGATGTAGGGTTTCATGATTCAAGCTATCATTCAAGTCAAGATCTATCACATTCAAGCAAGAGTCAAGATCTACATCCATTGGATCCATTTCATACATTTTTGCAGCACTTTATTGCTAGGTTTTGGTGAGTGTCAACATTATTTTTTGTTCATTCATCATTCCTTTATCTCATTTCATTTAATTACAAGGTTTCACTACCAAATGGGGTTTGACCAAGGAAAAACCATTTACACTAACAAAATAACATTTTTCCCTCTCTTCAATGTGTGATTTGCAAATATAGGTTGAAGACTTTATAAGGAGCAAGATTGGAAAGAAGTTTTCAAGTTTACAAATTTTTCCAACTTGTCACCTTGTTTTGAAGAGCATTAGAAGACTTCCATGGAGTAGAATTTAGCAATTGAGACCTGGAAATCAAGTTGGATAGACAGAGTAGAGGTTGAAGAGTAGATTCAAATCTAGATTCTCTAAAAATGATAAACTGTATTGATAAGCCACTTTTGGAATATGAGTCCTAGTATAGTCAAATTTGTAGTTTTTCAGGAGTTCCACACTTGTCTTTTTTAGATTTCTATTCCTACCTAGAAACCCTAATATTGTACTAAATTACCCATTCTAGTGTATGAGTCCCATTCTGCATTAATTTTAGTATTTTCAGCATTTCTAGTCTCCATTCAAGTTGCTACATGTTTCCATGTGCCCCTCTATGCTTTTCCAATTTTATATTCCATTTTTCCTTCATTTCTAGTTCATTTATTGAAGCTTTGCATATCATTAGATTTGATCATTAGGTCTTGCATATCATTTTTCTTTCCAAGCCCTAGGTTGGTAGTGAACCCTCTTTTAGTCTCTAATCGTACCCTAGGACATCCCTATTTCAAATTGTTTTCCCCTACTTCATCCTTGGATTGAAATCTCTATTGTTTCCTTAAATCAGAAGTGAAGAAGCTTGTTTTTCTATGTCCTAAACCATAAGCAACAAAATTTTTGAAACCTTTTAGGTACAAATAGAGGGATTTCACAAAGAGAGAGACATCAAATAGAATAGTATGGGGGATCACATTAGGTACATGCAAACATACACATAACATGAAAAGAGAAAATAAAGTAAAGACTAGTTAAGGCACATGTGATTCAACTAATAGCAAGTTGTCTGTATCCCAATCTTGTTCAGCGTATAAGTGTATACAAAAGGTAGGAAACTATCCAAAGGGACAATAGTTGGTGAAGTAATAGGAAAAGGCAATCTAATTCTCACCCCCACTAAGTGCAAGAAAAGAATGAGCTGAGGTAGGTGATGGGAATGAGCTCCTTGCATTTTGAAATGATTTACAATGAATGCAAAGCATGTAATAGTGAGAATGCGAAAATCCTATAACTCTTACATGGAAAAGATTGGAAGGACATGCTATGAAATCACTTGATAACAATAATCATCATCAAAGTGAAAATTACTCAATATCAATTTTAATGCATGACACTCATCAGTAAGATGCCCAAGATTTCTATGATATGTACAATAATTCACGTTTTTCTTAAGTAGGCTACTTTTACTATAAGGTGACAATTTAATCCAACCTTTGTTAAGTAGTTTCTCCAAGTTTCATTCAATTTTTGTTTGAGTTTGTAGGAATGGTAACTATTTAAGTTTTTAAGGCTTTCATTGCTTGCTAAATTCACCAATTTTTTGAGTTAGATGTTGAGGAGGAGGACTTAAGACAATATTATCATCCCTATCATAGTTATGAATCATTAGTTAGGAAGGAGGACACTTATGTCAGGAGGAGGATGTTGATATCCTAACCCTTTGGTATTTTATGTTGGTATTTTCTATAGGAGTTGATGAATTTCATGTTCGCTTGTTGTATCGCATCTTTGTTTGCATAAAATTGTGAATCCTTTTCCATATGTCTCTTCTAGGTTGATTGATGTGTTGGTTAATTTGTTACTATAGGATGGTTGAATTTTTGCTTGATTAGAGGTGCTAGATTCACCTATCGTAAGAAAATTAGGCTTAGTTTGTATCTAAATTTCAGGATGTAAAAGGCCAAACATCTCAAGTTGTGTTGGTTGTTTCATAGAAGGGTAAATGATGCAATGGTCTCTAGGTTGTTAAGGAAATCATTTACAAATTTTTTCATGTTGTCATCATCTTCTCGAATGATTTCAACATCACAAGGAGGACATGCATTATGATTTGATTGAGAATGATTGAATTCAATTTCATTAGGATCATTTCCAAAAGCACAACTAGACACATCCACTAATGACTTCAAGGACATCCAAAGATTACCAAAGCACATATCCATGATGAAATGCAATGTAATAATCTTGAATGAAATGCATAAATGAAATTTTTAAATTAAGAAATGAACCAAACTAAGCTAGATGATGAAGTGAATGAAACAAAAACTTAGAAAACTGAATAGAGATATAACAACAAATAGAAGCACATAAACAAGGTTTTTAATATTGTAAAATATAGTTTTAGATCTAGCACAGAACTAAATCACCTAGAGGGGCATATGAGTCCTAGTTAGGGTTTTTGAAGGATTCTAAAAATGAATATAGTCACCACAAAATTCCCAGAAATTGGGTAAAATAACCGATATTGGGACAAAGTCGCCCAAAGGGGTGAATGACTCCCAGATGAGGGTTTTGACACTATTTTTAGTAAATTCAAAGTGAATGTTAGGTTTTCTAGTTTGTATGATGTTTAGAATAAGTGAAATTACAAATTTCAAATGAAACTCAATGATGCAAGATGGAAAAATGCAATCTATATGCACTTTCACTAATGCAAGATTTAGAAGCCCTAAATGGAAATTAACTAAAGCAAGGTCTAAGGCAAAGTTAATGTAAGCTATATCTAGGACTATGATGCACTATAAATTAGAAATAAGGTGTCCAAAGGATAGGTTCACCAAAATGAAACCAAAGAAAATGGGGTGGTGCCCACCTTTTAGGAGATGGGCAACTTAAGGAACCCATTTTACTTTATTATTTCAAGGAAACCCTGGAGATCTTAATCTAATGGTTCAATTAAGAGAAGGGGATTTGTTATAAGGTATCATAGGGTGTGATTAAAGATAAAAGGGGGTTCACCACTAATAAAAAGGCTTAGAAAGACAAGAAATGAAAGTAAAATGCAAAACCCAACTCTATGACCTAGAAAATGAACTCAAATTAGAATAACAAATTGGAGATAAATAGAGGTGCACCTGGAAAGATGAAGATGCTTGAAACAAGGTCTATAATCCTGAAATTATGCATCTTGAAGCACACTTGGACTCATACACTAGTAGGGGTGATTTAGTCCTTGTTTAGAGTTTCGTGTTGAAACTACAATCTTCAACTACTAAACTAGGATCTATAGAAAAAGCCTAAAAATTTGGTATACTAGGACTCATACACCACAAGTGGTGATTTAGACCCAATATTAGGGTTGATCTAAAACTTTGATATCCTCTATTTTTCTCATGTAGATTCTCTCTCTTACGATCTCTAAGTCTGAAACTCTGAATTTTGACCTATAGGTGACTTTTCATGATCTTGCAAGATAGATGACAACTTTGACAACTTTGCAACTTTGACAACTTTCTCCAATCTCGCTCTTGAGTAGATCTTCAACCTAGATCTACAAATCACAATTCAAAGATAGGGAAACTTTTTGCTTTGTTAGTGGATAGGCATTTGTCTTGGTCAAACCTTGTTTTGGTAATCAAACCTTTATATGAATAGAAATAGAGTGAAGGAATGATGAATGAACAAATAAGTTATGTTGCAACTCACCAAACCCTTGTAACAAAGGTTGCAATATTATATGAAATGGATACCATGAATTTAGATCTTGACTCTTGATTTAATGATATGATCTTGACTTGAAGGCTTGCTTGAAGCATGAAAACCTGCATCACAAATGTTAGCTAAAAAACAAACACGATGCATGATGGCTTTTACATGATGCTTGAATCTCGAATATAGCTCCAAAATGATTGATAATCAACTCTTTTATTCTATTGAATGATCTTGAATTTATAGAATGCTTGAATGCTTATATCACACTTGCTCATGAAAATTGCTAGGAGAAAATATGTGAAATGACCTTGTATTTATACCTATCTATGCCAAATTTCTCAAAATTAGAACACTACAAGCTGACATCAGATCTAGGAGAATAAAATATTGTCAAGAATTTGAATTTAAAATAGGTCCAAGCTAAGCTAGACTCATATGCTAGTTGGGGCGTATAAGTCTCAGATCACTAAACCTGGGCCATATAATCCAAAATCACTAAATTATGATTTGTAATTAGATGTGTCAGAATTATCCTTGGAAAGATGTATTAAATAAGGCTTGTCGATGCAAAATAGGACCAAATAAGGTATAAAGAAGCCTATTTTTTTTTAGGGAGGGCCCAAATAAGTGTGAAAATGTAAAGGGATACATTTTCCTTCACTACAAGGGGTTCATAACTAAGCAAGGGCTTAGAAAGAAATGAATGAAAGCAATATGAAAAACCTAGTTATATGTCCTACAAGATAACCTTGAAATCAAAATGAAAAAAAAAAGATATAGGAAGGTACATGAAGGATTGAAGATGATTAAGCAAGATCTAAAATCCTTGAATATTGTTGTTGTTGATGTGTACATGGACTCATACACTAGACTAGGTGATTTAGTCTAAGTCTAGGGTTTATGGGTAGAAACTAGAATTTCATAGTGACAAGTTTGAATCCACTAAAATATGGAAAAAGTGTTATACTAGGACTTATATGCTCCAAGTGGTGATTTGGTCCCATTGTGCTTTTTTGAAAAGTTGGGATCTAAATTTTTTCTCCTATCTCTAAACTTCCTTCCTATGATTTCCAAACTTCGCTTTCGAATCTGAACCTACTAAAACCTGGAAAACAAAATATTGTGTTTATTTTCTTATGGGAGGTTTCCCTCAGTCCAACCCCTAGTTTGTTAGTTAAATCTTGATAGAAATAATATATCTTGAAAGTAAATATGTGAGATTCCTAATCTTAAGTATGTCTAAGATTAAGAGATCTAAAGTGCAATGAAACCCTACTCTAATGTGCTAGAATAGGATGCATGAATGAAACATAAAGATGATGACTCACTTTGGGAGATGTCTAATCAACCTAATAAGCTATAATAATGCATGTACCTTCCTTTAGGTAGAAAATAGAGTGATAATGGAAGATGGAATCACTTAGGAAACAAGTCATTAGGCTTGGTTCAATGGCTAGTTGCATCTCCCCAAGGGTGAAATCACAATATTGTGTCTCACTTTTTTCCCATGATAGCCATTTATATTAACATTTTTAACTGAATCTTCATCTTTTGAGACCTATAGTAGCTAAACCATTAAGAATTTGAAAATGATGTGAACTAGTGATTTGTGGAAATTTGTGTGTAGATTCTAAATATATTTTTTTTTAAAAGTTGAAATAAATCATGAATCTTGTAACATCTCCTTTAATAACTAGTTTTAAATAGATTTTTTTTTAGAAAGTAACATTTGCATCATACAATATAACTTGTTTTCTATATAGGATGAAATTCTAATTTTTGGAATATAGATTCTCAACATCAATATCTAGGGAATGGATATTTTTTTATAATTTTTTGTTTCATATATTTTTTAATTAATTTTTATAGTCACTGTAACTATAATTTGGACATGCGTGTGTGTCCTAACATAACTTGTGTATTTATCGAAATCAAATTTATTTATTTTTAGTAAAACAAAGACATCAATACCTAAAGAAAGGGTATTTTTTAAAAAAAAATTACAATGGTTTACCATTTTTACACCTATGTAGAATGAGAAGCTTGATGTTCAAAGAAAAACTTATGTTTAGTAAAAATTAAAAATCGAATACAAGATAAAATGAAAACATATAAAAACTATACTTGTTGGAAAGATCGTTTTAAGAGATACAATATTGCAAAAGATCATTTATAAATGAAGTTATTTAATCCCTCACAAGGTAAAGTAAATATTTTTTCCTTCCAACATTTTGATAGGTGTGAAGGAGACTCCATTGTGGGTATGATTTAATACTAGAGGGGTTTTTTCTAAGGGGGTATTATCTATCACTCTTCAATTAAAACCCTTTAGATGGAACCTCTCAAGTCTAAAATCATTGGATTTTCTAAAAAAAGTGATTTCAAGTAAAAATCAGCATGTCCCAAAAGTGAGACACACTATTGTGGTAGCACTCCCAACCTATAATCCATCATGATTCTCCATAAGAAACCATCATCAATCCTTGACGATGCTTAATCTTGAATGAAAGTGAGTTTGAAGACCTGCAAAAATACTATTATGTTGCTCCAAGACTTTAACTTTGGTTGCTACTTGCTCTTGAATGATTAAAAATATCTCTTGAGGGCTCTTGCTTGAAAATTCTAAGATTTCTTAGGTGAAATAATGACTCAAAACCTTAGTTTTATAGGCATCTCATCTAATTTACCTTTTATTAGATCCCAAATGTCGACATTGGCCAAAAATTTGAATTACAACCTTAATTTCCTACTCAAAAACCTAGAAAGGGGCCACATGGGACTCATTCCCAAGTTGGCATATGGGTCATGCCTGGGGGGACTCATATGCCCAAGGTGGTGTATGGGTCCCACCTAAAGGGACTCATACACTCAAGATGGCATATGAGTCCCACCCTAGCTTTTTGGGGTGAGGAAATGTTGAGGTGTTATAAAATTAAATGTATTTGTTGATTTTGTTAGGATTTCAATTGAAATAAGCCTTGGTATCTAAAATAAAGTGTCTTAGGGGACTATTAATTATGATTTAAAGGGTCATGAATGTAGGGGTACTAAAATAGCTCCAAATTAAGGGTGAAATTGTGTTATCTCCAAGAACAATGTACAATTTTCTACACTACAATAGGTAGAGAGGGCGAATGAAGGAAAGGGGGAGAGAGGGAGAGATAGCTAAATAGATAGAGGGAGAGGAAGAGAGAGAGAGAGGTTCTCCTAGTTCAACTTGGGAAAAGGTGCACATAGGATCAAATACAACAAGGAGGCCTTCTATGATGGTTTATGCAAAAAATTTACTCTCCTTAGTACAAAAATCTAAATGTTTCATTATTTATCACTTCTTTAATCTGTCAAATCATTTAGGATGATTATTGTGAAAAAACATGAAAAAAAGAATTTGTATGCAAGAATTATGAGCATTTAAAATTTTAAAAATTAAGGAACTTAAAATGATTATAATTAATTTTTGGTGTACAATCTATCAAAATTATCTCATCCATTATGTAGATCTCTTAATCACCTTTTCAACGCTTGTAAAAATCAAAATTTTGATACGTAACAGAAAATTTATTCCCATTTTACTAAAGTGTACTTTTTGGGCCTTACAAAACATATATTCATTTTTCTTTTCAAAATGAACATCTATTTTGAGAGTATAAAATTAATTAAAATACTTATAGGAAATGGATATTCGTTTTTCTTTTCAAAATGGATATTCATTTTTCTTTCCAAAATGGATATTTATTTTGAATACAAAAAATTAATAAAAATTAATTTTGGGAAATGAATATTTGTCAGTAATGGATATATGTTACTAACAGATATCTATTTTGGTTTGGTATTACCAAACCAAGACGAAATTTTACCTAATCCATAAAAAAAGTTAACTTTGTGTTTCATGATTTTGGCAAAGTAAAAACATGCTTTTTTCCCATATTGCCACTTTTTGGCCCATCATGATCCTGCACATGCCATGCAAATTTTTTTACTTTAAAATTCACTTGCATTCTATGAAATAAAAAATGTGAGAGTGTTCTATGAAACATGAAACTCACATTTTTATAATCTCTCCCTTTGTTTCTCTCACTCCTTATCTATCTCCCCCTCTATCTTTTTATATCTCTCTTATTATATCTTTATGTCTCTCTACCTCTCTTCCTCAATCTCTTAATCCTCCCTCTCTTTATCTCTCTCCATCCCATGTTTCTCTACCTCTCCCTCTCTCACACATAGTCACACTATTTATCTTCCTCTCCCTCTCTATATCACATTCCCTCTCTATCTATCTATTTGAGAGTTTTGTAACAAAGATCATGTTCTAAGGGCCCATACACTGATTGTGACTACTATGTCAAGTGTAATGGGTCCTAGGGAGTCTAAGTAGAAGGTAGGATGCTTGTCTTGAGTGGTGGAGAAGAATTAAGGGAGATAGAATTGTTGGACTGTTGATTTTAAGGAAAACACATGAAAATGGTGATTTGGGTCTAGGGTTTTATGAAATCCTTGAAGACAGTCATTTCTCATGAATTCTTGAGCATGTTTAGGGTTGAAGCAAAGTGTTTGAAGTGGTTTGTGGGTCTGGTAAGGCATTGAATGTAGGTTTTCAATAAATCCTCTTGGTTTGGCTAAAAATCAAGGGTTTCATAGTTTGCTATGTTAGAAGGGTCAAATCTAGAAGTTAATTGTGGATTTAGTGGTTTGAGGGCATGGGAAATGCTACCCAAAAGTTTTAGTTTTCTGTGATAAGTCTAAAGGTGGGTTACTTTGTAATTTAGGCCTAATTAGTCTAATTAGGTTAGCGTAGGAGTAGAGGTTTCAGAAGTTTGGTCCAAAGGACTTGTGTCTAATCCTAAGATATGTTTTATAACTATGTAATGGGTGTCTGAATAATCCATTGGTTTTTCAAGTTTTTTGGGAAGTGTTGGAGTTAAGGCCTAAAACTAGGTTTGCACTATTACTAGGGTTGCAAGGGTGAAAGTGGGATATTCTACTTTTGGTTATGTTTAACTTTGGGAGTTTTTTGGATTGGTCTAATAGGCCCTTTTAATATTGTTAGATGCATCTTGAAGGAAGGTTGACACTTTGAGTGTGTTTGGGCCTCCTAGGTCTGCATCAGATATCTTTTAAGACCTTAGTAGGTATAGTATTTCCATAGTCCATGAAGATGATAGAAAGAAATTTTTTGGATTCAAGTATGTATACTCTTTAGATTTTTATTTCAAATCAAACTCAATGAACCATAATCAAGAAGAGGAGAGTCACACTTAGTGATCCATCATTAATGATTATCACCTTAGCTATTATTAGATTTTTTGAGGTGATGTAGTGTAGAAAAATGTATCCATTTACATGTTCACACTTGTTTGGGCTCTCCTGATTAAAATGGACTTAATAATGGCTTAATTTAGTGTTGAAAAATGCATCCCTATACATTTTCACACTTATTTGGGATCTCTTAATTAAAATGATCTTAACTAGACCTTAATAAGCCCTTTTATTCATTTTCAAGCCTAATAAATTGCATTTTCTAAAGGGGAAACTCGATGATAATTAAATCCAACACATAACACTTTACCTTGAGCAATGTGTGTTCCAAGAATAGGGACCTAGGACCAATTTTCCCATGGGAGAATGGGTCCTCCCTAGACCTTTGGACCTAAATTTAAATTATGTTTTTGGTGGTATTTTAACATCTCCAAATTCTTATTTCAATGTCAACTTGTGATATTTGAATTTTGGGAAATTAAGGATACATACCTATAAATACAAGGTTATTTCACTAAGTTTCACCTAGTATTTTTCAAGACTTTCATAAGCATATTCAAGTGAGAAAAATTATAGAAGATTTTTTTATCAAGAGCATTCAAGAGAAGATATATTAGAGATTTACTATAGCAATCAAGATTTATCCATCATGTCAAAGTCTTCTTGCATCATGCATGTTTTTGGAGCTAACATTGTGATGCAGGTTTCAAGATCAAGTTCAATAATTCAAGCATCAAGTCAATCCATCTAGATCCACATCCAATTTAGTCATTTCATGCAAGTTGTAGACCTTGAAAGATCTCCATTCAAAGATCCATCAAAGGGTTTGTTGAGTGGCAACATAGCATTGTTCATTCATCATTCCTTCTTTCATGCTTTATTTCATTTCAAGGTTTGATTTCCAAAATAGGGTTTGACCAAGGAAAACCCCCATCCACCAAAAAGCAATAATTTTTTTCCCTCGTGTGTGTGATTGAAAATTTAGGTTGAAGAAAGATTGAAGACCTCTTGAAGAGAAAAATTGCAAAATTTGTCAAAGTTGTCAAATCAAAAAATCTAACATATAGATCTGATTTCTAGCTTTTTGACACTAAAACTTGGACAAATAAAAAGCTATAGATCTCAAATGTTGTAGAAAAACCCTGAAAATAGACCAATTCACCCATGGGTGAATGAGTCCCATTTAACCTTCAAAAATTGACTTTTGGTGATTCGTAAACACCTTTCTGCCCTTCTCAAATTTGCAATCTATTTCTTGGTTCTTCTAATATTTAGTTTAATATTTTTGTTTCAAGTGTTGGAATACATTTTTAAGTTTATTTTCTATTTTTACTTTTTCTCCCAAAAGTGTTGTTTGACCTTGACCCCAATCTTGAAAGCATAAGGAAATCTGAAGATTCTCACATCTGGTTGATTCAACTAAGGGTTGTTAGTCAATTCATTTTGGGGATCTCAATTCCTAATGAAATAGAGGAAAATAGCTATATCTATTATCATATTGGTGAACTCCCCTTTTTACATAAACCCCTAACCCTATTTTCTATGTTTCATTTTGGTCAACCCAACATTTGAGCATCATAAATTTTATAATTTTGGAGTCCATTTTTAACCCTAGATATAGGATTTTCATTAATTTTCATTGCATTGCATTTATTCGCATCTCATTTATAAGGGTTGTTTACTTGCATTAGTTTTCATCTCATTTAGGGTTTTAGGCTTTCATTTTTGCATTCTTTAAAATTACAAAATTCAAAAATCTCAATATTTTGTATAATGTTTACATAAGATTGCATGATCAGTCATTTACATCACAAAATTGAATCAAAATTGCATCTCAAATTAGGTTTTCTTGATTGTCATTTAACATTATTTTTTAGTTGCATTTAGATCTAATTTTACAAATCTGAAACTTTAATTAGTTATTTAAAACTATAATTTAAAAAGCATAAAAACTACCTTATAAACATGTAAATCAATTTTTCAAAACCTTGAAGTGAGAAACATTCACCCATGGGAGAATGAGTTCCTGATAAGGGTTTTTCTAAATTTTTGTGTATCAAAAACTATTTTTGTATTCTATGTTCTTGAATTCAGTTTGTTGTTTCCATTTCCAAAATTTTTAGTATATGAAATTATTCATATTAAGGTAAAATTTTGAAATTTATTACATTTTTTGAATTCAAATTTAATCTAACATATATCATTTTAAGGTTTTTACATAGCACAATTAGAATGTTATCTTTTTTTAGACCTAAAAATTGCTTTTACATACTTGCATTGCAGTTTACATTCTAGGGTAGTTGATTGCATCTTACTTATTCTCAATTTTTGGTGCACCTTGGGTTTATGAAACTTTTATGAGCTTCACAACTTGGTGTCCTATTTTCAATGCTTTCATGATACATATTCCAAGACTCATGTCATCCTATGACACGTCACTCACCATGGATCTTGGGTTTTCTAACTCTTTCACTCATAGTGCTGACACTGGTCAAACCATTATGGATTATACCCTTGACACTTCATTTCTTATGACATCCTTACCAAAAAATAATGTGAATAATTTTGAATCAAGGGTTTTCGATGTCCCTCAAGATAACCTAAGAAGAATGGATGAATATTTAGAGAGGCTGCAAAACATTGTACAAGTTCTGAATATATTGTCGATAATGCAATTCCTATCATAGATAACATGAGGAGAATAATTGATAATGAAAAAAGAATAGAAGTTGTGCATAGTTTAAATCACATCATTACCAACCATTTCCCTACAATGAATGGTTGTGCTCAAGCTTTTGGGTATACCCAAAGTCAAGGTGAAAATTCAATTCCTCCTTCCACAACCATAACCTCTATTATGAAATGCACTAATCCAATTATTACAACAACCATACAAAATACTAGCATTGTCTATACTACCTTAGGTATTTCCATTAGGAATCCCTCTAGCTTTGCACTTTCAAATCCTATATTTACTCAACCATATCCCCTCATAAATTTACACTTGAATTATCCTCCAAACACATATACACCTCCATCTCACAACACAAACAATGACCTTGTCCTTAAGCAACTCTTGCAAAGTGTTTCATCCCTTCTGACAAAAAATTGCTACATTGAATCAAAATCAAAATGACCAACCTTCACAATATGTCAAAAGAAACCCCTTATCCTTGGAGATATTGAGAACACAAATGCCACAAGGTATAGGGATTCCTAGATTTGAGAAATATGATGGGAAAAGAGATCATGTTAGCCATTTTTTTGTGTACACATCCTTATGTAGTGACTTAATTTTTGAGGATAAACTCTTGGCTAAAATCTTCCCTAGATCCTTGAAAGACACTACCTTTGAATAGTTTTGTTCCTTACTGAATAACTCAATACATTCGTTTAATGAGCTTATTGATGCATTCCTTAATCATTTCCAAGTGAACATGGGTCCTAAGATTACCTTAGAAGATTTAATGAGATGTAAGCAAAAAGATGATTAAAAGGTCACTGACTTTATCACCTATTATCAATTGATTTTTTTACAAATCAACATTAAGATTCCCAATTATGATCTTCAATGAATTTTCATTAATTTTCAAAATAAACTTCAAGACAAGTTTGGGATGATGAAATTTCCCTCCTTAACATAGTTGTGTACTGCCCTTCATGATTACCAAAATTCAGTTAGTAGTTGTGAAGTGAAGACTCCCTCTAGCCATCCTTAAAAATATAAATATGTTCCTCAAAACAACTACAAACCATTCAAGAAACAAAATAAGGGATTTTAACAACTTAATCCCTCTTAGAAAATGTAACATGTTGACAACCAAGTGGCTTCTAGAAAGACGAAAAAATATATACACATTTGGAGATAGAAATAGACAATTCACCCATGTACCTGATACCCTTCATAACACCATGTTGCGGCTCTTAAACAAGAACATAATTTACTTACCTTCTATTAGAGCTCTTGATCCTACTATGCCTTTACCTCAAAACTTTAGACCAAATTCCTATTGCCATTTTCACCAACAAATTGTGCAAGACCATATAGAACCTTGTAACCATCTTAAACATATTTTACAAGACCACATTGCTTCTAACCACATTCAAATTGGTGGTGTTAATGATCAAGGTAATAAGTTTGTAGCTCCTCCTAACAAAAAATTTCAAATATTTACTAATCTTATGCCAAATCATAGCACTTCCTTTGTCAAAGCTAGTGAAACTAAAACTGATGTGATGAATGTTGACACAGATGATGAAAACATGAAATAAAATGAGGAGAGTCCTATGGATAATTTAATTGGAATCATTGAAGTTCAACCCCGTAACAGCCTAACCAAAATTCCCCTTGACATTGCTTTCTCACAACATAAAATAATTAAACATGCACCTGTGGCCCTCTTTACATACTTGGAAGAACCAATGAAAAACATACTAATGGGATATTAATTGCTACCATTTGTGTAGAGAATGTGATCACTGAAGAGTTCTTGTTTGTGCATTATATTTATCAAGATACTTATGAAAACTAAAAGCATGGATCAAAATGCATAATGGTTTCTCTTTCCCTATGATAGGTTTGATAACTCTTCCTTTAAAAGTTGGACCATCAACATTAAGTGCCTTATTCTCCATCATCCCATTTTCAAAAAAAAATTATCTGAAGTTATGATACCTAGAGCTTCACTCCATGAAATTCATCCTATCACTTGCATGCATTCCTAAAGTTTCCATTTGGAAATGATATATTCGATGTGCACCATAGTGGCTTTAATCCTATCTTCTCATGGAAATTTCTCACTAGATTTCTTTTGGCTTGAACCTATGGAACCTATTAGGCCTCATGAGGAATTCTTTTTCAACTCTTATTGAAATTTTAAGGAAAAGTGCATAGTAAAGTTATCCCTTAGTAATATGACTCAACCGAGTATGTACAGGATCATGATGGGACAAAAAGTGTCAATATGATGGGTATGTGGCTGACAACTATTTTTTTACCAAAAATTGATGAAACAAAAAGGGTTTTTAAAGGAGGTTCTCAGATTTCCATCAATATAAATTATGCTTTACTTTGAATTTAATAAGTAATTATTATTCATTTTCTATTTAAATTATGATGAAAGTCCTAACTGATAGGCTGATTGAAAAACATGTATAACTTTCAAACAGTATCACATTTTTTGAATCCAAAACATGCATCACATTCTATGCTTTGCATACTATAGGATTAAAAAAAGAAAAATTGAATTTCATGAAGTTTTGACCAAGTTAAGGTGGTCAGACATACAAGTTTTTATATTTTTTAAAAATTTGTAATAGAAAATTCATAATTAATTATTTACTTAGAAAAAAATTACAAAAACATATGAATCACATTGGGGAATGAGTCCTCTACTTATATCTAAAATATTATAAAAAAATATTATCATTTTATTGTGGTTAGGGTGGTCAGACAGACACCTACTTATTTTTTCCTTGAAATTTACGTACCATTGCATTGAAATTTCAAATTTTCACCAAATAGATATTTTATAAAAAAAAACCTAGTAGTTTAGAAACTACATTCAATTTGTTACAAATTCTATTCTTACATATTTTTGAAATAATATAGATAACTTATTCAAATTTTTATGTCAAGTTGCCTAACTCTATTTTTTCTGAATTTTTTGCCACTTAAGGGCTTGTTTTTTCCATGATGATCCTGCACATACCCAACCCATGATTGAGCCTCCTATCCTTGATGAAACCATGCTTGAACCAAAATCCCTTCCAAGTAACCAAGACCAAAACATAGCAAATCCTCCACCTATTTCATATAAGAGACCATGTGATAACCAAATAAGTTTCATTGTGCCTCCTAAAATAAAACAAGTCTACAAAGATAAAGAGAAAGTGGTTGAACAACCTCTCATGGTTCCTTCAATTCCTCCTTTAAGGGAAAAAAAGAAACCTATGGTTGATAAATCTGATCCTACACAATTGCAACTCAAAAAAAAACAAAAAGAAATCGAAATGCTAGAGAGCATAGGCATAGATATCATGTTATTTCTCATTTTTTGCAAGAAAAAGAATAAAAGAATAACATAAATAAAAATCCAAACTTATCTCAAGCAATGCATGATGATCCCCTACCTTGGCTGAAACAATAAAATCCCAAACATCAACCACAACAAGAACAAGCACCTTCTATGTATATTATCATTAGACCTTTTGTTGTGATAAACTTGGATGATGATAATGAAATTGTAAAAAATGACGAGGAAGTGCATAAAGAGTTAAATTTATTATTTTCCTCTTCCATGAGCTTAAATTATGATCTTACTTATAAGAGTGATTCACCACATGCTAAACTTGGTGATTGTCCTAGTTTGGCACTTGGCGTTGTCCCTTTGGCTAGTTACATGCCTTTCACATATGACGAACAAGATTGGGATGCAGACAACTTATTATAGGCTGAATTGCATGTGCCTTAATAGTCTTGTATTTATTTTATTTTCATGTTCTTTGTGTGATTGCATGTGTGTAATGTGATCCCATGTACTATTCTGTTTGACATTTCTTTATGTCTATTCCTCTATTTATACCTTCATTCTTCTATATGTCATAACCCCTTTATCTTTTCTTTTCTCTTGTGTTTTCCTTTTGGGGATGACACAAGGCATTGAGAAATTTAGGTCTCTTCCATATTTACTCAAAATATTTTCTTTTTTATTCACTCTTTATATGTTATTCTTCCTATTCCATGATTTATTTGGGGAATGATGATGTTTCCAAGCTCTATCATATCATTGTAGCAAAGGAATGCATTGGCCTCAAATCCATGGATCCCTTATGTGTCTGGGAAACCCCTTTTCATGATGTAGCTTCATTTTCAAAAATATGCTTCACATAGGGATTTCCAAATAAGCTCCCATGTCTTGTTTATCATTGATCAATTTCTCACAACATGGTGTTTAGCAATTTCTTTAAAGTGTGGGCATACATTGGCATTATCATTTGGAAATTTTTTACTATATCTTATGTTTCATAGTCTGATCTTCTTACTTCACATGACATGTCTTCTTCTTGGTGTTGTCATTGGGTTTGATGTCCACCAAGAGTGTGATGTTTCTTGGCACACAACATTCCTCTTAGTGGTGATGCTACACATTGCATTCCCTAAGTTGTGAATATTTTATCCTAGACTTGTCCTCTCTTGGAGACATTAGCCATAATATTCCCTAAGAGGGGACCTTACATGAACTAAGAAAAGCCCATTTGAACATGTCTTATCCTATTTGCATTTTTTTCATAAGTGTTTAGCATAATACAACTTGCTAGCCTTATGAAGCTCAAAGTTCATATTTTTTTGGCACCTTATCAAAGTTATTAGAGGTATAGCTTTGGTATGGTTAGTATGATGAGAGCCTATAGACCTAGCATGACTTTCTCATTGTATGGTGAGATTTTATATGTTCCAAGTATGAGAAATTTTGGTTGTGTTGCCATTAATGTTGTCACTGATGTCAACACAGTATAGGATGTTGTAGATTGTGCATGTATAGTTGAGATGTTGTTGAGATGTTGTGAGTACATGGAGATATCCTTATGGAGTTGTAGATGTTCTCAAATTATGGGTTACCAAGTACTTTTGAGAAAATTAATAAAGAGTGAAGTTAGAGTTATGTATGTGTTCAAAATGTGCTATGGTATGTGCTCCACATTTCTCTTGTGTTGATCCTATGCTTGTGTAGATCTAAAGGATTGTTTATTGTCATTTGTTGGTGAAATATCCTAGATTGTAGCTTCTAGATTGATGGAAAGTGTAATTTTTTTTCACCGGTGTGTGAACCAGTTTGATAGAGTTGTTCATCTGTGAACTATGAAAAAATTTTATGCTTCACAGTTCTTTGTTGAGTTGTTTCTAGTCTTGCAGATCTAAAAAAGGCTTGTTAAGGTGATATATATGTATTTCAATGATTTTTTTCATGGTTTGGTGCTTTAGAAGATGAGTTCCATAGCTTTTGTGTCTATCTACACACTCTAGTAGGACTAGTGAGAAGTGTTCTAAGTTTGAAGTTTGTTTCGGTTGATGCAAGTGAATCTAATTATTTCCTAGATATTCTTCGATGTGTGGTGCAGTGTGTTATGTGGCCTACATGATTATCTTCTTGATGTGGAATCATGTACTTCAAAGCTTATTTGTGTTTTCATTAGGTTTGGCCGACTTGGTGTTTACACTTCATATGAAGGATTAAGAACTAATTGAGGAAGTGTGTATTTGATCTGAGATGTTGCTTTGGGTCTCGGTTAAGTGTTGATTTGGTCCACTCTCATTATTTTCCACCATGGGAATGTTGAGTTGTTGACCTAATTTGAATTTATGAAATGAAGTGTATGTGGTCGAGCTTGGAGAAATTTTCTAAGGTTGAAGATGGTATAAATGAAAGTTGAGTTGAGAAGGATTAGATGATATAGAGTAATGAAGTAAGCCACAAGAGAGAAGAAGAGTTGTGTGAAAGTGAGTTGAGAAAATAGTTCTTTAATGTGTTAGATTCTTGAAAGAGGTGAGTTGATTTCTGCAATCTCCTAATTAAGGCTATAGATGTGTGTAATTTGTTGTGGTAGATCTTTCTATTACCTTTTGTATGTATAGGTAGTGAGCCTCCTTTTGGACAGTGAGTCCTATCTATATGTAATGATCCTTTGTATCCAGACAATGAGAACCTTTTGGAAAGTGAGCCTCTTTGTATTTAGTTTTGTTGTTACTTTATATTATGAGTCAATCCTTAGTGATTTTCCTTAGTGATTTTTCCCTTATAGGGTTTTTCACATAAAATGTGGTGTTCATTGTGTTGATATTGCCTTTTGTTATTTGCATTCCATGTTCATACTTAATAACGGAATTAAAAAGATAAGAAATTGATAAGTGTTTGAGGTTTGGATTTGAGTTTGGTGACAACTGATTCACCCCCTTCTTAGTTATCTTGCAGCTTTCAACAATTGTTATCAAAGCCTTGGTTCCTTGGTGAAGAGCTTGACCACTTAAGGAAGATCTTATTGTGAATAAGTTGGAAATCCCTATGTTCAATGGATCTGATTACAGTGACTAGAAAGTGCATATGAGAGGTTATATAATATCTCTTGGTTACAAGACCTAGAAGGCTATTGAGACTAAGTATGTTGGTCCAGTGAGTGGTCTCTCTACTGCTAATGAGATTTTTGCATATGAGGAAAATGAAAAAGTGAGGTATGCTATTTATAATGCTTTATCCAAGACTAAGTGAACAAAGATTATTTCTTTGGGCACTACACACCAAGTTTGGAAAATATTGGAAGATCTCTATGAAGGAAATGATAGAGTGAAATTGAAAAAGAAGCTAATAGCAAAACACAAATATGAAAAATTGAAAATGGAAGAAAGTAGAGATATTGCAAGCTATTTCCAGAGGGTTGATCTTGCAGAAAATGAAGTTAGGAATCAAAGGGGCACTTTGATAGATGAAGATATAATTGAGAAGATTCTAATGACCTTACTAGACTGTTATAGTGATAAGGTTTCAGTTATTGAGGAAATGTATGATCCGAAGAAATATACTAAAGAATAGTTGTTTGGCACCTTGACCGCATTTGAGATGAGGAAGCTTGGAAAGAAAGAGGAAAATATAGAGTCAACATTTAAAGCAAAAAATATTGAAGATGATCTAGATAGTGATGGTTTAGATGATTTGGAAGTGAAATTTACAAGAAATTTGAAGAAAGGTACTACTAAGTATAAAGGTATGTTTCCTTTAAATTTTTTAGTTGTGGTAACATTAGTCATTATCCCTCAAGATGTATAAATAGAGTTGTACATAAGAAGAATAGAGATCATAAAGATGGAAAGGATAATAAATTCAAGAATTTGTATTATGTTAGAGAAGAAGTTGGAATCTCTAATGATGAATCTAATTATGAGGTTGATGATAGTGAGTGCTTGTTCTTAGCTTTGGAGAATTAATCTGTGTCTGCTAACTCTGGAAGATGTGCAAGGGAAAGTGGTTTAGCAAACAAGAAGAATGAGATGGAAGGTACTCTTGTTATTTCCTTTCACACTAGACAGGATGAAGACTATTGGGTGATTGACAGTGGATGTTCTAATTACATGACCAAAGATAAAAGTTCACTAAACTTGAGAAGGATGATGGTGGTTTGGTCATGTTTGGTGATGGTTCTAGAGCAAAGATTGTTGGGAAAGGTATAATTAGTTTTGATGGGATACAAAACACTGATGATGTATATTATGTAAAGGGATTAAGGCATAACCTTTTGAGTGTTGGACAGATGTGTAGCAAAAATTTCAAACTTGTGTTTCGAGATAATTTCTATGAGATCAGAAAAAGGTTCGAAACTATAGTTGTTGCAGGAACGAGAACTCATGGAAACATCTATTAGCTTAAGGGTGTTGATGGTCAATGCCTTGCATCTTAAGTTAATGAAATTTGGTTGTGGCACCAGAGGATGGGATATGTGAACTTCGATAATCTGGTCTAGATTAGTTCAATAGAGGTTTTTTGAGATCTACCTAAAATCACAAAGCCTGCTAATATTGTTTGCAGAAGTTGTCAGTTAGGGAAACAAACAAGATGTAGTTTCAAAGGAAAAGGGAAATATACTACTGGAATGTTGGAATTAATTCATACTATCCTCTGTGGTCTCACTAGAATAGGAAGGCTAAATGGTGATAGGTAATTCATGCTCCTTATTGATGACTATTCTTGAATGACATGGGTTGCTTTTCTTAGAGAGAAGACTCAGGCTTTAGATAGGTTCAAAGTGTTCAAGGAAAGAGTAGAGAATGAAGTAAACCTAAGAATTAAATGTTTGATATCTGATAGAGGTGGAGAATTTACTTCTAGTGAGTTTAATTCATTTTGTGAAGAGCATGGTATAAAGAGACATTTTTCTACTCCTAGAACTTCATAGTAGAATGGAGTTGTTGAGAGAAAGAACCAAATTGTGCAAGAGGCCACAAGAATTATGATGAAAGAAGAAAATGTACCTGATGTGTACTAGAGAGGAAATAAATACTATTTTTTATGTTATTAATAGAGTTTGGATCAAAGACAGCAATACAAAGGCTCCTTATGAGTTATGGATTGGTAAGGCTCCTACTGTGAAGTACTTTAAGGTGTTTGGAAGTAGATGTTACATTAAAAGAGATGATGATAATCATGGGAAGTTTGATGCTAGATTTGATGAAGGGATTTTCCTTGGATACTTGACTACCAACAAAGCATATAGATGCTTCAATAAAATATTGAGGAAGATTGTTGAGAGTACTAATGTGAGGGTTGATGAGGATATGCACAAACCTATTGAGATAAATGAAGTTGAACTAGATGATCCTATCTATGGACCAATACCTAAAGAGAATAAGGAAGGGGAAGAACATACTAAAGAAGAAGAAGAAGCACCAAGACTTGTTCCTAAGGCTCCTAAGTATGTCTATAAGAATCATTTGGAGGAATAGATAGTTGGAGATATGAGTGAAGGTATGAAGACAAGAAGTAAAGTAGAAGCTGAGGTAAATTTATGTTTACTTTATAAATTAGAACCTAAGTTTGTATGTGAAGCATGTGAAGATGAGAGTTGGGTTAGAGCTACGAAAGAAAAGGGTTACAAAAAATAGAGAAGAATTAGACATGAGAACTGGTTCCTAGACCTATGAATAAGAATGTAATTGGTTTGAAGTGCGTGTTTAGAAATAAGTTGAATGAGAATGGAAAAATTGTAATAAACAAAGAAATACTTGTATGCAAGGGATAATCAGAAGTTGAAGGCATAGACTTTGAAGAGAAATTTTCCCTAGTGGCAAGAATGGAAGATATTTAGATGTTTTTGGAATTTTTTGCTCACAAGGATTTCAAGGTATATCAAATGGATGTCATGTATACATTCTTGAATGGAGAACTAGAAGAAATATACATGGAACAACCTAAAGGATTTCAATTATCTGACAAACTGGATATGGTTTGTAAGTTGAAAAAGGAATTGTATGGATTGAAGCAAGCTCCTAGAGGATGGTATGCTCGATTGGATAGATATTTGACACAACAAGAGTTTAATAAGGGCTCTGTAGACAATAATCTTTATTTCAAGATGGAAGGAAACAAAATGTTGATAGTGGTAGTATATGTTGATGATATCATCTTTGGAGGAAATGAAGGTATGTGTAATATATTTGCAAAAGAAATGCAAAAAGAATTTGAAATGTCCATGATTGGTGAGCTGAATTTCTTTCTTGATCTTCAAGTGAATTAAACTAGTAAGGGGATATTCATTTCACAATCGAAATATGTAAAAGATCCATTGAAGTTTGGAATGGATGACTCCAAACCGGTTAGTACTCCCATGGTGACTGGATGTAAGCTAAGTAAAGATGATGAATATGCTAAAGTTTATCAGAGCAAGTGCAGATCTATGATAGGTGGAATACTATATCTTACTACTACCAGACCTAATATCATGTATACAGTATGTTTAGGTGCCAAATTTCAAGTAGAACCTAAAGAAGCACATGTTACAACAATAAAAAGGATATTTAGATATCTTAAAGGCACTCTAGATTATGACTTATGGTATCCCAAGGATATTGATTTCACTCTAAGTGCTTACACCGATGCAGATTGGGCTCGATATGTGGATGACTGGAAGAGTACTAGTGGAGGTGCTTTCTTTCTTGGTGGAAGATTGTTTTCATTGTTAAGTAAGAAATAGGACTTAGTTTCTTTATCCACTACAAAATCAGAGTATATTTCTACAACATCCTTTTGCACACAAGTTTTGTGGATGAAGCAAACACTGAAGGATATTGGAGTGATATGTGATGAGCCTATACCTATCTTTTGTGATAATACAAGTGTTATAAACAATTCAAAAAATCTAATAATGCATTCAAGAACAAAACATATATCTATCATATATCATTTCCTGAGAGAGAAGGTATTGGAGAACAAAGTCAAGTTAGAGTATGTGTCTACAAAGGAACAAATTATAGATATATTTACTAAGGCTCTTCCGAAGGATACTTTTGATTATCTCAAGGAGAGGTTGGGGGCCATTGGTCGTCTAAACTAGGTGCACATGGAGGTGCATCAATTTAGTGGATCTACAAATTTTTCATTTATCTAGACTGATGAACAAGTCTACTCTATAGGGGGGGAGAAATTTTTCATTATTGTAGTATGAGTTGTATGGGTGAGCTCCTAAAGGGGAGTGATAAAATATTTTGATCTTTTCCATTGATGTCAAAGGGGGAGAAAGAGTCATGTGAAAAATAGCACAAGAGGAAGAGAAGCTCTTTGCCCAAAATATTGAGTGTGCAGGAATATTGTGCATGTTGTTTAATCTACAAAATAAAGGAGATTATTGTCTTTGATGGTTTTTCACATCATATGTTGCCATCAATGATAAAGGGGGAGATTGTTGCAAGTATGAGCAAGTTTGGTGTTGTTGTTAATGTTGTCATTGATGTCAACACAGTACATGATGTTGCAGATTGTGCATGTATAGTTGAGATGTTGTTGAGATGTTGTTGAGATGTTGTGAGTACATGGAGCTATCCTTATGATGTTGTAGATGTGCTAAAATTATGGGTTACCAAGTGCTTTTGAAAAAATTAATAAAGAGTGAATTCAGAGTTATGTATGTGTTTATAATGTGCTTTGGTACGTACTTCGTGTTTCTTCTATATTTATCCTATGCTTGTGTGGATCTAAAGGATTGTTTATGTGAATTTTTTGGTGACATCTCCTCAATTGTAGCTTTTGGATTGATGGAAAGTGTAAGTTGTGTTCATTGGTGTGTGAACCATTTTGGTAGAGTTGTTTTTCTATGAACTGAGAGAAATGTTTCTACTCTATAGTTCTCTTCTAAGTTTTTTCTGGTCTTACAAATTTGATAAAGGGTTTGTTAAGGTGATATATGTATTTTGGTGAAGGTGTTCATGGTTTGGTGCTTTGGAAGACGAGTTCCATAGGTTATTTGTGTCTACACACTCTGGTTGGACTGGTGAGAAGTGTTTTGATTTTGAATTTTTTTTTAGTTGATGTGGGTGAATCTAATCATATCCTAGATATGCTTTGGTGTGTGTTGTAGCATGTTATGTGGCCTACATTATTATCTTTTTCATGTCGAAGCATGTACTTCAAAGCTTATTTGTTTTTTCATTAGGTTTGGCTGACCTAGTGTTTACACTTCATATGGAGGATTAAGAATTAATTGAGGAAGCATGTGTTTGACCTGATACATTTCTTTGGGTCTTGGTTAAGTGTTGATTTGGTCCACTCTCATTCTTTTCCACTACGGGAATGTTGAGTTTCTGACCTAATTTGAATTTATGAAATGAAGTGTATGTGGCCAACTTTGGAGAAAGTTTCTAAGGTTGAAGCTGGTATAAATGAAAGTTGAGTTGCAAAGGATTAGATGATATAGACTAACAAAGTAAGCCACAAGAGAGAGAACCATAGTTATGCAAAAGTGAGTTGAGGCAATAGTTCTTTAATGTGTTAGATTATTGAAAGTAGTGAGTTGATGGTTTCTGCAATCTCTTGATCAAGGTTACGGATGTGTGTAATTTTTTGTGGTGGATCCTTCTATTATCTTTTGTATGTATAGGTAGTGAGCCTTCTTTTGGATAGTTAGTCTTATCTATATGTAGTGAGCCTTTGTATCTAAACAGTGAGTCCTTTCTAGGAAGTGATCCCTTGGTAGTGAGTCTCTTTGTATTTGGTTTTTCTATTACTTTATGTTGTGAGTTAATCCTCACAGTGGTTTTTCCATTATTTGGTTTTCCACATAAAATTTGGTGTTCATTATGTTTATATTTCGTTCTATTATTTGCATTTCATGATCATACTTAATGACAAAATTAAGAAGATAAGAAATTGATAAGTGTTTGAGGTTTGGATTTGAGTTTGGTGACAACTAATTCACCCCCCCACTCTTAGTTGTCTTGCACCTTTCAACACTATAGACCTAGAATGACTTTCTGACTTAATCACCTTTGGGGGCTCATCTAGTGGAAAGTAGATTTCACTAGCTCGTGGAGCATACATTGTTGTTTGCCTAGGGGATTACAATTTCCACTTGTAAAAATTTTTGGATGAGGTTTGATCCACATCGAGTTGGAAAAATATTAGAGGCTTGATCCACCCTTTTTCTTTTTATCTTTCTTTATTTTAGTCTTTGAAATTTTATGGTTGAGTATCTTTTCATTGTTGCATAGATATATATGTTTAACATAGGAATGTGTCTCCTTGTTCCTTTGTTGGTTTTTCCATGAAATCTTAGATCTTGGGGGCTTGATCACCCTCCTTGATATTTACAATCTTATCCTTCCAAAAATTATACAATTATACCTCCCTTGATTGTCGACTTTAGTGTGAGTTTGATGCAAGGTCATCCTCTCACTAAAGTAGGGGCTAAATGTAGTGTAGTAAAATGTATCCCTTTACATTTTCACACATTTTTGGGGCCCTCCTAATTAAAATGGACTTAATAATGCCTTAATTTAGTGTTGAAAAATGTATCCCTTTACATTTTCTAAATTATTTGGTCCCTCTTAATTAAAATGAGCTTAATTAGGCCTTAATAAGCCTTTTTATTCATTTACAAACCTAATAAATTACATTTTTTTAAGGGGAAACCTAATAATAATTAATGCCAACACATAATACTTTACCTTGAGCAATGTTTATTTCAGGAATAGAGACTTGGGACCTATTCACCCATGTGATAATGGGTCCTCCCTAGACCTTTGGACCTAAATTTAAATTATGTTTTTGGAAACATTTTAGCATCTCCAAATCCATATTTCAATGTCAGCTTGTGATATTTAAATTTCAAGAAATTAAGGATACATACCTATAAATATAAGGATATTTCACTAAGTTTCACCTAACATTTTTCAAGATTTTCATAAGCATATTCTAGTGAGAAAAATATAGCAAAGTTAATGATCAAGAGTAGATATATTATAGATTTATTGCAGCAATCAAGATCGATCCATCATGTAAAATTCTTCTTGCATCAAGCAATTTTTTGGAGCTAATATTGTGATGTAGGTTTCAAGATCAAATTCAAGCATTCAAGCATCAACTCAAGTTATATAGATCCACATCACATTCATCCATTTCATGCAAGTTTTAGACCTTCCAAGATCTCCATTCAAAGATTCATCCAAGGGTTTATTGAGTGGTAACATAGCATCATTCATTCATCATTCCTTCTTCCATGCTTTATTTCATTTCAAGGTTTGATTACCAAAATGGGGTTTGACCAAGGAAAACCCCCATTTACCAAAAAACAAAAAGATATCCCTCTTTAGTGTGATTGCAAGCTTAGGTTCAGGAAAGATTGAAGACCTCTTGAAGAGAAAAAATGCAAAAAATTTCAAAGTTGCAAAAGTTGTCAAAGTTGTCAAATGATAGAATCTAACCTACAAATATAATTTTTGGCTTTCGAAAACTAAAACTTGGATAAATTAGAAGCTATAGATCAACATTTGAGGCTCTTGAAAGTTGCCAAAAAACCTTGAAAAAAGACCCATTCACCCATGGGCGAGTGAGTCCCAATCAACCTTCTAAACCTAACTTTTGGTGATTGGTAAACACATTTCTACCCTTCTCAAATCTATAATTAGTTTCCTAGTTCTACTAATATTGAGTTTAGTATTGTTGTTTCAAGTGTTAGATTACATTTTGGAGTTGAATTTTTAGTTTTCTCCCAAAGTTATTGTTTGAACTTGACCCCCATCCTAAAAGCATAAGGAATTTTGAAGATTCTCACATTGGGTTGATTCACCTAAGGTTTGCTAATAAATTCATTGTGGGGATCTCATTTCCTAATGAAATAGAGGAAAATAGGTGTATCTATTATCATATTGGTGAACTCTCATTTTTACATAAACCCCTAACCCTATTTTTCTATGTTTCAAGTGGACATATTTAGTTTCATTGTGCCACCAAACTCTTAACAAGCATTTTGAATGTCTTGAGTTTATGTAATGACTTTTACTGATAATTCACAATGATGTCCTAGCCTTAATTACTCACCTTGAAGAAATTAATGAATCCTAATATAATGTGAATGGTAAAAAATATTCCATGTCATTTATATACTTTGAACATATATTCAATACATAGATATATGCTCACTATTTCTACACAATCTAGAGTGATGTATGCTTCGTTTTCTATATTTTCCCCACCTTCACATGTACTGCAATATGGATTTCTTGGTAGGAACCTTGGAACCTCAATACTCTTTGGTTCACATATCTTCTCTTGAAAGCTTTAACTTCTAATGTAGGTATATCTACTAGTATCCCACCCCATTGGCATAAAACAAATCCTATGATCAACTAAATTATGCAAAATTTATAGGAAAATTTCATCATTAGTTTGTCTTGCTATCCACCTCTTCTACTTAACCTATCATCCATCCATACTACCATACCTCTTACTCCTTACATACCTCTCCATGTATCTCTCACTATTGAGCCATCAAATCCATCTAAAAGTACTCTTAAGGGTTTGTTGACAAGGGAAACAAGGATTCAACTTATGTTACCACCTCAGTTGGTTCAACTTCCATAACATCCAAGCTATGTGGATCTAAGTAAGATGACACTTGTAGAAATGATAAAGGTTTGTAGTAATTTTCTTGACTCCAACACACAAGAAATTGAACACACCTATCAGAGAGGGACTGGATTAGTAAATGAAGTTATTAAGGATTTGTAGGAGATAACCCTTAGTGCCACAATTAATGATTCTATGGTGCCTATTGAGAGCTTGAAATTATTGGTTGATTATGTAAAGGAATATACCTCTATCCTTAAGAATTAGACTGAGAAAGAGGAAGAGTCAAGACTCTTGGAGAAAAAGATACTTGCACTATAAGATAAATGTACAATTGTACATAGCAGAGTAATGCAAATTCTGAAAGAGGTAAAGGATTGTGATGAAGAAGCATGAATGCTATTTGTATATTGCATGTGGTGGCCTAATTCCACTTGAGGCATTAAAGAATTAATGGACTCAATAGAGCCTCAACTAGCCAATGCCTTTGAAACCTACAAGATTGGATAAGATAGAAATTATACTGCCTAGACTTCTATTGTAGACTTGCAAAACAAGTTTTTCACCCTTTTGAGGTAGAAAGAAGATGTTATGAGGTGATTCAGACAACTTGGATATATGGTTATGTCTAGACACATTCCAATATCATGTCCTAGTGGATGCAAAAAAACTTGACAAGATGAAACTCAATCCATCCACTCTAGAAGAAGGAGAATAATTCTTAGCAGAAGTGGAATCACTGCACAAATCTCTTGATAGAGCGAAGGGGATCTGGGATGAAGGAAAACCGACTCGGGAAGCTATTCTCAAGGAGCTAGAAGATGCCTCTAGTTAAAAATTTTCTACATCTCTTTTAGTTTCTTTTGGAGTTTATCATTTGGACGCCCTTTTTCCTTGATGTCTAAGGGGGAGAAGATAGGGTTATGGGAGAAGATATTGTTGTGTAGAAAATTTTGTTTAGTTTATATAGTTGATAAGGGGAGTGAAGAAAGTTTTTGAGATCCATTTTTGGAACATGTTTCCATCAATGAAAAAGGGGGAGATTTTTGGAAGAATGAAGAAGATTCTCTCCAACCCTCTAGTGTGTTGTCATTGATGCCAACATTTGGTTGGTGAAAATTTCTTCTCATCCAGTAAACTGTCTTTCTATTGTTTTGATTTGATAATTTGGTTTGACAATTCTCACTATGGAAGATCATTTCATGAGATTTTGATATGCTTTAAGGACTTCTAATTGCATCTCTAGAAAAAAATTTAGCACTCTTGGTTGAAAGAGATAGAAGATTTAAATGACAAATGTTCGTACTACAATATTTTGCTCAGTATAGATGCAAAATGGTATGGATCTTCTTCTAGTAGACATATCAAATTTTGTTATCACATGTATTTCAGCATTTAATAAGTAATGTTGCAATTTACTAGTAGCAAATACAAGAGAAAAATATTGTTTCTCTATCATTGTGTATCGCTTCTAGTAATCTATCAAGGTTCAACTAATGTAATAAACAGGATGTCCTTTACCATTTTCATCTTGTTGAGCCAACAATGCTACAAGAGCATGGGTTGATGCTATTGTATATAGGACGAATGGTATGTTTTGCATAGAAGGTTGTAAAATATGAGGAGAAGAAAGATAGTCATTCAAACTCTCAAAATCCTATTTACAATATACATTCCAATTAAATTGAACTTCTTTCTTAAGGAGATGTGTAAATGGTAATGTGTGGTCTGCTATGGATTCCATAAAACGATGGATAACTTGAATTTTTCCTTATAAGATACACAATTGGGAGATGTTTCTAGGAGGTGGCATGCTAACTATAGCATCAATTTTCTTCGTGTCCACCTCAATGCCTCTATGAGATATGATAAAACCTAGAAGTTTTCCACTATCTACACCAAAGAAACATTTTTTTGGATTCAATCTCAGGTTGTATTTTTGCATTCGCTCAAATATTTTCTGAAAGAAATTCAAATTGTCTTGTCTTCTTAAATATTTGGCAAGGATGTCAACATAATCTTCCAAAATCTTACATGTATGTAATCATGAAATATCAATGTCATCACTCGTTGATATGTTGCAACCACATTCTTCAATCCAAAAGACATCATCACCCAGCAAAATGTTCCCCAAGCTATTGTGAATGTTGTTTTATATTGATCTTGGGGGTTGATAAAGATTTGATTATATCTAGAAAATACATCCATGAATGACAATAAAGCATGTCCCACAGTCGAGTCTACTATCATGTCAATATTAGGAAGGGGAAACTCATCTTTTCAAGATGCTTTATTCAAATCATGAAAGTATGTACACATCCTAATATGATTGTCCGATTTCATGACTCTAAAAATGTTTGAGATCCAAGGAGAATAATCTATAGGTTTGAAAAAAGAAAATTCAAGCAATGTTTTTAGCTTTTGGATTCATTTTTTAAAAAGCTCCTTGAAGTTGTAAGGTACATCTCATGAATCCAAGGTCTTCCTAAAAGAAGATTGTATGAAAGGTCATGAGTCATAACATGAATATGAGTTTGTAAGGTAGACCTTCCGGCTGTAATAGGTAAAGTAATCACACTGAGTGGTTGCTTTCCTACATTGTCAAATCCTCAAATTGATAAGGAGTTAGGTTCCATTTTTATTTGTCCACGTCCAATATATCTAAAATATTTACATTGCACACATTAAGGGCTGAGCATTACCAACAAGGGCTCTTTTTATTCTTGTTCTATTAAATTTGGCTATTATCATGAAGGAATCATGTCTCTTTCTCATCTCCAAGTGAGGGAGCTCATGTTGATGAAAGGTAATTTCTACATTAATTGTATTCATTCCTTGTATTAGAGTTTCCACACCATTTGCATTTGTATTAGGAAGGATCAAACTTGTTATAAGGCTATTTGAAGCATAGTGTGATAATTAGGTGAGTTTTGAATCAAATCCCATAGGGATATTTTTGCAGGGGTATTCTTCAGTTGTTCAAAAATATCATACTTGTTTCCACTATTCAAAGACAAATGAGGGGTAGTAGGAAAAATAGAGTTAGGTAAAGGTAAGGATGTTAAGGTTTTTTATTTTGGTTGTGAATTATTTCTGGTGTTATATGTATGAGAAACGGTATTATTACTTGATTGCTGCAAAACATTATTCTTAGGTGATTCAAGATTGTAAATAGGTTTGTTTTGAGTTTGAGGTTTGTGTGAAGGTGGGTAAAGGATAAATTGAGGTTGAATCACATTAACGTCTCTTGGTTTTTGTTTTTCATTACAAGCCTTAGTGGATGAACTTTGTGAGATGAAATCCTCAAGGGCTTCATCTAATATGTCAAATTCATCACTAGTAAAAGGATTGAGGTTTAGGTTAATTTGGAAAAAGAGATTTTACATAATCAAATAACTATACTTTTTCCAAGTGGTTTAACTATTTGACCTTGTTTTTGGTTTCTTTTCTAATGTATGCCAAATGTAATCTAATTGAACTATGAACTAATGCTGAAAATGAAAAGTGCAAGAATCTAATTCTATCCACAATTGTAATGAATGTAAATTATGCTAATTATAATGATTTGAATCTAATAGAAAGTATGTAAACTGAAATAGGAAGGTTTTAATAGAAAAAAAAAAAAACTAAAAAATAGGGAATTTAACTTTGAAAATTGCAGCGCAAAATTTGTACTAGGACTGATTCACCCAAGGTGGCAAATGAGTCCTAGTGATGGTTTTTCTCAAGATTTTCAAAAAAAATCAATTGCTTTTTATTCTTATTATGTTGTATGACCTAAATCCTAAGTGCGGATGTAGATTTTGTTTGATTTTCAATGAAATGAGATGAAAAAATGAAAGCTATATGATCTTTCACTAATTCAAAATTAAAAACCCTAGAATGCCAATTAACTAATGCAAACCTTAATGCAATGCTAATGCAAGCAAGATCTAAGATGATGATGCACTCCAAATTAGAATTATAATGTTTTGAATGCAAGTTCACCAAAATGAAATGTTGTAAAATGGGTTAGGATGCTATCGTATGGTTTAGGACATAGAGCACACCCACTTTCCAATTTCATTCAAGGATGAACCAAGAGATCTCAATGTAAAGGAGAAAGAGATCTTGAAATAGGGATGTCCTAGAGGTTGATTGTAAACTAATGATGGGTTCACCACCAAGTAAGAACTTGGAAAGACAAATTAAATGCAAGATGTAATGAAAAACCCTAATTCAATACAAACTTTAACTAAATGACCTATAAATGTATGAAAAACATAATAACAAACTGTAGGATAGAATGTGTGCACCTAGGAATCTAAAGAAGACTTGAATGGGCTGAAAAATGATGGAAAACCTAAAATTTTGACCTACTGGGACTCATTTTCCAATCCAAATGAATTAGTACCAAATCATGGTTTCAGCATAGGATTAGGTTTCTAGAAAAAGGGATTAGAATCTACAAAAATCCTAAAAAAAACATGTAGTGGGAATCATTCACCACTTCTAGAAAATTAGTCCCGTTTCGCTTTTTTGAGAATTTAAAGTTCATATCTATGCTCCAATCTCTACCCTTCCCTTCCAAACTAATTTTCAAATATGAATCTAAGAAAATACCCAAAAAATAGAATATAGACTTGATTTACTTATGGGGGCTTTTCGTTGCTCAAACCCCTAGTTGGGTAATTAAACCTTGATGAAAATAATCAAACTTGAATGTAAATGTGAACATAAATCATAGCCTCAAGTGTTTCTAAGACTAGGAAATATAAAATTCAATGCAACCCTATTCTAATGTGCAAGAATGAGATGCATGAATGAAGATATGACAATGAATGACTCACTTTGAGAGATCTCTAATCACCCAAATGAGCCTCAATAATTCTTGTACCTTCCTTAGGCTGAATGTAGAGTGATAATGGAGGATGGAATCACTTAGAAAATAAGTCATTAGGCTTGGCTTGATGGCTAGTTGCATCTCCCCAACCTAGAATCAATGAAGATTCACCATAGACAACCATGATCAACCCTTAAAAATTCTATATATTGAATGAAAGTGAGCTTGAGAAACTACAAAAATACTTTAATGTTGCTCCAAGGCTTCAACTTTGCTTGCTTTTGAAACTTGAATGCTCTTGTGAGAGAATACTTAAAGATTCTTGATGCTTGTCTCTTGAAATTGCTCTTGAAAATGCTTGCTTAGATGAAAAAATGACTTAGATGCTTGCTTATATAGGTATTAACACCTAATTTATAGTTATCTAGATCTCAAAGCCCAACATCAACCAAAAATTTGAATTAAAAAGGTGATTTTCTCGCTCAAAACTTTAAAATCCCCAAATGGAACTCATTCATCCAAGGTGGTTAATGGGTCCCACCTAGGGGGACTCATTCACCCAAGGTGGCAAATGAGTCCCACCCTAGATTTTTGAGGTGGGTTTTTTGGATTTTTTATGTTTTAGATGATTTTGTTGGGTTTTTAGGTGAAATAAGCCTTGAGATCCAAAATAATGGGTCTAAGGGGCCTATTAATGATGATTTAAAGGGTATTTAATGCAAAGGTACTAAAGAAGGTCTATATTAAATGAGAAATTTTCCTATCTTGAAGAAGGGAGTCAATTTCCATCATTACACTCAGAGACTAGAGAGACTTGGGTGAGGCTAAGAGATGTATTTTTTATGAGACCATATGTTGAGATGGTTACTCTTTGATGAGGATTTCAATAGAAAGATCAAGGAGCCTACACCTAGTTATGGATGTGAATCCATTACAAATCTAAATAGAAGATTGTCATTCCCTAGTGTTGTGTGCATAGGATAATCTTGTATCCCACTCTTGGTCTACTTGGAAAGTGAACCATCTGAGAGGTATTTCCCACCTAATTATTAGATGCATTCTTTATTTTGTATCTTATCTTCTCATATGAGTTAGTCTTGAATATAAGCATTCTGAAGACTTGTTAAGAAGAAGATGCATGGCTATATGGTTTTTTGTTTCTCTCCTTGTTTTGGTCTTGAGCTATGGTTTTAGTTTTGACAACTTCTTTGGAGAGGTACACGAAATGGTTTGCAGCTTTGGAAATATTCCCTTTGTTGTGGGAATGATTATTTTGTGTGACTAACTAAACTATAATAGGTATACATCTAATGTTGCCATTGTTTTCATTTGATTTGAATGTTAGTATTTGGACAAAACTAAGTACTCTAGATTTGGGAATTGTGGCTATGAATTGAGCTTGTAGTTTGAATTTACACCTTGTTAATCTAGGAACATAGGGCTTATGAAAGACATTAGGGCTATATGCCTAAGGATTGAAGTTCATGAGATGAGGGGAAATGATATGTAGCTAAGTGTGTAGAATGGATTAAACTAGAAATTCAGATTAATAATTTTTTTCTTTCCCTATGATAGGAAGTTACAGAAACTATGCCAGGAAGTGTGACATTAATTGTGCCAAGAAGTATAATAGAAACTATTACATAATATAAAATGAAAAAAAAAATCTATATTTGAATTCAAATAAACTCACTTCCACACTCTAATTAACAAACCATTGATAACACATATTAATATTAACACAAAATGAGAATCAAAGTTAAAATAGATAACAAGATATAAATATTGTAGAGATAAAATCACACATTACATACACAAAATAGAAATACTACAAAAAAGAAATCATACATTACCAAAGAAAAATAAACTAACAGAATCACCGAGTGACCCAAATAGTGGGACCTTCCTCCCTAGTTCACTTGGTGATAGAACGAAAATACTTGTTCTACATTGAGTGAACCATACATGCACAAAGGTACTATTTGAATCAAAGTAGAGAAAAAATCCATTTGTATATTAATCAATTAATCACCATCCATTTCATTCTTAGATACACACATATATAGTGATTGATATACTAGAAATTGAAAATTTTTGGGTTTGTTGTGGCCTACGACCAAAAAACCAAATTGTTTAATCAAAAATAGATTATTAGCCTTGTTGTTTCCCAAATCAACAGTTTGTTAAACTCTAAAAGTATGCCAATATTTATGATCAAGTTTAATAGGTGATTTTTCCAACAAAAATAAATAACCAAGATGGTTATAATTCCCTACTCTTTAGGCTCTAATATGCCTAGGTGGGTATACCTATATCACCAATTATTTTTTTATTCTTTGGGATTAATTGATAATAATCGAGAAAATTGAAAACCTCATACAAATTTGAAGAGTTTGTGTGATCACAATTTTTTCAATTAAATCATCCTCTCATAACCACAAGTTTTTCAATTAAATTGTCTTCATATGATCACAATTTTTCAATTAAATTATTCTCTCTTAATCTATTTCATACTGGCATGAGGTTTTGAAATAGATGATTCATGTAAAAATAACTACCACTCCTACTCCTACAACTAAAAATTAAGATGCATAGAAAAATGTTTTTATAAGAGATTATTTAGGGAATCAAAATGATGAGCGCCTTTCTTCCACTAGGAAATAGAGTCAAAATATGAATTGATATGTGTCCTCTTATTGGTTATTATTCAAATTTTTTGGCACTATGATTTTTATAACTTGCATAAATGTGCAAGTAATTTGATTACCAAGATCTTCTTATTAATCCAAATGAATCTTCTAGGTTATTGTGACTTATTCTAATGAATTTAATTCTTTCATGAAGAAACTAATCAAATAAACTACACTAAACAGTGAATTTGTTTAGATAAACCAAATATACACTTGATATACTGGTTTAAATAAAAAGGAAAACATCAAATAGGAGACAACAAGATAATCTTTATCAATAAACTCAACAAACAATTGAAACCAGATTTTAGTCACCAAATTATAACCTTATTTCCATTACTTTGATTCAAAAATTTCTTACAATATATGGCTCTTCTTTCCCCAAAAAATTACCCCCCACTTTTCCATGGTCTTGGTTTCCCTCTTATAGGTGAATAAGGGAAGCAACAAGATTCATACTGTTACAATTTCAAACAACCTTTCAACTACCCACCCGAATGTATAAAATAAAAAAGTGTTTATTTGATTATCATTTGTTTGTCAAAATATTACATAAGTATAATTCATTTAGGAGAAAGCATAAAAATAAGAAATAAAAACATCTTAACACTAAAGGTCAAAGAACTTGAAGCACATCCAAATTTTTTTAATAATCATGAGGCACCCATGATCAATGGATCTAGAAAGATCCCCTCTTTTTGATAATGAACACAAGACATGTCACTTCACACTACTCTGATACAAAACCTAATCCTCAAGAGGAGCCAAATATTCTTGTTCCCATTGGAAAATTGTATAATCATTAGGCCATTTATATTCCTAAATTTGAGGCACATTTTCCAAATGACTCTTCAACCTATTGTCTAGCAACCCTCTGTCTTCTATGTTAAACTCTAAATAAACTGAGTCCAATGCAACTAGCCCATCCAATATTTAAATTGAAACTTTGAATATTTTCTTCTTGATCCTTTTGCAAATGAGTGAGGGTATGTGCAGGATCATGATGGGACAAAAAGTGGCGATATGATGGGTATGTGTAGGGTATGTGGCTGACGACTTTTTTTTACCCAAAATTGATGAAACAATTCAAAGGGTTTTTAAAGGAGATTATCAACTTTCCACCAATATAAATTATGCTTTACTTTGAATTTAATACATAATTATTATTCATTTTCTATTTGAATTATGACTAAAGTCTTGATTGATAGGTTGATTGAAAAACATCTATACCTTTCAAACGGTATCACATTTTTTGAATCCAAAACATGCATCAAATTCTATGCTTTGCATACTATAGGAATAAAAAAAATTGAATTTCATGAATTTTTGACCAAGTTAAGGTCATCAGACATACAAGCTTTTATATTTTTTAAAAGTTGTCATAAAAAAATCATAATTAATTATTTAATTGGAAAAAAAACTATAAAAAAATATGCATCACATTAGAACATGAGTCCTCTACTTATATCTAAAATATTATAAAAAACTATTATCATTTTATTGTGGTTAGGGTGGTTAGATAGACACCTACTTATTTTTTCCCTGAAATTTAAGTACTATTGCATTGAAATTTCAATTTTTCACCAAATAGATTTTATTTTCTAAATAAACCTAGTATTTTAGAAACTACATTCAGTTTTCTATAGATTTCACTCTTACATATTTTTGAAATAATAAAGATAACTTATTGAATTTTTTATGTCAAGTTGCCTAACTCTTATTTTTCTAAATTTTTTGCCACTTAAGGGCCTATTTTTTCCATGATGATCCTACACATACCTGTGAGACAATTGGGAACTATCTAGCTGAACTCCTTCTTCTACTCATCAAAACCCTTGAGGAGATCATTATCCCCCAGGATCTCTGGTACAAACCAATGTTTAAGTGTATGAAAAGATTCCATTCTTGTTTTGATCTTCCAACTTTCCCTAGATATGTATTGAAATTCATCAAGAACCATTCTCACCATTTTCAGTAGGCTTCAAGGTCATAGCAACATCAACACTTTTGTGTAAAATCTTGCATAATGCTATCAAAGTATGATGAATAGGCTACCCTTTTCTAAACAAAGGGTCTAGAACTGAGATATGAGCCTTCATCTTCTCCAATGCTTTGGATAAAGCAATATAGCGCTCATGTACATTTTCTACCATGTCCATAATTAGCTTGACCCTATGTTCCAAAATCTTTTCCAATGTATTGAGGATTTGATTTCTCACCCCTTCTTTAGTATCCTTATTTAGTTTTTTCAAGCCTTTAATTTCTTGTTTTAATGCATTTACTTGATCAATGGAAACCCTATTAGTACCAAATTTCTGAGATATGGAAGGTTGATAAATGAAAATATCTTTACTTTGAGTAGAATTGGATCCCTTCAATTATTGTTTCAGTTTTATATTTTCCATGAAAAATCTATTCACCTCATCATTCATGTCAGTTTGAGCTTTCTCATACTCCATCAACTTGAGCTCCATACTCTTGACAGTAGCTTGAATAAACATGGTTGAGTGCATTTTCATGGTAGCTACTTCTATTGGTGAAGTTTCCTTGAGTGTTTTAACCATAGAAACCCCTATCATCTCTTACACAACATCCAATAGCCTTAGCTTCTCTATATTCTTCTATTTCCCCAAAAGGCCAAATTTTGAATCTTTGGATTATACCCTATTCCATTCATTCCTTCTTCTAAATTAAATTCAACAACCAACATAGAATCTTCTTAGTTCCTTGATCAAGAAAAAATACTTTCTTTAGCTCAATTCTTGGGATGATTAACATGTTTCTTTCCAATACTATTTCACTATCCTCTTGTGGGCTAACATCTACTTCATTTATTTTGAGTTCTTTTAAATTTGAGCCACAATTTGGTCATGTTGTGATTCATTAGCTCCCATCTTATTTAACTAGATTATATCTTCAAATTCCTTCATCTTCATCTTAACCTGAAAGTATTTGAACTTAAAAGTTTTTTACAAACTCATCATCTTCTATAAACCTCAAAGAAGCAATTAATCTCTCATCCTCATGCAGTTCTTGCTGACCGAGTTCCTACACATCCACCCTTGCTTTAGGCTTGTGAGCCTTAGTTTCATGTTCAGGGAGTGGTTGATCAACCTCAATACCATCCTTTAGATTCCTCATAACACTAACAATCTCCTCTATATCCCCTACTTCTATCATTTTATATGATACAAGGGGGGTTGAATAATCTATCTTCTGTCTTTTAGACTCTGGTTGCTTTGGAGGTGAATCCGATGAAACATTTTATACTAAAACTACATCAGGAAGGGTCTTTGAAATCACTATTTCTCTTAGTTTTTTAATTGTAAGCTTGGTGGGTTTTGGAGACCGGCTTTCAAGTCCCATTACTAACTTACCATATAACCTTTCAAAATTTTGAATCATTAAATCAATTCTTTTAAGAGGTTTTTCCTCTTCCAAATAGAATCCCAAAAAATCAATGTCCTTTTTCTTTCTTTCTTCTTCCAATTTCATCAAAATTCCCCATTTCCTCCTCCTTCAGAATACTTCTTGAGTTGTGATACAATTTATTATCACATCTTCATCATATTCTCTCATGGGTAATCCTTGCTTTAGTAAGAATAATTTTCCTTACAAAATTAATGTGTCCCTCAGGATCACAGACCCTTTCAACCTTAGATCTCAACAAATACCTTCCCTTTAGATAGTTTTGCAACTCTTCAAGAGTGTTTAAGCCAATGGAGAGATCTCCACACATAGTTAGGTCAAGTAAGAATGTAGCTTTATTCTATATTTTGATGACATCCTTATCCATCCATAACATTTTCCACATGAACTCTAAAAATGCCAAACAAGGAGGAACAAATTTAGGCAATATGTGTGGGGCCTAGGGGAATCCATAGATCCTCATTATTGTATGGTCAGGATGGAAAAACCAATCACTAAAGTTATGTGTATGTCCTTCTGGCTTCAATTCCACAAGTCTCAATAATTCCATTATCTCAAAAGGTAGCCTTGGTGGAATACCACCAACAGTACCCATGACTCTAACCACAAAGTATTAAGACAGTTCTGTGAGTGCTAGTCTCGACTAGCTGATGATTATATTACCATTTTTGGGTGCAGTACATGGGAGGAGACTACTTGGGGGGCTCATGTTGATTCTAGAGTGGCAATGGCAACATTTAGAGTGTTGGGACCTTTTCCATGGGGTTGGGTAGTTGGTCCTGCAGATCCTAGGATGACTCATTATTTTGATGGTTGGTGGGCCCACCATCGGCCCTTGAGATTGACTATACCTCTTGGAGGTCCAGTTCTGGGTGTTCATAGAGGAGGAAATGTTAGGTGTCGAGAGGATTGATAACATCTTAAGATTTCTCACAAGTAGCTACAACATGTACAGGATTAGCAAGAACAACAATATAATAGGCAATAATAGTAGTAGTAGCAGGGACCATAGGCTCCTCCCCCATAGGGGGATATGGAAACTTAGCTAGCTACTCTCTGTCAAGATAGACTCATTAAGGCAGGAGTTGGCTACTAAGAGGCAACACAAATTGATAGCAGAGATATCCTTTGCCTCTACCATTCCATTGGCCCAATATCAGGCCAAGCGTTATGTGATTTTGTAGTAGTGTGCATACTATCAGATGTTATATGAGGCATTTGTACCAAGGGCTCATAGATGGCATTGTTTTGGAGAGCTGAGTACACAAACAGGTGCATAGTCTAGTGGGAATTCCATCAAACAATCTCTAGTTATCCCACAACCATCTCCTCATCATATCCAACATTAGCCTAGATCTCCATATGTATTGTATCAAAGACTTATGTAGACATATTTTTGTATATACATTCATCGGCCCAACAAAGGCCTCATATATATGTATTTATTTTGATCTCATTTGATGTTGTATCACACATAACATTTGATGATGACATTATCCATTTTTTATTATATATGATATACCATGTTCCATTTCATCTTTATTATATGTTATAAGATGCTTATGGATGAATGGTTTATAATTATATGCAATAGATGATGATATATGATGAATGATGATATATTATATATGTGATGGATGATGATATATGGTGTGTGATGATATATTTATGTTTTATGGATGACCATATGATGTGTGATTTTTTATCATTTTATTATGGTCATGATATGTACTATTGAATTTGTGTATGCAAGATGGATGTGGTACTAATTATATTTTGATGTAGGATGGAGTTTTTTTTTAGAAGAAATGTTTAATGATTTTAGAGATGGATAGAAATTTGATGTTGTTAGTTACTGTTGAGTTTCATTTTTTATGTAGAAAATAGACACAATGCACTAGGGTATTAATAACCAAGGGGGATTTGTACCATTGCATGGACTTTGACTTGAAACACAAAGAATATTCTTGCTCATGCTAGACATATGAAAAATCTATTAGAGTGTATGGTTGATTTGTGTCAAAATATTTCAAACCAATTACATAGAGAGGTATGAAGTACCTAATATGTAACTGCTACACGAATTGCATCAAAGCAACTTTTATACAAAAAAAATTTAATTATTCGCCATGGTAGTATCACAAAAATATCTTACAAATGGGTATGTGCAGGATCATCATGGAAAAAATAGGCCCTTAAGTGGCAAAAAAATAAAAAAAAATTAAAGTTAAACAACTTGACGTAAAATTTTGAATAAGTTATCTATATGATTTCAAAAATATGTAACAATAGAATTTGTAGCAAATTGAATATAGTTTCTAAACTACTAGGTTTATTTTAAAAAAAAAAAAATCTATTTGGTGAAAATTTAAAATTTCAATGCAGTAGTACTTAATTTTAGGGAAAAAATAAGAAGTAGTCGCACCGACCACCTTAACCACAATAATGATAAAAAAATTATAAGATTTTAGATATAAGTAGAGGACTCATGTCCTGTGTGATGCATTTTTTTTTGTAATTTTTTTCAAGTAGATAATCAATTATGATTTTTTTATTACAACAAAAAAAATAAAAAATCATATGTCGACCACCTTAACTTAGTCAAAACTTCATGATTTTTTAAATTTATTTTTAATCCTATAGTATGAAGAATAGAATGTGATGCATGTTTTGGATTCAAAAAATGTGATAACGTTTGAAAGCTATAGATGTTTTTCAATCAACCTATCAATCAATACTTTAGTTGTAATTCAAATAGAAAATGCATAAAGCATAATTTATATTGGGGTATGTGCAAGATCATGATGGGCCAAAAAGTGGCAATATTATGGGTATTTGTAGGGTATGTGGTAATGACTTTTTTTTACCCAAAATTGATGAAACAAAATAGGTTTTAGAGGAGATTCTCAGCTTTCCACCGATATAAATTATGCTTTAATTTAATTTAATAAATAATTATTATTCATTTTCTATTAAATTATGACTAAAGTCTGATCGATAGGTTGATTGAAAAACATCTATAACTTTCAAATGACATCACATTTTTGAATCTGAAACATGTGTCACATTCTATGCTTCACATACTATAGGATTAAAAAATAAAAAAAATAAATTTCATGAAGTTTTCACCAAGTTAAGGTGTTACGAGTTTTATATTTTTTTAAAGTTGTAATAAAAATTCATAGTTAATTATTTACTTGGAAAAAAATTACAAAAAATATGCATCACATCTAAATGAGTCCTCTACTTATATAAAAAATATTATTAAAAAATATTATCATTTTATTATGGTTAGGGTGGTCAGATAGACACCTACTTCTTATTTTTTCCCTAAAATTTAAGTACTCTGCATTGAAATTTCAATTTTTCACTAAATAGATTTTATTTATTTTTAAATAAACTTAGTAGTTTAGAAACTATATTCAATTTTCTATAGATTCTATTCTTACATATTTTTTAAATAATATAGATAACTTATTAAAAAATTTACATCAAGTTACCTAACACTAACTTTTCTGAATTTTTTGCCACTTAAGGGCTTGTTTTTTCCATGATGATCCTGCACATACCCATTGGTGGAAGCTAAGAATCTCCTTTAAAAACCCTTTTCATTTCATCAATTTTGGGTAGAAAAAAGTTGTTAGCTACATACCCCATCATATCACCACTTTTTGGCCCATCATGATATTGCACATACCCAAATAGAATAAAAAAAATTGATAGTTGATGCCCCCATTCCTTCTTCTCTAAATCCTAATGGAAATCCCAAGAGATTCTGAGAATGTGGTATTAAAATAAATAAAAAAAGATAAGACTATAAAAATATAAAAAATGTTGTAGTATCAATTTCCATAGTTGTTTTGATGTTTCATGATGAAATCCATTGATGATGTCTATTGTAGGAATGTTGTATCCATTAAGACTCATGTTTTAAGACCGTTGATAATGATTTTCAAACAGGCATGGTAGTCTATACTTAGGCATTATTTTAACTTGATAGTGATCCAATCATTTCGATCTTTGGTATTTTTTATTTTCATGTTTGTTTTGCATGTTGAATTCTTTATCAAAGGTTGAAAGTGATGACTGTTTATTAGGAATGGAAATTTTATTGTGGATAAGTGATAATGGAGATAGGCTTGTAATTTTTTTGATTATCTGATACTATTTTTTTTGTTTTTGGGAATTTTAGAAAAAAATAGGAGGACCTAAAGGGACTAACCTAGTGATTTGGTTGTTGATTAGAGATTATACTTTCCTACATGATGAATGTAGAGACATTGTAGTTCGACTATATTGAGTGACATTATTTTTTTTGGAGTTTTCTAACTTTTTATAATTTTTTTTCATTTTTATAAGATATTTGAATGTTTTTTGTTTTGTTTTGGGGGACTAACCTAGGGCCTTAGAGGCTCATCAATGATGGAATTTCCTACATTGTACATACAAAGGCTCGTAGTTCACTTGTTTGATAAGAACATATTTTTGAATTTTCTATTTTTTGAGTGTTCTTTTTTAATTTTGGACTAAGTTAAAAGATCATGACAGATGCCTAAGAGGATTGACCTAATACCTTGGGGGTTGATCAATGATTAGCCTTTCCTACATTATACATGTAGAGACCATGTAGTTCGACTAATGTTGACTCAAAGTATAAATTTTTTTTGGGGTTTTTATGTTTTTGACTTTGTCTTGATTTTTTTTGTTTTCTAGATGTTTTTTAATTTTGATAGTTTTTGACTATGATGGGATGTACAAGGAACCAATCTACTACCACTTTCAGGAAGTTGCCCCTAGTTCGAGATAAGGTTATGTTCATTAGGGGAGATGGATTTTGATGAAGTAGCAAGGTTCAACACTTGTTCAATTATAAAGCCATGGTTGGATCCATGCTTTATTATGGGATGAATGGTGAGGATACTTTAGATAGTGTTGATAGATAAAGATGTAGGTATTATCCAAACATAGCACATTTTTTCCAAGTTTTCACTATGGTTTTCACTTAAAGAAAACTTTATTTCTCTTTACTATTTTTATTGATTTTAGTTTATTTTTTTATTTTTTATCATTTTTTCTTGGGATACTCTAATGTGCTTAAGTATAAAACCTTTTGAGATGGCTACTATTCAAAGGTTCAACTAAAGGTTCTCCTTTAGGAGTAGCCAACTAATATGCCCCTAAGCCATTGATTGTCATTATGATGAAAGGACCTAACCATTTTGGTTTAAACTTCCCCTTTCCATCCTAACTTAGTTGTATTTTTTTATTCTCTTTCAGCACTAAGGTATGTGCAGGATCATGCTTGGCCAAAAAGTGGTAATATGATGGGTATGTGTAGGGTATGTGGCTGACAAGTTTTTTGTTGTACCCAAAATTGATGAAACAAAAAATATTTTTAAAGGAGATTCTCAACTTTCCACCAATATAAATTATTCTTTAATTCATAATTTAATAAATAATTATTATTCATTTTCTATTTGAATTACGACTAAAGTCTTGATTGATAGATTGATTGAAAAACATCTATAACTTTCAAACGATATCACATTTTTTGAATCCAAAACATGTGTCACATTCTATGATTCGCATACTATAGGATTAAAAAAAAAAATAATTTCATGAAGTTTTGACCAAGTTAAGGTGGTAAGACATATGTGTTTTTATATTTTTTTAAAGTTGTAATAAAAAATTCATAATTAATTATTTACTTGGAAAAAATTACAAAAAATATGCATCACATGGACATGAGTCCTCTACTTATATCTAAAATATTATAAAAAAATAGTATCATTTTATTGTGGTTAGGGTGGTCGATAGACACCTACTTCTTATTTTTCCCCTAAAATTTAAGAACTACTGCATTGAAATTTCAAATTTTCACCAAATATATATTTTTTTAAATAAACCTAGTAGCTTAAAAACTAAATTCAATTTGTTACATATTCTATTCCTACATATTTTTGAAATAATATAGATAACTTATTCAAATTTTTACGTCAAGTTTCCTAACTCTAATTTTTTTGAATTTTTCACCACTTAAGGGTTTGTTTTTTCCATGATGATCCTGCACATGCCCACTAGGTCACCAACTTGAAATTTTCTATTCTTGATCTTTTTGTTGTAGCTTCATTTGAGACGATTTTGATAAACTTGAAGATGGCTTAACACATTCAAATGTATTTCATCTAGAAGTTTCAACTCATTCAATCTGGACACTTGATATTCCTCATTACTAACCATGCCTTTTAGGGATACTTGTAGTGAGGGGATTTCAACTTCAATAGGTAAGATCACTTTAGATCCATAGATTGAGGAAAAAGGTGTGGTACCTGTAGGTGTGTGAATACTAGTTCAGTAAGCCCATAAGGTTGGATTTAACTGCAAATGCCAATCACAACCAATGTCATTAATAGTCTTTTTAAATATTTTCAAAATGGTTTTTCGGATGATTCAACCTAACCATTTCCTTGAGGATAGTAGGGTGTTGAGAATTGGTGTTGTATAGAAAAATTTGAAGAAATCTCATAGACATATTGTTTCTTTAACATGGGGTTCCATTGTCCATTATGATAGTTTGGGGAATTCCATATCAAAAAATTAGATATTTCAAGATAAACTTTGATATATGTTTCCTTATAATGTATATTAATGGAATTCCTTCTATCCACTTTGTGAAGTATTCAGTTGTAGTGATAATGAACTTATTCCCATTGGATGAAGTGGGAGAGATCTTCCCTATCAATTTTGGTCCCCATTGTGATAAAGGCCATGGTGTTGTTATAGGTCTTATTTTTCATGCTGGGCATAAACAAGGTCACTATGTTGTCAAAATTGGCAGCATCTCCTTGAGAAATGAATGGATTCATGTTCCATTGAGGGCCAATAATTCCTTGTTCTTAGTAATTTCCATACTAGATTAGGTCCACTAGAGTGAGACCCACAAATACCTTCATGCACTTCTTGTAAAATGGTTTGTGCTTCTTCCACGTTGAGACATCAAAGTAATGTTTCATCTAGAATTTGTCTATATAGGGTATCTCACAAGATGGTGAATCAAGAAGTTCTATAGATAAATGTTTTATTTTGGTTTTTTGTAGTCAGGGGTTATGATACAATTCTAGATATAGTCAAATGTATCTTGGTACGTACCAAGGTGAGTTAGGACCAACAACATTACAAACAAGTTTTGATTTTGGGATATCAAATGTCGGTATAAGTAGTTGCTCCACGAGGAATTCATATTTGGGAATATTTTGAGGAATGTTGAGGAGTGAACCTATTTTTCCATAGCATCGACCACTCTATTGTTGATTCTAGGAACTTGTTCAAAGATGATGATGAAAAAGTACTATTTGAAATTGTCTACCATTCTTTTGTATGGCATAAGCTTGTCATCCTTTTTCTGATATTCACCATTTACCTACTCGATGACTAGATGGGAGTCTCCATAGACATACATAGTTCCTTTATCCTCCATTCTATGATCATCTTTAGTCCTATGATTAGCACTTCATATTCAAAAATGTTATTGGTACACAAAAAAGAAATCCTATAAGCCTTAGGTATATACTATCTCCCTACGGTGTGAGAAATAAGATACTAGCCCTTGAGTCATGTTGAGTGTGGGACCCATCAAAGTACAAGGTCTAACAACTAGGCTAGTCAGTTAGAAGTATGCTTTCATCTAGAAATTATGTTATTAAATTTTTATGATCTTCAATCAGTGCATTTGCTAATTGGTATGCTATGATTTTTCCGTTTATAGCTTTTGTATCAATGTACTCTATGCCAAACTCACTAAGTACCATTACCCACTTACCGATTCATCCTGTTAGAGCTACTTTTGCTAACATATACTTTAGGGGGTCCACCTTTGATATTAGCTTTACTTTTCTATTTAATATGTACAGTTTCTCAATTTTTGTGTTGCAAAGATGAAAGATAGACATGCTCTTTCTATGGGTGAATAGTAATTCATATCCCACTAGTGTTCGGATGATATAGTACACTACTCTTTCCTTTTTATTGTCATATAGTTGCGCTAATAGAGCTCAAAGAGTTGTTGGTGTTGTAGATACATACAAAATAATTTTCCTATCTTGAATTGGATGCACTAATATTGGTGGAGTGAGTAAGTAATCCTTGACCTGTTAGAAATCCTGATCACATTTTTCCATCCCACTTGAATGTTATGTCCTTGTGTACGAAGTGGGTAAATGGATGGCACTTGTCTACCAACTATGCGATGAATCATTTGATGGACTATAGTTTACCTTGTAGACTTCTCAGTTGTTTTAATGTTTTCCTAGGAGGAATTTCTAATATAGCTTTTACCCTAGCAGGATCCACCTTGATGCCTCTTCTAGACACAATGTACCCTAATAGTTTTTTTGTTTTCACTATGAATGCACACTTCTTTGGATTGAGCTTTAAGTTTTATTCCTCTAGCCTATCAAATACCTTTTCTAGGTTAAAAAAATGATCTTCTCTCTTCATGGACTTTGCTAATATGGCATCCACATAATCCTCCATATTGATATGCAACATATCATGGAAAATGGTGGTCATTGCTCATTTGTTGGTTGCCCCTACATTCTTTAGACTGAATGGCATGATGTTCTAGCAAAAGCTTCCCATGCACAAGTGAAAGCTATTTTATGTTGGTTATCGAGGGAGATCTTTATTTGATTATATCTAGAGAAACCATCCATTAGTGACAACATTTCATGCCCTATAGTTAGGTCTACAATCATGTCTATGTTGGGTAGTGGGAAGTCATCCTTCGGGCAAGCCTTATTTAGATCCTGAAAGTCTATGAAAATCCTTATGGCCCTAGTGGGCTTTGATACTAGTACTAGATTAGATGCCCATTCAAGATAGTCAATGGGTCTGATGAAGCCCACATCTAATAGTTTCTGAAGTTCTAATTTGACCAAAAGTTCTATCCATGGATGCATTTTATGTAGCTTCTATTTTACAGGCTTAGCTCCAAGAAAAACTGTTAGGTGATGTACTACCAAGATGAGATATAGCCCTAGCATGTTTATATATGTCCATGCAAAGTTAATTTTGCACTCATTCATACATGTTGAGAATTTTACCTTTTTCTCAAGATCAAGTGATGTTGCATGATATGTGATTTTTGGTGTTTCTATTGGCTAACATTGATAGGTTCAATGTTTCAACTAGGAGTGTTGATTTATCTTGATATTCTATGGTGGGGATATTGAATCCTTCATCTTTGAGTGCCTCAAAGAGGTTTTCACCCTTAGATGTGTCCTTTTTTCTATCTTTTCTTGATTTGATAAAGCCACATTGTGGTTTTCTTTAGGAGAACTCTTTTTTTATTTTTAAATTTTGTAGTTGATTTTTGTAACTAGAAGATGTAATTTCACCTCCAAAATATGCTCCTTGATCTAACTCTATTAAAAAGCTTCTTTATCATCTCCTTGTGGTATATTGGTTCAAAGTCCCATGAAATCTGCAATAGCCTTATCATTCTAGAATGTGTCCAAAATAAGTGTATGATGTTATTGGTACCAATCTATCAACTATGGATAATGTAAGGATATTTTATCATTAGTGTCAACAAAACTTATGGAGGTTGTTTTTAGGGTAGGTACATTGGTTTTATCAAGGCTCCATAAGGTTTCCAGGTTATACTCACTAGAATCACAAGAATCCCATTTGAATTCATTGGAATCCATTTCAATATGATCATCATCAGATGTAAGTTCGAATGTATGTTCAGTGATGATAGTATTTATTTTGAGGTTTCCAAATATCTTTTGGATATACAAATCTATTCATCTAGATGTTTGCAATTATCTGATGTCTCATCAATGGCAGAGAAGAGGTGCTTTTAGTACTCAGGATAATCACATTAGATGAACCATAACACAGTCCAAGATTCTTTGGGTGTTTTTCCATGATAACTGGTTCTCTTCTTCCTTTTCCATGTAAACCAAGACCAATTTTTCCAATCAAAACCATGCTTTTGGCTATTTGATATCCTTTGTTGCTTTGATAAATGGTGTAGGAGCACCTAGGCAGTTACACTAGGAATTTTTTTGTTTTGATGTGTTACCATGAAGGTCATGTTGACCATTGAGTAGAAGAGATAGCTTAGGAATATTTTTTCTCTCTAGGATAGACATTAAGGAAGGGTGGATGAGTTTAGAAACTCATTTTTACTTAGTTTACTTGAAATTGGCAAAAGTTGCAAAAAAATGGTGCATTTTGCAACTTTGCCACAATATTACTGACATATCCGACCAAGGGAGCATAAATAATTGAGGAACCATATTTAAGGAAGGCCTCGGCATTGAAGAAGGGTTGGAAGCATTTTTGTATTTGCTTTGAAGTTTGTGAATTGAAGAAAATAGTGTGTTTAAGTGAATTTATTGATTTTTGCTTCAAAATAGAGCTTTAATGGATTGAATTTGTTACTGTGTTTTGTGTAGGATGTAGTGTAGTGATTTCTCAAGCTTTTTGTGCCATCTAGTAATATTCTTTATTCAAATTCAATCACTGTTTGTAAATAGTTTGCTTTCACCCTGTTGTTGGTCTGAACCAAACAGTTTTGAGGAAATGGAGATTCAGTTCACTTTCCCACCATACAAATTGTATGGCCCTTTGGGATTTGTGACTAGAATCCATGTGTATAAATATGGTAGGATTTAGGGTTTGTGTGAGCACAAGAACTGTTAGCAAAGTCTTGCCCTAGGTGAGCCAGGAAGGTGCCCCGCTAGGAAGACTGAAGTGTAGAGCACTTAACTTGCAGGGGTGACAATTTCTAGTTGAATTTCCTTTTGGAGAAGGCATATTTGAGTCTTACCAAGACCTGAGAAACAAGAGGAAACTCCATCAATCCATCTGGTGTGAGGAATACTTAGCAGATTGAGAGCAGCCAGGAAATGGCTTAAAACCCTAGTTTTTGTCCATTTTCAAGTTGAGGCCTTGTACGGCAGATCAAGACCTAAGACCTCAAAAATATTTGAGAGGTGTTCATATGAACCAAGAACCTCGAAGAAATATTGAGGTGTTCTTTTTAAATTTTTGAGTAATAACCAGTTTTATTAGAGAAAGAGGCCTAATTAGGGCTCTTAGGCTAGTAGCCTTTTAGCCTTAAAAGAGGGTTTGATGAAAGCGACTGAGAGATGGAGTCAAGTGGACCTTCAAGAACCATAATAGGATGGATTGAAGTCTTTTGAGGCACCTCCACACTCCTACAAAGTTTAGTTCTTTAAATTAGAGGTTTGTAGCCTTTAGGGTAGATTAAGGGCTAAGGAAGAGTTAGAGATATTGCACCAAGATTGACTTGGTTGGTAGAATTTTTGATGGTGGTGGGGTGGGCCAGGAGAACCAGGGGTACCTAAACTTGAAGAAGGTCCTAAAGGTTAAGCTGGTGAGGTAAGACACCATAGAAGTATTCTAACAAGACTTAGAGCATGAAACTATGAAAGTTTCAACCAACCTCCCTATCAATAAATAGGAAGGGGAGATAGTGGTGTCTCCCATCCTTCTTTATAGATCCATAAAGATAGATATTCTTCGCACACTTCTTCATCTTGCATGTCTCACCACTTAGTGAAGATGGTAGGTTTGACTACCATTGTGATAGTTTGTACATGTGTGATCTCTTTCAATCCCCCATAAGTCTTCAGTGTTGGGGGACATATACCAATACAAAAGGATTGATTGAAGTGATATTCCCCACAACCCTTGTAAAGTACTTGGGTCTTGAAATTGGTTTTGGATGGCTTAGTTGATGAAGGTGCAGTGGAAGAAAAAGGTAGTGATGATGGGTCAATGTATGGAGAGGAGTGGAAGGATATATCATTGCTAGGTATTTGGAGAATCTCTTTAGCTCCAAGAAACACTGTTAGGTGATGTAATACCAAGACTAGATCTAGCCCTAGCATGTCTACATATGTCCATGCAAACTTGATTTTGTGCTCATTCATAAATGCCGAGAATTTTACCATTTTCTTAGGATCAAGTCATGTTGCATGATATGTGATTTTTGGTGTTTCTATTGTGCTAACATTGATAGGTTCAATGTATTCAATTAGGAGTGTTGATTTCTCTTGATATTCTATGGTGGGGAGATTGAATCCTTCATCTTTGGGTGCCTCAAAGAGGTTTTCACCCTTAGATTTGTCTTTTTTATCTTTTCTTGATACGATAAAGCAACATTATGGTTTTCTTTAGGGGACCTCTTTTTTAGTTTATTTTTGCAACTGGAAGATGCAATTTCACCTCCAAAATATGCTCCTTTATTTAACTCTATTAAAAAACCTCCTTTATCATCTCCTTGTGGTATATTAGTTTAAAGTCCCATGAAATCTGCAATAGCCTCATCATTCTAGAATGTGTCCAAAATAAGTGTATGATGTTGTTGGTACCAATCTATAAACTATGGATAATGTAAGGATATTTAATCATTAGTATCAAAAAAACTTATGGAAGTTGTTGTTAGGGTAGGTACATTGGTTTTATGAAGGCTCCATAAGGTTTCTAGGTTATACTCACTAGAATCACAAGAATCCCATTTGAATTCATTGGAATCCATTTCAATATGATCATCATCAAATGTAAGTTTGAATGTAGGTTCAGTGATGATAGTATTTATTTTGAGGTTTCCAAATATCATTTGGATATATAGATCTAGTTATCTACATGTTTGCAATTATCTAATGTCTCATCAATGGTAGAGATAGCTCCTTTCTCATAAGAGGTGATTTCAGTACTTAGGGTAATCACATTAGATGAACCATAACATAGTACACAAATATTTGGGTGTTTTTCCATGATAACTGGTTCTCTTCTTCCTTTTCTATGTAAACCAAGGCCACTTTTTCCAATGCACACCATGCTTTTGGATGTTCGATATCCTTTGCTACTCTGATCAATATGAAGGGGAAGCAGTGGTGTCACCCATCCTTCTTTATAGATCCATGAAGATAGATCTTCTTCACACACTTCTTCATCTTGCATGTCTCACCACTTAGTGAAGATGGTAGGTTTGACTACCATTGTGATAGTTTGTACACATGTGATCTCTTTCAATCCACCATAATTCTTCAGTGTTGGGGGACATATCCTAACACAAAAGGATTGATTGAAGTGATATTCCCCACAACCCTTGTAAAGTACTTGAATCTTGAGGTTAGTTTTGGATGGCTTAGTTGATGAAGGTGCAGTGGATGAAAAAGATAGTGATGACGGGTCAATGTATGGAAAGGAGTGGAAGGATATATTGTTGCTAGGTATTTGTAGAATCTTTTTAGCTCCAAGAAACACTATTAGGTGATATACTACCAAGAAAAGATCTAGCCCTAGCATGTATACATATGTCCATGTAAAGTTGATTTTGCGCTTATTCATAAATGCTGAGAATTTTACCTTTTGCTCAGGATCAAGTGATTTTTTATAATATGTGGTTTCTGGTGTTTCTATTGTGCTAACATTGATAGGTTCATTGTATTCAACTAGGAGTGTTGATTTCTATTGATATTCTATGGTGGGGAGATTGAATCCTTCATCTTTGGGTGCCTCAAAGAGGTTTTCACCCTTAGATGCATCCTTTTTTTTATGTATTCTTGATTCAATAAAGCCACATTATGGTTTTCTTTAAGGGACCTCTTTTTTAGTTTTAAATTTTGTAGTTTTTTATGCAACTAGAAGATGAAATTTCACCTCCAAAATATACTCCTTGATTTAACTCTATTAAAAAACCTTCTTTATCATCTCCTTGCAGTATATTAGTTTAAAGTCCCATGAAATCTGCAATAGCCTCATCATTCTAGAATGTGTCCAAAATAAGTGTATGATGTTGTTAGTACCAATCTATCAACTATGGATAATGTAAGGATATTTTATCATGAGAATCAAAAAAACTTATGGAGGTTTTTGTTAGGGTAGGTACATTGGTTTTATGAAGGCTCTATAAGGTTTCTAGGCTATACTCACTAGAATCACTAGCATCCCATTTGTATTCATTAGAATCCATTTCAATATGACTATCATCAAATATAAGTTTGAATGTAGGTTCAGTGATGATAGTATTTGTTTTGAGGTTTCCAAATATCTTTTGGATATATAGATCTAGTCATCTAGATGTTTGAAATTATCTGATGTCTCATCAATGGTAGAGATAGATCCTTCCTCATAAGAGGTGCTTTCAGTACTTAGGGTAATCACATTAGATGAACCATAACCAAATCCAAGATTCTTTGGGTGTTTTTCAATGATAATCAGTATTCTTCTTCCTTTTCCATGTAAACCAATGAAACTTTTTCCAATGAACACCATGCTTTTGGTTATTCAACATCCTTTGCTACTTTGATCAATAGCAAGGGGATGCAGTGTTGTCTCCCATCCTTCTTTATAGATCCATGAAGATAGATCTTCTTTGCACACTTCTTCATCTTTCATGTCTCACCACTTTGTGAAGATGGTAGGTTTGACTACCATTGCGATAGTTTGTATATGTGTGATCTCTTTCAAACCCCCATAAATCTTTGGTATTGGGGGACAATCCTAACAGAAAAGAATTGATTGAAGTGATATTCCCCACAACCCTTTTCAAGTACTTGAATCTTGAGGTCAGTTTTGGATGGCTCAATTGATGAAGGTGCAGTGGAAGAAAAAGGTAGTGATGATGGGTCAACGCATGGAAAGGAGTGGAAGGATTTATCATTTCTAGGTGTTTGCAGAATCTTTTTAGCTCCAAGAAACACTATTAGGTGATGTACTACCAAGACGAGATCTATCCCTAGCATGTCTACATATGTCCAGGCAAAGTTGATTTTGCGCTCATTCATAAATGCAAAGAATTTTAACTTTTTCTCAAGATCAAGTGATGTTTCATGATATGTGTTTTTTGGTGTTTCTATTGTGTTAACATTGATGGGTTCAATGCATTCAACTAGGAGTGTTGATTTCTCTTTATATTCTATGGTGGGGAGATTGAATCCTTCATCTTTGGGTACCTCAAAGAGGTTTTCACCCTTAGATGCATCCTTTTTTTTTTTATCTTTTCTTGATTCGATAAATCCATATTATGGTTTTCCTTAGGGGACCTCTTTTTTATTTTTGCAACTGGAAGATGCAATTTCACCTCCAAAATATGCTCCTTAATCCAACTCTATTAAAAAACCTTCTTTATCATCTCCTTGCGGTATATTGGTTCAAAGTCCCATGAAATCTGCAATAGCCTCATCATTATAGAATGTGTCCAAAATAAGTGTATGATGTTGTTGGTACCAATCTATCAACTATGGATAATGTAAGGATATTTTATCATTGATATCAACAAAACTTATGGAGGTTGTTGTTAGGGTAGGTACATTGGTTTTATCAAGGATCCATAAGTTTTCTAGGTTATACTCACTAGAATCACAAGAATCTCATTCGTATTCATTGGAATCCATTTCAATATGATCATCATCAGATGTAAGTTCGAATGTAGGTTCAGTGATAGTATTTATTTTGAGGTTTCCAAATATGTTTTGGATATACAGATCTAGTCATCTAGATGTTTGCAGTTATCTGGTGTCTCATCAATGGTAGAGATATCTCCTTCCTCATAAGAGGTGCTTTCAGTACTTAGGGAAATCACATTAGATGAACCATAACCCAGTCCAAGATTCTTTGGGTTTTTTTCAATGATAACCAGTTCTCTTTTTCCTTTTCCATGTAAACCAAGGCCACTTTTTCCAATGCTTCCGGCTATTTGGAATCCTTTGTTGCTCTAATCGATAGGAAGGAGATGCGGTGGTGTCTCATGTCCTTCTTTATAGATCCATGAAGATAGATCTTCTTTGCACACTTCTTCATCTTGCATGTCTCACCACTCAGTGAAGATGGGTAGGTTTGACTGCCACTGTGATAGTTTGTACATGTGTGATCTCTTTCAAATCCCCATAAGTTTTTTGTGTTGGGGGACATATCCCAACACAAAAGGATTGATTGAAGTGATATTACCCATAGCCCTTGTCAAGTACTTTGATCTTGAGGTTGGTTTTGGATGGATCAGTTGATGAGGTGTAGTGGAAGAAAAAGGTAGTTATGATGGGTCAATGTATGGAAAGGAGTGGAAGGATATATCGTTGCTAGGTATTTGGAGAATATTTTTAGCTCCAAGAAGCACTATTAGGTGATTTACTACCAATATGGGATCTAGCCCTATCCTATCTACATATGTTCATGCAAATTTCATTTTGTGCTCATTCATAAATGTCAAGAATTTTATCTTTTTCTCAGGATCAAGTGATGTTGCATGATATATGATTTTTGGTGTTTCTATTGTGCTAACATTGATAGGTTCAATGTATTCAACTAGGAGTGTTGATTTCTCTTGATATTCTATGGTGGGGAGATTGAATCCTTCATCTTTGGGTGCCTCAAAGAGGTTTTCACCCTTAGATGTGTCCTTTTTTTTAATCTTTTTCTTGATTCGATAAAGCCACATTGTGGTTTTCTTTAGGGGACCTCTTTTTTCTTTTTAAATTTTGTAGTTTATTTTTACAACTAGAAGATGCAATCTTTCCTCCAAAATATGCTCCTTGATCTAACTCTATTAAAAAATAGTATTTATTTTGAGGTTTCAAATATCTTTTGGATATACAGATCTAGTCATCTAGATGTTCACAATTATCTGATGTCTCATCAATGGTAGAGATAGCTTCTTCCTCATAAGAGGTGCTTTCAATACTTAGGGTAATCATATTATATGAACCATAACCCAATCCAAGATTCTTTGGGTGTTTTAGCATGACAATCGGTTCTCTTCTTCCTTTTCCATGTAAACCAAGGCCACTTTTTCCAATGAACACCATGCTTTTGGTTATTCAATATCCTTTGTTGCTCTAATCAATAGGAAGGAGAGGTAGTGGTGTCTCCCATCCTTCTTCATAGATCCATGAAGATATATCTTCTTCAAACACTTCTTCATCTTTCATGTATCACCACTTAGTGAAGATGGTAGGTTTGACTACCATTGTGATAGTGTGTACATGTGTGATCTCTTTCAATCCCCCATAAGTCTTTGGTGTTGGGGGACATATCCCAATGCAAAAGGATTGATTGAAGTGATATTCCCCACATCCCTTGTCAAGCACTTGGATCTTGAGGTCAATTTTGGATGGCTTCATTGATGAAGGTGCAATGGAAGAAAAAGGTAGTGATGATGGGTCAACGTATGGAAAGGAGTGAAAGGATATATAGTTGCTAGGTATTTAGAATATTTTTATAGTTCTCTTCCAACTTGGCATAGTAATGGAAGGTTTCAGGGTCAACATATGTGGAAACTTCCTTATTTTCATAAGGAAATTTTAGGCATTAATGGAATATAGATGGGAATACTTGTAAAGCATGGATCCATGGTGAGCCTAATAAAAGGTTTTACAAAATCTCGAGATCTAGTACATGACATGTAGTTTCTATTATTGTTGGATCTATCTGAATGGGTAGCCTAATTGTTCCTTTTGAATTTCTCTCCATGTCATCATAATTTTTGATGGTGATGCTCTTGTTTTTATCTATGAAATCAATAGAATATCCAAGTTGTTTCATGAATTTTAAGGTACAAATTTTTAGACCTGCATCATAATCTATTAGTACTCTCTAGACGTAGTGTTTGTGGACACAAATTTCTAAATAAAAAGATTGATTGTTGAAATATTTTTGTGGAAGGTCTCTCTCAGAAAAGACTAAATGATGGGTGGATGTGATATTTCCAACCATTGCTTGAAATTGATCAGTATTAAGGCTATTTGGGATTGACATTTTGACAAGTGCTTTCTCCAATATTTCCTTATGTGCTAGCAACAATTTTAAGAGTTCAAGGATGGAGATTAAGGTAGGAGTTATCTTGAATTGTTCCACAATGCTATAGTCACTTGATGGCTTACTTATGGATTTTACTTGGGTTGGTGCTCCTTGGATTATTACTCTTCCCCTTCGAGTAATCATATTACATTCACAATCTTTGCCTAGTATGGTTACCACATGTATGACCTATGATCATCGTTAGAGATGTTTCCTATGAGTTTGTTATACGAAAAGTTTTCTTTGTGGTAATCTTGTTCTTTTCCTTTATTTTCCCCCCTAGAATGGTTGGGGATTGGATCCTTGTAAATATTTCTATGTCAACCTCTCCCTTTTCAATTAAATCTTGCACTATGTTCTTGAGTCACATGCAATTGTTGGTGGTATGCCTCTTGATTTTGTGAAATTCACATTGGTCATTTTTGTAATACCAAGGGGGTTTGAAGTTAGGTTCTTCATAGTTTGCTTTGTCATTAATCTTGATGAGGTTCTTTTGGACTAGTTTGTGCATAATCACCTTAAGGGACTCCCAATGGAGTAAATTTTTGTCGTTGTTGGCCATATTGTCTTGGTAGTCTCCTTTCATT
>VDFB02047230.1:494247680-494300105 GCA_007258455.2 Sequoia sempervirens | reverse complement strand
AGAGACTTTAAACATTTGTGTATGACCTAAGGGACAACTTTCAATGAGTGAAGCCATGGATAGACTAATCACAAATGAAATTGGTCTGCTTGGATGATGTAGAATGTAACATCCATTCTTTTAGGTCCTATCTATAATGGAAGGATGATTGATCCTATCATAGGGCAAGCAAAACCATTTTTTTTTTTTATCCATGCTCTCTTTAACATAATTTTCTTAATAAAGATCATGTAATGCCAAAAATTACTAAGTGATCACATTCTATCCACAAACAAGATCTATGAGTATCCCTTTAGTGGGCTTATCATAAATATGGCTAGCTATGTAAAGAGGACCATCACGAAGGTTTGGAAGTATGTATTTAGAGGAGAAAGTAGTATAAAGAGATTTCTTAGGTTGGCCTTTATGAGGGATAATGCTTATTGCACCTACCATTTCATTCATAGTAGTGGTATGTGGAATAGGGTCAGGATGTGTAACATCTATATGAACATTCATCACATCATTTTTTTGAGTTTCGCTAGCTTTGACAAAAGACACATTATGTTTGGGCATTAGATTGGTGAAAATTTATAAATTTTGATTGGGTGGGGCAACAAACTTATTGCCTTGAACATTAACATTTGAAATGGATAGACAGTTGGAATCAATGAGGTCTTGCACAAGGTGTATGAGACACTTACATTTTTTTCATGTCATGTCCATTTTTTCTATGATAATGACAATAAGCATTGGGTTTAAAGGTTGGGGGTAAAGGCATAGTAGGATAGAGTGGTTTAACAATAGGTAAGGTAATCATTTGTTGTTACAAAAGTTGGGACATGGTGTTATGAAGAGTGTCTGCTAAAGGTGTAAACTTTCATTTTGGATCTCCATAACTATAACGTATCATGGACTTAACAACAACTACTTGGTTGTTGATGAGTTGAGTAGGTTTTTGAGGGGGATTGAATTGTAAGAATCCTTTGTTTTTCTTTCTAAAGGGTTATGAATTGTTTGAAGTTCCATGTTTAGATTTTTTAGCTTGGTTAGAAGTGGACTTTGCATCATGACTACTAACCAAATTGTGATAATTGCAAAGGGTGGTACAAAAGTGTATAAAGGGAAATTTCATCATTGTGAGTTTATCCCAAATTTTAGTTTGCAAGTTTTCAATAAACATCTTTTAAAGATGTGGATCAGGAATCTTGACATCAATTTGAGAGTAAAGTGATTAATACCGTGAGATAAAATCAGTTATCTTTTATTATTCATGTTTTTTGCATCACATCAAATCAGCCAATCTATTCTTTGGAGTCATATGCACTTAAAAATGATTTATAGATGCATAAACTAGTTCACTGAATGAACAAAAAGAAATCACTTCAATTTCTTTGAATTTCTTCATGGCTACAAAGCCCAACTCTTCAAACGTGACTCTAAACCTTTATAAAACTCAAACCAGACCCTCATACATCTTCAAAATCATTATTTTGACAGAAATAAACCAATTACATATCCTTATTCCTCTGTTTCATCAAATTTACAAATTACTTGCACTAAAAACCAAAATTTTGCTTGAAGGGAATCAAATCACTAAATCGGGTGTAACTTTCAAACCAAATTGAATCTCAAAAAAATAAATACATTTTTGAGCACCCATTTCAGCCATTAAAAACATATCTCATATTTAGCTATACTGGATTTGGAACACATGCTTGCTGTCCGGACTTCTTTGCTATGAATTAGGTCGAAATAACTAGATATGCATGCAAATAGTCACTTATAACTTTCACAAATCAAAAAGTTAATCCAATCCATCTGGTGAGACTTTAGAGTATATCATTACAGAAATTTTCTCCAATTTTTAGCAAAATCCAATGGTTAAATTTTGAGAAACATGAATTTTACTGCAAACTGTTACCCTAGATCAGAATTTAGATTGTGTTTACAAAAATTACCATAACTTCTTTAAAAATGAACCAATATGCATGAAACGAATTGGAAATGGAAGGTGATTGTTCCATCTACCACTTAAAAATATTTATTCCATCATTTGAAGCCATAAAAATCTTTACAAAGTCTGGAAACTGTGAATTTTCTGAAGAAAATTACAGAAAACTGTGCTTTCCATTATTCCATTTCAAAATTTCAATCACCCACAAGCTTATGAATGTACAAAGAGCCTTTTTAAAGAAATTACAACATGAATAATAAGTTTCCAACTGATTTGCAACTTGCCACTAATGTTTAGTCTCCCTAATGACCTTTTTAACTCCCTAATTGTTGCTTTATGCAACTTTTACACTTTGATTGCAATAATTGTTGACATCATTACATTTTTTTTTTGAAAATTATTTTTAAATGACTTCTAAAAATGAAAAAATGAAATCATTTACAAAATAGAATCATGGTAAAGGTGCTCCTACACTAAACTCCCCACCAAAAATATTTCAAGTCCACTTGAAAGTGTTGTTGCCAACAAAATTGCCTTCTTGAGATGCCTTGCCAATAATCTACTTCTTATCACCTTCATTTTCACTTTTGGTTTAAATTTGTCCATGCAAATTAATTGTCTTCCATGCTTCCACTCTGAAATTAATTTCTTCATTCCTTCATACACCACAAAATCATGTTTCTCCCTTTGTCCTTTAATTTGCAAACAATCCTTTGTCGAAAGCTTTAGTAACATAATGAAATGAAACAAATTGTCTATTATAATACCTCCATCACTTTTCAATTCCTTGCAAACCTCCAAGAGAAACTCCTCCATGATCATTCCCTCAATGTCTTTAACTACAATAATCAAGTCCTCTGTCATATCTTCATGCTTGGAAACATCTAGAACAATTTTGTTTTCTTCTTCAATGAATTCTTCATGTGCATTTTCATATGCTTCTTCTTCCATCATTTGTTCTAACTTCATCATAGATTCTTGGAACTCTTCATATGATCTCTTTAATGCTTGCTTTAACTCAACAATTTCTCTATCAAACTTTCTTGTCTCTTTCTCTTCTTTCTCTCTTCCTCTGCCTGCAAATGCCTTCTCAAGTTCTCCATCCTCTCAAGCAAGATTCCTCCTTGCTTCAAGACTCACTTTCTTGCAAACAACCAACAAACCACAACTACAAACCACAAACCACAACCAACTTATCAGCCCATATCTTTTACGGGTTCTGATACCAATTTTATGCAGAGAAAAGGAAGAAACAACAATACTTAAAACAATTCTCATTCAATCCTTTACCAAAATCACTTCAATTTCTTTGAATTTCTCCATGGCTACAAAGCCCAACTCTTCAAACGTGACTCTAAACCTTTATAAAACTCAAACCAGACCCTCATACATCTTCAAAATCATTATTTTAACAAAAATAAACCAATTACATAGCCTTATTCCTTTGTTTCATCAAATTTACAAATTACTTGCACTAAAACCCCAAATTTTGCTTGAAGGGAATCAAATCACTAAATCCAGTGCAACTTTCAAACAAAATTGAATCTCAAAAAACTAAATACATTTTTGAGCACCCATTTCGGCCATTAAAAACATATCTCATTTCTAGGTATACTTTTTTTTTAAACACATGTTTGCTGTCTGGACTTCTTTGCTATGAATTAGGTCGAAATAACCAGATATGCATGTAAACAGACACTTATAACTTTCTCAAATCAACACATTAATCCAATCTCTCAAGTGAGAATTTAGAGTACATCATTACAGAAATTTTCTCCAATTTGCAGCAAAATCCAACGATTAAATTTTGAGAAACACGAATTTTACTACAAACTGTTACCCTAGATCAGAATTTAGATTGTGTTTACAAAAATTAGCATAACTTCTTTAAAAATGAACCAATCTGCATGAAACAAATCAGAAATGGAAGGTGATTGTTCCCTCTACCAGTTACAAAAATTTATTCCATCATTTGAGGCCATACAAATCCGTACAAAGTCTGAAAACTGTGAATTTTCTGAAGAAAATTACATAAAATTGTGCTTTCCATTATTCCATTTCAAATTTTCAATCACCCACAAGCTTATGAATGTACAAAGAGCCTTTTTAAAGACATTACAACATGAATAATCAGTTTCCAACTGATTTCCAACTTGCCACTACTGTTTAGTCTCCCTAATGACCTTTTTAACTCGGTAATTGTTGCTTTATGCAACTTTTACACTTTGATTGCAATAATTGTTGACATCATTACATTTTTTTTTGAAATTTACTTTTAAATGACTTCTACAAATGAAAAAATTAAATCATTTACAAAATAGAATCATGGTGAAGGTGATCTTGTGCCATCCTTCTAACCATAGTGTTTGTTGATTGAGATGTACTAGAGGTGGAAGGAGCATGTTTGTGGTATATCTCAACAATTTTTTTCATAAAATTTAGGCCTTTGTCACATTCAATCAAGCAATGGATGTTTTCTATAGCAAGAATCATAGTGGTTGAAATTTTTTCAAGACACAGGTTATGTTGAAGATGTGTTAATTCTTCATGAATGTTAATGACTTTGTCTTGCAGAATGTGATCATTTTGTGTGTCAACTTGCATATTCTTAGAAGAAAAAGTGTTGCTAAAGGTAGGGTCCATTCCTAGTGTACTAGTTGCAATACTAGGAGTGGAAGTGTTAGAAAATCCAAGATCCACAACGAGTGTATTATCATGGGATAACATGAGTCTTGAGCTTTGTATCACTAAGATATTATAAATATGACACCAAACACTCATGTAAAGATTTCTAAATGTAGGTGAATTGAAATGCAATGAAACTAAGAGCAATAAAATGCTAATAACTACAATTATGGAAACTATAACAACAATGCAATAATAGAAAATAGAAATGCAGAAAATGCTTAGAGAATTCTAGAAATTACAATGCAAAATGTGTAGGAGGACTAAGTCACCCAATGTGGCGAATTAGTCCTAGTGGTGATTTTTTTTTCGGATTTTCAAAAAATTAAATGAAATTTTATGTTTTTCAAATTTGCAGATGCAACTACAATATGAAAATGTAGAATTTTGATGTTTTATAATGAAATAAAATGCAAAAGTGTAAGCTATATGATCTTTTCACTAATGCAAGTTTTAAAACCCTAGGATGCAAATTTAATAATGTAAAATTAATGCAATGTTGATGCAAGTTATTCCCGGGATGTGAATGTACTTGAAAATCAGAAGTAAAATGTTCTAAAGCTGGGTTCGCCAAAATAAACTGCAAATTTTTGTAGGAGGTTGCTCTCTTACACTTCTAGGGTTTTTCGCCTAAAAGGAAAAAGGTATCCCACAAAAACTTGGAGGTTGACTAAAGACTAATGCTAGTATGATTAAAGTATGTCTAAATGCAATGTCCTAAATGCAAAGAAATGATAAAAGGAATGATTTATTAATGTAAAACCTAAGATATGAAATTCATTTGAAAACATAGTGATGTATGCAAAATGAACTAAGAATGCAAGTAAACAATAACAAAATGAAACAAGATTGGAGAGGTTCACCTAGAAACTAAAGTGTGATTCAGGGAGGCTCTGGAATCCTACAAATTTGACTAGAAAAGCTGACTGGGACACTTACAACAAGCTAGATGACTTAGTCTTGTTTTGGGGAGATTCAACCTAAATAGGTTTCTACCAAACAGGTACTCAAAAATGTAAAAATCACTTTTAAGGCTTGGCAGTGGGACTAATTCACCATAGATGGTGACTTAGTGCACCTGAGAGTCCTAGGAAATTTGGGATAGGAATATGTAGCTTTCAGTCTATACTTCCCTTCTTGACAAGTGTCTGGTTTAGTTTCTACATAAAATAGGCTGAAAGAGGTCTCTAAGCTTCAATTAGGACTTTTTTGACTTTGATGATTTTTATGGATTGTTGACCACTTTTTAACACCAAAATCTTTGATAAATCGACATACAAGACTTGCAAACACACATTCAAAGAGGGGAAAAAGGGCTAAGTGTTAGAGAATAGGGGTTTGCCTTGGTCAAACCCCAATTTGGTAATCAAACCCTAGATAATGAAATGAAATAAAGAGAGAATGATGAATTAATAACATGCAATGTCGTAAACTCACCAAACCCTTGATGTAGAAATCTGAAGATATGCAACAAGATGCTCCAATGGATGCTTGATTATTGCTTGAATGATTTAGTGAATGAATGGGAATGTAAATGAGAGGAAATCCCTTTATTTATACTTGATTTTCCAACATTTATTGAAAATAAAACATCACGGGCCCATTTTAAGGTTAAGAGAATAAAATCCCTCCAGAATTTTGAAATAATTTTTATTTTTATGCCTAGTGGGACTAAGTCATCCCAAGTGGTGACTTAGTCCCACCAAGGCAATTTTACTAGGTGTCATGAATTAAAGTGTATTTAATGTAGTTTAATGGGAATATTCTAAGAACTACACTTAAGTAGGGTTGGAAAGTATAGTAAGGGGTCATTTAAACATAAGAAAGGGTCAAATTAGTGATGAGAAGTATAGAAAAGCATGAGATTTTGTTTCAAATATTTACAACACTATGAAATAAGACTTGTTAAGAGATAAAAATAATTTATTTAAGTGAATTATAATGAAATGGTCGTAGAAAAGTGTGAAAGTGGGTTACAACACTTCACAACACTTTTACAAGACATCCTAGAATTCTTAATGATTCTCAAGGGTCCAAGACCTAATGTGAATGTGTTGACCACATTAGAACATTAAATATAAGAAAAATCAAGCCAAAATCCATGAGAAAGACTCAAGAGAGCATAAAAATGTCCAACTATACATTCTTTTGTGACAACACCATAGCAGCCAAAGGCCTAGTAGTCACAAGAATCCTTTGGAAATTTTTGTGAAACCTAGTGTTGAAGTCACTCATGGCCTCTAGTGGGTCCCTTTTGATGGTGATTAATTGTTGGAGCAAAGAGGAGCGATCTCCCTTTTCTGAGAAGCACTTGAACAACTTCTCTCTAAGTTGGTCCCATGAGCAGATAAAACTGTAAGCCAAAGGCCTATACCATTCTTGGGATTTTCCTTTGAAAGACACAACCAGTAACCTAAGAGCAACATTCTCTTTTGTGATGTTATGTAATCTACATAGCTTTGCTATATCTTAGAGATGTTCAAATGGGTTGTTGAGAGAATTAGTGGGTATGGTGGGCCATACATCTGGGGTTGTAGGTGGTTGTAATGAACTACTACTATCCTAGGTCATAAAATTTCTAGTTGTGGGGGCACCTATATGAGCCATTGTAAATAGATTCCTATGGATAGGGTATACGAGTATTTTGATTTGGAAGGTTCGATCTCCTAGTGGAGTAAATAAGGATATAGATTGTAGGCTAACACTTCTTACCCTATTGCTTCTTACAAGTGATACAAAACCTAGAAGTCTTCTTCTCCTTAATATAGAGCAGGTAATGGGAGTAATAGAAATGACCTCTTGAAGATGCTCTTCTTTAGATTCTAGGCATGAAATTTATAGCCTCTTTTCTTGGTCTGATTTAAGAAATATTTCTACCTTCAAATCAAACATTAGAAAAAACTTTGGTCCAATTGGGTATGCTAGAAAAAGAACTGTTGATCATCAAAGCTTGTGCTTCTCTTACAACCTTATGGGAAATTTAGTGAGTGGGGGACCAATTTGCACCTCATTGAATGACCTCTGAGATTTTTATAAAAAACTAATTCTTCTTTGTTTTTTGGGGGAAAAGGTAGAAAGAAATGCAAATAAAACATAAAAATGGTGATGTGCCAAAATTTTTACAACATTTCAAGCCTTAACTATTCCTTATAATTGATATGATAGCAACATAATGTCACAAGCCCTTCATTGTTGGGAAGAGAATGAACAACAAAGGCTAGAGAAAGCACAATGCAGTCTTTCAAATCTCCCCATGGGAAGCATCCATTAAGGTCCAATCAGACATAAGAAACTCTAAAGATTAACAAAAATATCCAAAAATATACAAAGTCCTTACCTCATAGCACAAGCCCTTCATTGTTGGGAAGAGAATGAACAACAAAGGCTAGAGAAAGCACAATGCAGTCTTTCAAATCTCCCCATGGGAAGCATCCATTAAGGTCCAATCAGACATAAGAAACTCTAAAGATTAACAAAAATATCCAAAAATATACAAAGTCCTTACCTCATAGCATAATATGGAAAATGGAAAACTCTTTACAAAAAATGGAAAAGTTCAATAGACATAATCCAATTTCTGCAAGCTAGCATTTAACATAGAAGCTTAATAACATGTAAATTAGTTATCTAAAATACCAATAAAAAGTTTTAACACAATGTTTTTAACATGAATGAAATATGAAAAAGAAACTTGACAAAGGCCATAACATGTACAATTTTAAATATTTCTCTGAAATAGATCGAACTTCTATGATGTATGAACTAAAAGAAAAGGTCATATACAAATCCAATGACATTTTTTATTAAATATAGCATGCTAGAGAGAATAGTTGTATTCTATAAAAACCATTCTACTTCTAAGAAAAAGAAACCCCCTAATAGATCTATATCCTTCAAAAATATTTTTGAAGCAATTTTTCTCACTTTTTTAACTAATGCTGCCAACCTCTATTTATAACTAGAAGAAGAGGAAACCACCATAAATATTCCAGAAGTAGAAGCTACCAAATTCCTAAAAATGATAGCTCACAATGTGATCTTAGATCTTGATTAGATCATGGAAATCTTTGCTCATTATGTCTCAACTGCTTCATTAATGGCTCTATATATTTTACCAAAGATAGTTGTCAAAAAACAATTGGATTTTAATACAACTTGGAAAAAATCTAATCAATCAACCATAGAGGTTGATGATGTGTACTCAAAGGTTCCACCAAAAAATTAAGATTCCCACCGTATTCCTTAACAAAATCTTCCCAAAAAGATCACTCCGAAAAAAAACAAACTTCCCAACATTTGATGACAAAATTTGATCCTTTAAAACATCGTTTTGCTAAAACAAATTTATTGCATTACCTAGCAAAGTGGTTATGGTTTTAACTAAGTTTGATCTTAAATTTGTCTCACAAAAGGAAATTAAAGGACAAGCCTTGATTGACCAATTACCTGACACTCCCTCTTCCCTAGCGTTACCTAATATTGATTCATTCCCTAACGATAATGTGTTGATGATTGAAACTAATACATGGTAGTTATATTTTGATGGCTCTAAGTGTAGAACTAGATCTAGTGCCTATTCCCTTATCTTACCGCTTAAACTTCCTATGTACAAACAAAAAATTAGAGTATGAAGCACTAATTGTTGGATTATTGGCCGCTTTAACTCAAGGAGCTCGAAGTATTAAGATATTCGGTGATTCACAATTAGTCATTAAGAAAATAGACGGGTCGTATTAGGAAAATCATGGAAATTTATGAAAAATATAAGGATCTCACAATGGATCTCTTAGAAACCTTTGATTCATATACCATTGATAACATCCTAGTGGAACCCTAATTTTCATCGTTCCACTAATGCTATGTTCAAGCCTGTGAATTTTCATTCTTCAATATCATTGGGGTTTAGGGTTTAGCCACTCAATTCACTTATACCCTTAATCCATTCATTGGATTATGTTTTCCTATTAACTGGTTGTGTTGGGTCACCATTTGAACTAAGTGGTGTTTTATGACCCTCACCACCATTTTTTACCAACCCCATCCTTCAGGCCACCGGTTATGCCTAGGAAAACATTTTCCTTGTGAGCAACTTATTTGCACGTGCGGTTTTATACACTGTGGAAGTGTCACTCACAATTTATTGCCCATTGCCAATTTTTTTCCAGAATGTTATACTCAACATGTGATGAGTGATGCCTTTCCACCATAGCACTGCTAAGGTCTATTACATGGGCTTATTTCTAGTTGCGGGTCATAGTTCATTTACCTTAAAGCAACATGCAATGAGCAATGTAGTATTTTCTCTTTAAGCTTGGTTCATCGCCCATTACATGATGTTGTTACTTTGAGGAGGTTACTGGTGATAGGTGATGAATGGTTTTCAACATTCGAGAGATTCCATCGCTTATTACATGTTGTACCCTCTCACATTTGGAGGGTAACACTAGACCAAAGATGTGATTGAACTTTTGACTTATTTCCTATTCTGAGGTTAATTTCAAGTTGGATGTTTTGTTGCTACTGAGGGATTATAACTCACAACTAACAATGCAGTTAATTCTTGTAACGCATCATTGACACTTGCACTATCACTAGTTTGAGCAGCTTGTTAGGAAAGGAACCCACGATGGGCAATGTTGAATGAAAATCTTTGGGTATAGTCTTTCGATGGTCAGATCAATGGTTAGTAGCTTATCGTTGTGTCTAAAGCCATCGTTTGATGATGTTCCAAAATAGGTTTTAAACTGGCAATGGGCAATGCCTCAAAGATGTCGTTGGTATTTCTCCATGATTCAAATGATTGATGACATATGAGGTAAGGACGATCTGGTAAGGATGTGGATGTACGCTCTAAAGCATATCCTCATTGTTTCCTAGTATGGTCTATAAAGAAAGTGGTGACTCTTAATGAGCCTCGTTGATCGAGTTTTAAATCTCAGTGATCAATGGTGGAGATTGGACATACAATGATTTAGTTTTTTGCTCACACAAGTGAGCTAAGATGGATATTAATTGCAGCTAGCCTTACATCTTTCTATTTAATGAGGATTTGTTGTAACATGATCAATTCATTCATAAATTAGTTAAAGTGTGGAATTAATTGTTGTTGTTGTGAGTAGGATAATTATAGAAGTTAAGGTGCAAGCATCACAAGGGTGGTGGCATAGTGGCATCTAGTGTGTTGGTGTGTGTAAGTTTTGCATTGCTAATTGTGGCTTGACCCCTTTTCTGCAATTTGGGTCTTGAGGTGTCTGTGTTGCATGTATGTGTGGATTTCCTAGAGACTGTGGTTTCTATTTTTCTTCATCACCAACATAGGTTATTTTGGTATTCTGAGAGGATGAGTGAACCAAGCACTCCTGTTGCACCAGTTCAGAGGTCCCAAAGGATGACTATGTAAGAGCCAATTGCATACATGCCAGAGGGTAAACCTCCCTTGGTTGGGGTACCAGTTATTCAAAATAAGAAGAGGAGTGTACACATAAAACATGAGAATGTGGTTGTTCACATCACCTATGCTTTGAGGAGCAGGATTTTCTCACAGAAGTTGACTAAAAAGACAAAGAAGGGAGTTGTATTTGCAAAATAATTAACAAGGTTTGGCCTGGGTCCTAGGGTTTGTTCAAAGAAACCCATTACTCCTATCCTGGTTTTTGATAGTTTGTCAGGAGAAGAAAGAGAAGTTGGCCCTGGCCCTAATTCAAACCTTTCTCCTCTGGTGCCTTATAGTGATTCAAAGGATGAGATTGTGATTGAAACTCCACTCTATGTAATAAGAGCCAATGAGGGTGGTTATTTAGTGGCTAATAATTCCAAATAGCACTCATGTTCTTTGCTAAGAATGTTAGGTTTTTGGGTGATGTGATGATGTGGCTTCCAGATGGTGAGTTTTGTTGGTTCATTTTGATGGTGACTAGTTCATGGATTCATGTTGATAGTCGCGATGGTGGTTACCTTGGTATTGGTAAAGATGCCAATTTCACTGATGCCTTTTGGAAGGCTTGTGTGGCATCTCTAACAAATGGGTTAGTGCTCATTTGTTTTCTCTTTTCCCATGATCATGAAATGATTAAATGTAACAGTTTGGGAAATTAACCCCAATGCAATGAATTCTAAAATGAACATGAAATGCAATTACATCTTAAGCTAGATGCTTTGTTGCTCCCTTTTGTTATAAAATGGATTTCATGGCTCGATGTAAAAAAATTGATTCTAGTCTAAATTTTAAGTCCAGTACATCTTAGGTATAAGCTAATTATAGTAAGAAACAATAATGTTGAATGCTCAATGGATTCAGTAGAAAATTGTCATTCAATGGATTAACTGGAAAATTGTCTTTGGTACTAGTCATATAGGTCATAATCCTAATAAGTTTTGTATCAATTACTTGTATTGGAACATAATTCAAAATCCAAATCACATGATCTCCTTTGTACATTTTCATAGATTATAAATGAAATTATCAAAAATCATTTCATCTATTGTCAATTGTTCAATTGAATGTGTGGCTTGATTTCTTTTATTTAACCCAAAGGGTTAAGTAAAAATGCTTAGGAAAAGTCATGGGTATGTGAGAATTTACAAGGATTTGGTAAGTAGTGTCTAGATAACGTGAGTCTTTGTAGTGTAAAGCATTACAAAGATAGTTTAAATATATCGGAATTAGATAATCAATGTATTACTGGTTGTTCAATATTTGACTCTATTTACCCAATTGATGAGGCACTAGTTGTTTATTGACTACTTATAAAATAAATGAATGAATCACTTATCTAGCTTTGGATTCAAAATCAGAACAACATTTATAAAATTCTATCAAATTTGAATTACATGTTTGAAATATATCCACATTCTTAGCAAAATAAACATTAATTCACTCAAAGATCTACCACATTTTTAGTGAAGTTAGTGTGTTTGCATCAAATAAGAATGGATCTGTAATGAAGTTTTCTTAAAATGCTGATGTCCCAAATGAACATAGTAAGGAATACCCTCCTTGGTCCTATAGAGCCTAAAGTGAAGGAATAGAGACCTCAGATTTCTCTATTCATTGTGTTGGCCACTAATCCTTGGTGATTTTTGAATATAAAGGTTGGTTTCCTTTTAGAATATTCCAAGGTTAGTTGGAAAAATCACCAACAGAATGGTGACTCTATTGGGGACAAATATTTTCATCCTCCAATTGGAGATGGTTTTAGTACAAATTCATACAGTGATAAATTTGGACATCTAGTTCAAATATTATGCAACTCTTTAACCTTGTCAAAATATTTGTAGCAGCAAAGTGAGAAAATTGAAGATGACTCTGCTGGTGGAGTAAACCTAGAACTAGACTTACTATGAAGTTGTTTCAATTAATTTGAAACATAATCATCATAAGTAGAGGTGGTGACTCTGATTTAAAGAACCTGATAAGGAATATGATAAAGTTTCATATTTGCACGCTTCAAGATTAAAGGTGAAAAGATGCTCTAGAATTCTAGGCATTCTCATGAATCTGAGGAAATATTTTTATATTTGCAGATACTTTGTGATAATTTTCAAGATTTAGGCCATAAATGCTTCCCAATTTGGTGAAATAGCACTAAAAAAGGGAAAGGAATGATATTTTTTCATAATCTTAAAGCACATTTGAAGTAAATGTTGAAGTCTGTCATATTCATGAATGTCACTTGTTGAATAATATTATGCAAAGAAAAATTAAAATATATAAATCATAAGGGATTACACCCATAAAAGGAATTTGGGTTACCTTTTGATGATACTGACAAAAACCTACAAAGGATAGAGCAAGATGTCTTGTCAAGTTCTGCATTTGGAACAAAAAATGAATGTAATCACACATGATGAATGCCCCCTATCACATTGAAGGAATTTTAGTAATGAAAGGTATAGGGCCATAAATTTCAATAATGTTTGTGGTTTTCTAGACTTTGTACCACCCAAGATCAAGGACACACTACAAAAATTTAATGGAGAATAGTCAGAGTCAGCAAGTAAACACTTGCAAGAATTTGGAAATTTAATGGGAGATTATGAGATATATTTTGAAGATGTGATTATGAATTTTTTTGTACAATATTTGAAGGGGGATGCCAGAGATTGGTTTTCTTTCCTACCTTAATTCTCTATATACTCTTGGAATGAAATTAAGATAATTTTTATGGAACAATTTGGTGAAAGGGTAAATCCAAGTGTAGTGAGAAAGAACTTTCTAGATATCCATAAAAATAAAGATGAATTAGTCCCTACATTCAATCTTTGCTTTGCAAAGACAATAAGAGAGATCCTTGAAAATATCATACCAAATGATGCTAAATGTTTGGTCATGTACTTGGGAGAATTTGACACAAAAATGAGTTACATATTAAGAGACAAGGAGCCTGCAACATTACACCAAGCATATCAAATTGCTATGGATATCGAGAATAATTTGAAGTACTTAATAATGAAAGGGAAAAGGACGTTAGTGTTGGTCCTCTTAGTACACCTCATGCAAATAAAAATCATGAATTAGACAATGGAAATGATGGTCAAGATGAAAATGCTTGTACTGTTATGATTTCTCCATCCTCAAAGTATGATCACAGTGAGCCCCAAGTTGAACATCAACAAAGTTTGAGTGATGTTGCTCAAAATTCATATATTGAGAAATTGTATAAAATGTAGATGTTAAAGGAAGAATCACCATATGAACTATTTTTGAGATTCTTGGATGCCCTAATAGAAATTCCTCTTGCTTTCAGACCTAAAGACTCCTCCTGCATTGATTTTTTTTGTAAAATTTATGAGTCTAGGTCAGGTGCTTTGCACAAAGAATTCAGGCCCCATTGTCTAAATCAAACACCTGATTGGATAAAGGTTATGGAATCTATCACATATGAATGTGCACAAAGTATATACTCCCAAGATAAAGACAGTAATTGTTCTTTTGCAAATAATCAAAAAGTAGAGCAAAATGGCATTGTTGAAGAAGAGAATACATGGGATGATGATAAAGTAAATATGTATGAGTGCTTTCCTAATGATATTTAAGAAAAGGGAGAGCTGAGAAAGATGTATGATATCATTCCATTTAATTTTTTGACCGGTGAAAATGATAATAATATGGATGACATTTCATCACAAATCAATAATCAGGACAATGAAGATAGAAGTTCAGGCGATCACTCTGAAAAATCTGAGCATGGACTATATTATGGCGAATCCTCTGGTGATGAAGATTATAATGCTAGTCAATGTGATTATCTTTTTTATGCTTGTGAATGTTCCTATAAGGATGATCTATAGGTGTTTTATTCACCTAGAAAGTGTAGAGATATAAATTTTGTTGAGATCACTTGTCCCTCATTAAATGATAAAATTTTATTTAGTGCAAATTTGGAATGTGATGAAGGTTTGTTATTAATGTAGCATATCAATTATGTGAATGATGAAGAGATTAAAGATAAGCATATGTGTATTCAATGTATTGGTACTAAGTATGAATTCAAAATTAATGCACATGCTTCTAACCTTATTATTCCTAATTATCTACATGAAGCAGAGGAGTTAAATGTTGGCAACACAAGAGTAGACAATTAAGAGGGGGGGTGAATCAGTTGTCACAAAAATTCAAAAATATTAAACTTATTAACCATTATTCTTAGATATGATTAATAACCATGAAAGCAAAAAATAATCAACACATCATAAACACACATAAAACCAATATTTTTTTATGTGGAAACCCTATTAGGGGAAAAACCACGGTGGAGGTCAGTCCACAAGATTATACCTTGTTAAAAGTATAAGAATAATAAATGGGGAATGAACATTAATTTAGGCACACTACCAAGAGCTCACTACTCAATTACAACAAGGTTTAATACCCAAAGGAAGACACACTGTCTTAAAAAAATATTCAGATCACATCCATAGTATTTTGAACTAAAAAAATAGCATCTGCTAATGCTTTATTATAGTTTTGGTTAAGCACATGAACACTTCTTCACTCTTCTTCACACTCTACTATGACTTAAAATGATTTATAAAATTATTTACACACACCATACATTCAAATGGAATAAATAATTTCTTATATATATATATCCACAATTAGGAATTATATCTCCATGTTGGCTTCAACAAAATAATAAAACATATACAAGTTGTCGGCCCAAATCTATAATAATTTTCAATGTGCACCAACCAAAGTCAGCCACAACATAGTGAAGACCCAAAATAACATCCTCAAACATGAAACACCATAAAAAATTATTCCTCAAAGATTCACAACATGCTACAATCACCCTAATAGCCATGAACATGAAAACCATGAACACACAAGAGAAAATCATCGATCGTGAGCACAACGATCAATGTTGATGTGAAACATAGATAGATAATGATCTAGAAAAATCCAAAAACATCATGAATCACCAGAGAAGCATCCAAAACAACTAAACTTTCTAGAATTGCATCATCTTCATTCAAGAACACCAATTGAAGCAACATAAAAACTGTCAAAACACAATTGTTCATAACTCGATCAAATTTTCATGCGAATCTCTAAAAATTGACATGGATAAATTAGATATACTAAAAAAAAAACCCCTTAGTCCACAAATTTTTATCATAAATGTACTAAACTCACCAATAGAATGAACTTCACTTTACCACTGACAACCTACAAATCATTCAATTGCAATTTTCTCAATATCCTCGACATATACAACTTCTAATACATTAATTCTAATAGTGTTGACATCAATGAAAACCACATATCAACAACACAACCACAACATCCAACAATCCCCCCCTTTGGAATTGATGGAAACACATGATGTGAAAAAAAAACCATCAATGCAACTTTCTCTTAGCACTTACTCCCCCTTAGGTTTTGACTCTTTTCTCCTCAAATATTTCACATGATTCTTCTCCCTAGATAGCTAATATTTTTTCACATGACTCTTCTCCCCATTTGACATGAATTACAAAGAACTCTTCTATACAAGCTTTGAACCACATATTTGAACATCTGACTACTTCCCCTGAGTAGTAGCCACCACAACATTAATCCAGATCAAGATATGACTATGAAGTGCAAAATCTAATGCAAAGAAATGCATCTTAGTTCTTATTAGGATGGGTAATCACCCCTAAATTCCCTCAAAAGTATCCTTAGGAAATGGATTGGTAAATATGTCTACAATATATTCCTTAGTAGGCACATACTCCAATTTGACTTCCTTTTCACTCACCTTCTCTCTCAAAAAGTGAAACTTGATAGATATATGTTTGATCTTTGAATGTGGCACCGAATTCTTAGAAATGTTAATTGCACTTGAATTATCACAGAATATAGCAATAGGCTCATCATACAAAACTATGGTATCTTTCAACATCTGCTTCATCCACAATAATTGAGTACAATTGTTAGTAGCAACAATGTATTCTTCCTTTGCAATAGATAAAGAAATGACATTCTTCTTCTTACTGAACCATGAAATCAACTTCTTTAACAAGAAAAATGTGCTACCACTAGTAATTTTCCTATCATTCACAAATCCTTCCCAATCAACATTAGTAAAAGCACTCAAAGTAAGATCATCATCTTTAGGATACCATAGACCAAAATCAATTGTCCCCTTCAACTATCTGAAAATATTCTTCACAGCTGTCACATGAGATTCCTTAGGATTAGCTTGAAACATTGCAACAATAGATACAACATTCATGATATTATGCCTAGTTTGATTCAAATAAAGCAATCCACCAATCATCGATATGTATCTTTTTTTATTTTCCTTCAGAGAATAATCATCTATTATCAACTTACATCTGGTCACCATGAGTGTACCAACTAGATTTGAATCTTTCATACCAAATTTCTTCATAAATTCCTTCACATACTTGGACTAAGATATGAACATCCCTTTATCTAGCTGAGTAATTTTCAATCCCCAAAAATAATTTCATCTCTCTAATCATTGACATCTCAAATTCACTGCATCTCATCAGCAAACTTTATGCACAAACTATCATCTCCTCCAAAAATGATATCATCAACAAAGACTTCCACAAGAAAATATTTATTATGATCAATCTTGAAATGTAGATTTCCATCAACAATACCTTTGTTAAATCTAAGCCTCAACAAATACTTGTCCAATCTGGCATACCAAGCTCTAAGGGATTGCTTAAGTCCATACAATGATTTCTTCAATTGACAAACCATATCTCCCTAATCAGTCAATTGAAATCCATTAGGTTGCTCAACATACACTTCTTCCAATTCACCATTTAGAAATGATGACTTGACATCCATCTAATAAACCTTATAGTTTTTGTAAGCAGCATAAGCAAGAAACAATCTCATAGCTTCAATCCTAGCAATAGGGGAAAAAATTTCTTCAAATTCAATTCCTTCCATTTGAGAATATCCTTTACACACCATTCTTGATTTGTTTCTAACAACTTCACCTTGCTCATTCATTTTGTTTCTAAAGACCCATTTAGTTCTAATTACATTTTTATCCTTAGGTCTAGGAACAAGAATCCATGTATCATTTTTTTGAATTTGTTGTAGCTCTTCTTTCATTTCTTTAACCCAATGTTCATCTTTACATCCTTCATTGACACTATTAGGCCAAGTCTTTGAAATCAAACAATATTCTTCTAAAATCTTTCTCCTAGTCTAGACACCTTTGTTCTTATCACCTATAATTTGATCTTCTAAATGATTTAATCTTACATACCTTGGAGTCTTAGGATGCTCTTGAACTTTAGGCTCTTGAAATCTCTCTTCTGCACTTTCACTAGTTTCTCCTTCCTCTTGATTTTCTTGATTCACTAGAATGATTTGAACTTGATTTGAAGTCTAAAATTTCTTTCCTGAATTGTCATTTTGATCATCTAAATCATATCCACAGGTTTTGGATGGTCTAGCTAAGTCTTCATTAACCTTGAAATTTTCACTTTCAACCATTTTCCTCAATCTCTTATTGTATCACTGGTAGGCCTTTATTTTGGTAGAATAACCAAGAATGATTCCTTCATCACTCCTAGAATCAAAATTTCCTATATCTTCATCTCTTCTGATAAAACATTTACTCCCAAATATTTTGAAGTACCTAACAGTAGGATTGTGACCAAACCATAGCTCAAATGGAGTCTTACTAGTATCACCTTTGATCTATACCTAGTTGAGAGTGTAAACAATAGTACTCACAACTTCTCTCTAGTAGATATGAGGAACATTTCCTTCCAATATCATAGTTCTAGTAGCATCTTGAATTGTCCTATTCTTCCTTTCCAAAACTCCATTTTGCTGAGGGGTTAGTAGAGCAGATAATTGTCTCTTTAATCCATTTTCTTCACAAAAAGAATTAAACTCACCAAAAGTGAATTCGCCAACTCTATCTAATCTCAAACATTTAATCTTCAGACTTGTCTCTGTCTCAACCATAGCCTTGAAAATCTTGAAATTTTTTAGTGCTTCTGATTTCTCCCTTAAGAAAGTAACCCACATCATTATAGAATAATCATCAATGAGTAACATGACATACCTATAGCCTTGTAAAATTTTGACTCTAGAAGGACCACACAGGTCAGTATGCACAAGCTCCAACAATTCATTTGAACTATGTTGTTTGCTCTAAAATGAAATTCTAGTTTGCTTCCCTAATTGACATTCCTTGCATGACATTAGTAGGTTTCATCAACTTAGGAAGATCTCTCACAACCTTAGTAGAACTTATCTTGATAATAATGTCAAATTTAACATGACACATTCTCCTATGCCACAACCAACTTTCATCAACTTGAGAAATCAAACAACTTTTACTAGAAACACTCAGGTGAAAGATATTACCTTTTATTTTGTACCTAATGCAATCAAATTTTTAGAGCTCCCTAATATTATACACTTTCCATCCTTGAATTGAATATTGTATCCCTTATCTACCATCTGTCCAACACTTAAAAGATTATGCTTCAAACCTTCCACATATAGGACATCATCAATATTATGCTTACCATCAAGAGAAATGCATCCTCTTCCATGGATCACACCAGCTTTGTCATCACCAAATCTTACAACACCACCATCATACTTTTACAAGCTCACAAACTTACTTTTATCACCTATCATATGATGAGAGCATCCACTATCAACCACCCATTCATCTTTCTCTTCAACTCGAGCAACTAGGGATTTATCCACATTTGTACAACTAGCAGATTCAATAGACATATGATTATTTTCCTTGATAGCAATAAATACCCATTCATCCTCACTTCCATTTCCTTTATCAAATTCATCATCTGTCACACCTTCATCACCAACATAATAAAATTTTCTTTGAAATCTAGGCTTGTTAGGTTTTGACTTAGAAACTCTTTCCGAGCACCTTGATGCAAAATGACGTATCTTATTACAAGAAAAGCATTTAATAAGAAAATTCCCTTTATACTTACCTTCTCCTCTGGCTTCTCTTTTGACAATAAGTGCTTCAAGCTCATCTAGTTCTCTCTCTTCTTCTTCAATCTTTCTCATTTCCTCTTCATACTTGAATACCTTTCTAGAAGAAATTTCACCCAAATAATATCTATGTTTATCTCTTCTGGAAGTATTAGCCTTGAATACAAATTCTCTTGTAGGAAGGGCATCACAAAATTCACTCAACTCAAAAGTAGTAAGCTTACCAATCAACATATCTCTGGTTACATTTTTTAGATTTTGGATCTCTTCAATAGTTGTAGCTTTGAATTTATATGCAGTAGGAAAGGATCTAAGCACTTTAGCAACAATCTCTTATTCTTCCAACTTTCCAAGTTCGGTGCTGTCATAATAGTGGTTTACAATTCTTGAGAGGAACAAATTTTAGCTGAAATCACATATTTTTAAAAAATATAATGATTTAAGCCTTAAAAAGTTCCATTTTAAGGATTCCAATTGAAGAGGGTTTGACCAAATCACCTTAGATCAAACCCCCTTGGATAGAACCTCGCTAGTTTTAAACCATGCCTATAAATGCGTCTCCTTTACACCTATCAAAATGCTGATAAAGAGTCACTTTTGATTTAGCTTTTGGGGGATCAAATGAATTCATTTAAAATTTATTTCAAATGATTATGGTATTCCTCAGAACAAGCTATCCAATGAATATAATTTTAATATGTTTTGGTTTTGTTATGTATTTGTTTTTTAAGTTTTATTAAACATAGGTTTTTCATTGAAAATGAATTTCTTTGTTCTTCACATGTGGAAAAATAGAGATTATAAAAAAAAAAATTGAAAAATATGAGTGCACCAGATATTGAAGTTCTTGATCCAACAAAAAAATTAAATTAAATTTTGACATATACAAAAAAGTTACGGCTCGACTTGTGTCTGAATTGTAATTCGTTTCACTTTGAAACTTGATTAAGGAAAAAATATTCAATAAAAAACTATCTAACCAAGTGGAAGCACTAGATATCAGAGTTACAAATCTAAATTTGAAAGAATTAGAATTTTATCCTTCATGGAAAAAAAGTTATGTTATACAGTGTGGGTCACTTTTTTAAAATGTTGTTTTCTGAAAAAAATCAATTTTCGTGGGAGATGGAAAAAGAAGTGCAATTTGATTCCAAAAATTTTGAAGAAAATATTTTTAGAATCTACAAATTTTTTTTGATGAGACTCTACTTTGCACCATCTTCAAATTGCTCACAGTTTAGCCGCTATAGGTGCCCGAATGTGAAGATTTAGTTAAAAATAATAATTTCAGTGTCTAGCTTGGCCAAAAATTGTAAACCACTATTATGGGATCACCCCACTAGCACATCTAATACCACACATAAGTTCATTCACTCTTTGCATGAAAGTAGTAATATTCTCATCACCACCCATTCTCAACATTTCATATTTCCCTTTGAGACTTTGTACCTTAGCAATCTTCACATTATCATCACCTTCATGCAAAGTTTTCAACTTTTTCCAGATCTCATAAGCAGTCTTCAGATCCATAACATTTTTCATCTCAAAATTAGTCAAAGCACTCAATAATTCTTCCCTAGCCCTAATATTATACTCAGCATCCCTAATCTCAATAGTAGTAGTAGGACCATTCCGTAGAATCACATAACTATTACTTGTAATGCTTTAGTAGGGTTCACCAATGCATCTTAGATGACACTCCATTCGAGTCTTCCACAAAGAATAATTTTTTCCATCAAATCTCAGACTATCTTTCTTGTATGTCACCATCCTGAATTACCTCAAGTTGTTAAAATTTTTCCAAGGAACCTTCTTTGATACCAATTGCTGGTAACACAAGGGAAGATAACTGAGATGGGGGCTAAATCAGTTGTCACAGAAATTCAAAACTTATTAAACTCATTAACCTTTATTCTCATATCTGATTAATAACCATGAAATCACAAATCATCCACACATCAAAAACACACATAACACCAAGATTTTTTACGTGGAAACCCTATTAGGGGAAAAACCATGGTCAAGGTCAATCCACAAGATTATACCTTATTAATTTTAATTATAAGAATAATAAATGGGAATGAACATGCATTTAGGAACACTACCTAAAGCTCACTTCTCAATTACAACAAGGCTTACTACCCAAAGGAAGATATAATATCTTACAGAAACATTCATATTGCATCCATAGGATTTTGAACTGAAAAAATAGCATCTGCTAATGCTTGATTACAATTTTGATTAAGCATATGAACAATTCTTCATTCTTCTTCACACTCTTCTCTACCTTAAAATGATTTAGAACATTATTCACACACACCACATTCAAATGGAATAAACAATTGCTTATATATATGCACATTTAGGAATTACATCTCCATGCCGACTTTAACAAAATAATAAAACATATACAAACTGTCAGCCCAAATCTATAACAATTTTCAATGTGCACCAACCAAAGTCAACCACAACATAGTGAAGACCCAAAATAGCATCCTCATACATGAGCCACCTTCAAAATTTATTCCTTGAAGATCCACAACATGCTACAATCACCCTATCGGCCATGAAAATGAAAAACATGAACATGTAAGAGAAAATCACCAATTGCAAGCATAGCGATCAATGCAGACATGTAACATAGATAGAGAATGATATAGAAACATCCAAAAACATCATGAATCACCAAAGAAGCATCCACAACAACTGAACTTTCTAGAATCACATAATCTCCATTCAGGAACATGAACTGAAGCAACAAAAAAATTGTCAGAACACAACTATTCATAACTCGATCAAATCTTCATGCAGATGTCTAAAACTTGATGTGGATATACTAGATATACTCTAAAACAAACCCTTTAGTGCACAACTTCTGGTCATCAACTTACTAAACTCACCAATAGACTAAACTTCACTTCACCACTGACAACCTGCAACTCATTCAATTGTAATTTTATCAATATCCTCGACATATATAGCTTCTAATGCATTAATGCTAATAGTGTTGAAATCAATGACAACCACAACATCCAACATTAAATACAAATGGAGAGGAGTATAAGGTGCTTGTGGATAGGAAAAGGTTTCTATTTTCAAATGAGCCTATAGCATATTATGAAAAGCACATGGATTCTGAATTAATGTTATCACATAATAATGATGCCAACAATCTTGCCAACTTATGTGATGATGAATCCTTAGATAATGATTTGAAGGGGTTAAATACTAATGATGTGGGTAGAAGGGAGAGTTCATCTGTATATTATTCCAGTAATTGTGATAGTTTAGAATATAGTGATGATATGGAAGATTTTGAATTGCATGTTGAGAAGATGAAGATTTCCATGACAACAATGAAGTCATGGGGAAACCCTTTATATTAAGAAACCTTATCAGAATGGGAAATAATAGATAGTGGCTCTCGCTAGTGTAGAAATAATACCCTTTTTGTTGAATATTTTGATGAGTGCTTGGAAGGTGATACTTACATATATGAAGAGTATGATACAATTGAAGTAGCAGAGAGTGGAGAAGATCTTGAAGATGAAGGTACTCACATTGAATGCAATGGTGATGTTAATAAGAATTTTTTTTTTGAAATACTAGATTATGTAATTTCTACAGGATTGTGTGATTCATATGAAAGGGGACACAGGGGTATAAATGGGATCAGGAAAGATGATAGTATGAATGTGCACTTGAATATTTTGCAGAAGTTCCATATCTTATGAATATTATCACAGGGCTACTTCTACCTGAAGAAATTGATATTAGGGTGGGATAGAATGTAGATTCTACTATACTTGTACTCCATTACTCAAATACCTTTGGAGAGGTTGGCTATTATTTGCAATAGGGTGTTTTTGAATATCTCAAACTTGTTGGAAAATTGAAGATAATGTTTCCATCAATGATTAGGTGGAATATGAAAGTTTTAGTTTTCCAATCTATTTGGATGGGCCTATAATAAAATAGGATAATGAGAAAAATAATTGTGTGATAAGTGGGATGGATGTGGTCAGCTATGGTGGAGTTAGTTGCTTAGGAGTGCATAATGAAGATATAGATCCATTGAGATCAAAGAAGAACAAGGTGTTTGATAGAGGAAAGATCTCCTTTTAAGTTTTGGGAGGCCATCAGGCCTCCAATTGAGAGAGTAAATTTAATAAAATGAATTTCCCCTTGATGGTCTTCTTTGTTAGAGAATCTAGATTCTTGCTATGCCTGTGAGAGGCATACACCCCCAGTCGGAGCCACTAGTGGAACCCTAATTTTCATCATTCTACTGATGCTATGTTGAAGCCTATGAGTTTTCATTCTTTAATATCATTGGCCACTTAGTTCACTTCTACCCTTAATCCATTCATTGGCTTATGTTTTCCTATTGACCAACTATGTTAGGTCACCATTTGAACTAAGTAGAATTTTATGACCCTCGCTACCATTCTTTACTGGCCCCATATTTTAGGTCACTGGTTGCACCTAGGAAAACACTTTCCTTATGAGCAACTTATTTGCACGTGCGGTTTTATACTCTATGGAAGTGCCACTCATGTTTTATCGCTCATCATGGGTTCTATTCTAGAATGTTATACTCAACACATGACGAGTGATGCCCTTCCTCCACAACACTATTCAGTTTTATTACATGGGCTTATTCCCCCTTCACGAGTGATGCCCTTCCACCACAACACTGTTAAGGTCTATTACATGGGCTTATCCCCTGTCACGAGTTGTACTTCATTTACTATAAAGCAATATGTGATGAGCAATGTAGTATTTTCCCTTTAAGCTTGGTTCTTTTCCCATCACAAGATGTTTTTGTTACTTTGAGGAGGTTACTAGCGATAGGTGATGAATGGTTTTCAACATCTGAGAGCTTCCATTACTTATTGCGTGTTTACCCTCCCAATTGGAGGGTAACACTTGACTGGTGATGTGATTGAACTTTTGACTTATTTCCTATTTCAAGGTTAATCACCAATCAGGTGTTTTGTTACTATTGAGGGATTATAACTCATGACCAATGCTGTGGTTACTTCTTGTAACCCATCGTTGGCACTTGCATTATCGTTGGTTTGGGAAACTTGTTAGCAAAGGAACTTGCGATGGGTGATGTAGAATGAAGATCTTTGGGTAAAGTCTTTTGATGGTTAGATCAATGATTAGTAGCTCATCACTATGTCTAAAGCCATCGTGTGATGATGTTCCAAAATATGTTTTAAACCAACAATGGGTGATGGATGAAAGATGTGGTTGGGATTTCTCCATGGTTCAAATGATTGACGGTGGAAAAGGTAAGGATGATCTGGTAAGGACGCGGATGGAAACATGGCTGCTTTAAAGCATATCCTCACTATTTCTTGGTATGGTCCATAAAGAAAGTGGTGACTCTTAATGTTCCTTGTTGATCAAGTTTTATATCTACAGTGATTAATAGTGGAGATTGGACATGTAGTGATTGAGTTTTCTACTCATGCGAGCAAGCTGAGATGGATATTAATTGCAGTTGGCCTTACATCTTTCTATTTAATGAATATTTTTGTAACATGATCAATTCATTCAAAAATTAGCCAGAGTGTGAAATTAATTGTTGTGGCGATGAGCGGGATAGTTATAAAAGTTGAGGTGTAAGCATCACCAAGGTGGTGGCATAGTGTCATCTGGTGTGTTGGTGTGTGTATGTTCCATATTGCTAATTGTGGCTTGACCCTTTTTTATACAATTTGGGTCTTGAGGTGTCTGTGTTGCATGTACACATGGGTTTCCTAGAGACTATGGTTTCTATTTTTCTTCATCACCAGCACTAGTTATTGTGGTATTCTGAGAGGATGAGTGAACCAAGCACTCTTGTTGCACCAGTTCAGAGGTCCTGAAGGCTGAGTATGCAAGAGCCAATTTCATACATGTTGGAGGATAAACCTCCCTTGTCCAAGGTATTAGTTATTCTGAAGAAGAGTGTATTCACAAAAAATATGAGAAGGTGGTTTTTTGCAACACCTATGCTTTGAGGAGTAGGATTGTATCACAAAAGTTGATTGAAAAGACAAAGAAGGGACCTCTGCTTGTGAAAGAATTAATGAGGTCTGGCTCAGGTCCTAGGGTTTATTCTGAGAAACCCATTGCTCCTATCCTAGTTTCTGATAGGTCTTCTAGAGAAGAAGGAGAAGTTGGCCCTAGCCCTAATCCAAGCCTTGCTCCTTTGGTGTCTTATAGTGATTCAGAGGATGAGATTATGATTGCAACTCCACTCTCTATTATAAGACCTAGCGAGGGTGGTTATTCAATGGTTGATAAGGCCAAATAGCACCCATTTCCTTTGCTAATGGTGTTGGGTTTATGGGTTATGTGATGATGTGGCTTCTAAATGGTGAGTTTTGTTGGTTTATTTTGATGGTGACTGGTTCATGGGTTTATGTTGATACTCATGATGGTGGTTAACCTAGTATTTGTAAATGTACCAATTTCATTGATTCCTTTTGGAAGGCTTGTGTGGAATCTCTAACAAATGGGTTAGTGCTCATTTTGATTTTTTCTTTTCTCATGATCATGAAATGATTAAATGTAATGGTTTGGGAAATTAACCCTGATGAAATGAATTTTGAAATGAATGTGAAATGCAATTTCATCTTGAGTTGGATACTTTGTCACTCCCTTGTGTTATAAAAGGGATTTCATGGCTTTATGTAAAAAATTGGTTTTGGTCTAAGTTTTAAGTCCATTACGTCTTAGGTATAAGCTGATTATAGTAAGTAATGATAATGTTGAATGCTCAATGGATTCACTGGAAAATTTTCTTGGGTACTAGTCATATAGATCATAATATTAATAAGTTTTGTATTGATTATTAATATTGGAATAGAATTCAAAATACAAATCACATGCTCTCCTTTGTATATTTTCACAGGTTATAAATGAAATTATCAAAGATCATTTCATCTATCATTAATTGTTCAATTGAATGTGTGGTTTGATTTTTGTGCTTTAACTCAAAGGGTTAAGTAAAAATGCTTAGGAGAAGTCATGGGTATGTGAGAATTTACAAGGATTTGGTAAGAAGTAGTGTCTAGATAATGTGAGTCTTTGCAGTGTAAAGCATTATAGAGATAGTTTAAATATATTAGAATTGGATAATCAATGTATTATTGGTTGTTTCATATTTGACTCCATTTACCCAATTTATGAGGCACTGGTTGTTTATTGATTATTTAGAAATTAAATGAATGAATCACATATCTGGCTATGGATTTAGAATCAAAACAACATTTATAAAATTCTCCCAAATCTGAATTACATGTTTGAAAAATATTCACATTCTTATCAAAATAAACATTCATTCACTCAAATATCTGCCCATTTTTTTAGTGAAATTAGTGTGTTTGCATCAAATAAGAATGGATTTGTAATGAAGTGTTCTTAAAATGTTGAAGTCCCAAATGCACATAGTAAGGAATACCCTCCTTGGTCATACTGAGCCTAAAGTGAAGGAATAGAGACCTCAAAATTCTCTATTTGTTTTGTTGGCCACTAATCCTTGGTGATTTTTGAATATAAAGGTTGGCTTCCTTTTAGAAGATTCCAAGGTTAGCTAGAAAAATCACTAACACATCCCACAAAAAGATAATTGAAATGCGAATGCAAATGAAAGTGTGGCTTTCCTTATATCTCCTCAAGATCCTTCAAAAGATTTCACATTCATTATCCATACAATTATGTAACCATACATACAAGATAAGGTCAAAGAAGTGTTATCAACCAGCATAGAAGTTTCTAGTGAATGGTACATTGTGATATTTAATTATTTAAAAGAAGGTACCTTTCTTGAGCTGACAACTAAGAATACTGAATCCCACCTTCAAAAACTTGTGTCTAGATATATAATTCTTGCAAACATTTTGTGTAGAAGATCCTTTGATGGTATTTTGCTTCTAGATTCCTTAAACAATCTAAAATACCTATAGCACTTATGGAAGCTCATGTAGGTGCTTGTAGAGGCCATTTTGGATGAAGATCATTAGTTCAAAAGTTAATTCATAGAGGGTATTATTAGAGACATATGCAACAAGATTTCTTCGAATACATTAAGAAATGTCACAAATGTTAAGAACATAGAAATTTAATTCATGATCCTTTTGAGCTTCATTCCCAAGATCCTATTTGGCCATTCTTAGTATGGAGTCTAGATCTTATTAGAAAAATATCACCACCTTCTTCTGTCAGATATAAATTTATAATTACCGCAATAGAGTATTTCACAAAATGGGTAGAAATCATTCCCCTTCATTCAAAAACTACCAATGTAATATGTCATTTCATATTGGAACACATTATTGATTTCTTTGGACTTCCTTCCACTTTTGTTTTAGACAATTGGATACCATTTAAGAATAATGACGTGAAGAAGTTCTTTGAAACATTTAACATCCAACATCATTTTTCAACACCCTGCTACCTACAATTTAATGGCCAATCTGAATCGACTAATAAGACCCTTGAGAAAATATTAAGAAAGATAGTAAACAAAAATAATAAGGATTGGAGCACACAATTAACATATGCATTGTGGGTGTACTGTAGAAAAATGTCATCTGCTACATTGTCACACTTTTTTGGGCCCTTGTGAACTAAATAAACCTAATTTATGACTTAATTAGGGAGTGATTAACATTAAAGTGGACCTAATGCCACCTTGATCTAGTGTTGTAATGTTTTTTCCACATTCACATTGGATTTAGGACCCTTTTAAGCTAAATAGACCTAATTTTTCCTTCATTTAATACTGTAAAGTGTACCTATTTACACCTTCACATTAAGTTTAAGACGCTTGTAAACTAAATGAACTTAATGGTTCCTTATCTATGGTGTTGTAAAGTGTATCCTAACACTTTCACACTAGTGTAGGGTGTCATTAAATAGTTGGGCTTCTTTATGCCTTACTTGGACTTATTTTGCATCCACATGCCTTATTAATGAATCTTTCTAAGGATAATCTTGACATAAATCAACATCCAATAATAATTTAGGTGTTTCTAGGTTGTGTAGCCTAGATTTAGTGATTTGGGACTCATATTCCACCCTAGGTGTATCAGTCCCACTTAGGTTTTTGGGACCCTATCATGATTTTACATCATTCTAAGCACTTTTAAAAAATATGTCCCATAACTAAGCCTAATGGGACTCATACACCGATTTTGGCATATGAGTCTCGTGTGACCCACAATCAAATTTAAATCAAATTATTTGTGGGATTTTATCCTCCTAGATCTAATGTCACTTGTAGTGTTGTAATTTGAGGAAATTTGGCATAAGCAAGTATAAATACAAGATTATTTACTCATTTTCACCTAAGACTTTCAAGAGATCAAGTTTATGATTACAAGACTTTCAAGAGTGTCAAGAGAGTTTACAAGAGAATTTCTATGACATTCAAGGGTATAATTTTCATCATTTGTTGTAGTAATTCAAGATCCATCAAATCAAGATCATAATGCATTAATCATGTTGTAGAGCTAGTGTTGTATTGTAGCATTGAAGATCCATCTACAAGCATTGTTTCATATCAAAGTTCAAGATCTAGATCTACATTCTTTATGGCCACTTCATGTTATATTGTAGATTTACAAGACATCATTCAAGGTATAATTTTCCATGTTTCATGTCCTTATTTCATTATCTCATCATTTGGTTTAATTACCTAAAAGGGATTTGAACAAGGAAAACCCCCATTTACTAACAAAAGAACAAGTTTTTCTCTCTCTACATGTGGATTTAAGATATAGGTGCTTTGAAGCTTGAAGATCCTTTGAATTTTAAGTGGAAAGGTTGAATATGGTGATGAAGTTGTCACAATGTTTTCATCTTCAAGGAAATTTACCTATAGGTTGTAGATTAGGGTTTCAGATCTGAAAAACAAAGTATGGAAGGGAGAACAGAGATTGGAGACCTAATTTAGATCTTAACCCTTTGAAAAATTAGAGTGGGACTCATACACCACTTGTGGCATATGAGTCCTAGGATAGGGTTTTTTCCATATTTTAGTTATTTCAAATCACACACAATCAGATTCTAATTTTGGCACACAAGCCCTAGTCTGGGACTAAATCTCCCAAACTGGAATATGAGTCCCAATGGGCATCAAACAACAAGGTTTCAGGATTTTAGAGCTTTTTTTGACCTCATCACTCTCCTAGGTGTACCCTTGTACTTTCCTAATCTTTTATTTTTCATTTTAGTTTCATTTCCTAAGTCATTTAGTTAGGTTTTACATGATACTTTGCATGCAATTTACATTTCTTATCTTTCTAAGCCTTAGCTTGGTGGTGAACCCCTCTTTAGTCTCTAATCACACCATAGGACAACCCTATTGCAATATATCTTTCTCCTTTTCATACCTTAGATTGAGATTTCTATGGTTTTCCTTGAAAGAGAGAGTGAGGAAAATTATTGTTCTATGCCCTAAACCATAAGCAATGACAATTATCCACCTTTAATTTTAGTGAACCTATATTTAGAACACATTAATTTTGATTTGGAGTGTATCATCATCCTATATTTTTCTTGAATTAACATTGCATTAGGGATTGCATTAGTTGTGGTATTCTAGGGTTTCTATATTGCATTAGTGAAAGTGCATATAGGTTAGATTTTTTCACCTTGCATCATTGAATTTCATCTAAAAACTATAATTGCATTTATTCTAGACATCATCCAAACCAGAAAACATAACATTCACACAAATTGTTTTGAAAATGGTTCAAAAACCCTAATCTAGGACTCATACACCCCTTTAGGTGATTTAGTCCTAGTGCATGTTTTGGCTACTTTATAGTATTTTTGTGTTGTGCATTTTCCATCATTTAAACCCTTGAAAAACCCTAACTGGGACTCATATGCCCCTCTAGGTGAATTAGTCCCAAATCAGCCCTATTATTGTCTTTTACAACATTAAAAACCTTGTTTCTATGCTTTTGTTTATTGTCATTAGTTATCTATTTCAATTTTCTGAGTTTCTATTGCATGCATTTCATTAGATCTAACTTAATTGAATTCATTTCATGCATTTGAATTTACAACATTTCATTTTCACATTGTTACATAGCATAATCAAACATTATCATGTTGAAAATCTGAAAAATTGGATTATCCTTTTTCATGTATTCTCTATCATTGTTGCATTTCAAATTTGTACAATAATCATTACATCATGTTTTCATTGAAAAAATCTATAGTTATCATACTTCATGTTCTATTTCCAGATCTTGTTGAGTGTTATAAGAAAGATTTGTTAAGTGCATATGAATATGAGGTCCTCTCTACTCTTTTTTTTTATTATCATTGATCCCTCTCCTAGTATCCCTTGTATGAGTGAGGTTAGTCTAGTGAAATAAACCTTGGGTAATCATAACAATCATATTCATTCTTCTCCTAATATCTCTCCTACTTGTGAAGAAGATATTTCAATGTTAGAAGAACTAATCGATGATATTTTTTAGAACTTGAGTTGTTTCTATCCTCTTACCTCTCCTATTAGGGAAGACATTAATAAAAAAGTGGACATAACAATAAGTAATCATAACGATCACACAACAGAAAAGGAAACCATTGAAATCTACCTTCACAACACTTCAACTAGTCTACATTCATCTCCCAACATCTTCCCCTCTTTGTATAATGATGAGGATATTTTGGTGTTAGATAATCAAACCTTTAAGATATGACAACCCTCTTTATGTTTCTTCCCCTATCTATCCTATTTTGAAAGACAGTATGGGACAAAGGAGAAAAAAATTGGACAATCTTGACAATCACATTTTTTCTTCATCTAGTATCTCTCCTGGTTGTGAAGAAGATACTTTGATGTTAGACAATAAAATTGATGAAAATCTTGATAATATCATGTGTCTCTCTTCCCCTAGGGAAAACATTGTTGAACAAGAGAATTCCATCATTGATAAAAAATACAATTCAACCATTGATCATTCCCCTACTTACAATGAATTAATTTTGGAATAACCAATCTTTGAATGTCAAGAACATCTAGTTTTTAGTTCTCCTTAAAAATATCCTCTTAGGGAAGATATCATGGTGGAAGAAAATGACAAAATTCCAACTTCCTTAGATGATGGTGAAGAGATGACACTAGACTTCCCTTTATTAGAAATACATCAAACCAAGACCATTGAGGTTATGAATGTGAAAGTGTCTATTAGATCCCCCTTGATTAATGGACCTCCTACATACCTTGTGGGACATCCTTTGAACCCTCTAATTCTTTACCCACCTTCACACAAACCTCAAACTCAAAACAAACCTGAACTTATCCTTTACCCACACAAGAATAATGTTTCACATCAATAAAGTTATAATACTATTTTTTCTCATACATATAACACTAGAAAAAATCCACAACCAAGATAAACGACTTAAACATGCCTCCCATTTCCTAATCCTATCTTACCAGGTCCTCCTTGATTGCTTTGACAAAGTGGAAAGGATTATGATCTTGTCAGACAAATTAAGAACACTCTTGCTAAGATATCATTATGGGACCTTATTCAAGCATCCCATCATTATCATATTATGATTCAAAGTGTTTTTACAACAAGTTCTTATCCCTTCTAGCGTGCTATCAAATGAAATAGAAACCTTGATTCAAGGAATGAATGATGACATTATTTTCCACCAAAGTGAGCTTTTTCCTTTGGAAGTAGAAAAAAATAGATCCTCTCATGATAATAGCTATACATAATAGGTTGGGAATAAAAAGAACCCTCATTGAAAATGGCTCTACCCTTAATGTGTGTAGTGTATCCCTTTTGCATAAGCTTGGCATGGATAAACAAAAAATTAAACCTAACTCTTTATCAATTAAGGGATTTGACAATGTAGGAAAACAATCACTTGGTGTGATTACTTTTCCTATTACAATTGGAAAGGCCACATTAGAAACATCGATCCATATTATGCCTTTCGATATTTCATATAATCTCCTTTTAAGTAGGCCATGGATTCATGCAATGAATGGGGTGCCTTCTACTCTTCATTATTTAATAAATCATGTCTACAACAACAAAGTGTAACCACTTGAAGCTAACACTAACCCAGATAGTTGTTTGAGCATTGAGAAAGTAAAGGAAAATCCTTTGAAACATTAACACCAACTACATAGGTAGAACCTATACAACAAAAAGACAAAGAAAAACATATTGAAGAAATCACGAAGCTATTAGAAGATGATTGGGGTTCCTTAGATTTTGAACCAAAATTCATGGGAGAATACAAGATCATAAAAAAATAATATGAAAAGGAAAAAGAAAAAGTGGCAATATCAACAAAAAATCTAGAAGACCCTTCAAAATCATCCACCTCAACCAATTTAGAAAATGAAACAAATTACACAACAAACTTTGATGAACTTGACTATAAACAACCACCGAATCTAAAAGAAATGAAAAATCTTTATAGAAAAGGGTATGAAATTATGAAGCAACTTGGATATAGTGGAAAATTATGTTGTGTGATAGAACAAGGTATTTGCATCCCTATAGAGCCTCAAACATAAGAAAAGACTAGTGGTCTCGATTATTGTCCCACAAAAGAAATAAACAAGCCTTCACTCAATATCAACACTCTTACAAAATATTTTTTTTAGCTAACTTTAATAGTAGTGCATCCTAAATTGATAAAAACTAGTGGTCTTGATCTTTATCCCTTGAAAAAAATAGAGAAGTCCTCGCTTACCATTAATGTCATCATGCAAAGCACTAATGATTTGAATTTGATAGATTTTACACACTCCTGCAAAGGAGAGTAAAAAATATTGCAATCTAAAAATTCTTGTGTAAGCATGACACCTACTACTAAGAAAAGATATATTTTTTACAAAATAAAGCAACATCTACTTGGGATCAAGAGGGTATCTTGTCAAGATTCCTCCAAGATCATTTGATATCTCTCCCTCCAAGAACATGAAATAAATTTTACTACAAGAATTCATTTTTTGCATATCATAGAGTTCATGGTCATTCTACTAATGAATGTAAGGATTTAAGTGATAAAATTCAACATCTTAAGGAATGTGGTGCTCTTCCTTGTGTTGAAGTACCTTGTTCCTCTAATTGATACTAATTTTTACTCTAGCATGTTTCTAATCAATCATCTCAGTTCATCCTTATTCTGTAATAAGTGAGGGAAAAGGGTGAAGTAGTCTTTTCTTCATATGTCACTTGTCATTGTCTCTTTTGGCTAGTTGATCACCTTTCATGTATATATAAGAGAAATCTTGGGATGTGGACGACATGCCTTAAGTTGGCTCGCATGTGACATATTAAGTTATATATTTTGGGGGATACCCCTTCTCTTTTCATGATGTATTTTCATTCAAAAACATATGACTTGTCATAGGGCTTTCCGAATAATCTCCCATGTATTCTTCTACTTTAAATAAATTTCTCACAACACTGGTGTTAGCAACTGCCTTAAAGTGGGGGCATACATTGAAACTCATGTTTAATTGTGTAATTTTATTTATTCTTGTAATGCATCCTTTTCTTGGTGGTTTCATTAGGCTTGATATCCTTTGAGAGTGTTATATTTCTTTTGTTTTTCCTCTCTTGGAGACATTACAAGAACTAAGCAAAATCCCTTTGAACATTCCTTACAATATTTACCATTCACAATAATTGTTACATGGCCACCTTGCATAATAAATTTTGCTTTCCTATGGATCTATCCTGCTTGTTCATGAGTTTCTAGTATACAAAGGTTCATTTTCCTCATGAAGCTTGAAGTTCATTATTATGTGGTGCCCTGTCAAAGTTATCAGGAGGTATAGCTTTGGTATGATTAATGTATGATGAGAAACCTAAACATGGGTGTGGACACGAAAAATTATCCCTTCTTGCTTGCTTGATTTGGGAATAATTAATGATAAATTGGACTTAATGAGGCCTTGATTTAGTGTTGTGAGGTGTTTTACACATCTACATTAGGTCTTGGACCCTTGCAAATTGAATAAAATTCATCTAACAATGTCTTGTAAAGGTGTTGTAAAGTATTGTAAATGACTTACACACTTTTCTAGACTCTTATCAAGCATCTAAGTCTCATGGACCTATATTCCCCTTAATACAACATCGTAAAATGTATTTAATTGCATTATCTCATTAATATAAAAGGATTTTAAACTAAATTTGACTTTAATCTAGTGTTGTAATGTGGTTTACACATTCACATTGGATGTTGTGCCTTTCTAGGCTATGTGGACCTCATTTTAGTATTGTAAAGTGTATTTAATCACACTTTCACATTTATTTTTATGTCCCAAGCCCTAATTGACCTTTATACAATCATTAATAGGCCCTTATGGCCCCATATTATGCAATCTTAAGGCATAATTTGATCAAATAATTGACAAAGTCACCATATAAATCTGATTTCCTTACTTCCCGACATTCTAGCTAGCTAAATGGCCCTTGTGGGACCCATTCACCATTAAGAGAAAATCAATCCCATCCAAGTGGGACCTATTTTCCCTTGATGGTGAATGAGTTCCATTTGAGCCATTTTTTGTGTTTAAGTAGGAAAACTTGGATTTTAAGTTTTATTTTCCTCCATGTTGGCCTTAGGGATCAAATTAACAAGTAAATTAGGTGGATTGGCTATAAATAAAATCCTCTAAACACTAATTAATAACAAATTAACTCATTCATCTCATTCATCATTCCTCAAGTCAAGCAAGCTAGGGTTTTAACATTCCAAGTCAAATAAGATCATTTTTCAGACATTCAAAGGCAGAACCTTCATCTTTTGCTGCAAAAGTTCAAGATCAATATTCATGGAAAGGTATTAACTTCATTGTTTCATTCTACACTACATCATTTCTTCATTTTGGTTTAATTACCTAAAAAGGGGTTTTACCAAGGCAAACCCCCATGTCCTAACATTCAACATTTCTCCTTCTCTTCTTGTGTGTTTGCAGATTTAAGTATCTTGAAGACTTGGAGATCATTAAAGATAAAGTTAAAAAGTTGTTGAAGACATATCCTTGTTGACTAAGGAAAAATGTCCAAAAAAAGTCACTTTTGGTGTCAGGAATCAGACTTTCAGAGGTAGACAAGTATTAAGAACCAAAGAGAAGATTGAGGGCTTCTGTTTCTGCTTTTGAATTCTCATAAATTCGAAAGTGGATTGATTCACCATTAGTGGTGAATGAGTCCCACTTCTAGGTTTGAAAAAAAAATTCTACAATTTTGGAAACCCATTTGTCTAAAAATGGGCTCTGAAACAATTTCCCAGATCTAGGACTAATTTTCCTAGAATGGTGAATGAGCCCCAGTAGGGAAAATTTTTAGCATCAACAACATTTTAGAAGTCATTTCCAGCCTCGAGCAAGTTCTTAGGTGCACACCTTCAGTTTCATCTATTTTTGTTACAATTTACTTTCATTTCTATGTATTTTTGCATATCACAATGTGTTTTCCAATAACTTGCATTTTCTTAGTTCACTTAATAATCAATATCTTTATTTTTCTGCATTTAGATCATCTAGAAATATTTCATCCATATAACATTAATATTTGAATGTTTACATCTAAATTTAATCACTCCCATATGATTAAATTTACTCCCTTTTCGTCTATCATATTAAATATTAATTTATTAAATTAATATTACACCTTTTGTCTCATATCTGTAAAGTATTTAATTTAATAATTAAATACTTTATCTTTCACCTCCTTCCTCTCTAAATTAAATAAATACACCAATTTATTTAATTTAGTCATTTTTGACCCTTTTGATTTAAAATCAATTTAAAATTCTTTCATTTTCTCTCCTTATCACATCCTCCATAATCTTGCTCTAATCTGAATTAATTTAATTAATTCATGATTATGATGTGCATCCTCTTAATCAAAGATTAATGTCACATCCTCCTACATTTTCCACTTGCCTCTAATCTTCCATTAATTATTCTAATCCAATATTTGCACAACCTTAACCAAGGTCATTAGCCATATTTAACACCACCTTTTTAGTCAACCTTTGCATTTACCTCTTTCCCATGTGAATTTTTAATTCACATTTATTTATCCTAGATTCCCCTTTTATATGTGAATTTTTAATTCACATTCTATCCTTCCAAGACTTCTAGAACCTTGGACTTGTCACAATCTCCACATGTGACCAAGTCCCACCTTTTTGGAGCCCACCTTTTATCCTTTAGACTCTCCTAAGAATGTGAATTTTTAATTCACACTTATTTCTCCAACCACCTCTCCTTTTCCCATAGAGATTCTTGAGGAACTCCAAAATTCCTCAAATGTCCCTTTCACTCTCATTTGGGGACAAAAAATTCCTTTTTGAGGAAATCTTCTCACTCCCCAAGGTACTTGGAAGGTACTTGTCCTTCCTCCACCTCATGTACCTTTTGGCCACCTCACCTACACCTCATCTCCCTTTAGCCACTTCACCATCCACATGTCAAAATGTGAGGGCTTGTGAGTTCTCAACTCACCATAGCCCTTCAGCTTGACCTTGTTGGATGAATCTCAACCGTTGAATTCTCTAGAGAATTCAAATTCTCCTATAAATACCCCCTCCTCAAGGGAATTTTCAACACTTTTCATTTTGAGCAACCTTATGCTGTCAATTTGCACTCTCAAGCATTCACTACCACTTAGCCATTCATTTTGATCATCTTGCATATTCAATCTTGCATCTAGCTACACCAAAGAGCCATCTAAGGAGCACACAAAGTCATCCAAATCAAGGGCCAACCAAGGAGTCTTCAACAGCAAGGGAGGTATAACTATTTGCATTTATTTCATCTATCTTCCTTCTTGTTTATCACTCTTTAGGCTAATCATTGAAGTGTTCTTAGTATTTTATCACTTGCATTTTTAGTTATTTTGCACATTAGAGTAGGGTAAAATTCCAAGGTACACATTTTTGGCACGCCTGGTGGGACCCACAAATAGGTTCTTACATTTAACCTTCGTTTTTACTAAGTTATTTTGCAGGAAAAGGTCACAGAAAGGTGGAAGCACCCTCTGCTTTACCGTAGAAAGGTGGAAGCACCCTCTGCTTTACCGTAGAAAGGTGGAAGTGCCCTCTGCTTTACTGCAGAAAGGCGGAAGTGCCCTCTTGTCTACTGTAGAAAGGCAGAAGCACCCTACATCTGACAATTTCATTTTCTTCTAACAGTTTGTTGCAGCTCTTTTCCTCTAACCTTTTGTTGTAGAAAGGTGGAAGCGCCCTCTTGTCTGCTGCAGAAAGGAGGAAGCGTCCTCTAACCTTTTACTACAGAAAGCTGTCAATGCCCCTGATTTTTACTGCAGAAAGGCGGAAGTGCCCCCGTTTTGCTACAGAAAGGTAGAAGCGCCCCAAAACAACACAGTTTGGAAGGTAAAACGTTGATTTTACCTCCGTTTTTGCTCCCATTTTTTGCCATTTTTGAGTAGTAACCCTCTAACATTGTTTTGGCCAGCATATTGGTGTTTTTTGCTAACGTTTTGTAGCATATTATGGTGTAATTGACCAAGAGCGAAGTATAAGACAACTAACACTTGTTTGCAGGGCCATCTATTTGATCAGATTTTTGAAGATTATCCTTGTTGTTTTGGAACATAGTCTAATTAGGGGGAGTAAACTTCATTGCTTGCTATGATTGTTTATTCTTGTGTTACCCAAGGGGGCATTAATTTGTTTTCACTTTCCCCTTGCACTTCGTGTGAGCCTGGGGAGTAGTTGGAGGTAGTTAGTGTCTTCTTTTTAGTGGGACCTGCTTGGGGATTTCATCACGCCAAGGGACGATTCCAACCACATGTACCGGCAGGGTATATAAAGGTGGGAGAACGAAAGTTGTACCCCAATCTAGTCACGTCGTAATTGGCAGAACGTCGAAGCTAGGGTGATACCTAGATAGACGTGAAGAGTTGGTCCGAGCCTTTTAGTATCTCGCTGGGGTTCCCAACTCACGCTTGTGACGAGCTAGTGTTCACGGTTGTGCCTCACGTACCGAGAGTATATCGAGGACTCCCTAGAAGCCTTGTGCATCCTAGATTAAGACCTTTATTGGCCATACCCTTAACATTAATCATAGGATTGTGCTTGCTTGAAGTGTTTTCTTGTGAGAAACCCGTGAAATATTTGATACATTGGCCTTATTTTATCATTTTGAGTCCTTGCCATAGTCATTTCCATCAAAACCAACCTCTGTTTTACCGCAGAAAGGCAGAAGTGCCCTCTGTTTTACTGCAGAAAGGTGGAAGCGCCCCTGTTTTGCTGCAGAAAGGTGGAAGCGCCCTCTATTTTGCTGTAGAAAGGCGGAAGCGCCCATGTTTTTGCTGCAAAAAGGTGGAAGCGCCCCTATTTTTGTTGTACAAAGGTGGAAGCGCCCCTGATTCACTGCATAAAGCTGTCAACGCCTCTGATTTTTACTGCAGAGGGGCGAATTTGCCCTCCTGAACACCCAAAATCGCCCCATTTGGACCCGTTTAGCCTCTAAACTATCGTTTAATCATTCCCAACCATTATCTCATCATCCCAAGCCTCTGTTTCATCACTCTAAGTCTTCCAAAACCTCCATTTGATCTGCTTAAACCTCCATCTTATCATTCCAAATCTTTGTTTAACCATTCTAAATCCCTACTCATTCTCCACAATCATCTTCAATCCACCCGTTCATTCTAATTTCCTCATATTCCATTCAAAAGTCCATACCATCACCTAACGAACATCATAATTTTACTATTTACATCAGTAAAAACCACTCATAACTAAACCGCCATAACCTTGTATTACAAAGAGGTTACCCGAATTGACCATAGCACTTGAATTTGATTATTAGTCTTTAACTTTGACCCAAATCAATTTGCTTCCATCTTGAGGTAAATTCGGTGTCGTAAGTTATCATCCTTGGCCCAATCAATCCATTCCTATCTTAGGGTGGATTTGGTGCCATGATCATCCTCTTAATCAATCAAAGCTCTAGGTCACTAAGGGTAACTTCCTTTTGGTTAAACTCAAAGTCTCTCTCACGTCTTTCATCATCAAATCATACCCATCCAATCATCCAAGTCTATCAAAACCAATCATTTGATCAAATTGTCCAACTAATCAAATCACATCCTTTCAACCGGTGCAATCCTATTGCTCTTAATAATCCAATCCGATTCAATCAAAATCTAATCTAGCCAATCAAAATCCAACCCAATCAAAATCCAAACAAAATCTTATCCAAATCCAAACTCCATCCAAATCAATCTCATCCAATCACAATCAAATCATTTGTCATAAACATTTTTATAACCCACTCATAGCACATTTGCATGCTCGTTCAAACTAGGTCACAAGCTAAGAGACAAATGGAACAACAACAAGGTCAAAATTCCCAAGCGAACATGTCTCAAGATCTTAATAACAATACAAATCCCACCAATGGTGCAAATATCGCTCAAGGTCCTAACAATTTCCCCCAAGATCCTCATAATGGTACTTCATCACACTCCAACATCGAAAATCAGAACAACTCACCACATGGTGAAGAGAGTATGGCTAACCAACCTGAACTTACACTTGAGGAACATTTTAGAAATCCCGCCATGTGCAAATGACTGACCGTCTGCTGGAAAAACATGGAGAAGAGATTTTGACCCACCTAATTGAGAAGGGTGTCAAACCCCTCCCAGGTGTGGACCTGTCCAAATATGGGAATCCCCCATCTAATGCGCTCCAAAATACACCAGAAGGTTCATACTTCCCCAATGTTCCTCCAGTTGAGGGTTGGCATCAACCTGAATTTGGCAATGTTGTTCTTTATCAAGTTAACCATCCCCCACACGCTCCTACCTCAGTTATGGGAGGTCCTCAAATGCCTGATCCCAATAATCCTTTTGCCTATGGCATGCCACAAAATGTTCCACCACCCCCACCATTAATGCTAATAGCACCTCCTCTTTCGAATCAACCTACAATTAATACTAGGGGTGCACCCTTTACCACATTGCTTCCACCTCCTAGGGCCACAAACCTGCCACCATCTTCATATACATCTCAACAGCTTCCCCAACCCAACATTCTGCCTCAATTACCTCCACAAGGCACACCCCAGCTGAACGTTTCGAGTGGTACCCAACAACCCCATTTACAAAACGCTTCTACGCTACCTCAACCATCTCATCAGCAACAACCCATACATAATGCTTTGGTCTCTCCACAACAAACACCCTATCGACCACAAGGCAATCCATCTTGACCTATTGCTCAGACCATATCCCCCTTTCTCGCATCCATTTTGCATCTGTAGTCTCAACCACAACGCAATATCCCATCTCGGCCCATACAACAGTTGACATCACAACAACAACCCCCTCAACATTACTACCATCACAATCAGTAGCAATTTCACCAACAACTGCTTTATGCGACCTCCCAACAATCATAATAGTACCTTCAACACCAACAAACCAATACACAACATCCCATCCAAGCTTCTCAACAGCTTACCCCACACTTTTATCCAACAAATCCGTACTATACCCCGCAACAACAACCCCCATATCAACAAAATCCCCCATCTTACCAACAAGGCATGTCATCATCCAACCATCCAAATCCGTATTTCAACAATCTGACGCTCTCTTAGCAAGACCCTTTATCATCCTATCATCAATTTCCCCCCAACCCACCATCGGCCAATTCGGATTTGTTGGAAATCAAAGCGGCATTGAAAGACCTTCAAGCAAGGACGGGTAAACAATCATTGAAATTCAAAGACATATGCCCATATCCATTTGATCCCTCCATCTCATTAATCCCGTTTCCTAAACATTTTGAGATACCAAAGTTTGACAAATACAAGGGAAACAAAGACCCTAAGGCTCACTTGCAGGAGTTTTACTCCCAATGTCAAGAAGTTATGTACAATGACAACTATCTCTTGCGCCTGTTCCCACAAAGCCTGGCAAGTCACGCCCTAGATTGGTTCATGACTCTCGAAAAAGGGTCCATAAAAACTTTTGCTGACCTATCAGAAAAATTTGTGTCCTACTTCTCTTTCAATTTGGAGGACACAGACACCTTAGATCTCCTCAAAGAGAAACAACGTGAGGGGGAAAATTTTACTAGTTACCTGCAAAGGTGGCGTGCATTAGCAAGCCACATGAAGACCCCTCTGAAAGAAAAGGACATGGTTACTCTTTTTGTGGAAAACTCTCATCCGGACATGGCTCATAATTTTAGGTTACATTATGTCACCACTTTCGCAGAGATAGTGGAAAAGGGACCCATCCTTGAACGAGCCCTTATTACCAAGGGGCACATCAAAATACATAGTCATGATAAAGAGAGGTCATTTGGCGATAAACCACGATTCTGGAACAAGAACAAGAATGCAGTGAATGACGGCGTGACAGACACTAAACACGTCCAAGTGGCTAATGCATCCCAAAAACAACAATTTTCTATACCTAACGCCATCTCTATATTGCAGGGGGCACCTCGTCCTCCTCAACAGTCAAATCAGAATAGCCAAGGGAACACCAAGCGCCAATATGCACAATTAGGAGAACCTCTGAGTGTTGTCTTTAATAAGTTGTTACAGATCAACTATCCCATCACATATCCTGTCACCAAGCCACTTGATGAATCCAAACCCAAGCCCGCATGGTTTAAGGAAAATGAATATTGTGAGTTCCATAAAATAAAAGGACACTCTTTGAATAAATGTCAGGGTCTAAAAAACTACGTCCAAGATCTCATTGATCGAGGTGATATCAAGGTTGACCCCAGTCAAGCTTCGTCATCCAATGCTCAATTGCAGATATATCAAAATGCCTTTCCAAACCATAATCAAGGCCCTAGCACCTCCAACAGTAATCCTCAAAACAACAGCACAAATAATGTGAGCTACAAGAATGTGCCCTTCAATTACGAGGGTGTTATTCATTACATTGAGCAGGTGGAACCATGTGTATCCATGATACATGTTAAAGCCAAAGACCCTCAATGTGTTGTTACTACACGACGAGCCCGCATCACTATCCCTGCAGCCTCTATACCCGTCCACTCAACTCCTATAAGCTCTTAGTACAACATCCTTGATCACTTAAGAAAGACCCCTGCTCATATATCCATTTTGGATTTGCTTAAGTCTTCCCCAGTACATCAAGAAATCCTCAACACAGCCCTATAGGAAACCCATGTGCCAAATGACATCAACCCCACATAATTCCAAGCTTTGGTGGGACACTTGGCTTTATCTCATCAACTCCACTTTAGCCAAAACGATATGCCAAACATTGATGTCAATCATAATCGCCCTTTACATATCGAAGTTGTGGTTGCTCGCCATAAAATAAAAAGGGTCTTGGTAGATAATGGCTCTACTCTCAATTTGTGTACCCTGAAATTCATAAAACAGGTGGGGTATACTCAAGCGGATTTAAGTAATCAGATCATCACGATCAAGGCCTATGATAATGCAGAAAGGAATTCAGAGGGGATTATCAGTCTTCCTATCCAAGTGGGACCTGTGCTTCAATACACTACTTGTCATGTCCTTGATCTAGACTTGCCATATAATCTCCTCCTTGGCCGCCCATGGCTCCATGCTATGCAAGCTGTCCCCTCCACATATCATCAGTGCCTAAAATTCCCAGTCAACGGACAAGAAGTCACCATCTATGCTGACCCCCAACCATTTGAATATTGTTGCACTTTGGAAGCATCATTTCCCCATTTACATTATTGTCCCGGGGTTGAAATGGGGGCATCCCAGTCATCATCCGCTAATCCACCCTCCACGGCAATAACCACTCCATCCTCCACCACTGATCCTACAGTCACCAAAGTCCAGATCATTGACAAAGGGTGTGGTGAATATGAAATGCATACTGCTCTCAATGTAGCAACCATGCCGCCATCACCGCACGAGTATGGTCAACCTTCGCATGCTACCCCAAAGGAAGACAAGACTGTCACCTTCAGTGGTAAAAACATCCCTACCACCACTTTCAGATCCCCAAGTGTCAAGATAGATGCACCAAAAGAGGACATAAGCCAATGGGTCTACCGAGAAGAACCCCAGCCGAAAACTCCTCTAAAGGAATATTTTCAAGAAAAGTACCCTTGGCTAACAAAGTTCATGGAAAAACATAACTATCAAGGCAGGGCCCTAGGAAAAGAAGAACAAGGGCGGTTGCAACCCATTGATATGTCTCAGCTACCAAAAAACATAGGCATTGGGTATGACAGAAAGCAGAAAGGCCCCGAAACATCGTCTAATACTTCCAATAGTGTCACCGTGGAAAATGGCTCATTGGAAGACATACCTGAGGAAGAATGCATCATACGTGCATACGATGACGTCGATCACACCGACTTATCATCCATGTTCGAATGCTTATCTGTCTGCACTATTAGCTTATCCCTTTGTCACCCTGAGCTTATTGATTGGGACCTATGTAATAGCACACCTGTCTGTATGTCTGCGGATACATATGTCAACCTTATGGGATTGGGGGAGGGTGAACACTCTAGTCGCAAAAATAAGAATAAGAAAAGTAAAAAGCAGTCATCTAGTGAAAACCTCCCTGAGGCACTTCTTGACCTTGAAAAAGTAAAAATAAAGGACACATCTGATGGCGAAAACCTCGAAGAGGCGCTGGAAGATGGAGATGTTCATCTTCCCCTTATGGGAACTCAGTTATCTGCTCGATCATCTATTCTAATTGAAGAGACTCAAGAAGTTAATCTAGGAACTGCTGAAAGTCCTAAAATCACCTATGTAGCTAAGTCACTCTCAGAGTAAGAGTATCCGGTCATCGTGCAGCTACTCCAAGAGGGAATCATTAACTTTGCTTGGTCATACTCAGACATGCTAGGCTTAGACCCCGCCTTAGTGGCTCATCACTTAGACATTCGCCTAGATGCCAAGCCTGTCAAACAAAAGCTCCGCAAGATGCATCCGCAGGTCGCATTATTAGTCAAGAAGGAATTATAAAAGTTACTAGAGGCAGGTTTTATCAGACAGATTGACTACTCTGAGTGGATCTCCAATATAGTACCAGTTGCCAAACCAAATGGAGACATACGGGTCTGCACAGACTTCAGGGATCTCAACAAAGCCTGCCCGAAAGACGACTTCCCTCTGCCTAACATTGACATGTTGGTCGACCTCACAGCAGGACATGAGATGCTATCCCTCATGGATGGCTTCTCCGGCTATAACCAAATTTGAATCGCACTAGAGGACCAACACAAGACTGCTTTTACAACACCTTGGGGTACTTTTTGTTACAATGTTATGCCCTTTGGTCTCAAAAATGCGGGAGCAACATATCAGAGGGCAATGACGATCATCTTCCATGACCTCATACATATCATCATGGAAGACTATGTCGATGACCTATTAGGGAAATCTAGAATGCGAGCATAACATCCTGCCATCCTGAAAAGGATATTTGAGCGGTTAGAGCATTACAAGTTGCGGCTAAATCCCCAAAAGTGTGTCTTTGGGGTCACGTCAGGAAAGTTGTTGGGTTTCATAGTCTCTCGCAGGGGCATTGAGGTTGATCCTACCAAGGTAAAAGCTATTCTGGACATGCCACCTCCACACAATCTGAAGCAGTTTAGAAGCCTCCAAGGGAAGATGCAGTCCATCCGTCGGTTCATAGCCCAGCTAGAAGATAAATGTCAGCCATTCACTCATCTTCTAAAGAAAGATTCCACCTTTCAATGGAACCAACAATGTTAGATGGGTTTTGATAAAATTAAGGAATATTTAGCTCATCCACTGATCTTAATGCCACCTATTCCAGGAAAACCTCTCCTACTCTACATCTCTGCTACTTCAGTCACACTGGGGGCATTATTGGCACAACATGATGAGTCATTCAAAGAGAGAGCAATCTACTACATCAGTCGAACATTGGTCAGCTATGAGTTAAATTACTCCCCCATGGAAAAGGCCTGTCTGGCACTACTCTTCAGCACACCGAAACTCCGTCATTACATGCTTAGCCATCTGGTCAAATTAATCACTAAAATTGATCCCTTGAAGTATTTGTTATCTAGAACCACTCTGACTGGCCGCATGGCCAAATGGGTCATGCTCCTAAGCGAATTTGACATAGAGTATGTAGAGCGAAAAGCCATAAAGGGACAAGTTATAGCTGATCAATTGGCCAAAGCACCATTAGTAGATGCTTACCCCCTAGACACCGAATTTCCAGACGAAGAAATCTACACGGTCACAGAAGCACCAATTTGGACACTATATTTTGATGGCTCATACACGCATAATGGATTAGGCGCAGGAATTTTATTAGTTACCCCTCAAGGTGACTACATTCCAAAATCATTCAGGATAGCATTCCTGTGTACCAACAACATGGCAGAGTACGAAGCTCTCCTCACCGGCCTCAGAATTGCAAAGCAGTGGCACATAACTCATTTGAAAGTCTTTGGTGATTCTTTGCTAGTCATTAGACAGGTTAATGATGAGTTCCTAACCAAAGATGATAAGCTATTACCCTACAAGCGCATGGTGGATGATTTCAAGAAATATTTCACCTCTATACAATTTGAACAAATTCCTAGGGTACAAAATAAAGTAGCTGATGCAATGGCCACTATCAGTTCCCTGATTGACATGCCTAAAGACCAAACAGAGTGTGAGTTTCTCATTGAACAACTTTTAATCCCTGCACATGACATTCCTGAGACTAATATGGTGTTCGATATTGTAGGTCCCGCCTCCCCATGGTACCAGGACATATACACCTATCTCCGTGATAATATCATACCCTCGGAACTTACACACAACCAATGCAAATCCTTTATTCATCGCTCTTCCCGATACATCATTGTCAGTGATACGCTTTATCATCGCGGGTATGATGGAATCCTCCTTAGATGTTTGAATGAGACTGAAGCCTACACGACACTAACGGAAGTACATGGTGGTGTTTGTGGAGCTCACTCAAATGGTATGGCTCTGGCGAAAAAGATCCTACGAGCTGGATATTATTGGCCTACATTAGAACATGATGCTTGCGAATTTGTGAAGAAGTGCCTTCCATGCCAACAGCATGTAGATTTGATTCACGCCCCAGCACAAGATCTTCAGCCCCTCCTAGCATCGTGGCCTTTTTCTCAATGGGGTTTCGACTTTATTGGCAAGATTTACCCACCATCATCCGACGGTCATACATTCATAATTACCGCCACTGAATACTTCACTAAATGGGTGGAAGCAATGCCACTCTCACAAATCACCGGTGTCCAAATCTCTAAATTTATCCTTTACCATATTCTCTATAGATATGGTATCCCATCTACCATCCTCTCTGATAACAGAAAACCCTTCAAAAACCAAGCCATGAAACACCTCTGTGACACCTTCCATATCCAACATCGTTGGTCAACGCCTTATTACCCTTAGGGCAATGGTCAGGCAGAAGCAACCAACAAGACCCTTATTTGCATCCTCAAAAAGGTTGTCAATAACACTAGACGAGATTGGCACCTCCATATTCATCCTGCCCTCTGGGCATATCGCACATCCATTCGCACCTCGACAGGCGCCACCCCCTACTCTTTAGTATACGGTGCTGAAGCCATCTTGCCAATTGAAGTTGAGCTTCCATCATTGAGGATTTCTCTGAAAAACCTTATTAGCAAAGAAGATGCTCATGTTGCACGGCTTGCACAGCTAGAATTATTGGATGAACGGAGAATAAAAGCCTATGATCATCTGCAAGCATACAAAAACTGCCTCAAACGTAACTACAATAAAAAGGTTTGTCCTCGACAATTCTAGGATGGTGAGCTTGTTCTTAAGGAGAACCATCATACTTAACAGGATCATGATAAAAAGGGAAAATTTGAGGCAAACTGGTTAGGACCTTATATCATAGCCGCCAAATATGGATCTGGGGCATACAGGTTGACCACTCTTAAAGGAGATCCCCTTGAAGAACCCATCAATATCATGCACCTGAAGAAGTTCTACACATAAATCTTCTCACTAATCCCACCTAGTCAAAAAAGTCAAAAAAATTAGAAAAATCAAAAAGTAAAAAATCCAAAAAGAAAAAAATAGTAAAGAGAAATAAATCTATCCTATGGTGAAAACCACCTTTTGGTGGCACCTTGGATAAGTATGGATGGTGAAAACTTGGTAACAGGTGTCATCCATAGAAGGCTTAATCATTATCTACCTAACATCCTAGTTATTTTATGCTTCCATCCGCACTATCGTCCCCACCCATCTCACTCTAGGCCGCTTGGAATATATTGATTGAGCATTGGACGACCCATCTCACCTATCCCTCATCCTGAGCTTTTCGGTATCCCACTTTGAGCTTATGTCATTTTTTCCCTTTGACAATCAGCCCGTGTCATCATAAATGATCCTCCATGGTGTCAGTCTCCATATAGATCTCACCCTCCCGTATCCCTTATCGAACTATGTTGCCCCTGCGCTTTCACATAGGCAAGGCTGATCATTCGATCTACCCCCGGGGCATTTTTTGATCAACTTGTTTTGGTCCTCCGTCATTTTTTCTTCACCAGTCCCTTTTCGCTTTTATCCATGGTCTTTTCATGAACTACGAGGGCTCTACGCTTTCACGTAGGCAAGGCTAATCTCTGATCGGCCCCCAAGCCCCTAGGTCTTTAGGTTGAGTCAGTCTCATGTCTTATCTCCCTTGCATCGTAGCCATGCCCCTACCTAGCTAAAACTTAGCAAACAAATTCCACTTGTATCACGAGAGTTAATTAATTTTGAAACATCTCGCGTCATAACGATCGCTTAGTTTAATTTATCCATCATCTGTGGTCTTAACATGATACATCCTTCCTACCAGACCTCATCAATCCCATTCATCCCCTCGATCCTATGGCAAAGGACATTTGAAATTAATTATAATCTTTTGATACTTTTGGCTTTTGTTTATCACTTGAGCTCCCTATCATCACTTCTCAAGGCCACCATTATCAATCATATTATGGCGTGTTTTGATTGGTCCACATAGGGGCATCTCTTGATCTTTTGTTTGATTGTGTCTTCTTGGTTGTCCCACGTAGTACCCACCAAGGTCCTTGGGGCCTTATGTTACGCTGGGACATCCTTTTGTGCTTGTGGTTATCTCAATACCTGGCCCGACCAAGGTCTTCGTGACTTTGGGGTGTTGGGATAGCCTTCTTGTCTAGTGTGTTTGTTTCATGCATTAGACACTAATCTACCTTGGTCCTTCATACCTTGGTGCATCGTGTCTTATGCTATAGAAAAAACCAGTGCTCCAAAGATGGCAAATTGTATTAGGATTGCATTTTCATAATCATGATCATTGCATTCACCCTATGGTTTTAGTTGTGCAAATACTTTACCCCACTCTTTTCCATTCTTCTCAGGATACTGATACTTTTTTATAGATGCCAAATGACACCCATTCTCACAATCACCACATACCCACCTCCCATTATCATGTCAGTTCTTATTGGCACTTATGGCCATGTGTTATTTCCTCTAGAATTACAAAAGCACTATTACATATCAGAGTCATTCTATCAACCACACATCCATCGTCACCTGTATCACCACATGTTAGATTCATACATACGTCGCCACCTGTATCACAAAATGTCAGACTCATAATACATCACATCCTACATATATAAAATACAAAACCCATCATACACATATACATACATGACAAATAAGTGAACTAGGCATCCATACATATAAATCATCAAACATACCACATACACACATCACATATCACCATGTGCATATCTGCATCAATAAAATTATTCATATTCCACAAGTACATACACCCAATCATCCACATGAACATCTCATATCATAAACATGAGCATACATAAACCAACGCATCCATCCACATAAACAAGAAATACCATATATGCATGCATATAATCACCCATCATAAAAGGAAACATACTACATAGTGTCAATAAGAACTGTCCCATATCAAAATAATATAATATGTGTCACATGTCCATCATACATATCTCCATCACATAATAAACTACAAAATCCAGAGATATGGAACATCTCTGATCTCTGTCAATAGATCCTACACACTCCACCCTGCATCTGTCAAAAACTCAGTAGCATGTCACCTCCCAAATGAACTCCCCACATCTGATCTCTATGGCGACTCGGGTCCTGCTCCCCTGCCTGGTGAAACCCCTGGTGAATCACTGTAACCTCGGGTCCGTGTCCCCAATGACTGAGACGACGCTGGCATCTAAGGTGTCTGTCGGGTATAACGGAATGTCTGTTGTGCCAGATCAGGAACTGCAGAATAATATGCAGCCATCCAAAACCATGCCTCTCTCATGCTCTCCTCTCACTCTGCAACCTGGACCTGAGCAGAATTCTGCTCATGGCGATACCTGTCTTGGTCCCTGGTAATGGCTCTCCTCTCCTACTCCCATGCCTCCTGAGCCAACTGGCTCTGTGCCAGCTCTGCCTGTAATCAATCCCTCATCTCCTCTGCAGCTGCTGCCCATGCCACCGCTGCATCTCTATCTCTCTCCACAACCTGCATATCTACTCCTGGCATCCCACCCTCACCCTGACCTATCGGTACACAAGCCATCGTGGCATCCCTCTCCACCTGTAGTGTCTACATTCGTATCTCTGCTGCATCTCCCTCCCTCTCAGCCCCCTATGCCCGAGTCACTGCTGCATCTCTATCCCTCTGAAGAGCCTGTGCTCTCAGCTCTGCTGAATCTCGCTCTCTCCGGAGAGATGATACATCTGCTACTGCCTCCTCTCTCCTCCTCTGTAATGATTGTATATCTGCCTCTACCAATGCTCTCTCACTCTGAATGCGCGCCTGCGTCGCATCCCTCTCTGCCTCCATCACCTGAACCTACGCCTATGCTATATCCCTCTCAGCCCGCATAATCCATGCCTGCTCCCTGGCCTCAGCCTCTCTCTCCTACATTAGCCCCATCTCTCTAACTTTCTGCTCAAGGCAATGTACTTTGTCCTGAAGCTCATCCCAATCTCGCTAGAGATCTCTCGACGGCTAATCAATACATCATGTCCCCTGATCTGCCCCCTACTCTGTCCCTACCTCTGGCTCCCCCTGGCCTATAAAATCATGATCTCCACCTACAATCTGTCGCGATCCCATGTCACACTGGTCAACGCACCCTGTATCCTCTGCAACTCTGCCTGTACCCTGTCTCTCTCTCTCACTGCCTCCCTCACCCATCCATCTAGCTCAAAAACAATGGCATCATAATCTCTCAGTGCCTCTCGCTGTACTCTAGCCAGCTCGGTCTCCAGAGACCTCACTCTCCACTCCGCCATCTGTAATCTCCCATCTGCTCCTCTCACCTGTATAGTGGCATCCTCCGGTACCACATAAGGAACCAATGCTAATGACTCTACCTCCATAACCCCCCCTCTGCCACATCCCTATCTACGTCCATAGCATCCTCCTCCCCACCCACCTGCTCTGTCTCATCCTCCCCGCCCTCCTGCTCCTTACGCCCCTCACGGTCCTCCACAATACGACAAACCCAAAATCGTCCCACCTGTCCCCGTCTCTCCACCAGGAACTGACATAGTGTCGACCTCCTCTCCACCTCCGGCGCTACTCTAACATCCCCCTCGCCTCTGTCCGCCTGCTCCTCTCGAGCCTCGTGACTCTCCACAGTCAGCCGAACCTGCAACCACCGTGGATGACCATACCGTCCTACCACAAACTGTCTCCTCCCCTCCTCTGCTGCCTCCCTCCGCCTACCACCTCCACATTCTCCTCATCCTCCTCATCCTCCACATCCCTCACCTCCTCCACTCTCTAGGCTCTTTGTGGCTATCCCCTCCCTTGCACTCTCTCCCACTGATGACCATCTCTTCGACCTTGCCTCTGATGTCTCCTCCTCCTCCTCCCTGGCCTGCCCGCCTGCTCTGTCTCATCAGGCTCCTCCTGTGCCCCCTGATCTACCACTGCCACAACCTCTCGTCACTGCTGCACCCCTTCTCTCCTCTCTCTCTGAAGTCTCTGCTCATCCTCTGGTCTGCCACTTGCTACCCTCAAAATAGGCTGAATAGGAGTAATCCTCTCCCATAATCTATTCTGGAACCACCTCCGATATCACTCGGTCACCACCGGTACCTGCTCTCCTCCAACTCTCCCTGGATAAGGCACCTGTCTTGCGGCCCTCCATGACGCCCTAGCTATCCCCGGTGCTATGCAGCCTCCCCATGGTATCTCTCTCCTGTACCACCGGAACATGATAGGCGCTGCTGGAATATTCTGTATCACTCCAAACTACCTCAACACTCTATCAG
>VDFB02047230.1:494089641-494247660 GCA_007258455.2 Sequoia sempervirens | reverse complement strand
ATGCACAAAAACTTTATCATTATTTCATTTCTCATCTTTTCTCTCTATTTCCTTTTTTTTCCTATCTTCGCCCTTTCTATTCCCCCTTGTATTCTTCTTTCCTTGCCCCCCCTAGTTGGGTTGACTCCACCCACTCCTGGGCGGCTTCGCCAGCCGCAGCCGGGCGGAACCGCCATGCCGCAGCTGGGTGGCTCTGCCCCCGGCTGGGGTGGCTCTGCCTAGCCGCAGCCAAGCAGAACCACCCCGCCGCAGCTGGGCGGCACCGCCCCCGGCCGGGGCGGTGGTGCCCAACCGTAGCCAGGCAGAATCGCCCCGCCGCAGCTGGGCTACACCGCCCCCAGTTGGGGCGGTGGCGCCCAGCCACAGCCGGGTGGGACCGCCCCCGGCCAGAGCGGAACTGCCCCGCCACAGCTGGGTAGCACCATCCCCATCCGAGGCGGTGGTGCCCAGCCGCAACCGGGTGGAACCGCCCCGTCGCAGCTAGCCGGAACTGCCCCCGCTCAGGGCGGTAGCGCCCAGCCGTAGCCAGGCGGAACTGCCCCGCCGCAGCCGGCGGCACTACCCCGGCCGGGGCGCCTCTGCCCTCAATGGGGCGGCTCCGCTCTAAGCCGTGGTGGCGGTGCCCTAGATAGGGGTGACTACGCCCCGCCCTGGTTTTCCTCCACCCTGGTTTTCCACTATTTTTTAGCTTTTTTTAAATAATCCAATCCTGACCCATTTTTCTAATTTTGCTAACGAACAAAACCCACGTTTTCAAATTTTTAATATTTATGTGAAAAGTGCGTAAATTAAATATGTGGGTTTTTGTTGCCACTCACATGTTGTGCGCCCGCGCGCCCGCTGTATAATGCGCGCACCTCATCCGCCCAGTGCACAATCTCCGTATCGTTGTCTGTCGGCATCGTCCCTCCTCAGTCGTTTTCTCCTCTCTACTCTCCTCCTCTCAACTGCTAGAGTGAAAATGACTAAGGTAATTTTTGAAATTACCTTTCTAACCCCTTCCTCTTAAAAGGTAATTTTTACCTTTTATTTATCTTTTTCTTCCTCCAACTAATCCCTAACTTCCCGAGGCTACAGTTTGCAAACCGTGCGTCAGATCCCCTCCGTTCAAAAACCAAAATTGCTTGGTTTTTCGAGCTCTATCCAATGGTCCCTTTCTTTTCTTCCTATCGAGATGTCGTCTAGGGCCCCCTTTTTTTCTCCCCCAACCGCCCTCTCGAGGGGGCATACCCTCCTACCATTCCTCCATTCCTTCGTTTTAGTCATTGGGGCATCATCAACCTTTTCCATGCTAGAGGCATCACCATTTATCATTTCCTCCCTCATTTGCATTTTATTTTCTTTGAAACACTGTTATTCTAACAATATTTCGAAGAGGGGCAAAATGTAGACATCTAAATTTAATCACTCCCATATGATTAAATTTACTCCATTTTTATCTATCATATTAAATATTAATTTATTAAATTAATATTATACCTTTTGTCTCATGTCTGTAAAGTATTTAATTTAATAATTAAATACTTTATCTTTCACCTCCTTCCTCTCTAAATTAAATAAATACACCAATTTATTTAATTTAGTCATTTTTGACCCTTTTGATTTAAAATCAATTTAAAATTCTTTCATTCTCTCTCCTTGTCACATCCTCTATAATTTTGCTCTAATTTGAATTAATTTAATTAATTCATGATTATGATGTGCATCCTCTTAATCAAAGATTAATGTCACATCCTCCTACATTTGCCACTTGCCTCTAATCTTCTATTAATTATTCTAATCCAATATTTGCACAACCTTAACCAAGGTCATTAGCCATATTTAACACCACCTTTTTAGTCAACCTTTGCATTTACCTCTTTTTAGCATTGACCCTCTTTCCCATGTGAATTTTTAATTCACATTTATTTATCCTAGATTCCCCTCTTTTATATGTGAACTTTTAATTCACATTCTATCCTTCCAAGGCTTCTAGAACCTTGGACTTGTCACAATCTCCACATGTGACCAAGTCCCACCTTTTTGAAGCCCACCTTTTATCCTTTAGACTCTCCTAAGAATGTGAATTTTTAATTCACACTTATTTCTCCAACCACCTCTCCTTTTCCCATGGAGATTCTTGAGGAATTCCAAAATTCCTCAAATGTCCCTTTCACTCTCATTTGGGGACAAGAAATTCCTTTTTGAGGAAATCTTCTCACTCCCCAAGGTACTTGGAAGGTACTTGTCCTTCCTCCACCTCATGTACCTTTTGGCCACCTCACCTACACCTCATCTCCCTTTAGCCACTTCACCATCCACATGTCAAAATGTGAGGGCTTGTGAGTTCTCAACTCACCATAGCCCTTCATCTTGACCTTGTTGGATGAATCTCAACCGTTGAATTCTCTAGAGAATTCAAATTCTCCTATAAATACCCCCTCCTCAAGGGCATTTTCAACACTTTTCATTTTGAGCAACCTTATGCTGTCAATTTGCATTCTCAAGCATTCACTACCACTTAGCCATTAATTTTGATCATCTTGCATATTCAATCTTACATCTAGCTACACCAAAGAGCCATCTAAGGAGTACACAAAGTCATCCAAATCAAGGGCCAACCAAGGAGTCTTCAACAGCAAGGGAGGTATAACTATTTTCATTTATTTCATCTATCTTCCTTCTTGTTTATCACTCTTTAGGCTAATTATTGAAGTGTTCTTAGTATTTTATCACTTGCATTTTTAGTTATTTTGCACATTAGAGTAGGGTAAAATTCCAAGGTACACAGTTTACATTGCACTTTTTCCCATCTTTCCCCTTTTAGGTGAAAAACCCTAGAAGTGTTAGAAAGACCTCGAGTGCCAAAATCTTTGTTTACAGTGGGCATGAATTTCTCATTATACAGTAAAAAGCCAATATAGAGGCATGGATTTATCACTAATCCACCCTTTAGATACTCACCCAATAGACAACCTAAAGTTTCATTTCCTCAAAGTGAGCATGTATTTTGGGACAAACAACTTAGATCAGATCCACATTGTGTTGGATAAATGGTCGAGGATTGATCCACCTCTTTTTATTTTTTTATTATTTTTTGTTTTTTTATTTCTCTTAGTCATTGACATTGTATGTTTTTGTATCTTCTTTTGCTACATAATGTACACCTTGTGTGTGTCCTTTTGTGCTTAAATGTCAGTTTGATGTAAGATTTCAGATCTTGGGGGCTCGACCACCTCCTTGATTTTGGTTATCCTATACCATCCGCATTGGTACAATGGGACCCCTCTTGAATGTCTACTTTAGTGTGATTTTGAAGCAAGTTGATCCTCTCACTAAAGTGGGGGCTAAATTTACTAAAGGAAAATGTCATTCGTTACATTTTCACACCTGTTTGGGCCTTAGTGAGCTAAAAAAACTTAATTTATGACTTAATTTTGGAATGATTAACATTAAAGTGGACCTAATTCTGCCTTGATCTAGTGTTGTAATTTTTTTTCCACATTAACATTGGATTTAGGACCCTTTTAAGCTAAATAGACCTAAATTTTCTTTAATTTAATATTGTAAAGTGTATTTATTTACACCTTCACATTAAGTTTAGTAACCTTGTAAACTAAATGAACTTAATGGTGCCTTATTTATGGTGTTGTAAAGTGTATCCTAACACTTTCACACTAATCTAGGGTGTCATTAAATAATTTTTCTTCTTTATGCCTTATTTGGCCTTATTTTGCACCCACAAACCTTAATTAATGCATCTTTCTAAGGATAATCTTGACATCAACCAACATCCAATCATAATTTAGGTTTTTCTAGGTTGTGTGTCCTAGATTTAGTGATTTGGGACTCATACGCTACCTTGGCCGTATGAGTCCCACCTAGGTTTTTGGGCCCTAATCCTAATTTTACATCATTCTAAGCATTTTGGAAAAATGTGTCTCATAGCTAAGCCTAATGGGACTCATATGCCACTTATGGCATATGAGTTCCATTTGGCCCAAAACCAAATTTAATTCAAATTCTTGGTGGGATTTTATCCTCCTAGATCTAATGTCAACTTGTAGTGTTGTAATTTTAGGAAATTTGGCGTAAACAAGTATAAATACATGGTTATTTCACTCGTTTTCACCTAAGACTTTCAAGAGAGAAATTTTATAATTACAAGACTTCACAAGAGTGTCAAGAGAGTTTACAAGAAAATTTATAAGGAATTCAAGGAAAAAATTATTCATCATTTGTTGCAGTAATTCAAGATCCATCATCAAGTCAAGATCATAATGCATTAAGGATGTTGTTGAGCTAGTGTTGTAATGTAGCATTGAAGATCCATCTACAAGCATTGTTTCATATCAAAGTTCAAGATATAGGTCCACATTCTTCATGGGCACTTCATGTTATATTCCAAATTTACAAGAAATAATTTGCAATACATCATTCAAGGTATCATTGTCCATGTTTCAAGTCCTTATTTCATTATCTCATCATTTAGTTTAATTACGCAAAAGGGGTTTGACCAAGGAAAACCCCCATTTACTAAAAAATTGACAAGTTTTTCTCTCTCTACACATGTGATTGCATATCTAGGTGATTTGAGGCTTGAAGATCCTTTGAAGATTAGTTGGAAAGGTTGAAGAAGGTCATCAAGTTGTCACAAGGTTGTCATCTTCATGGAAAGTTACGTACAAGTTGTAGATTAGGGTTTCAGATCTGAAAACAAAGTATGGAAGGAAGAATGGAGGTTGGAGACCTAATTTAGTTCTTAACCCTTCAAAAAATTAGAGTGGGATTGATACACCACTTGTGTAATATGAGTTCCAGTATAGGGCTTTTTCCAGAATTTAGTTGTTTGAGATCACACAATATTAGATTCCAGTTTTGGCATAGAAACCCTAGCCTGGGACTAAATTGCTCAAACTGGTGTATGAATCCCAATGGAAGACAAATAGAAACATTTCAAGGTTTTGGAGCTTATTTTAACCTCATCATTCTCCTAGGTGCACCTTTTTTCTTTCTTATTCTTTTATTATGCGTTTTAGTTTCATTTCCTAGGTCATTTAGTTAGGTTTTGCATGATACTTTGCATGCCATTTACATTTATTATCTTTCCAATCCCTAGCTTGGTGGCTAACCCCTCTTTATTCTCTAATCAGACCCTATTACAACCCTATTTCAATATCTATTTCTCCTTTGCATACCTTAGATTGAGATCTCTAGGGTTTTCCTTGAATGAGAGAGTGAGGAAGATTGTTGTTCTATGTCCTAAACCATAAGCAATGACAATTATCTACCTTTCAATGTGCTTGTCATACTAGTATTAGAACATCAAATCAAAATATTCCTTATAACCTTGTCTATGGTACCAAGGAAATAATGCCCTTATAGTTAGAGATTCCTTCACTAAGAATCAATATTCAAGGACTTATTGATGACAATACTTATAAAGAACAATGATTGCATCAACTTGAAATGCTTGGAGAACAATGCATTAACACTCTTGAACATCTCCAAGCTTATTCTAGAAAAATGTAATGTATTTACAATGATCATGTAATCCCTCATTCAAATAATAAAGGTGATTTAGTGTTGTTTGAGAGTCAACATAATGTTAATGCCACCCTGATTGAAAAAAGAAAATTCAGCCCTAATTGGTTAGGACCTTACAAAATTGATGAAAGTTATGGGTCTGGAGCATATATGTTAATAGAAATAGATGGTACACCTCTTAAAGAACCTATTAATTCCAAAAATTTGTGTCATTACTATGTCTAACCTCCTTGAATAGTGTGAATGCTAAAGAAATGATGTTAGAGTTAGTAGATAGTATGCTATTTCTCTCACATTGCTTCATTCTTGAAAAACAATCATTTATGTGTCTTGAATACTAAAGTAATTATTCAAATTGGTTTCACATTTGTTACTTTAGGTTTCATACTATTCAAATTAATCTTGTATTTTGTGTTACATTAGATCCTAATATGCATTCAATGTTCTATAATTAGATCATAGGTGCATTTAATTTAGCATAGCATACTTAATCATAATGTTGCATCTAAAAGAAACCTAAGATGTTTTTAATTAGACCACATAAAACATGTTAGATCATGGAGACATTTATTAAATAGTCTTACAAAGATTATTCTATAAATCAAATTTCTATCTAACTCAAACATGTAAATGTAAAAAAACCAAATACAGATGCTCATATATATCAAAAAAGGTTTACATCTCATCAAATATACAATGCTACTATGGCATGCGACTGTCAAATCCCCCAGGGCCTGGTGATTGCATTTGTTGAGAGAATATTTATCGAGAGACAATAATGTGTGATCATGACAAAGCTATAGAATCCAATACACCTTGTAGGCCCTATGCTCGTCCAACATCCATTGCATCTTGTATGATGGCCTCCATGTGCTCTTGATCTATGTGGTCTCTCTCCTTTGATAGCCTAGAAACCTATCCATTGAAACACTTGGAAACACTCTCATATGATACTCTCAACCTTGAAAAAGGCTCAAATAGCTCTAGATGCTACTCGTCTATTGGTGGGGGAAAAAAATTTGTACCAAAATTCTCATCTATGAGTGAAGGAGGTACTATCTTTGTGGCAACCTGTCGATAGACATCATGTAACTCTCTCATGGATCTTGCAAGATAGAAATCATAAAGATAATTATTACACATCATGACATATATATATATAATCATAAAAATCATAAGCATGAATATAAATAATATGTCATCACCTATGTATCTAGCTTGCTATGTAAAATTAGCCTCATCATGTCTAGGAGGTCTAGAAGATGTGCTAACCTCTTCATTCTCATAAGTTTTGGCACGTGCTATAGCTATTGAATATGATTTGGTCACCTAAGTGGGAACTTAAACTCTTCACTCATGGGAAACTTGAATCTTATCTACTATATCATTTCCCTCACTTATTAGTGTTCCCTCATCCTCATCCTCATCCTCATCCTCCTCCTCATAGTCTAATTTTTCCTCCTTGTCATAATACTCCTCTACCTCATCTATAAACAAGTCTATAGCCCTGACCCTCTCACCTATCTCCTCCTCATCATCCTTGTGATCTGGAAGGGCCCTGTGAAACCTATAGGCTGATCCATAGGCAATACTAGAGTTGGTCATGTTGTGGCCCACCACTCATATGCATTTGTAGCACCCACATCATCAATGTTAGAGACTAGGTGAATATCGAGATCCTCATCATTTGAATCGCTAGGTACAACATCATTGATTGTGAGTCGTCTCATTTCTCCAGGCCTCTGAGCACTCTACATTGATCACCTATAAAATGGTAGTGCTACTGGTGGCACCTGTACCTATCAAAACTATCTCAGGACATGATCATAGTAGAATGGTCTCACTACGTAGTCATTCTCCCCAGTAAGAACTTTTCCCTCTACATCCTTGTCAATTGGCAGATCTCATCTGGCCACTTCGATATAAGTTGGTAAGGTCTCCATAAGATCTCCTAATCTAGATGGTCAAACTCAACTCTCCAGAATAGCAAATCTCCATACTACCATTCTCATCTCAATGGATAACTAAAAGAGTGTGGGTATCTTAGGGTGCATATAGAAGGAAATCTTGTTAGCCTAGTACATGTGATATGCTCAAGGAACCAAACCTATATTAGTGTATAATGTACCATGTTTTCCACCTCCTCATAAACGAACCATCCTAGATCATAATAGAGATGTGCCAGTATGTTGCGACCCCATGAATAGATGGTCTAGTGCTACTCCATCTCTTGTATCATGTGCACTATTCCTCCATCTAGAGGTGTCCTCCCTAACTATCTAGGACTAGCACTAATACTATGGTAAAAATCATAATCTACCTCAGAAGTGGCGATCATGTGTAGAGTAGTCACTACAGCTTAATACGTGGCCCCACGATCTCCTTTTGAACTGAACATCCAAGGTAGTAATGGATATCTACTCTCATATCCTTGCATGAACAGTGCTATACAAAATGTATAGTCTCACCCCAAATAAGAACTCAAAGAATATGATGAACATCCTCAAAGTGATAATCATCTCACCGATGGGTAGATGAAAGGAGCAGGTATTTGCATCCCACCTCTTTGCTAATTCCATCAACATGGCATTGTGGTATCTCATGGAATGCATGAGGCACACCTAATATATACCTACATCCCATAGTTTCTTTGTGTCCTCCTCTAACAAAATTGTGACTATGTTTCATAGGAAACAAAACAACTTACCACTGAGACGTCGTGATCAAGGAGGAATCTAATACAAAAAGTAAAAATATCACTATAAGCATTCTAATTTTTTAAAAATTTATACATCAACAATTGAAAATTGAGCTAAAGTTGTTTTAGGGTACTTTTCTAGGGGTCTTAAACACTTTATTCCTTTTTTGGGACACTTAGAAAAAAAGTGGGAAACTTCATGAAAAAGTGGGGCACTTTGCGAAAAAGTGGGACACTTTGTGAAAAAAAGGGACACTTTACAAAAAAAGGGATGCTTTGTGACTTTTTCTTTCAATCTCGTAAATCTACCTAGATATGCATAAAAAAAAAGCTAAGGTCAAGAAGAATCAATACACTATATGTTGTAGATCACCTCGTGCCACCTCCTCATGTAGTCTCTCGAGTCTCAGAGGCACGTAAGGTCATACACTTAGCATTGTCACTCACTCTCCACCAAAATTAAACTATAGAAAGGTAAAAGACAAAATGATCACAAATTACTTTAATTTTTACTCTTATATACTTTCAAATTAGGTCATTTACATATTAGGGTTAAAAGTCCTTTATCATTCAAACTAGCATATTAGAGGCTAGAGAACTCTATTTTTGGTGTTGTTTGTTGCATTGGAGTCATAATTACACTCTTGTACTCATCAAATTTCTATCACTATATTGTATGGCACTTGGAAATACCCTATGATATGACTTATGCAATTCAATGTAGTTAGACTTTTACCTTGATTCCATCTCCATAAAGCAAGTAGAATCAAGGGGGATCATACATCTATCCTCAAATTTGATTTCTAGAAGTTAGATAAGAGGATTTTTCAACGACTAACAAATTGGTTTTGTAGGATGCAGTTCCTAACATTTTAGATTTGTAGATAGCTACAATGGGGGATTCATTCTCATATGATTCGTGAAGGAATCCATATGAATATCATATGGGTGCTAAAGTGGGGGCTAAATGTAGTGTAGAAAATTGCACTCACTTCTTAGAGATAGTAAAATGTCACACTTAATTTGGACCTATTTTAGTACCCTTGCATTCATGACCCTTTAACTCATCATTAATAGGCACCTAACACCCTTGATTTCAAATCCCAAGGCTTGGGTATGTGCAAGATCATCATGGAAAAAACATGCCCTTAAGTGGCAAAAAATTCAGAAAAATCAGAGTTAGACAACTTGACATAAAAATTTGAATAAGTCATCTATATTATTTCAAAAAGTATAAGAATAAAATTTGTAGCAAATTGAATGTATTTTCTAAACTACTAGGTATGTTTAAAAAAAAAAATCTATTTGGTGAAAATTTGAAATTTCAATGTAGTGGTACTTAAATTTTAGGGAAAAATAAGAAGTAGGTGTTTATTTGACCACCCTAACCACAATAAAATGATAACATTTTTTTATAAGATTTTAGATATAAGTAGAGGAATCATGCAATGATGTGATACATATTTTTTTGTAATTTTTGTCCAAGTAAATAATTAATTATGTATTTTTTGTTACAACATTTTAAAAAATATAAAAACTCATGCACTGATGTGATACATAGTTTTTTGTAATTTTTGTCCAAGTAAATCATTAATTATGTATTTTTTGTAACAACATTTTAAAAAATATAAAAAATCGTATGTCTAACCACCTTAACTTGGTCAAAAATTCATGAAATTCAATTTTTCTTTTTTTAATCCTATAGTATGCAAAGCATAGAATGTGACACATGTTTTGGATTCAAAAAATGTGATACTATTTGAAAGCTATATATTTTTTTCAATCAGCCTATCAATCAAGACTTTAGTCGTAATTTGAATAGAAAATGAATAATAATTACTTATTAAATTCAAAGTAAAGCATTATTTATATTGATGGAAAGCTAAGAATATCCTTTACTAACCCTTTTTGTTTCATCAATTTTGGGTAAAAAAATACTTGTCAACCATACACACATCATATTGCCACTTTTTGGCCCATCATGATCCTGCACATACCCACTTATTTCAATTGAAATCACTAAAAAAATAAAAAAATACATTTAATTTTTGAACACCCCGACATCTCCTCATACTGAAAATCTAGGGTGGGACTCATATTCCATTTTGGGCATATGAGTCCCCCTAGGTGGGACTCATGTGCCACCTTGGGAATACAAGTCTCGTGTGGCCCCTTTTTTAGGGTTTGGGTGGGAAATTAAGGTTTCTAATTCAAATTTTCAAAAACTGTTTGAATTTGGAATCTAATAAACAATAAATTAGGTGAGATTCCTATAAAACATTGATACATTTTGACTCAAAATCTGACAAAATTTCGTCAGAATTATTTCATCGATTTTTTGATGAACTTTGAAATGTTGAAATTCTGACCCAACGTCATCAGCTAGGTCAGAATTTCGACGTTTCAAAGTTGGAAAATTGATGAAATTATTTCAATGAAATTTTGTCAAATTTTGAATCAAAATGTATCAGTGAAACTAAGGTTGTGAGTCATTATTTCACCTAAGCAATCCTATAATTTTCAAGCAAGAGCCCTCAAGAGATATTTTCAAGCATTCAAGAGCAACTAGAAAGAAAATTTGAAGTCTTGGAGTATAACATAATAGTGTTTTTGTAGGTATTCAAACTCACTTTCATTCAAGATCAAGCACTATCAAGGATTGATGATGGTTCCCTATGGAGAATCATTATGGATTCTAGGTTTGGGAGATGCAACTAGCCATTGAACCAAGCCTAATGAATTGTTTCCTAAGTGATACCATCTTGCATTATCACTCTATTTTCTACCTAAAGGAAGGTACATGCATTATTATGGCTTATTAGGGTGATTAGACATCTCCAAAAGTGAGTCATCATCTTTATGTTTCATTCATGCATCATATTCTAGCACATTAGAGTAGGGTTTCATTGCATGTTAGATCTCCTAATCTTAGAAACACTTAAGATTAGGAATCTCACATACATTGAATTTCAATATCTATTATTTATATCAAGGTTTAATTACCAAAATAAGGGTTTGAATAAGGAAAATCCCCCATAAGCAAATCAATACAACATTTTGTTTTGTGGGTTTTAATAGGTTTGAATCTAGAAGCAAAGTTTGGAAAACAAAGGAAGTACAAAGATAGGAGAAAAAATTGAGATCCTGAATTTTTGAAAAAGAAGAATGGGACTAAATCACCACTTGGGGCGTATATAAGTCCTAGTATAACATTTTTTCCAAATTTTAGTGGATTGAGACTTGTCACTGTGAAATTCTATTTTTTCTCCTAGAAACCCTAGACTGGGACTAGATTGCCCAGTTTGGCATATGAGTCCCTATACACATCAACGACAACAAAATTTATGTTTTTTAGATTTTGCTTCATCATCCCTGATCCTCCAAGTACCTTCCTATATCTTTCTATTTGTCATTCTAATTTCAAGGTTTTTAGGACATTTAGTTAGGTTTTGTATATTTATTTCATTCCTTTCTTTCTAAGCACTTGCTTAGTGCTTGAACCCCTTTGTTTAGTCACACCCAAGGAGACCTTATAACAACCCTCCCCTCTCAATTGAATCATTAGATTGAGATCTCTAGGTTTTCCTTAAATGAACTACGAGTGAAATAGTAAGAAGAGGATCATTTCCCCTCTTTTGGTGTTCCATCTCCCTAATAGGGTGGAAACACCCTATTTCCTTATGTTCACCTATATCTCCCCTTTTCTCTTACTCTACCTTTACATATATATATCCTCTCTCTCTCTCCCTCTCTACCTATCTCTCCCACTTTCTCTTCTCTATCTTTCCAAGGTTATATATATCTTTACATATCTCTCACTCTTTCTATCTCTATCTCTCCCTATCCCCTTCTATCCATCACTCCCTCTTTATATATGTATAATTCTTCATTTCTCTCCCTCCCTCTTCCTCCCTTTATTTATTTATATAATTTCCCTCTTCATCAAGTTATCTACATCTCTCTCTCTCACTCATACACACAAATACCCTATTTCTCCCTCCCCATCTCTATCTCTTTGTCCATACCCCTCTCTCCATATCTCTCTCCCTATCTCTTTATACCTATCTATATTACTTGTCTCTATCACCTCCTTTCTCTCTCACTCTTTCCCCCTCTATCTCTATCTCCCTATCTCTCTCTTTGTCTCTATCTATATCTCATTATCTCTACATCTCTCTTATTGATTCACTCTCTCAATATTCCTTTCTATCTAGGGTATGTACAGGATCATCATGGAAAATATAGGCCCTTAAGTGGCAAATAATTCAAAAAAATTAGAGTTAGACAACTTCATGAAAAAATTTGAATAAGTTATCTATATTATTTCAAAAATATGTAAGAATAGAATCTATAGAAAATTGAATGTATTTTCTAAACTACTAGGTTTATTTAAAAAAAAAAAGAAAATCTATATGGTGAAAGGGTATGTGCAGGATCATCATGGAAAAAATAGGCCCTTAAGTGGCAAAAAATTCAAAAAAATTAGTGTTAGGCAACTTGACATAAAAATTTGAATAAGTTATCTATATTATTTCAAAAATATGTAAGAATAGAATCTGTAGAAAATTGAATTTAGTTTCTAAACTACTAGGTTTATTTTAAAATAAATAAAATCTATTTGGTGAAAATTTGAAATTTCAATGCAATAGTACTTAAATTTATGGAAAAATAAGAAATAGGTGTAAATGGAATACTTTCAACCATAATAAAATTGATAATTTATTTTATATTTATATAAAAGTCTGGGACTGATGTCGGATGTGATGCATATTTCTTTGTAATTTTTTTCCAAGTAAATAATTAATTGTGATTTTTTCTATTACAACTTTTAAAAAATGTAAAACTTCGTATGTCACGACCACCTTAAGCTTGGTCAAAACTTCATGAAATTTAATTTTCTTTTTTAATCCTATGGTATGTGAAGCATAGAATGTGGCGTATGTTTTGGATTCAAAAAATATGATACCGTTTGAAAGTTATAGATGTTTTTCAATCAGCCTATCGATCGGGACTTTAGTCGTAATTCTAATAGAAAATGAATAATAATTATTTATTAAATTCAAATTAAAGCATAATTTATATTGAATTGGAAAATTTGAGAATCTCCTCTAAAAACCCTTTTCGTTTCATCAATTTTTGGTTAAAAAAAGTCGTCAGCCACATACCCTATAAATACCCATAATATTGCCACTTTTTCGCCCATTATGATCCTGCACATACCCAAAAATTTGAAATTTTAATACAACAGTACTTAAATTTCAGGGAAAAAATAAGAAGTAGGTGTCTGTCTGACCACCCTAACCACAATAAAAAGATAATATTTTATTATAATATTTTAGATATAAGTAGAGGACTCATGTCCCAATCTGATGCATATTTTTTTGTAATTTTTTTCCAATTAAATAATTAATTATGAATTTTTTATTACAAATTTTGAAAAATATAAAAACTCGCGTGTGACCACCTTAACTTGGTCAAAACTTCATGAAATTCATTTTTCATTTTTTTAATCATATATGTGAAGCATAGAATGTGACACATGTTTCAATTAAAAAATGTGATATGTTTGAAAGCTATAGATGTTTTTCAATCAACCTATCAATCAAGACTTTAGTTGTAATTCAAATAGAAAATAAATAATAATACTTATTAAATTCAAAGAAAACATAATTTATATTGGTGTAAATTTGAGAATCTCCTTTAAAAACCTTTTTCATTTCATCAATTTTGGTAAAAAAAGTCATTAGCCACATACCCTACACATACCCATCATATCGCCACATTTTGGCCCATCATGATCCTGCACATACCCTCTATATCTTTCTCTACCTCTATCTACATATCTCTTTATCTCTCTCCCTATCCCTCTATATCTCTCTATATCTCCCTCTATCATTATATATCCCTCTCCCTCTCCCTCTATATATTTATCTATTTATCCCCCTCTTCTTATCTCTCTATCTACCCCCTCTCTATATATCCCCCACTTTACCTCCCTCCTCTATATCCCCCTCTATCTATCCCTTTGTATCTCTACCTCTTTATCTCTCCCTCTCACTCTATTTCTCTTTCTATCACTTTATCTTATTTATATCTCTCTATCTCCATATTCCTCTATATCTCTCTATCTCTTCTTCTCTATTACTAACTCCCTATCTCTCTAACTCTCTTTATATATATATATATATATTTATTCTCTCCCTCTCCCTCTATCTTGATCTCTACCTTTATTTAGAGATAAGTAGAGAGGGGAGGTTAAATAGGTAGAGAGGAGAGAGAGAAGAGAGATATCTAAAGGGAGAGACATGGGACAGAGGAAGGCATGGAGTGAGAGGTACGTAGAGAGAGACAAATAAGAGAGATAGAGAAAGTAGCGAGGGAGGGAGGAAGGGAGACGTATAGATAGAGAGGTAGGGTGAGAGGGATATAGGTAGAGGTAGGTAGGAAGAGAGGAGGATGGATATGGGGAATAAAGAGAAGTAGAGAGAGAAAGGTAAGATGGGAGGGATAGAGAGAGAGGTAGGTAGAGAGATGGAGCGTGAGGGGATATATAGAGAAGTATAGACAAAAGGGTAGATAGAGGTAAGGTGAGGAGTAGAGTGACAAGTAGGTAAAGAGAGAAGGTGAGGGGAGATAAAGATTAGAGAGAGAAGGGGAGAGAGAGAGAGGTACAAAGAGAGTGAGAGGGAGAGAGAGACAAGGAGAGAGAGAGAGGAGGGAGAGGTAGGTAATGATAGATAGGGTGGGATGGATAGAGGGAGAAGTGGGTAGAGAGAGAGGGTGAGTGGATATAGAGAGAAGTAGAGAGGCAAAGTGAGAAAGAGGTAGAGAGGAGAGAGGGTGAAGAGAGATATAGAGAGGCATCTAAAGTGAGAGATGGGAAAATAGAGAGGGGATATAGAGAGAATTAGAGAGGGATTGAGGAAGGGACAAGTAAAGATAGAGATGTAGGGTGGGAGGGATATATAGAGATGTAGGTAAATAAATATGGATGAGAGATAAAGATAAGTAGAGACATAGATAGTGAGGTAATGTGGTCACCCTCCATCTCTCTACCTACCTCTCCCTCTATCCCTCTAGCCTTACCTCTCTCTCTTTGTCTCCAATTCTCTTTATCTCTCATCTACATCTTCCTCTCTATATACCTACCTCTCCCTATATCCCTCCCACCCTACCTCTCTATCTATGCCTCTCCCTTCCTCCCTCCCTCTTGAATTCTCTCTATATCCCCTCTCTTTTTATCTCTACCTACCTCTCACTCCATCCCTCCCTCATTCCCCTATCTCTCCCTTCAAATATCTCTTTATATCTCTCTTCACCCTGTCTCTCCTCTCTACCTCTCTCACCTCCCCCCTCTACTTTTTTCTATCTAGATTCACCCTCTCTCTCTACCTACTTATCCCTCTATCCCTCCCATCCTACTCTCTAATTACCTACCTCTCCCTCCCTCTCTCCCTCCCCTTGTCTCTCTATGCCTCCCCTCTCCCTCTTTCAACACCTATCTCTCTCTACCCTTCCCTCTCTCTAAAATTACCTATCACTATATCCCTCTCACCTTACCTCTCTCTCCCTTTCCCTTTGTACTTCTCTTTATATGCCATCACCTTCCCTCTCTTTACCTAACTCTCCCTCTATCTGTCCAACTTTAATTCTCTCTCTACCTCTACTTCCCTTTATCTCCCATCTCCATCTTTCTCCCTATCTACCTACCTCTCTCTATATCCATCCAACCCTACATATCTATCTCCACATCTCCCTTCCTCCATTCCTCTCTACTTCTCTCTATCTCTCTCTTTACCTACCACTCATTCCATCCCTCCCTCATTCCCCCTCTATATCCCTTTAGATATCTCTATATCACCTCTCTCTCTCCTCTCTACCTCTCTTACCTTCCCTCTCTACTTCACTCTATCTCCCTCTCATATTCCATCTCTACTCTATGTAGGAGTGATAGGGAGAGAGGGATAGAAAGAGGGACAAATTTCTAGAGATAGATATGAATTGGGAAAGATAAAGGGGAAAAGAAATGGAAAGAGATAGGTAGAGAGAGAGGGAGAGGAAGAGGGAGAGGGATAGAGGAAAAATAAATACAAAAGGTACACTTATATATTGAAAAATCAGAAATATCAATTATGTATCAAATGTGAAAATAAAACCCTAATGTGGTTGCCAAGGATGAGTAGAGTCAGTAAAATTGATTTCACAATCAAGATAATAGAGAAATATTTAATGATATAAAAGAGATGAAGAATTGGGCATGCAAAGAGTTTCAAATATAAAATTTAGATCCAAATATCAGAGAATTATATATCTAAGAAACCCTAATATGAAAAAGAAACATGGAAGAAGACTAGGTTGTATAGTATTTATTGGGTTTACTAAAATAAAAAGAGGCCTAAATAGGGACAAAGAGAGAGGAAATCAAGGAAGAGGTAGATAGATAGGTCTAGAGCTTGGGAGAGAGAGATAGAGAGAGATAGGGAGGGAGGGAGGGAGAGGTAGGCATAAAGAGAGTGAGAGGTGAGAGGGAGAGATATAAAGAGATAGCTAGAGGGATATTGAGAGATGCTTATGATTTAATTAAGAAGAAAGGGAAGGATGGAAGGACGAAGAGGCATAAGATAGGTCTAGATAGAAAGAGAGAGATATAAAGAGGGACAAAGAGAGAGGGAGGGAAGGAGGGAGAAAGAGGTAGAGAGATAGGTCTAGAGCTCAATGAGAGAGTGAGAAAGATATGTCTATAGAGGGAAAAAGAAAGAGGGAAGGAGGGAGGAATGGAGAGGTAGATAAAGAAGTCTAGAGCTCAATAGATTGAGAGGGAGAGGTCTAAAGAGGGAAAATGAGAGAGGAGGGGGGGAAGGGATGGACAAGTGGAGAGATAGGTCTAGAGAGATCAAGGAGAGAGAGAGTAAACTATAGATAGGCAGATAAAGGGATAGAGAGATATGATGATTTATGAATATTTTTTCATCTCCTTACACACATGAAATATCAACATTTCATTATCGATTACTTCTCTATTTTTTCAAGTATTTTGAGATGATTGTTACAAAAAGATCATGAAAAAAAAACTTCATATGTGAAAGTAGTGAGCATTTGATGTTTCAAAAAGGAAATATAAATGTTAAATGATTATAATGATTTTTTTGTGTATAATATAGAAACACTAACTATTCCATTGCATAGAGATCTAAATTACCTTTCCAATTCCTATAAAAAGTCAAAATTTTGATGTGGGTGGTTGGGTGGGTGTCTCTCCACAACAAGGATGTGGAGAGACCACGTCTATTGATGTTCAAACTAGGGGTGGCCGTCAACCATTGGAATTTATTGGTTTTAAAAGGAAAAATTACCAATGACTTAGAGTTTTCATGGCACCTGAGGTGGCTTCAAAATTGGGTGGATTCATATCAAGCCCATGACCTCTGGGTATGTGTGAGATAATCATGGAAAAAACAAGCCCTCAAGTGGCAAAAAAATCAGAATAATCAAAATTAGGCAACTTGACATAAACATTTGAATAAGTTATCTATATTATTTCAAAAATAAGAAAGAATAGAATCTGTAGAAAATTCAATGTAGTTTCTAAACTACTAGGTTTGTTTAAAGAAAAAAAATCTATTTGGTGAAAATTTGAAACTTCAATGTAGTAGTACTTAAATTTCAAGGAAAAAATAAGAAGTAGGTGCTTGTCCGATCACGCTAACCATAATAAAATGATAATATCTTTTTTAGAAGATTTTAGATATAAGTAGAGGAGTCATGTCCCGATGTGATGCATATTTTTTTGTAATTTTTGTCTTAGTAAATAATTAATTATGATTTTTTTATTACAAATTTTAAAAAATTTAAAAAACTCATATGTCTGACCACCTTAACTTGGTTAAAACTTTATGAAATTCAATTTTTATTTTTTTAATCCTATAGTATGCAAAGCATAGAATGTGACGCATGTTTTGGATTCAAAAAATGTGATACCGTTTGAAAGTTATAGATGTTTTTGAATCAACCTATCAATCAATACTTTAGTCATAATTCAAATAGAAAATGAATAATAATTACTTATTAAATTCAAAGTAAACCATACTTTATATTGGTGGAAATCTAAGAATCTCCTTTAAAAACCCTTTTCATTTCATCAATTTTGTGTGGAAAAAAAGTCATTAGCCACATACTCATCATATTGCCACTTTTTGGCCCATCATGATCCTGCGCATACCCCTCTGTAGTTGCTTGAAGGTTGATAATTAAAAGGATAATTTAATGGCATGCCTTGGTATTTGGAAGACAAGGTAAACATGATTTCCATCCCATTGATTTGGCTTATCATGACTTTAACCCTAGTTGGCAAAGGACGATGGAGTATTAGTATGATCTAGGATAGATGGATGGTGTATAGGTAATTTGGTCGAGCACGATGGTATATGCATAGCATAATAAACTTGATGGAAGCACTTTCATTAAATAGCTTTGGCCAGGTAGATTATCGTCATCTTTGCTAGCTTAATGGTTTGCTATGAGTTTAGTCATGGTGAAATGCTCCAAATTCATCATGGAGATTTCATTTGAGGTCGTGGTTAGCATTGGATAGGACACCCCCATTCAACTTGATTGTAAGGTGTGGCAGACAAATTTCAAGCACATAATCAACCAATAGTTGAAGTGGATACCTCTAAGGATTGATCCACAGGTGGTGGTTTCCATCAAAATGATTTTGGGAATGGATTTCTTGAAAAATCGTGAGACCTTCAAGGTCAATATCCATATTGCTTCCTAATTTTTGGCATCAATGTTGGATGTGAGGACTCCTAAGGATAAAGAAAATGCAAATTTGCAATCTCTTCAAAAGTGAGATTATGAGTAGTTTGGATGAGGCATTGAAATCGACACTTTTGGGTCATGGTGCATCGTGGGCCCGTGATTTTCTACTAGTAAAGGTGGTGGGTGAGGTTATTCATGTTTACCCTCGACTACTAGAGCTCAAAGGTATGGATTTGGTTGTACATTGCTAGATTGTAGCCTATGGTGTTAGTTTCTTGAAGAAGATTCTCTCGTTGGAGTTGGTTGAAGGTGTTGATTGGATGGTGGAATTCAACCAGTTCACCCAATTGAATGGCTTCTATCTAGTGTTTGTGGTGGTGGGTCTAGTCGTGTTTGGGGAAGTGGGTATTATGTTATCTATTTGTATCTTCCATAGAAATCTTTTAGTTTAAGTATATGTTAGTTTCTTTGTTGGTGAACATTCGGTAGTGGTTGGTCTAATAGTTTAAGCTTGGGAGGTAGTTCTTCATTTTCATGTTTTGTTTCTATAAATTTTGGGATGGCTACATGTGGCTTTCAAGGGATAGATGTACATGAGGGTTTGAAGGGGAATTATAAATCTCACACCCTACATTATAGATGAATTATATACTTTTTTTGGTATCTAATATAATCTTTTATGCATAAAAAAAAGAGTCAAAATTTTGATAAAAAAATACAAAGGCTATGCCCATTTTACTGAAGAGGGATTTTAGGCTTTTCAAAATGGATAAAGCATATAATATATTGGTAGAATGTTGATAATTTATTGAATAAGCCCTTTTCATTTCATCAAATTCAAATGAAACAAATTGTCAACATGAAAGGTGAAGTTGTGCAAAGAGGATGAAATCTCTTTAAGTGTTGTAGTAGTTGACTTTTCTGGTTTGACACCCCAAGCCAAATCCCAAACAAATCCCAAGGAAAAAATGGAGGAAAAAATGTGTGAACAAAATGAGTATCTATTTTTATGTCTTCAAATCAGATATCCGTTTTGAAAAACAAAGCAAATATTTGTTTTTGAGAAATGGGTACTCATTTCCATGTCTTCAAAATGGATACCAATTTCATTAAAATTTGTGCCCATTTTTATGTCCTTAAACTGAATATTCATTTTGAAAAACAAAATAGATATCCATTTTGTAAACATAAAAATGGGTACACATTTCAACAAAACAAATATCCTTTTTTCTTTTCAAAATATATATCCATTTTGTTTTTCAAAACAGATATCCATTTTGAAGACATAGAAATGGGTACCCATTTCTAAGAAATGGATATTCACTTAGTTTTTCGAAATGGATATCAAAATTTTCACATAATTTTTTTCCCTCCATTTTTTCCTTGGGATTGCTTTGGGATTTGGCTTGGGGGTGTCAAAACTTAAAAATTCAACTGCCCCAACGTATTTAGAGGCTTTGTCCTCTTTCCACAACTTCAACCTTCGTGTTGATGACTTTTTTTTAATCTAAATTTGATGAAACAAAAAGGGTTTAATTAGTAAATTTTCAATATTCTACCAATATAAGATATGCTTTTTGAATTTAATAGAAAATTATTATTGATTTTCCGCATGCACTATGTGTAGAGTCTTGATTGATAGGGTGATTGGAAAATATTTATAAATTTTAAAGGGTTACACATTTTTTGAATCTGGAAGATGCATCACACTTTATGCTTCACAAACTATAGCTTAAAAAAATCATAATTTTTTTACCAAGTTAGGGTGGCCAGACAAATAGTTTTTAATATTTTTAAAAAATCCTACTAGAAAATTCATAACTAATTATTTACTTGCCAAAAAATTACAAAAAAATATGCCATATTTGGGCATGTGTCATCTACTTATATTTAATGATTTGAAAGATAATATTTATTTCTTCTCATACTTAGGGTGGTCAGACAATCATAGATGTTTTTCTCTTTTTTTTCCCAAAATTTAAAGTACCATTGCATTGAAATTTTAAATTTTTACCAGATCAAATTACTCTTTTCCAAAAAAGGTGTAGTAGTCTACAAACTATATTCAATTTGCTACAAATTATATTCCTACATATTTTCTAAATTATGTTAATAACCTATTCAATTTTTTATATTAAGTTGCTTAAGTCTATTTTTCTATACTTTCATTGCCACTTAGAGGCCATATTTGGCCCATCATGATCCCACACTAACCCCCTCCATTTATTCTTTGAAATAGATTTGGATAATGATTCTATAGGTTTGGACTATTTATTTACCTTCATTTCATGTGTTTTCGACCTTCATTTTCATTTCTCAACTTGCATGTCATTAGGTTACACATTAAACAATAGTTTTCAATAAAATTACCACCAATTTTTCACACATCTTCTAATATTTCTAACCATATATTTTTTTAATATTTGAGATATATTAACATATTTATTTTTAATTTATTTTACTAATATTTCTATATTTCTCATATACATATGTGTTCATTTTTCTTATAAATTTTGATCTATTTATCAAATTTGAAAAAAAGTATATAGAATATTTTACACTTCATTCTTTACACATTGAAAAAAGAAACTTTATATTTTTTATTATTTTGGTATAAGTTATGTGGCATGCATGCTCAATGATGTGATTTTTTTAGGATTTGATGGTGAACTCCTCAACACCCTAGGATCACCTCTAAGGTCCTACAATAATTTCCACAAGAGAGAAATGGAAAAAATATCATGCTACGATCATGGATGCAAAATTGCTAGATTGAATTGTGGTGTATATATGACACCTTGCTTATAAAGGAAAGTTGTGAGATATGATTAGACAAGATCTTGACATGTGTCTTAAGCTTGTACAATGAGACAACTACCTGAAAAAATATTAAATAACCTAGGGCACAAGCATTAAATTGTATTTTTTTAATGTTCTTTATGATTTTCATGTTAAAAATAAGAAATGTTGAAAAGGAATAAAATTTACAATGTTGTAGAGAAATCACGTATGAATGTGGTTTAAAAATATCATATATCTACATTTGATGATGGTGACATATGTAGTACTAAACTAAAGAGTTATGGGAAATTCAAGAACATGCACATGATGTCTAGTGATGCTTTGAAACTTATAGAGGATATTAGTTGCATACCCAAAGGAAATTGATAATTTATTGCCTTGTGAATATGACACTATATAATTTCTCTCTTATGATTGATTCAAGCTTGAAAAAAGGAATGCATTTAATTTGGTTTTTGAGTTTGAAATGAAATTAATTTTACTTGTATTTGATCATTTGAATTTGAAGTTGCAATTTTTGTATTAAGTCTATAATGACATGTTTGAATTGTGAATTATATTTTTTAATTTCTAGTAGGGGATCCTTACACTACTATTATTTGTGAAGATACTTATAGTAAATGGAGTCGACCAATGTGGATGTGAGATAATGTATGGGAGAATGTGCATTTGACAACCCATCAAGTTGATAAGGGCTTGAACTTATGGAGAATTTAGCACAAAAAGGTTGTACATTAAGATGTGTGAATATAAAATGTTTAGAATAATTAGAAATTTATGCATTTTGGAGCAACTTGTCTTATATTAGAAGTGCAATTGCGTGTATTTTTACCACATTCAATGAAACTACACATCCACAAGTGAACAAGTACTAATGTAGGTGGAATACTTTATTAGGCTTTTAATTGTTTTACATTGGCTATTTAAAAGGAATTAATTGAGGGGTTATGTGTGCAATAGTGATTGGTTATTTGTACATGGAAAACTAGTGGAGCCTCTCCCCTATATAATATAAATATGCTTGAAGATTAAACATTATAACCACAAGTACTATACCAATAAATGGACCCTTCCCAAATACTGGTCTCTCTTTCCCATATATTTTTAAGTCTTTGTTGACTACAAAATTGGTATAGGGGAGAGGACCTAGTAGTTGAGCATCTTAATTTCACACTTCTCTAAATCCTACTTGGAAATTTCAAATCAGTCACAAATGGGTTACAACAACTTACTTGTCAAGTCCTCTACTTATATCTAAGGTTTCAAGACCACATCATCAAACAGGATGCCACATTAGCATGCATTTAGTTGAGGTGTCCAAAAAGGTCCAAAAAATGTTAGACCAATAGTCGTGCATTAAGTCATGTTCTATTGGTGTGTTGATGTGGCATCACATGATTTGTTGTTTTTAAATCTAAGAAATACATTTCATTCACTTATAGGTAATCATCATCAACATTAACATTAAATAAACAACTATTGATACATTATTATTGAAAATATTGAACACTAAATCAAGAAATACTATAACAACTATTAGAACATGTTCGACAACTAGATCCTTGTAAATTTAATGGAGCAGGTGTGACACGCAGTTCGAACACATCTATGATGACCATTTACCCATAAAATGAATAAAAAACTATCATCAAACTATTAGATACTAATTTGTAACCCATTCATGGATGGTAGGTAAGGATTTACTCATAGACTGCAAATTAATCCGAACGGTTGCAGCGCTGTCGATTATAGTCTGTATCGGCATGCTTGCATAGGATACTCTCTATTATTTCATATAATTTAGACTGTAACATGGTAAGTCATTAGATTTGTATTCATGCTAGCATGTCAGAAATTTATAAAGTTTAGATATTAGGTGGACAAACCAGAAGAAAACACTCGAATTTTACGTATAAATACTGGCTTGGAGAGACATCTTTCCAAGCTACGGTGTAGTGTTTCTACAATATAGTCGTTAGAGAAAGTAATTTACGTGCAAGATGTGTAGAATGGGTTTATCTAATTTTGCTCTCTTCACTAATGTGCTAACGTTAATGCTCGCTCATCCTCTTCAGCAGATGCTACCGATGCGACCACCATTATCGTTGGGGCAGGAATTTCAGGTAGGTGTCAATGTTTATTTCAGTTAGGAATTTCAGGTATGTTTTAATGCTACTTTTTGGTGCAGGTATAATGGCGGCAAAGACTTTGTTTGAGAAAGGGATTAAAGATTTTGTAATATTGGAGGCGACGAATAGAATCGGCGGAAGAATGCTCAAGAAAACTGTGGGAGGGTACACCGTTGAGATGGGTGCCAGCTGGGTGGAAGGCGTAGGGTCACTAAAGAATGTGAATCCCATCTGGACTCTTGCCAACAAATACAACCTTCGGACCTTTAAATCTGACTGGGGCAATCTTAGTTACAACATTTATGACCAGGAGTAAGTCTAATGTACGTAAAAGGGAGAAGTTAAATTTCTGAAGAATAAACAACGTTATCACCTGTTTATTTTCAGTGTATTAGATAGATCTATTACAATTTTATTTTAGTGATATTTTCATGTGTAGTGTGATTGGGAGGCACGAGTTCAAGAAATTTTTAAGTTGTATGTCAAATCATCTGTGACTTTTTGTTGAACTATTTAGAGTCTTCCATTATCTTAGCTTCAACATAAAATTATATTGGGTTTAAATATTTTTAGTATCATACTTTTCTATTGCAAATACGAAATCGTCTTTTAAAGTATATTCAAATTGTAGGGGAAGCATTTTGCCCCAGTCCGTGGTGGCAGAGCCATAGGAGAGAGCGATAGCCTCGTACCAGTTCAGTGAAAATCTGTCTTCAACGTTTACAGAAAATAGAGAGGAGGACATCTCAATCTTAGCGTCACAACGTGTTTTCGGCTGGTAAGTATATCCATTTAAGCATACTCTATGGAGCAAATAATACCGTTGTCTCCACAGACTAAAGAATACGAATGTTTTGAGTTTCTGGACTACAGTGTTCCAACGACACCTTTGGAGATGGCCATCGACTTCTACTTCTACGACTGTGAAACTGGAGGTTGTTATCCAAGGACATATTGCATTCCAACGGTAACAATGAAATAAATACTAAATGTCGTGGGCTTTTTGCATGCGGAACCTCCGCGTGTAACAAGCTTAAAGAACGTGGAGCCAGTTGCAACGTTTGAAGACTTTGGTGAAGATAGTTACTTCGTAGCAGACAGCCGAGGATTCGAGCATGTTGTGCACAGATTGGCCCAAGAATTTCTGGAATCTAACAATGGAAATATAATTGACAAGCGGCTCAAACTAAACAAGGTTGCGCCTCAAAATTTCCACCTTACAAGAAGCTTTAGAAAAATGTCCTTTTTAAAACTATGCTTTTCAGATTGCTTTTAGAACGAAAAAAAAATTGAATCCTACAGATGTTTGAGCAGCAATTGTGTTGCAGGCGGTGCGTCAAATCGAGTATAGTAATAGTGGTGTGAAGATCTCCACGGAGGATGGATCAATTTACAATGCAAAGAACACATTATATCCGTTAGTGCGGGAGTGCTACAGACAAAACTTATCGAGTTTAAACCCGATCTGCCAGTAAGAATGACTATATATATGGGGCAGATCTGGAAGCTGCAGGCAATATACAAGTGGAATATGGTGGTCTATCAAAATATAAAATTAACATTAAATGTTCGATACCTTAACTATGTTTTTGACTGTGTATATGGCAGATGTGGAAGCTGCTGGCAATATACAAATGGGATATGGTGATCTATTGCAAGATCTTCATGAAGTTCCCTTATAAATTCTGGCCAACAGGAGGACCAGGCGCGGAGTTCTTCATGTACGCCCATAAGAGAAGAGGTTACTACAGTTTCTGGCAGGTAAAAACCATTTTCGTAAAATCTTGACATTTTTCTTTAGTTCAGATTATTTGCATGACATAGTTGATTGTTGATAAGCAGGAGGTATTTTGCACTGCATGTCAAATTATGATATTGGTATAATGTCAAGTTATGATATTGCTATAAAGATTCAATCATGTAGTTTTTCGGTCAAACTTATTGATCCATGTTTTATAAATAGTCGTTCACAAGAATACATCTCTCATGATAATGAATGATTCACTTACAACTCATTGCATCTAGGTGATTTTCACAAAGTGAAGCATTAGATCTTTCTAAAGATCACCTATTCCAATATTACTCCAACTCAACTATGCTTAACCATAAAATTTCTCTCAAAACTAAACCCACTGCAACCCCTAATTCTTAAAAGTTGTGCAGTTAAATCCTAATAAAATATTATATTGCTTTGACTGTTGATTACTGTCACAGCACTTAGAGAACGAGTACCCCAGGTGGCGGGAACCTTCTTATGGTAACTGTACTAGACGAAGAAGCGCGAAGAATAGAACAGCAGCCTGAAGAGGAGACTAAAGCTGAAATCATGGCTGTTTTAAGAAAGATGTTTGGCAACGACATTCCACAGATGTCCGACATCTTGATTCCCAAATGGGGACACGATCGTTTTTACAGGGGAACGTATTCGAACTGGCCGATTGGTGTCTCTGTTCAAAACTTTCACGAGTTAAAGGTTGTTTCACCGCAAAATGCTCAGCTATGTTTTATTTATTTGTTTCCTTTCTTGGATAATAAATTCTCCATAGCATGTATAACAATCAATGTAAATTGTATAACAATGTTATTGGTTTTTGCAGGCACCGGTTGGTCCTGTATTCTTCACCGGCGAACGCACCAGTCAAGAGTATAATGGATATGTGCATGGTGCCTATCTAGCGGGTAACAGATCTTCCACTTACATCAACATATATTGACAAAGCTAAAATGTACGTTAAAGTCCTTCACTCACGTAACCTGTATTATACCAACAGGCATTGACACAGCTAATATGGTGTGGGATTGCATTAACAATGGTAACTGCACTAACAACTCGACGCTCATAAAGAAGACGCCCGTACTTGCAAATATAGATGCTCACTCTCGTCCAGAGATCAAACAGGTAAAACGATCTTAACAAATTTATCGTAGTTTCTTCTGGTAAAACTACAAGATTTTACTGAGAATTTATTCCCTCATAAATGTTGTGCGTAAGATATAAAGAATCATTGAAGGATCGTGCCACTTTTCTTGAGAAAAAAGAAAATTCTTCCCTTTAATGTAAGGTCCAAAAATATCTACAACTAGATTGAAACTTGTGAAGCAAAACTTGCTGATCTCTACTTGTTATAAATTCTCCTTATATTAAACTAGTATGATATATCATTTTAATATCTGAAGCACTGAGTTCTGTTTGTATCTTAATTTGCAGGGGCAAATGTTTGGAAGTCGGGGAAGAAGAGAGGTCCTAATTTCACGAAAGTTTTCGGTGTGAGGGAGGAAATGTTTTAAGTTCATTTAGATAAAAATGAAGTATGTGTGTTATTAGTGACTTAATTAATTAGGTGCAGAATTTTAATTTCTTGAATTTGGTACAGTGACAATTTGACTACGATTTCATAAAATGACATGCTTAAAACTCGATAATAGTCATGTTTAGTAATTACTAATTTTATTTTAAATTTTAAAAGATTATAATAGATTATAGATATGATATTAATTTAGAATATTAATATTTTTGGTAAAAAATAGAGGATAGAATTTGGAATGTTACAATATTTATATAAATATTTTGATTCTTTTTGATCAATGATTGTAAACATTACAAAATACATCATTATATAAATGATTTATCATTTAATATTTTTCACATGAGTAAATGTCTTTGTACAACTAATTAAATAAAATTTAGTAGTTTTCTCTCTATTTAATTATGTAAGGAAAAAATTATTAATGGTGGGAAATATTGTTAATTTATTTTAACATTCCCTCTTAATTTCTACTTCCAAACTACTTCAACATCCATAACACCAAATTCTATCTTAGGCGTTTAAATTTTTTTATTTGCTAATGCCTTTGGGTATATATTAGCCAATTGGTCTTTTGATCTATAAAAATCTAAGAATATCTCTTCGTTGTTTACTAGTTCTTGAATGAAATGGTACCTTATATCAATGTGTTTGCTTCTCTTGTGAAAAATATACTTTTTGATAATAAAATTGATGACTTGTTATCACAAAATATTAGTGTTGAACCTTCTTAATCATTCATTTAGTCTAGCAATACTCAATGCATCCAAAGTTCTTGACATGATTTTGATGTTACAAAAATATTAGATTTCTTCATTGTTTAATAGTTTATTAATGAAATGGCACCTTATATCAATTTGTTTTCTTTTCTTGTGAAAAATATGTTTTCTAACAATACAATTGATGACTTGTTATTACAAAATATTAGTGTTGAACCCTCTTAATCATGCATTCAATCTGCCAATACTCAATGCATCCAAAGTGTTTGACATGTTATTGATGTTATTTTCACATACTCTATTTTAGCTATTAAAATTGTTATAATAGAGCTAATTCTTTAAAGCCCATGAGACCACCTAATCCAAAGTAAAAAAACATATTGAAATATAATATTCATATCATCTAGCTAACTATTGAAATAGATGCAAACAAGATCAAATGCAATTGAAATTAGAATCTAATCTAAGATCAAACACACAAATTTAAGACCTAATCCTACACATACGAAATAAAATTAAGCTATTGAAAACATATTAAGAAATCCTATGATTACCAAATTGAATTCAAAACAACAACAAAGTGTTTCCATCCCGTAATAGAGTGTATTCGCCTAATGTTGGATTGTTTGTATCACTAAGAAAACTTCATAGTTCATGTGCAAAACTTTGATACTTCAATGGTTGGTTGATCGAAGAAAGGTTGAAGCTCTATCAATGGTGATCTTGACAGTACTTCATTACATAAAGTATGTTGATTCTCTGATCCTTTTTTGTGAGGAAAGAGTTTTGTTATATAGAAAATGAGATTTTGAATGAACGATCAAGATTAAACAATGTTGATTCAAGATCGATGATCAAAAGTTGTTGAGAGGATTTAGACATTAGTCGATTGTGAAAAGTTGATTGCACAATTTGTGTGATTGAGGAATAGATTGGCTAGCCGGGAATTAGATTGATTAGTTAGTATTTAGATTGATTAGTTGGGATTTAGATGGCTTAGTTAGGAAATAGATTGATTAGTTAGCAAATTAGATTGATTAGTCTACAAATTAGATTGTTCAATCAACAATCGTAATTTGCTCAATCAGAAAGTGGGTGAGGAATATGAATTAATTGATTTAATTAATTAATTCCTTTTTAGAGTTGAATGTGCAAATCAAGTTTGACTATTGCAAACAAAGTTGCATTAGTTTGATTTTATTTTTTATAAATGATTTGAATAGTTTAATTTAATTATTTAAATTTTGGAGGAAAAGTGTCATAATTAATTTTTTATGATTTAATAGTTTAATTAACTTAGAGGAATAAGGTGATTTAGAGATGAAATTAAATAATTGGCATTGTTTAATCAATCAAAATGAAATAAAGTGGGATTAGGACTTCATTAAATAAATGTAATTTATTTAATTGGTCAAAATGATAGAAATGTGAATTAATTAATGTTGTTTTATTTAATTAATAGTAGAATTAGGGTTCTCAAGACTTTGTTAATTAATGTTGTATTATTCAATTAATAAAAGAAATTAGGGTTTTGGATGTTGTTTGATATTGTGTGATGTTCCTAAGATGTTATGAGACATTGTGTGATTTTTCTGAGATGTTGCAAGATGTTATGGGATGCTTCTAAGATGTTGTGAGACATTGTGAGATGTTTTCAAGATGTTTCAAGATTTTACGAGATGCTTCGAAGATGTTTTGGGCCGTTTCAGAATGATGTGGGATGTTGTTTGATGTTGTTTGATGTTGTTTGATGTTGTTCAATGTTGTTCAATGTTGTTTTATATTGTTCGATGTTGTTTGATGTTGTTTGATAATGTTTAGGGTGTGTGATAGGTGTTAGGTCAATTTTACATATCTATAACAATTTATTCATTTTGGGACCAAATAATAAAAATTTATTAAATCTTTGGCATCTTGATAAATTTGGGAAAAAAGCATCTAGTCAAGAATTGGGATGCCCTTGACCTTAGGGGTGACCTATTACAAATTTGACTATTTGGTATCTATCTTTAGAGAATTAAAAAGGATCTCACGTTGACCTATAATCAAAAAGTGTTATATAGAACAACTGAGAGGGGGGGATGAATGAATTGTCACATATTTTAACCTTTAATTCAGTCACTAGAACTAATACTTAAAACTTATTAAATGATTAATCATCAAATCCCAATGCAGAAATCAAATCCAACACATAAACATAGTAACACAAAATTTACATGGAAAACCCAATAAGGGTAAAACCATGGTGAGGATTAACTCACACTATAGAGATTACCAAAATTGATTACAAAAAGGCTCACTGCCTAAGATAAGGATCACTACTTGAAATAAGGACTCACTATCCATAGGGCTACAACCCAGAGGGCTCACTGCCACAAAGATACAAAGAAGAAAAATAAGACTTGCTATAGAGAGACTACAATCTCAATTTAACAAAGGATTCCAACATAGTTACTTGATCAACTTGCATGAATGATAGAGTTCACTTTCTACTCACTACATCCAAAAACTTGGCATTAAGCTTCACACTAATCTCCCACACACAACTCACACACACTTTCTAAATAGCATTAAACTTGCATCTACTCTTTCACTTATCTTCCTTATTTTCTCTTGTATGACTTTCATTACTAGTTCATCATGTATTTATGCTCTCTCCAACTTTGAAAAAGATACAAAGTTGGCCATCCAACTTCAAATTCAAATTAGGTTGGCACCAAACATCCTAGGGTGAGATTAGAATGAGCACAACCTAAACACACGCTTCACTAGGACCCATAAAATTATCCAACATGCTTCATTAACTTTGAAGATAGTTCTTAACACAAGATCGACCAAACCAGTGTAAAACACATAGAACAATTAAGCTCAAAACTTCTAGAAACCAAAAATATATTCAATTCAATAAAAAAATCTTAACTCTAGAACCACAAGTGAAAAGAATTCATCAAAGAGAAATCTAGACCAGCAACCTTTCTCTTGGACTTCAATTAGAAGATAGAGAAATATAGTTCACAACTGGTGAACACAACTCAAACTTCACAATGAACCAATAGAAAAACATTTGGATATAACAACCTTCAAAAATCATAACCATCACATCTAAATCACACGAACATAGGGTAAAATACCAAAGCAACAATTGAATACCTATAATCTTCCTTTAATACAATTTTCTCAATATCCTCAACATATACAACCAACAAAAACTAGTAGATAACCAATTGACCAGTTGACATCAATGACAACACCTTCATTCCTTTCTCTATTCTTTCAAAAATATCCCCCTTTGTCATTGAGGGAAACACATGATGTGAAAAACCATCAAAGACACCATACCAGATCTAAATATACTTATCAATATTTTTCTTTTTGTTTCTCTCCCTTAGAAGATCATCTTCTTCATTACCTGCTTTCTCTCATTAGCTTTTTCTCCTTTTCACATGCTTTCTCTCCTTCTTTGACATCAATGCAAAAGGAAAAAGATATGTTCGTTGAATCTTCCTTTGACATGAAAATAGAATACTCACAATGATAACACTTGAAAACTACCTGCTCCCCTTGAGGGGTAGTCACCAAAACATTAGTACAAAAAGATAGAACCATGAATCCATTGGACTAATGCATCTTAGTTTATGAGAGGAGGGGAAATAACCCCTAACTTCTCTCAGAGATACTCAGAAGTATCTTTAGGATAGGAAGATCCTTCATAAATATATCCACAATCTAATCCTTTGTCAGAACATACTCAAGCTTGATTCATTCTCCATGACCTTCTCTCTCAAGAAATGATATCTAATAGATATATTCTTCATCCTCAAGTGAATCACAAGATTCTTTGAAATTACACTTGTATTATTTCAAAAGATAGGAATGAGATCATCATATAACACTGTGATATCTTTTAATGTTTGTTTCATTCATAAAACTTTCATACAAGATGCACCAACAATACACTCAGCTTTAGTAATAGACAAAGAGAATGAATCTTGCTTTTTACTCAACTATGCCACTAATCTACATCCAAGAAAAAATGCACTACCACTTGTACTCTTTCTATCATCTACACATCCAAACCAATCTACATCTATATATGCACTAAGTGTAAAGTTAGTACCTTTCGGATACCACAATCCATAATTTGGAGTGTCATTCAAGTATTTGAATACTTTTAACTGTAGCAATATGTGTTTCCTTCAAATCTTCTTGAAATATAGCCACAAGAAAAACCACATGCATAATATCTAGTCTTGTAGTAGTCAAATATAGTTATCCACCAATCATAGATCTATACTTTCTCTAATCATCCTTAGGTGAATCAAAATCTTTACCCAATTTGCAACCAATCACCATAGGAGTACTTACTAGTTTGGAACCATCCATCCAAAATTTCTTCAACATCTCTCTTACATACTTAGATTGTGAAATTAAAATTCCTTTCTCTGTTTGATTAATTTGTAGCCCAAGAAATAAATTCATCTCCCCAAACATAGACATTTTAAATTCTTTCTTCATCTCTTTTGCAAACATCATGCACAACTTTTCATTTCCTCCAAAGATAATGTTATCAACCTATACAACTACAATCAAAAAAATTTCATTTTTCAATCTTAAAGTACAAATTACCATCTAGCATACCTTTGTTAAATCCTTGTTGAATAAAATACTTGTCTAACCTTTCATACCAAGCTCTAGGAGATTTCTTTAGTCTATATAAAGCTTTCTTCAATCTACACACCATATCTAGTTGATCTTCTAATTGAAATCCTTCTAGTTGTTCCATGTAAACTTCTTCTTCTATAGAAATGCTAACTTGGCATTCATATGATAGACTTTAAAGTCTTTATAAGTAGCTAATGCCAAGAACATCCTTATAGCTTCCATTCTTTCTATGGGGGAAAAATTCTCCTAAAAAAAATATTCCTTCTACTTGTGAGTAGCCTTTACACGCAAGCCTCGCTTTATTTCTGACTTCTCTATTCTCATTCAACTTATTTCTAAAACCCATTTTGATCCAATTATATTTTTATCTATTAGTCTTGGGACCAATTCCCAAGTTTGATTCTTCTCAATCTGCAAAATTTATTCTTTCATTGCTTCCTTCTAATGTTTATTTTTCAGGCTTCACATATTGTCTTCGGCTCAATCTCAAAGAATAAACACAAATTAACATCAGCAATAGCTTTACTTCTAGTTAACATGCCTTTTTTTATCTCCAATAATCTAATTTTTTGAATGATTCCTTTGTACATATTTTGGTGTCCAAGGAGTCATCACCAAAACATCTTCTCTTTCATTCTATTCATCCTACTTCTTCTGCTCATCTTTATACTATTCTTCCATAATTTCTTCTATTCTTGCACAATTGTGTTCATCAAACACATATCCGTCAACATTAATAGAGTTATTCATTGTCTCATCTACCTTCACATTTGAGCTTTCTAAAATCTTCCTCGGTCTTTTATTGAAACATTTGTATTCCTTTCTTTTAGTAGAGTATCCATGAAATATGTCATCATCACTTGTTGCATAAAACTTACCCAAAGTTTTCTCATCTCTTCTAATATAACATTTGCTTCTAAATACCTTGAAGTATTTAACTATAGTAATTCTTCCATACCATAGCTCATAGGGAGTCTTTTTATTATTTTCTCTTGCTTGAACTCGATTGAACACATAAACACAAGTATGAATAGCTTCTTTCCAGTAAACTTTTGTTAATTTGGCTTCAATAATCATTGACCTAGTAGCCTCTTGAACTATTCTATTTTTCCTTTCAACAATTCCATTTTGTTGAGGAGGTCTCAGATTAGATAAATGTCTCTTTATTCCATGCACTTCACAAAAAATATTGAACTCATGGGAGGTGAATTCTCCACCTCAGTCAAATCTTGTGCATTTTATCTTCAAATTCACTTCATTTTCAACCATATCCTTGAATGCCTTGAATCTATATAATGCATATGATTTATCTCTAAGAAATGTAACCCATGTATATCTAGAATAGTCATCAATTAAAATCATAAAGTACCTTTCACCAAGTATAATTTTCACTCTCATAGGACTAGAGAGATCTATATGAACTAAATATAGTAGTCCAGCAGTAGATTGTTCCCTTGATCTATAATGATTTCTTGCTTGCTTCCCAAACTAATCATTCCTACAAATAGCATTAACATGCTTTGTAATTCTTGGTAAATATTTCACAGCCTGAGCAACACTAATCCTTTCCAAGCTATCAAAATTCATGTGAAACATTCTCCTATGCCATAGCCAACTGCCATTTATCTGATTCATAAAGAATTATCCATCAACACTCTTAAGTTGATAAGTATTCCCTTCAAATTTCTTTCCTGTAGCAATCAATGTTCTAGATCCTTTCCAAATCTCACATTTCTCATCCTTAAACACAAGATCATATCCTTTTCTACACGTCTGACCAACACTAAGAAAATTATATCTCAAACCCTTAACATAGTAAACATCATCAATATGATGCTTTCCATCAAAACTTATTGAACCTATCCCACAAATTTTAGAACCAATATTATCTCCAAACATAACCAAGCCTCCATCATATTTCTCAAGATTAACAAAATTACTCTTATCACTAGTTGTGTGATGTGAGCAACCACTATCAACTACCCAAAAACTCTTTTCTTGTTTAGCATGTAGGGCAGAGATAACCGTACCTTCATTTTTCTCTTTCTCCTTCTCCAAAAGGCTTTCCTTTGCCTATTTATCTCAATTAGTAGAAGTAGGTTCATCCTTAATAGCCAAGAACAAGCATTCATTTTCATCTAGATCTTCATCTTCTGAATCTTCATATGAAATACTAGCATTCTCATTCACATAGTAAGCTTTGTTATTTTTTTTTTCCTTTCTTTTCCTTCTCATATCATTTTTTATTCCTTTTAGCTAATTTTGGACACTTTGCAACATAATGACCTATTTCTCAAAAACTAAAGTGTTTAAAGGGAAATTTACCTTCATACTTACTAGATCCTTTTCTCATTCTTCTTACAAAGTTAGCTTCTATTTCATCAAAGTTTTCTTCATCTGTATCTTCAATTTTTGTAGCTTTAAAAGTAGTCTCTGATTTGCCTCCATTTCTTAGATTCGGCTTCCTCATCTCATAATATGTCAAAAATCCTAATAGTAGATCCTTAGTACAAGTATTATAATCTATAGTTTGCTCAATAGCATTCACCTTCTCACTGTAAGCATCAAGAAGAGTTCTAAGAATCTTCTTTACAATCATAGTTTCATCTATAGTAGAGCCAAGTAATCTCATTCTAGCCACTACCTCATCCAATCTCTAAACATAAGCTTTAACATTTTAATCTTTGGACATATGTATAAGATCAAACTGTGTTTCCAAATTCTACAATTTTTCCTCTTTAACTCTTTCATCACCATCATGCACTCTTTCTAAAGCATCCCAGACTTCCTTAGCTGTCTTCAAATTCTAAACCTTAATCAACTCAGAATGTACCAAAATATTATTCAAGATGAACTTTACCTTATTATTTGCTTCATGTGTTATGATCTCTTTAGGTTTACCCAGACCAAATGTATCAGGAGGACTGTAAGGATTCTTGTAAGATTTTTCCACATCATATATGTAATAATCCAGATATTCTTCCATCATTATTTTCCATATACCATAATTAGTTCCATCATCAAACATCATTTTTCCAGCCATCCCAAACCTTCCTCAAGCAATTAATCTCTTCATGAAGGAACAATATTTGAGACCAATTGTTGAATAGGACAACTAAGAGGGGGGTGATTAGTTGTCACATATTTTAACCTTTAATTCAATCATTGAAACTAATACTTAAAACTGCTTAAATGATTAATCATCAAATGTCAATGCAAAAAATGAAATCCAACACATAAGAAAAGTAACATCAAATTTACGTGGAAAACCCAATACGGGAAAAACCACAGTGAAGATTAATTCACACTATATAGAATATCAAAACCGATTATAAAAAGTCTCACTGCTTGAAATAAGGTTCACTTCTTGAGATAAGGCTCACTATGTGAGATAAGGATCACCGCCTGAAATAAGGACTCACTATCCAGACTCATAATCCACATAGCTACAACCCGAAGGGCTCACTACCATAGAGATATAAATAAGACAAAGAAGACTTTCTATAGAGAGACTACAATCTCAATCCAATAAAGGATTTTTCCATAGTTACTTGATCAACTTGCATGAATGATAGAGTTCACCTTCTACTCACTACATCTAAAAACTAAGCACTAAGATTCACATTAATCTCCCACACACAACTCACACACACTTTCTGAATAGAATCAAAGTTGCATCTACTCTTTCACTTATTTTCCTTCTTTTCTCTTGTATAATTTTCTTTACTAGCTCATCATGTATTTATGCTCTCTCCAACCTTGAAAAAGATACAAAGTCAACCATCCAACTTCAAATTCAAATTAGGTTGGTGTAAAACATCCTAGGGTGGAATTAGAATAAGGGCGACCTAAAAAACGTGCTTCACTAGGACCCAAAAATAGATCTAGCATGCTTCATTAACTTTGAAGATAGTGCTTAACACACGATTGGCCAAACCAACATAAAACACATAGAACAATTGAGTTAGGAACTTCAAAAAAACAAAAATATCTTCAATGCAATCAAAACATATTAACTCTAGAACTGCAAGTCAAAAGAATTCATCAAAGAGAAATCTAGACCAACAACCTTTCTCTCAGACTTTAATCAGAACATAGAGAAACATAATTCACAACTATTGAACACAACTCAAACTTCACAACAAACCAATGACCAAACATCTAGATATAACAACCTTCAACAATCATGACCATCATATTTGAACCACATGAAGACAGGGGAAAATACTAGAACAACAACTAAATACCTGTAATCTTCCTTTAATACAATTTTCTCAATATCCTCAACATATATGACCGATAAAAACTAGTAGATAGCTAGTTGACTAGTTGAAATCAATGACAACACCTTCATTCCTTTCTCTATTCTTGCAAAAAAAAGATCAATTAAGATGCACATATATATAAACAAGTTTTCTTCTCATTTGAACATTAGAAAAAAATTATGAACAAGTTATTATAATACAATTATTGTGAAGATTTATTGAATTATCATTTGCATGCTAGTTATAGCAATATATTATTTTATGTGACTACTAGTCTCTTGCAGGTCTTCAAGCAATTCGAGCATCCATAAAACTACCTTTGGTGGTGACTTATGGTGTGAACATCACTTTGACAAGGGTTTCATACCAAAGGTAACTTTATCTATTATCATTTATTATTTCATTCAATTACTATTATTTGGCCTTTGTTCAACCTAGGGTAAGCCCTCTTGATCATTATCATTTGTTGTTCATGGAGGTGAAAACACAAAAATAGGGTTTGACCTAGGAAATCCCTTATAAACCACAACCTTTCCCCATTTTTCCACATGTAGGTTAAATCTAGAGGCTTCATCAACAATAGGTCATAGGAAACATAGAGAAAACTATAATCTACCATCTGAAGTTTGTAGATCCCAAATTAGTAGCATCTCTGGTCAAGGGAATCACCACCGTTGACCCTCAAATTTAGGCCTATTTTTCAATTGCATGTTGCTCTCTATTACCATTTTATAGATTTGTAATTGTTATGTCATTTTATGTTTTTGTTTGTGTGACAAATTACATTTTTAGATCTATGATTTATGTTAAATAGGCTTATTAAAAGACACATAAAATTTCTCTTCTTTGCAATTCAAAAGAACCAAACCCTAGGAGATTAACTCTTCCTATGGCAAGAATCTAATCATCAAACCTTAGTTGGTTTATGTTTGAATGTGGAGGCAAGAAAAGAAGTTGACCCTAGTTAATCTATTTATTGGAATTAGGATCTCTTTTCCTATTCTATATTTTTGAAAACCTAACATATCCCACGCTTAAAATTTTCTATTTTTTATCATATAAATTCTAAAAATTGATTCAAAACCTAGGCTATTTAAATGTCTTGAAACATTAGTTATTTGCATTTATTTCATTTCTAAAGTTAAGAATTTGTATTCTTTGTTCGTCACACATTAAATAATTTGGTGAATTCAATTTAGAGAAAATTTGAAAAATATTTTGAATTTGATTTCATAATTTCATATTTAATTTTTATTGTTTAGAGCTTATTCTAAGCTATTTTCATTGTGAATTATAAAATAAATCTTAGGTTATTTTCATTTTTCAAAGTGCATGCATGTCTTACTAAAAACTATTAAAAAAGTAAAGATTTGCATAGTGTTTTCATTTCAAAATCTCAAAAAGTGTTATCTTTCACATTTTCAAGATAAATTTAGTTAGTCACATCATTTTAAATTTTGAAAATTATCATTTGAATATATTACATTGTCTTAAAACATAAAAATTTATGCATGTGTCTACTTCACATAGAAAAATTATGTTTTCATGCATTTCCAAATCTATTTTCTTTTAGACTTGAACCTATGCAACCTCATATCCTCAAACACTATAGTTGATTTTCAAATTTTCAAATTATTAAAATATTGTACCTTTTTCTAGGGTTTCCACACCCCATTTGAGTTAGTTTGACATCAAATTTTATGTGTAAAACCCTATTGATGATCTTTGTTTAGATTTGGTTCCTTTTTTATAGTTTTTCTTGATACTTTTAGATTTTTTATGCATCACCATTTTGTCCCTAATTCACATAATTTATTGTATTACCCTAAAAAATGACATAACAATATATTTTATTTTCCAAAATATTCTTTTTATGTAGAAAAATATGGCTTTTCTAAAAGAATTCAAGGCACTTCCCTAGACCCCATTCAATATTGTCAAAAGGGATAGATGTTGGCCTTCAATCAACCAAGATTTTTCCTACCCATGGGAATATCTTGATGCAAAATAATAAAATCATTGATATTTTTATCAACATCACTTTACCTAATGTTTATTGTTCATGTAATCATGAAACTCATGGATGTACCTCTCCCAATATCTCTCCTACTTGTGAGGGTATCTTGGTGCAAGATGGTGCAACAATTGATCCCTTCTTAATACCACTACATTACCTATTTCCACATTGAATGCTAGTAAGGTGGCTTACATAGATGAAGATTCAAACATCACATTGGACCCCCATTTATAGAAGATTATCAACAAATAGTCAATTTAGTTGAAATTATAAACCCACAACTTATCATTTATCCTCCTTATGCTTCTCACTCTCAAACTATGATTTCTCTAGTTATTGGAGTTCCTTCAAGTCAATATAATCCTCCTCTCATTATTCTTGATGGTTTCCCACCTAGGGCCTATAGGATGGTGGGGTTTTCAAATAGGTTGATGGGGTTTTCCCCCCACCTGTAGCAGCCAACCCCACCAAAGGCACCAACCCCAATGAACAAGGCATCTGCCACCACCCAAGCTCTACCACCATCCAATATCTTAACCACCAAAGCTCTACCACCATCCATAAGGCATAGTTGAATGGTGGTGAAGCACCTTAGGTGGTGAAGCTAGCATTGATTGATTGCTAACATTGATGTTAATTTTGAAGAAGAAAATTAAATATCAATATATCATGTACTTGAAACATTATAAAATTTAGCTCAAGATTAAATTGATGTTACCATTGGAAATAATTAAAAATAATAATGATATATAGTATACAAAATATCATCAAAACCTGGAAGAAGAAGATGAATGCAAATTAATGCTTTGGAAGAGGAGCCAACATCATAACCTAAAAGAAGGTAAATAGAAGATTTAAAAATTGAAAGAGAATAAAATATAACCAATTCCAATGGAATGCTTAGGATATATTTAAATACTTTACAAATATATTTTTTACATTCTCTACATAACCTTGGTTTCACCAAATGTGTTATAGTATTTTATTAAAAAAGTAGGGTAAAGGGCCCTAATCCCATAAAAAATAAGAAATAGGCTACATAGCCAATAGATTAGTACTATATAGAGCAACAAAAAATAGGCCTACCAACCTACAATTCAAACAAAAATCCAACCTATAGGCCACCATGAAACAATGCAAGCCCCCGAGCTTGAACTAAGAAAATTTTCTCCCAAAGGTTTATCAAGCTTGAACCTAGGATGACAAAACTCAACGCTCTCATTCAAGGATGACCCTAGAGATCTCAATCCAATGGAGAAAGGGGAAAGAGATCTTACAGTAGGGATATCCTAGGGGCTGATTATAAACTAATGAGGGGCTCACCACCAAGCTAGAGCTTGGAAAGACAAATGAAATGAAAGATGTAATACTTAACCCTAATATGATGCAATATTTCACTAAATGACCTAGAAAAGTATGTAAAATATAACAAAAAACTACAAGATGAAATGTGTGCACTTGGAAATTTGAAGATGAATTGATAGAGCTCTAAAATGATAAAAACAATCAATTTAATGCTAACTGGGACTCATATTCCAAGCTACATGAATCAATCCTAGATCTAGGTTTCTATGTAGAACAACAATTTGGCAAATGGGTATCTGAAATTGCAAAAAGTTCAAAAATTGGTATAAACTAGGACTCATACACTAGAATTGACATATCAGCCCAATTAGGCTTTTATGAAGCTTCAAAGTCTGAATCTAGTCCTCAAGGTCTTCTCTGTGCTTCCCAATTGATTTCCAAATCTGAAACCTTGATTTGCAACTTGTAGAAGTCTTCCAAGTATCTCCAATGCAAGGAGAAAACTTTGAAAATTTTGAATATTTTGACAACTTTCTCCAAACTTTCTCTTCAATGTGTCTTTATCCTAAACTTGCAAATCACAAACTAGAGAGAGGGAAAAATGTTATTTTTAGTGGAAAGGGGTTTGCCTTGGTCAAACCCCATTTTGGTAATCAAACCTTGAAATGAAATGAAATAGGAATGGAGAATGATGAATGAAAAAAATATGGTGTTGCAACTCACCAAACCCTAGCAATGAAGTGCTAAAAATATGTATGAGATGACTCCAATGGATGTGGATCTTGACTCTTGCTTGAATGTGATAGATCTTAAATGAAATGCTAGCTTTACTCATGAAACACTACATCACAATTGTTAGCTAAAACAAAAACATGATGTATGAAGACTTTGACATGGTGCTTGAATATAATGCTCTAAAATTCTTGATAATCTACTCTTGAATACTCTTGAATTCCCTCATGAACTCAACTTTTCTATTACGAATGCTCTCACAAAAGTATTGGGTGAAAATGAGTGAAAGAAACTTGTATTTATACTTAAATATGCCAAATTTCCCAAAATTACAACACTACAAGCTAACATTAGATCTAGGAGAATAAAATATCACTGAGAATTTGAATTAATTTTAATTTTGGGTCACACAGGACTTATATGCCTAAGGTGATGTATGAGTCCCATTAGGCATAATTTATGGGACCAAATTTAAAAATGCTTAGAAAAGTGTGAAGTCAAGATTGGGACCCAAAACCCTAAGTGGGACTCATATGCCCAAGGTCATGTATGAGTCCTAGACCACCAAATCTAGGCCACACAATCTAAAAACACCTAAATTATGATTGGATATTTAGTTATGTTGAGATTATCCTTGGAAAGATGCATAAATTAAGGCTTGTAAATGCAAAATAAGACCAATTAAAGCATAAAGAAGCCCAATTATTAATGATGACCCTAGAAAAGTGTGAAATTATGTTACAACACTATACAACACTTTAAATAAGGTATAATTAAGTTTTTTTAATTCGCAAGGGACCAATACCTAATATGAGTGTGTTAATCACATTACAACACTAAGAGAATGCATTATTAAGCTCAATTTTATAAGGAGGGCCCAAAAAAGAGTAAAAATGTCACCGACAATATTTTTGACAGTAAATTTAGCCCCCACTTTAGTGAGAGGATGAACTTGCTTCAAACTCACACTAAAGTATACAAAATCACTTGAAGAGGGGTGCTAGTGTACTAATCTTGGTAAGATAGGATGACAAAAATCAAGAGGGGTGATCAAGCTTTGACTATTTGTCGATCATATCTAAGTTGTTTTTCCAAAAAATGCATGCTCACTTTGAGGCAATGAAACTTTAGGCTGCCTGCTAGGTTATGGTCTGAAAGAGGTGAGACACATACACACACGGTCGATATGTGCTCACACTCACAAGCGAGTGGCTATGGAAAATGCATGCCTCATTCAAGCTTCCCATCAAAACCATACAAAAGTTATACCTCCTAATAACTTTAATAAGGCACCACATAAAAATGACCTTTGAGCTTCATGAGGTTGAAAATGTGGAATTTTTTTTTTTCCTCTCTTAGGGTTTAGGACCTAGAAAGGACAATTTTCACTAACTTTCACTCAAGAACAAACCCTTGAGATCTCAATGCAAAGGAGAAAGAGATCTTGCAAGAGGGTTGTTCTAGGTGTTGAATGCAAAATATTAAGGGGGTTCACCACCGAATTTAGACTTGGAAAAGATAATGAAATGCAAGATGCAATGAAAAATCCTAATTTAATGCAAAGTGACACTAAATGACATTTAAAAGTGAATGAAACAACATATAAAATTGATGATTGGAAGGTGTGCGCCTGAGAATCTAGAAATGACTAGATGGAGGTTTGGAACACTAGAAATTCTAACTTTAATGTTGATTAGGACTCATTCACCAAGTTGGGTGAGTCAGTCCATCTTTTGGAAAACTGTGCAGGAACAAGAATCTGCCAAGTGGGTATCTAAATATGTGAGAACATAAAATTTGACTAGAACTAGGACTCATTCAATAAAAGTGGAAAATCAGTCCAGTTGGGATTTTCTGAAGCTTCGAACGCTAATCCTTCTTTTCTCTTTTTTCTTTGTTATTCTTGAGTGATTTCAAAATTTGAAACCCTAATTTGCAACCTATAAGTCTTCTCCAATGTTCTCCAAGGCTTGATGACAACTTTGACAACTTTTAACTCTTGAAAAATTTTCTCCAATCTTTCTCCCTAGGAAATCTACAACCTAGACCTACAAATCACACAAAAAGGAAAGAGAAAATTTTGTTGGGTTAATAAGGGTTTTCCTTGGTCAAACCCCATTTTGGAAATCAATCCTTGAAATGAAATCAAATAAGAATTGAGAATGATGAATGAACAAATGAAAATGTTGCAACTCACCAAACCCTACCAATAAAGTGTTGTAAATATGTTTGAGATTGTTGTAATGGCTGTAGATATTGATTCTTTCTTTGAATGATGTTGATTTTGAATGAAAAACTTTCTTGAATCATAAACCCTACATCACAATTGTTAGCACAATAACAAACATTATGCATGAAATCTTTGACATGATGATAGATGCTTGACTATTGCTCTAAAATTCTTGATAATCTACCCTTGAGTGCTCTTGAATTCTCTTGTGAATTCTTTTGGACTCAAAATTTCTATAAGAATGCTCATTCAACTTGCTAGGTGTAAAATGAATGAAATAAGCTTGTATTTATACTCAATTATGCAAGCATTCCCAAAATTACAACACTGCAAGATGACATCAAATCTAGGAGAATAAAATCCCGCTAGAAATTTGAATTAATTTTGATTTTGGGCCACATGGGACTCATTCACCCAAGGTGGCTAATGAGTCCCACCAGGCTAAAATTTTGGGACCAATTTTAAAAATGCCAAGAAATGTGAGAAACTAGGTTTGGGACCAAAAGATCTAGGTGGGACTCATTCATCCAAGGTGGAAAATAAGTCCTAGATCACTAAATTTGGGCCATTCAAACTTGAAACACCTTAATTATGATTTTCTAATGATTGGTGGCAAGATTATCCTCAAAAAGATACAATAAATGAGGCTTGTGGATGCAAAATAGGGCCAATTAAAGCATAAGAAATCCCAATTATAAATGACAACCCTAGAAAAGTGTGAAAGTGTGTTACAACACTTAAAATAAGGCAATCTATTAAGATTTATTTTGATTAAAAAGAGGTTTATTATGTTCAATTAATTAATAAAACCTTAGAAAAGTGTGAAAGTGTGTTACAACATGTCACAACACTTTAGCAAGGTCCCATTTAAATCCATTAGTTCACAAGGGCCCAAGACCTAATGGGAAAGTGTCAACCACATTATAATACTAAATCAAGGCAACATTAAGCTCAAATTCAAAAGGAGAGACCAAACAAGTGTGACAATGTCCCTAAGGAAATTTTTCAACACTATAGAGGCAAGAAAAACTTTGTATGCTTGGTGCTCATGAACAATGAACTTCAAGCTTCATGAGGCAAGAAAGCTTCATATGCTTGAAACTCATGAAGAAACAAGATGGCTCCAGAGGCGTGCAAGATGTATTATGCAAGGTGGCCATATAACTGAAAAATTTAAATGCAATAATAAGGAATGTTCAAAGGAGTCTTTCTTACTTCACATAAGATCTTTAACTTAGGGGACATTGTTCTTAATGTCTCCAAGAGAGGACCAATCAAAGAATAAAAGATTCACAACTTAGGACATGTAGTGTATCGCATCAAGACACTAAGAGGAATATAGTATGCTAAGAGAGATCATGCTCTTGAAGGACATCACACCCAATGTCATCCATAAAGAGAAAGACTCATCGCGTAAAGTAAGAAGACTGCACCATAAACCATGCAAAAGAATAATTCCCTCGCTTTAAATAAATTACTAAACACCATGTTGTGAGAAATTACTTTAAAGAAGCAAATGATGGATGCTAACAATAAAGAAGGAATGAGAGCCAATTTGGAAATCCCTATGCCAAGTCATATGTTTCCAACTAAAGTTGCATCATGCAAAAGAAAAAGAGAAAAGGGGTTGCCCCCAAAAATGAAAATCCAAACAAATAAGGGATCTATTGATTAGGGGTTAGTATGTTCTTGCTACAATATTTTTAGAGAATGAAAAGTGGAAAATTGTTGCTTTTCTAGGGCTTAAGACCTAGAATTCCAAACTTCACTCTCTCTCTCATTCAAGAACAAACCCTAGAGATCTCAATACAAATAAGAAAGAGATCTCGCAATAGGGCTATCCTGGGGGCTAAATGTAAACTAATGAGGGGTTCACCACCAAGTTGAGATTTGGAATGACAAATGCAATGCAAATTGTAATGATGACTCCTAATATGATGCAAACTCTAAATGACCTAGAAATGCAAATGAGACAAAAACAAAAAGCTACATAATGGAATATGTTCACCTGGGAATCTAGAGATGACTGGAAGGAGGTATGAAACACTAGAAATTCTATCTTAAGTGTTCATTGGGACTCATTTTCCAAGCTGGGAAAATCAGTCCAAAATCTAGATTTCTATGCAAGAATAGGAATTTGTGAAATGGGTATTCAAATCTAAAAAACTTTATTTTTGAGCAAAATTGGGACTCATTTTCTAGAAGTGGTGAATCAGTCCAGTTAAGGTTTTATAGAAATTCAAAGTCTAAATATATTCTCCTCAGTCTACTTAATCTACTTCTTTAGGTTTCCATATTTTAATCTCTATAAATCAATCTATACATGTTCTCCAATGTTCTCCAATGCTTAATGACAACTTTGACAACTTTGTGCACTTAGAAAACTTTCTCCAACCTTTCTCTTCAATGTTTCTTCAATATAAACCTACAAATCATACACTAAAGAGGGACAATTGTTTTTTGTTAGTGTTATGGGTTTTCCTTAGTCAAACCCCATTTTGGTAACCAAACCTTGAAATAGAATGAAATAGGAATGGAGAATGATGAATGAACAAGATATGATGTTGCAACTCACCAAACCCTATCAATGAAGTGTTGCAAACATGTATGCAATAGCTCCAATGGAAGTAGATCTTGACTCTTTTTTGAAGGTGATAGATCTTGAATGAAATGCTAGCTTGAATCATGAAACCCTACATCACAATTGTTAGCTCCAAAATAAACATGATGCATGAAACCTTTGACACGATGCTTGATACTTGAACAATTCTCTAAAATACTTGATAATCTACCCTTGAAGACTCTTGAAAACTCTTGTTAACTATTGAATACTCTTATGAACTCTAATTTTCTATTATGAATGCTCTCACCAAATTCTTAGCCTTGTTGGGGTGAAAATGAGTGAAAGAACCCTGTATTTATACTTAATTATGCCAAATTCCTCTAAATTACAACAATAAAACCTGAAATTAGATCTAGGAGAATAAAATCCCACGAAAAAATTGAATTAATTTTGACTTTAGGCCACACATGACACATTCACCCAAGGTGGCAAATGAGTCCCTTTAGGAATTTTTTCGGGACCATTTTTAAAAACTCTTTGAAAGGTGTGAAACTAGTTTTGGGACCCAAAAACTTAGGTGGGACTCATTCTCCCAAGGTGGAAAATGAGTTCCAAATCATTAATTCTGGGGCTGTTCAACCTAAAACACTTGAATTATAATTGGATGTTGATTTGTGTCAGGATTATCCTTGAAAAGATGCATCAAATGGGGCTTGTGGATGCAAAATAATGCCAATTAAAGCATAAGAAAGCCTAATTATTAATGAAAACCATAGAAAAGTGTGAAAGTGTGTTACAACACTTTACAACACTCCAAATAGGGTAGGATTAAGGTAAATTTTGATTAAAAGGAGGTTTATTAGGTTTAGCTAATTAATAAAACCTTAGAAAAGTGTGAAAGTGTGTTACAACACTTCACAAAACTTTAGCAAGGTAACATTTAAATTTATTAGTTCACAAGGGCCCAAGACCTAATGTGAGCATGTTAAACATATTACACACTAAGTCAAAGCATCATTAGGCTCAATTCTACAAGGAGGGCCCAAAAAGTGTGAAAATGTCCTTAATGACATTTTTCAACACTACATTTAGCCCCCACTTTAGTGAGAGGATGAACTTGGATCAAACTCACACTGAAGTAGACTAACTCACTTCAAGAGGGGGTCTAAATGTACCAATTCTAGTAAGATGAGACATCAATTATCAAGAAGGGTGATCAAGCCCCTAGGTTCATGGTCCCATGGAAAACAAACGTATTTGCAAAAGAACACACATGGAAATGATATAAAGAGTGTCATAAAGGAACAAGTATACACTGTCAAAGGAAAAAAGAAAAGTAAAATAAAATAAAAGGATCGGATCAAGCTTCAACCATTTTTCCATCGTGATGTGGATCAAATCTAGGCTATTTTTCTAAAAAATGAAAACTCACTTTGAAGCAAAAAAACTCTAGGTTGTCCAATGGGTGAGGATCTGAAAGAGGTGAGACACATACACACATGAATGGTACGCTCTCACACTCGCATGTGAGTGGCTAAGGGAAAGTCATGCCTCGGTCGGGCTTCCCATAAAAAACCATACCAAATTTATACCTCCTGATAGCTTTAGTAAAGGCACCACACAAAATGACTTTCAATCTTCATGAGGCAAGAAAAACTTCATATGCTTGGAGCTCATGAACAATGAACTTTGAGCTTCATGAGGCAAGAAAAACTTCGTATGCTTGGAACACATGAATAAAAATTATGGCTCTACAGGCATGCAAGATGTGTTATGCAAGGTGGTCATATAATAGAAAATTCAAATGTAACAATAAGGAACATTTAAAGGAGTATTGCTTAATTCATACGAGGTCTTAACTTAGGGAACATTGTACATAATGTTTCCAATAGAGGACCAATCAAAGAATTGAACATGCACAACATAGGGGATGCATCGTTTCACATCAAGACACTAAGAGGAGTATAGTATGCTAAGAGAGATCATGCTCTTGAAGGACATCACACACAATGTCATCCACAAAGAGAAAAATTCATCATATATAAAGTAAGAAGACTACACCATGAACCATGAAAAAGAAAAATAAAAAACAATAATGCCAATGTATTCCTCCACTTTAAATAAATTGCTAAAAATAATAATGTAAGCAATTACTTTAAAGTAGAAAATGATAAATGAGCTAACAATAAAGAAGATATGAGAGCTAACTTGTAAATCACTATGCCAAGTCATATGTTTCCAAGTGAAGCTACATCATGCAAAGGAAAGAGAGGGGTTGCCCCCAAAATTAAATCCAAACGCATAAGGGATCTATGGATTTGGGGTTGAGCTATGTTCTTGCTACAATATTTTTAGAGAGATTAGAACTACCATCATTCCCCAAATATATATAGAATTGGAAGAATGGCACAAAAAGAGTGAAAACAAAGAAAAACCTTTTGGGTTGACATGGAAGAGACATTAATTCCTCATTTCCTTGCATCATCCCCAAAAGGAAAAAAAAAGAAGACAAATTATGAAAAAAATAAAGGAAAAGCTTTTGGTTCAACATGGAAGAGACATGAATTTCTTGATGCCTTGCGTCATCTCCAAGAGGAAAACATAAGACAAATGAAAAAGATAAGGAAAAGATTTTGGGTCAACATGGAAGATACATGAATGTATTGATGCCTTGCATCATCCCTAAAAGAAAAAAATAAGAAAAATGAAATAGATAAAGGAAAACCTTTTGGGTCAACATGGAAGAGACATGAATGTCATGACACCTTGCGTCATCCCCAAAAGGAAAAAACAAGACAAATGAAAAAGATAAAAGAAGAAAAGATAAAATATTTACGACATAGAGAAGAATAAAGGTACAAATACAAGAATGTCACAAAGAGAGAGAGAGACATGAAGCATAACATTTACGAGGGATCACATTACACGCATGAAATAATAAAATGAAAAATGAAAAAGAAATAATACAAAATACTAGTAAGGAACATGAAAGTCAACCTATGAGCAAGTCATCTACATCCAAATCATGTTCATTGTATACTAAAGGAAAACAACTAGCCAAAGGGACAATAGCAAGTTTCGAACTAGGGACATCACCAAGTTCAACACTCTTCTTAGGAGAATTGTTGTTTAAGCTCATAGAAGAGGAAAACAATGTATTCAATTCATTATGCACCTCTTTGTCAATTTTAGCAACTTCCTCATCGTCATCTAAATTAATCACAATAGGAGGTCAAATGATAATGTATAAAGAAGGGTTTAGATCTTGTTGCAGTTGTTGTGTTGGATTTTTTTGTTTGAGGTAAGGGTAGATTCATCATGCATTACTTCATTTGAGTTTGTATTTTGATTTTCTTTGTTTATTTCTTCAGGGAACCTGTGAGAAAGGGAACGATGCCTATGCCTACACTCTCTAGCACATTTGTTTCTTTTAGTTCTATTTCAAGTTGCATTTGTGTAGGAGTAGTTTGATCAACCATAGATTTATTTTCTTCCCTAAGGGGAGGAACGGAAGGAACCATGAGGGGTTGTTCAACCACTTTTTCTTTGACTTTGTAAACTTTTTTTTTTTCATTATCTCTCTATATTTTGTAGGAATTAGGTGAAGGTTTTGTCTTAGGTTGGTCTTAATTATTTGGAATTTCTTTAGGATCAATCATGGTTTCATCAAGGATGGTAGTCTTGGTGGTGGGTAGAGACATGTTTCAGAGGGATGGTTCTACTATTTTCTTTGCCTTTAATTTTTGATAGTTCTATAGGCTCGGGCCAAAATAAATTTAAGAAAAAAATTCCTTTGGAGGAAAATGGGTTAAATACACGATGATGGACTGTGAAAACTTCATTGTCAAAGGGAAACATCAAGCATTTATGCACAACTGAAGGGACAAATTTCATGGAGTGAAGCCATGGATAGCCTAGCTTCACACAAAATTGGTCTTACTATAGGATGATGGAGAATGAGATATCAAATGTTTTTGGTCCTATTTACAATGGTAAGGTGACCAATTATATCATAGTGTAAGTGAAACCATTATGTTTCTTGATCCATGCTTTTAGTTTATCGTATATATCTTGATAGAGTTCATGCAAAAAAAATAATTCTTTGGTGATCACATTCTCTCCATAGACAAGATATATTAATATCCTATTAGTGGTCTTATCATAGATACGACAGGCTATGTAAAGAGGTTCATCAAGTGCATGTTTAAGTATATATTTAGAGGTGAAAGCAATGTCAAGAGGATTTTTAGTTCAGCCCTTACGATGGTGAGTTTCAACCAATGCAACCAAACCATCAAAAGGATTTTTTTCTTGTTGATTAGTATCCATAGGACTTTGTTGAATTGCATCTATGTTCTCATCATCCGTGTCAACATTCATCACACCAGTCTTCATAGTTTTGCTATCTTTGACAAATGAAATGCTATGGTTAGGCATAAGGTTGGTGAAAATTTGTAGGTTTTGGTTGGGAGGGGCAATGGACTTATTTCCTTAATCATTAACACCTCCAACTAAAATACGACCAGAATCAATGAGGTCATCCACAAGATGTTAAATATTCTTGCAATGTTCTATACCATGTCCACTTTTATCAGTGACAATGGAAGTAAGAATTTATTCTATAGCTTGTGGGTAATGGTTTACTAGGATCCAGTTGTTTAACGGGAGGCATGGTAATCATCTTTTTTCTAAAAGTTGTCTTTGCATTGTGAAGGGTATCAAGTAAGGAAGTGAATTGTCTTTCAGGTCCCCGTAGCTAAAGGGTATCGTGGCCTTAAGAGTAGCTACTTGGTTATTGACATTCTGAGCTATTTGTTGAGGGAGATTGAATTGAAGGGACCCTTTGTTCTATTTTCTAAAAGGTTGGGAATTGTTTTGGTTTGTGGGCTCAGTTTTCTTAGTATAGCTAGAGGTGGATTTTGTATCTCGACTGCTAACCAAATTTTGATAAACACACAGGGTAGTACACAAGTGCATAAAGGAGGGAAATTTCATCATGGTAATCTTGTCTTGTATCTTTGTAAATTTTCTATGAACATATTTTGAAGGTGAGGATTGATAACCTTGACATCAATTTGGGAATAAAGCAATTGATAGCATGAGATAAAATCAGTTATCTTTTCATCTTCTTTCTTCTTGCATCTCATCAAATTAACCAAGGCCATCTTAGGAGTCATATGCAATTGGAAATGGTTGAAAAATGCCTCAATAATTTCATTGAATGAACAAATCGAGTTGTTCGGTAATGAAAAAGAACCATTCTAAGGCAATATCTTTCAAGGACCTAGAGACAAGCTTAGTCAAGAGTTTATCATAAACGATAAAGTCACTACATAAGGCAGTATAAGCATTAACATGGTTAGAAGGATCTCCCTTTTATTCGTATTTCTCAAATCTAGGAACCTCTACACCTTGTGGCATTGGTGTTTGCCATATCTCTGAGGATAATGGACTCCTTTTGACATAATATGTAGGTGGTCCATTTTTATTTTGGTTGATGGTGGTAATTTTTTTTTGAAGGGATGGAACAATTTGGAAGAGTCTATTTATGAGAGGGTCATTGTTTGTTTTATGAGATGCAGGTGAGAAAGGTGAAGTGGTGTATATGTTCAAAGGATAACTGAATGGAATGCTTATAGGTGGTAAAGTTGTAGGAGATATGATGTGTAATGTCACAAAGGTGCTAGTGATACTAGCATAAATACTTGAGAAAGGAATCACATTACTAGTTGGTTGCATTGTTTTTGTGACTTGAGGGTTGGTATAGATGGGAATTGAGGTAATTGTTATGTGAAGAGGGATTTTAGTTCCTCCTTCGCTTGTGACATTGCTTGTAGGTAAAGGACAACTAGTGGTTGAGGTGAGGTGTTTTACAAGGATTTCAACTATGTTTTTCACAAGGTCAAGCCCATCTTCACTTTCAAGCATGCGATGAATGTTATGTATAGTAAGGGTGGCAATAGTTTATTTTTTTTCATTTTTCACTTGATGTTGTAGGTTTTACTAGGTCTTCATGGATTTAAATTATGCTTTCTTGCGGGAAATTCTCATTCCTTATTTCAACATGCATCATACTACTTGAATTTAAGGAGTTGTTAAGGGTATGGTCCATACTTAGTGTTCTAGTATCAATATTAGGAGTGAAAGAGTTAGACAACCCAAGATCCACAATGATTGTGCTATCTTGAGATGACATGAGTCTCGAACTTCATCTCACTATAGTATTAGCAATAGGACACCAAATACCCATACAAGGGCTACTAAATTCAAGATGAATGCAAATGAAATATAAGCTAAGAAAAATGAAATTATTATAACAAAAAAATTGTAAACTAAAATAGAAAGTTATAAATAGCAAACATAAACTCAAAAATAGAGCTTTAAATTCAAAAAAAAGCAATGTAGAATGTGAAAAAGGACCGATTCGCCCAAGGTGGTGAATGAGTCCTAGTATGTATTTTTTTGAAAAAATAAAAATAAAAAAAATATGTTTTTCATGTTGTATTATTTGTGTCTTAAGTGAAAAATGTAGATTTTGTTTGATTTTAAATGAAATGAGATGCAAAAATGCAAGCTATATGAACTTTCTCTAATGCCAAATTAGAAAACCTAGAATTCCAATTAAATAATGTGAACCCTAATGCAATGTTAATACAAGCAAGATTTGGGATGATAATGTGCTCCAAATAAAAATTATGATGTTCTAAATGTAGGTTCACCAAAATGAAAGGTGGAAAATTAATACTTTCTAGGGCTTAGGACCTAGAATGACAATCTTCACTCTCTCATTCAAGAACAAACCCTAGATATCTTAATGCAAAGAAGAAATAGATCTTGCATTAGGGTTATCCTTGGGGATGAATGTAAACTAATGAGGGGTTCACCACCAAGTTGATACTTGGAACAAAAAATATAATGCAAGGTGTAATGATGAATCCTAATATGATGCAAACTCTAAATGACCTAGAAATGCAAATGAGACAAAATAGAAAGCTAGAGAATGGAATGTGTGCACCTGGGAATTTGGAGATGATTGGAAGGATGTATAAAACACTAGAAATTTTTTCTTTAGTGTTGACTAGGACTCATTCGCTAAGTTGGGTGAATCAATCCAAAATTTGGGTTTCTATGCGAGGACAAGAATCTGCCAAATGGGTATCCAAATATGCAAAAACCTAATTTTTGACTAAAATTGGGACTCATTCACTAAAAGTGGTGAATCAGTCGAGTTAGGGTTTTTTGGAACTTCAATGTTTGAATCTACTCTACTCAGTCTTCTCAATCTACTTCTTCTAGTTTTTTGAATCTCTATAAATTAACCTATTAGAGTTCTCCAATGTTCTCCAATGCTTAATGACAACTTTTATAAGTTTGGACACTTAGAAAACTTTCTCCAACTTTTTTCTTTAATTTGTATTCAATATAAACCTACAAATCACACAATAAAGAGAGGGAAAAATGTTGTTTTGTTAGTGGATAGGGGTTTTCCTTGGTCAAACCCCATTTTGGTAATCAAACCTTGAAATAGTATGAAATAGGAATAGAGAATGATAAATGAACAAGATATGTTGTTACAACTCACCAAACCCTATCAATGAAGTGCTACAAACATGTATACAATTTCTCCAATGCAAGAATATCTTGACTCTTTCTTGAAGGTGATAGATCTTGAATGAAATGCTAGCTTGAATCATGAAACCCTACATCGCAATTGTTAGATCCAAAACAAACATGATGCATGAAACCTTTCACATGATGCTTGATACTTGAGAAATACTCTAAAACGCTTGATAATATTCCCTTGAATACTCTTGAATACTCTTGTAAACTATTGAATACTCTTGTGAACTCCGATTTTCTATTATGAATGCCCTCAGCACAGTCTTAGCCTTGTTTGAGTGAATATGATTGAAAGAACCTTGTATTTATACTTAATTATGCCAAATTCCTTGAAATTACAACACTACAAGCTAACATTAGATCTAGGAAAATAAAATCCTACCAAAAATTTGAATTAATTTTGATTTTATGCCACACAAGACTCATTCGCCCAAGGTGGTGAATGAGTCCCATTAGGTATAATTTTTGGGACCATTTTTTAAAAATTCTTAGAAAGGTATGAAACCAGGTTTGAGACCAAAAAACTTAGGTGGGACTCATTCACCCAAGGTGGAGAATGAGTCCTAGATCACTAAATCTAAGGCTAGTCAACCTAGAACACCTAGATTATGATTGGATGTTGATTTTTGTTAGGATTATCCTTGAAAATATGTATTAGATGGGGATTGGGGATACAAAATAAGGCCAATTAATGCATAAGAAAGGCCAATTATTAATGACAACCCTTGAAAATTGTGAAAGAGTGTTACAACAGCTTACAACACTCTAAATAAGTTATGATTAAGGTACTTTTTATTAAAAAGAGGTTTATTAGGTTTAGTTAATTAATAAAACCTTAAAAAAGTGTGAAATTTTGTTACAACACTTTAGCAAGGTACCATTTAAATTCATTAGTTCAAAATGGCCCAAGACCTAATGTGAGCATGTTAAACATATTAAAACACTAAGTCAAGGCAACATTAGGCTCAATTTTGCAAGGAAGGCCCAAAGAAGTGTCAAAATGTCCCTAACCACATTTTTTGATATTATAGAGAGCTCGGAACTATCATCATTCCCCAAATACTCATAGAACTAGAAGAATGACACAAAGAGATAAAAAATCCTTTTGGGTCAACATGGAAGAGACATGAATGTCTTAACACCTTGTGTCATCCCCAAAAGGAAAAAAAAAAAGAGAAATGAAAAAGAAGATAAAATAAAATCTTTTGGGTCAACATGGAAGAGACATGAATGTCTCAATGCCTTGTGTCATCCCCAAAAGGAAAACACAAGACAAATTAAAAAGATAAAGCAAAAGATAAAAGAGTTATGACATAGAGAATAATGAAGGTACAAATAGAGGAAAGCCATAAAGAGAGAGAGAGAGATACATCAAACAAAACAACATGGGGTATCATATTACACAAATGCAATCAAAAAAAAGAAAGAGAAATAATGCAAAGGACTAATAAGGTACATGCGAGTCAACCTAGCTAAAGGGGAAATGAAAAATGCACTACTAGAACAAGGCTATATAATTCTTTCCCCCACTATGTATAGGACAAGAATGAGCTAAGGTAAGTGATGGGAAAGATTACGTAATGGTGAGAATACAAGATTCTACAACTAGGTATGTGCAAAATCATCATGGAAAAAATAGGCCCTTAAGTGGCAAAAAAATTCAGAAAAATCTGAGTTAGGAAAATTGACGATAAAATTTGAATAAGTTATCTATATTATTTCAAAAATGTGTAAGAATAGAATCTGTAGAAAATTGAATGTAGTTTCTAAACTACTAGGTTTGTTTAAAAAACAAAAAACTCTATTTGGTGAAATTTTGAAATTTCAATGCAGTGGTACTTAAATTTCAGGGAAAAAATAAGAAGTAGGTGCATGTCTGACCACCCTAACCACAATAAAATGATAATATTTTTTAATAAGATTTTAAATATAAGTAGAGGACTCATGCCCCGATGTGATGCATATTTTTTTGTAATTTTTTTCCATATTACAACTTTTTTAAAAATATAAAAACTTGTATGTCTGACCACCTTAACTTGGTCAAAACTTCATAAAATTCAATTTTTCTTTTTTTAATCTGATAGTATGCAAAGCATAGAATGTGATGCATATTTTGGATTCAAAAAATGTTATACTGTTTGAGAGCTATAGATGTTTTTCAATCAGCCTATCAATTAGGACTTTAGTCGTAATTTGAATAGAAAATAAATAATAATTACTTATTAAATTCAAAGTAAAGAATAATTTATATTGTTGGAAAGTTGAGAATCTCCTTTAAAAACACTTTTTGTTTCATCAATTTTGGGTAAAAAAAAAGTCATCAGCCACATACCCATCATATTGCCACTTTTTGGCCCATCATGATCCTACACATACCCAACTATTACATGACAAGGGGCAAGAGGGTATGTTATGCAATATTTGGATAATAATCATTGACATCAAAGTGGAATTTGTTCAAGATTATTTTGAATGCATGACACCCATCATTACTATGCCAAGAGTTCTATGGTATCAATAATGTGAAACATTTACACCTTTAGGATATAGTCTTATCTTTTCTTTCATAGGAGACAATAGTATAAGTCCTTGGTTTAGAAGTATTTGTAGTTTTATTTCATTTTCAAGTTGTGGACAAGGAAATATTAATTTCCTTAGTTTGTAAGGCCTTCTACACTTGCTAGATTCACCAATTTCTCTAGTTGAATGCTGAGGAGGAGGGTGTAATATGATACTTTCATCCTTATAATCATTATGAATCATAGGTTATTCTTTAGGAAAGACGACATTCATATCAAGAGGAGGATCTTGATATCCTAGTCCTTTTGTATTTTTAATTGGTATTTTCTCTAAGAGTTTATGAATTTCATGTTCACTTGTTGTATCACATCCTTGTTTACTCAAGATTGTAAAACTGTTTCCATATGTTTCTTCTAGGTTGATAGGAGTGTCGATTACCTTGTTAACATAGAATGGTTGAGTGTTTGCTTTCTTAGAGGAACTAGGTTCACCTATTGTAGGGAACTTAGGTTCAATTATTGTCTCAGTTTCAAGATTTAAGTAATAAAACATATCAAGTGGTGGTATTATAGGGGGTGCTAGTTGTTCCATGGATGGGTAAAAGGATGCATTAGATTCAAGGTTATCAAGACAATCATTTAGGAACTTATTCTTGTTGTCATCATCTTCTACAATGATGTCAACATTGTGAGGAGGACATGCATTAGGAGTTGAAGGAGCATAAGTTAGTACAATTTCATTAGGGTCATTTCCGAAAGCACAATTTGACACATCAACTAATGATTTCAAAGACATTCAAATCTTACCAAAGAACATATACATGATGCAAATTTTAGATTCTAAACTATGCAACAATGTGAAATGAAATGTTTTGGATGAAAATTTGAATTTAAGCAATGCACAAGATGAACTAATTTAAATTGGATGCAATGAATTGAATGAAACAAAAGGCATGTAAACTGAAATAGAAGGGTATCAAAAACAAACAAGAGAAAAAAAATGAGTTTTAAATTCTAGAAAATGCAGTGCAAAATATGCACTAGGACTAATTCACCTAGAGGGGCATATGAGTGCCAGTGAGGATTTTTTTTTTTTTTTTGAAAAAGAAATTTTCAAGAGATTTTTTATGATTTTTATGTTGCATGATTTGTAAGGTAAATTAAAATATAGATTTCATATGATTTTCAATGATTTGAGATGCAAAAATGCAAGATATATGCAATTTCACTAATGCAAAATTTAGAAAACCTAGAATGCCAATTAACTAGTGCAAATGCTAATGGAATGCTAATGCAAGAAATATCTAGGATGATGATGCACTCCAAATTAGAATTATGATGTTCTAAATGAAATTTCACCAAAATGAAGGGTAGAATTTTATTATGGGGATCTAGGGTTTGAGACCTAGGATAACAAAACTCAACAGTCTCATTCAAGGATGACCTTAGAGATCTCAATCCAATGGAGAAAGGGGAAAGAGATCTTGGAATAGTGTGTTCCTAGGGGATGATTATAAACTAATGAGGGGTTCACCACCAATCTAGGGCTTGGAAAGAAAAATTAAATGCAATATATAATACTTAACCCTAATATGATGCAATCATTCACTAAATGACCTAGAAAAGTACGTAAAACAGAACATAAAACTACAAAATAAAATTTGTGCACATGGAAATCTAAAGATGATTTGATGGAGCTCTAAAATGCTAGAAATAGTGAATTTAATGTTGACTAAGAATCATACACCAGGCTAGGTGAATCAGTCCCAGATTTGGTATTTTATGCAAAAAGAGGAATCTAGAAAATGGGTATTTGAAATTGTAAAAACTTGAAAATTGACTGAAACTAGGACTCATACACCAAAACTAGTGTATCAGTCAAGTTAGGGTTTTTTGAAGCTTCAAAGTCTAAATATGGTCATCAACATATTCTATGTGCTTCCCAATTGATTTCAAGATCTAAAATCTTGATTTACAACTTGTAGATTTCTTCCAAGTATCTCCAATGCAAGGTGACAACTTTGAACAGTTTGAAAAATTTCTCTAAACTTGCTCTTCAATGTTTCTTCAACGTAAACCTACAAATCACACACTAAAGAGAGGGTAAAATGTTTCTTTTTTAGTGGAAAGGGATTTTTCTTGGTCAAACCTCATTTTGGTAATCAAACCTTGAAATGAAATGAAATAGGAATGGGGAATGATCAACGAACATTATATGATGTTGGAGCTCAACAAACCATATCAATGAAGTTTTGAAAATATGTATGAGATGGCTCCAATGGATGTGGATCTTGACTCATTCTTGAATGTGATAGATCTTGAATGAAATGCTAACTTGAATCATGAAACCCTATATCATGATTATTAGCTCAAAAAAAAACATGATGCATGAAGACTTTGACATGATGCTTGATTCTTGAATAATGCTCTAAAATGGTTGATAATCTTCTCTTGAAGAATATTTAATGCTTGAATGCTCTTGTGAACTCAAATTTTCTATTATTAATGCTCTCACAAAATTCTTGGGTGAAAATGAGTGAAATAAACTTGTACTTATACTTAATTATGCCAAATTTCCCAAAATTACAACACTAAAAGATAATATTAGATCTAGGAGAATAAAATCCCACCAATAATTTGAATTAATTTTAATTTTGGACCACATGAGACTCATAATCCCAAGGTGGCATATGAGTCCCATTAGGCATAATTTACAGGACCAAATTTAAAAATGCTTAGAAAGTTGTGAAATCAAGATCAAGACCTAAAACCCTATGTTGGACTCATATGCCCAAGGTGGAATATGAGTCCTAGCCCACCAAATTTTGGTCACATAACATAAAAACAACAAAATTATGATTGGATATTGATTTATGTTGAGATTATCCTTTAAAAGGTGCATAAATTAAGGCTTGTGGATGCAATATAAGGCCAATGAAAGCATAAAGAAGCCTAATTATTAAAGAAAACCCTAGAAAAGTGTGAAATTATGTTACAACACTTTACAACACTATAAATGCATTATAATTAAGTTTATTTAATTCACAAGGGACCAAGACCTAGTATGAGTGTGTTAATCACATTACAACACCAAGTCAAGGCGTCATTAAGCTCAATTTTACAAGGAGGAACCAAACAAGTGTGAAAATGTCACCTACAATATTTTTTGATACTACAACAGTGTACCTTAGTCCAAGAAGAAGCACAAACAAGATTTGAATATTTTCAAGAAGAAGGGGGAGAAGCCCCTTCAGAATGAGAAACAAGTGGATCAATAGGAGAAATAGGTAGAACATCTAAACCCAAAACTAGAGTAGCTAGAACTATGGAAGAGACAAAATTATATAGACTAGGAGTAGTAGGGGCCTCAGGGGAGGAAAACCACATAGCAACATGAACATATTTGTCTACAATCTGAGCAATAGTGTCCATAAGAGTGGCAATGTTATCAATAATTGTTACATTATTCTAAGCAGGAGGAGAAGGAGGCTCATCCCCACTATCAGAAGAAGAGGAATCATCAGGGTACATGGTTAGATGGTCCTTGAGGGAATTCTTCCACCAAGTAAAAGAGGAATCAAGACAAGAGTTATGAGAGCAATCACAGGCCAAGTATCAAGTAGAAAAACAACATCTATGGAAATGAGGTACCTTCATAATCCATGAGTTGAGACAAAGACCAGTTGTTCACTTGGATTAAAACCTCTCTAGGTAGTTCTTGAGACATATTAAACTCCACTAAAATACATGCATAAGAGGTGTGTGTATATTTCATGTAAGTCTCATCCACTTTCAAAAATCTACCAAGAGCATTGTCCATGCCCTAAAGAGTTGGGGAGCCCCAGAACTGCAAGGGGGGAATAAGGTAATCTCACCTAAACAGGCATAATATCAATGGTTTCCTTCAAGGGATTCAAGGAGGGAACCCATGGCCTCAAAAATAGGGCATGAGAATCCCTAAGCTGTAGACCTTGATCTAAAATAGCTTTCCTATCCTCCAAAAAAGAAAAGCCAATAACACAAAAACCCCTTGCAGAAGGGAAAATCTTAATCCTACCTCCCATCAAGTGTTTACAGTGCTTTGTAATCTAGATATTTAGATTTGGGAGAAAGGCTATAGATGGTAGAATCTATAGATTAATCCCATTTTAGACAAGAATTCAATGCTCTCAAATATTTCCTACTTGAAGGAGACAATAGGAGCAATAGAGGCATACTTTATTGATCGCACAAAACACACCCTCACAACATCGACAAAAGATTAGCACCCCCCGAGGGAACTAGAGAAGAGCCCACAACAACACCTACAACTATAGGTACAACTAAAACAATAGTAAATTGTAATAAACCAAACAAATCTAAAAATAGTCCACACTCAAGCGAGATAGGTTACAACGTAGGAGACCCAAAGGTAGGGGAGCTATGGGGGACCCATTTAGAATTGACATTAAAAAAATCTCCTAGGTAGGAGAGCGGATAATCCATGGGAGGGAGCTTGGATAAATATGCTATAGTTGTTAACAAAGTTACATTGGAATAAATATTTCTCAAAATTTTAAGACCATATATGTAATAAAAGTCATAAAGAGAAATATCATGATCCATTGTTATCATTAATCAATATAGATAATGGGCCATAAGCACCAAAAATTGCAAACTTAACACAAGTTGAGGAAATTTTAATAGTTGTGTAAACCAAATCCTACAAGTAACACACTCAATTAGAATTCAATATAAATATAAAATATATCTTTCATAGTAAAAATAAATAAAATATTCCTTAGGCTTTTTCACATTGAATAAAATCTTTTTTAATCATTATACTATGAAGAAGGGATCAAGACTAAACAAGTAACAAATTCATATCAATATATGCATGAATATTTTTATCTAGATGTATAGATTTATAAAATATTTTCAATTTAATTCTACTTGACTTTGATGATAATATATTTAACCAGTTGAAATTTTTTCATATGTAGTTTGAAGTAAGAAAATATCATTAATCAATTGACATCAATCCCCTCGAAACCAATAATTTTTCCAAGAGAGATAGAATTAATCGATGTTTGGATAGATAACATTTATGTAGATCTTAGAACACTAATTTATTGGTCAAGGATTGGGGCTTGTCCTATAAATGAGTGTGTTACGTTAAGCTTACTTGATATGACATTCACAATATTTTCTTTTGATGGAATATGTGATTGTATAGAAAATTAAATTATGAGTGAATCTACATATTATTGAAATATGTATTTTAAAGTATGGATCACCCTTTCATTTAACACCCATAGTTTAGATATGACATGATGATCATGACCAAGATACATTATGTATAAAATTTATCTACATGTTTTTGAAAAATATCCTTCAAGATATTCCATCACTATTACTAAGTTGCATGAGTATATGAACAATATACCCCACTTACATCCATTTGATTGTTTGAAGTGGCTTAGAACCACCTTTTGTGGCACAAGATCATATTAGGAAAAATGCATTGGTGAATTACTTATATGTTCCATAAAATTATACTACATACCATCCTATTCACTTTGAGTGTAACTAATATATATTATATTGATTTCAATGCACTAATACTATGAACACAACTAACAAATACATATGAAACTAAAAATTGGATTTGATAAATATTTTTTATTATCTTTATATAGTGGCACACTACATTCACTTCTGATATACAAAAATAATAATTTGATTCAATCATGAGATATTATCATCAAGGTTAAAAACAATTTCTATTATACATGATAGGAAAAACATATCTAATTGTTTTTATTCACTGAGCTCTTCAATATGCAACATTCCTAAAGTATTATCAATTTCTATTGTGAGCACCAAATATAGTTATAGTATTTAATGTTGATACCTCAACCATCCACTCATAACTTTACATCACAATCATGCTTTTTTTGAATTAAAAATAATGTGTATTACAAATTTATAATAAAAGACTACCACATAATATATTTTGTTTTATGAAATGAGCTTCATTGGATAAAATTTAGCATAAAACATAGATTCTTATCTCCATCAAGAACTTCTTGAAAATATAGACATGATTTTTGAAGGTAAATATATGTTTTTGGATGGATATTTGGGACAAATACCTCTTGTTAGTGATATACCACTATATAATGGTAGTAGACAAGCAAAAATACTATTGGAATAATTTGAAATAATCATTAGTTTGGATTAGATATTTAGACAATAAGGAGAAAGTGAGAAATAATGAAACTTTTATCAAATTTTAACAAATATAAGAATTACAAATCCAATGTTTCATGATTGGAATTTATTGATCACAAGAATCAAAGTTGGAATAGACAGAGCCACCAATGAATAATTTGATAGTGATATTTATTTCTCACAATTGATAATACACATAATCATAATAAATAATTGATGTGGAATTATTAATTGATAAGTCCATGTAAGGATCATGTTAATACCCAATCTATATATAGAAGTGGGCCTTTTAAATGAATATATAAAGTATATTCAAAATATAATATACAAATTCTAGTGTCAAAAAATGTTGTCAGGACATTTTCACATTTATTTGGGCCCTGTTGGAGCTAAAAAAATCCACCTTGGTTTTCACATACCTCCATTCTTATTTGTCATTCCATTTTCATCATAAACCCCCATTGCCCTTGAAATTTAACTGTATCTAACATTAAACATAAATTTGTGTACATAGCTCATAAAATAAAGCCTCTAATTATCACTTTGAAATAATTCCCCTTCTTAAGGTACTTCCTCAAAAACACAAGGTATATCACCAAGATAGTGCCATATTGAAGAAAGTTTCACCATAGCCTCCTTGACAAGATCAATAAAAGGTTGGTAAAAATGTTGATGAGACCCTCATTCTTCGAGGTGACATGCAAATATCTCTCTGACAACCTAGAGAGCAACATGTTGAAGAGACTTAGATGTTTCAGAGTGAAAAGTTAACTTGTCTCTCTAAAAAGACATAGTAATATTGATATAGGATCATTTTTAAGGAAACAAAAAAAAATATCTCAGAAATCGAGAGATTATTATAAAATAAATGGTAACTTACATAAAAAACACATTCAGGTGAGTACAATGACAATATCAAAGAGACATCAATGTATTGGACTGAGAAATGAAGAAGTCTCTTCGACACTACAAGATCAAATAAGAACAAGATGTTGAAGAGACACAAAGGCATTGAACAAACATTAATAAGAGTCTCTTTGACTTTCTAACAATGGGAATATAGCTACAAGCATATACTATTGATGAGACTATGGGACATTGATAGGAGATAACCACTGGTCTCTTGGACATTTTAAAGAAACAAAATAGGTCATTTGAAGAAACACTATTTAAAGGAGGAACATGGGTACATCAAGGAGACATAAGCTTATCAAAAGGAAAGGATCACTAGTCTCATTGACATTTTGATATCAAAAGTAAAAGGAAGGAAAAATTTGAAGTACAACCATCGAAGAGACTTTGTGGGAATGAAGAGAGAAACCCAAATGTCTCTTTGACATTTTGAAAAGGAATCAAACACACATCAGAGAAAGAAAAGGACATATTTGTGTGATATAAGAGGGATTCACTACACATAGGTCCCTTTATTCTCAAGAGATCACTATGGAATGGATTTCCCTTATGCACCTCAACATAAGCAATTCAATGGAAATCTAGGAAAAGTGTACCTTAATTTGTGTTTCAGACAAAGTTATTTCAGATCCTAAGAGAGTGAAACCTTGAGATTCCTGCCTCATTCGAGCAAGCTCTCAACCTAAAGATAGAAATGTGGTTTCAGGATGTCAATGCGGCATGTTGTTGTCTAAAAGGCATGCTCAAGTCTTAAGTAATAGAGGGCTCAAGAGCTCAATCGGACAAAACCAAGTTTCACTTCTAAGCTCAGGTTTGTAATGTATTGAGAGAAATAAATGAATATGAAATCGAAAGCTATAATAAGCACAAGGGGACTTGGAGAGAGCTTACCTTTTTTTGGATGTTCAACTCTTCACTCCAAGCTCCTTTTCATACCTACACACAGAAGAACAAGGTGGAAATGTTGGGGCTATATAGGGGCCTACCTTAGTTAGACCCCCATTTTGGTGTTCCCATCTCCATGAATAGCCAAGTTGGAGAGGAGTGTAAATGAAGTAAACAAAGAATGTGGTGAAATAAAAACCTACTCAAGAGTAGAACTCACACCACAAGATAGTAAATGAGAAAATAAGGAAGGAAAGTGAAAGAGAGAGAGAGCATTACCCATGGGTCAAGAACCTCTCTGAAGCACACAAATGCACCATTGAGTGCTTTTTTAAGAGCTCTTGCTACTAGAGGGACCTTAGTTCAACATGGCTATGCTTGTGAGAGTGCTACTATCAAGAACAAAGAGATCTCAAGATTGGAGAAAATAACAAGAGAGCTTGAATGAATGACTTCCAACCCTAAATGAAAGCAAGAGAGGGGTTTTTAATGCATACAAGGGTGGAAAAGAGTTGTTTCATCCAAAACCCAACTGCTAGGACAAGTCTCAAAAGAGTTAGGATTCCAGATTCCCTGTTTCAAACTAAGAAAATCATCAGGATGCTAGCACGCCACGTTGACGTTTGTGCACCATGTAGTTGTCCAAAGCCTTTATTTTTAGGAAACATGTCATCAGGGTTTTGTTGCTATGCCACAAGTTTGCATGGAGTTAGGATTGTGAAATAATGACTCATGATATAAGCTAGCCAAAAATGCAAAAATGTGGAATTTCCCCTAGGTGCAATTCTACAACATTACATTTTTCCCCCACTTTAGTGGGCTTGATTTTGGAAAAAAATCAGCCTTACTAAAGTAGAGAAGAAAAATTTTACTTGAATTTTGAATTTTACAAATTTGCATGCCAAGAAAAAAGGGACCATAAAGTCCACCAAAGTTGAGCTAACTGATACTGAAGGTGCCCCCAGCATCTGAGCTCAACAAATAGTGATGAAACAACAATGAAAAATTTCTCAAGATTTTAACCTACAAAACTCAAATTTTGGGTCAGCCTTGAAAAATCAGAAGAAGCTATAATGAATAAAAGAATGATAAAGAAAAAATCATCAATTCAGAAGAAAAATATGATCAAGACGTGACTATATGTCGCCTCCTGAGTTTTCCCCTAGCTTGGTGGGATAAATTCAGGAGAAACTAGGGATCCACAAACTCTAGGAAAAATGGGCCCTGGGGGACCTATATATACCTAGGTGGGCCCCTAGAAGGGTCATTTTCACTATTCACTACAAGCAAATTGTTGACTTTTATGAGAGAAAAGTCAAAAAAATGCCTAGCAAGAGGGAGTACGAGGCACCAAGGTTGGAGTAGCTCCATTAGGACATCGTCGAGGGTCATAAGGTGGACCAGGTAGGCCTCTAATCCTCATTGTTCATGAATTTTAGCTTATTTTTAGCACTTTTTTAGGCACCAAGTTGCATAGGCATCTATTTTTTGCATCTATGTCTGGAATATGTGTTGTCATCCAGCATCTACGCCTGGGTCCCAAATTTGTGCTATCATCTTAGGGATGTGTTGGTGTCCCCAAGGCGGCTATGGTGATCAAGGATGCATGCATGGTGCACATAGGTCTTAAGTAATTTTTTGATTTTATAGTGAAATTTGATGTTCTGACTTAGAATTTTTTCACTTTTTGTAAGAGTACCTAGAGATTTGAGATCATCCAGGAGGGCAAGCATTCTGACTCATTCATAAGCAGAGGGATTGCCCATTAGATGACGAGGTCACACACCTCAAGTAGGTTGGTCTTTGGCATGTATTCACCATGATAGAGATGAGATATCACGAGAGGATGCTTACAGCCCTAATAGAGCAATGGGACACCACCACATCATCTTTCCAACTACCATGTGGGAAGATGACCATCACACTCGAGGGTGTCTATCAAATCCTCTAGCTACCCATCCGTGGATGGTGGGTGGCTCTAGACAATAACTTGATCGATGAGGGAGTGGAGGGAGGGTGTCCTCTACTACTCAAGGAGGACAGACAGTGGTGACGAAATGGGCCACATTTACATGCACTGGTACAATCAGGTGAGGACCATTGCACCATTGTTGCGTCAAGTTATGGTCATGACCGTGGCGTTCCTAATCACGATAGATGACTGAGGCTCACACCTACATAGGGGCCTTGTCCACCCTATTAGAGAGATGGTTGAGCATCATACTATTTTTTCTTGGGGGCACAACATGTTGATGTGCCTTTACCAAGAGTTAGGCCAATACATGCATTATGAGTACCGTAGCCTTACTGCATGTACACTTTTGTAGGTGTCGTCCTTCACCCACATCATGTTCACCTAGCCAATTGGTTTTCCCAGTGATGGTCGCATTAGATTCCCATGGCCTACTAGTATGATATGATAGGCTAGTGGAGATTTGGTGACCTATAGTTTTGGTGGCTATAGTTCAACACTATCATGGTGGATGAGGTTCAATGGATACCCTATTGATTTTTCTAATGGGTGGATGATGGTAGGTGCTTGAGGAACCTATAGCGGGACCATTTTTTATAGGCTATTGAGATTATATCATAGTACCTTATTACTGGAATTGGGTCATGTGATATCATGGCCATCCCTAGACTATTCCACTAGATGTACCCACCTATACTAGGGCCTACAAGAGTGCAACAAGGGTTAGGGATCACCCTTGCCCCACTATTACTGATATTATCTCCTCTGATGATGATGAGCCCAATTAGTATTTTCCACCCATAGTGGTGGTGAATAATGTTGGGGTGGCTACTGATTTTGCACGGTGGTGGGAGAGGCATCGTCTTGCTCTTATGTTTAGCTATGGTTCCCTAAGAGGGGACCCTAGTCCACAGGAGGATTTTCCTCCCCAACCCCCACATGACAGATGGAGAGAGTGCCAGTAGATCAATGGGGAGGAAGCAACACCAATGAGACCAAGGTGGTAGAGGATATTAGACCCCCTTGTGGCTACCCCCATCTCTTCAGCACCAACAACTCCTATTTTTATAGCAGTAGTGGTCGTAGAGTCACTAGGAGTAGCCACCACTGTTGGCAGTTCAGGTCCCAATATTGCCCCTCACCTTGAACCTACATGGTAGCCAGGCGGTCCAAGTATACATAGTACATTGTTTATGTCTTTTTTTCTTTTGAGTTTTCTATTTGTGATATTTATACATGCCATGTGATAATCATTCCTCTTTTTCTCTATGGTTGTAGAGGATGCATAGGGTTGGATTAGGCTGATGGATCAATTCATTTTAGAGGTTTCCCCTAACATGTCAATCTAGGAATGCTTCTAGAGGCTTTTCAGCTAGTATCTGTGGGATGACATACCCCCACTTTTGAGCCAATAGCACACCTAAGGACTGCTTATAAGGAGCGAGGTGTGAATATTGTGCAGTTGATGGTAGAGTTGATGAGTGTTTGGGGATAGTGGGACCAACTGTCAAGTGAGCTGTGGATGGTGCTCAATGAGGAAGATGCGGCAATGAGGAGGGATGACACTACTGAGTAGGAACATGATTCCCTCTAGAGATATCTTGATGATCTCAGTAGGCAACCAATAGCTATGACCACAATAGAGGTTCAGTAGCTATGAGATGAGTCGAGCCAAGTGGAGATGACTATAGCCTCCTTACAAGGAGAGATTAGGGGGATGTGGGTAGCTTTTTCTATATCACACTCGCATTGATCCCTCTCCATGACTACCATACAACCTTTCTTGAGGGTACCAGAGTAATCACCAAAGCTAGAGGTCTCTAGGAGCCATGCACTGTAATGATAGGGACTCATCATTTTATACATAATTTTTGGTAGTGAGATATATACACATACATATATACTTGTAGATATTTTGTATAGACATATATTTAGTAGCCACTCATTTTTTATAGCAGTTACCTGATACATGTACATAACATTTGATACATACATGGATATATATATATATGGACATATCAGTTCTAATAACATGGATTTATTTCTTTGTATGATTTTTACTTTCATGTATGTTTATGCTATGGATGTTATATGCTTATATGGATGCAAGTTTACATTAGATGCTAACATGATTTAACAAACACACATGGTTGTATGCTAATTAAATACAATAATGATATAATTTCCTTAAAAGATGCAATGAGATGTATGGACACATGGTGTAGCAAAACACATGCATGTATCACACACACACACACACACACGTGGTCATATCATAACACAAAAAAAAGTTATAATTTGTTAATGAATAATTTCAATATATGTAGTGCTACTACCCTTCCATAAAGAGAAAACCACACGAATGACACATAGAACACTATGCATAGTATCAATAAAGATGCATCACACTAACGAGCTCTTTTAGAGGCATCCCATCCATAGATGATAATCCATAAGCATCTAAACCATACACAAAGATCACAATGTAAGGGCCTAACCAGTTAGGACTAAATTTCCCTCTTTGATCAGGTGGTGCATTTACATTTCATTGGTTTTCATAGAGAACCAAGTCTCCTAGCTTAAAGGTTCTATGAAGCACATTTTGATTATATTTTCTTGATAAATACCATTGATAAGATTTAAGATGATCGAGGGCCTATGAACGACGCTTGTTGAGAATCTCTAGCTGATGCAAATGGTTAACTTGGTATGTTTCATCATCAATTAACCCTTTAAGGGAAACCTATAAGGAAAAAATTTCCAACTCCAAAGGCATGATTGCTTTGACACCATACACGAGGTTGTAAGGCATCGTTCATGTTTTTATATGGACACTTGTGCAATAGGCCTATAAAGTGTATGCTAATTGAATATACTAATGCTTACTATGTGTATTGACTATTTTATGAAGAATGAGTTCAAGAGTTTTGTTCTTGCTTGACCATTGGACTATGGATAATATAGTGTAGAAAACCTATGTTGGATATGAAACTTCTCCAAGGACTACTTTACTTCCTTGTTCTTGAATAGCATACCATTTTCAGAAACAAGTGTAGTAGGCAATCCAAAATGGGAAATAATGTTGTTCATGAGGAAACTATAGATAGCTTCAGCATTTATGGATCAACGCGGGATGGCTTTGACCCATTTTGTGAAGTAATCCATAGTGGTAATAATAAAGGATGTCCCTTGGAAGAAGGAGGTGATATCTTTCTGATAATATCCAACCCCCATTTTTTGAACAACCAAGGAGAGGTTTCATTTTGTAACTCTTGAGTAGGTGCATGAATAAGACGACTGTGTTGTTGACATTGAAAGTGCTTTTTGATGAAATTGAAGGAATCTTGTTCCATTGTTTTCCAATAGTACCCCATGTGTATCAACCTTCTTTCTAGGGATTTACCACCAAAATTTCCACCCCCAGAGCTTGAATGGGATTCCTTAAGGGCTAGGGGTATTTCCATTTTAATGAGACACCTGAGAAGTAATCCATTATAGGATTTTCAGTAGGGAACATCAAATAAGATGAGATAGCACATTGAAAGCTTTCGTATATGATTGTGATCATTTTTCATTACATCATCAAGAAAGTTTCTAGTCTTTAAGTAGGTGTAGATACTAGAAAACCATTCTCCTGATTCTACATGAGAACACACAAGACACTTGGATTTAGGTTGATCATAAATCACAGGGGTTTATAGGACCTAAACTATGAAGTGGTATTTTCTTGTATACTCTTCTAAAGGAACCAAGGAAGCAGCACTCGTCATGGCATCATTATGTCTATTTTCTTTCCTAGGGATGTTGTCTATTGTGAAAGAGGAAAGCTACTTAAGAAGGGACAAAGCAAGATCTCAGTACCAAGACAACTTACTTTTTTTAGCTTGATAGGTTCTTGTAATCTAATTCACAATAAGCTTGGAATCGCGTAGTATATGAAGATGTTTGATTCTTAATGTAATCACGACATGCAAGCCATCGATAAGGGCTTCGTACTCAGCAATGTTGTTGGTGCAAGGAAAATCTAGTTGAAAGGATAGAGGGATTGGTTTACCTTCGGGGGATATCAAGGCCACACCTACTCCAGAACTAGTCTGCCACCTCAATCCATCAAAATATATTTTCCATTCAAGATCGTAGTTAATTGTGAAAATATTTTTGTTAAGGAAAAAATCCAACCCAAGGAAATAGTAAGATGAGGGAGTGTCTACTAATTTATTGGTAACCACTTGACCCTTTATTAATTTCTAAGTAACAAGCTTTATATTAAACTCAAAAAGCAACATAATCCATTTTGCTAATTTCCCAACAAGGTTAGTGCTAGAGAAAAAATGCTTCAAAAGATCTATTTTTACTATCACGGGTGTTTCTGTATGGAGAAGGTAGTGCCTCAACTTATATGTAACAAATAAAACAGTGAGGCATTGCTTCTCTATGGAGGAATAATGAGTTTTGTAATCAACTAGAATGCAACTAATGTAGTAGACCACTCTTTCTTTACCTATGTCATCATATTAATCCAATAAATCTACCAAAGTATATGGTGATTGATGTAGAGCATCTACTGAACTTCAAGGGATCTAAAAACCCTAAACCCAAAGTTTGAAAAGATCACTTATACAAACACCAAAATCCACTTCAATGAAACAAGGTTCTTTTAGGCTTCAATACTCCAAAACACTAAATCAAGGATCCAACCTCTTACCAAACCCTATTATACCGTATTCATCATGATTTTGATAGAAACAAATAAAAAACACTCTCTTACAACATTGTTTTATTAGTTTTTCAATTGCTTGCACTGAAATATCAATATTGCTTAAAGGTGCCCAAAACACTAAATTGGGCATAACTTGCAAACCAAGTGGAGTTCCCATTTCATCCTTATTAAACATAATTCAAACTTAGGTACTATTGTTTTGGAAGGATGAAGCTTAAAATTGACTATTCTATATCAAATTAAGGTTGAATTAGGCCTATTTAACAAAGAAAGTACCATCAAAATCACTCCAAAACACCAAATAACGAAGGGTAGACCTTAATAAAGCTATAAAAATATCAAATAAACCATATTTCTCAAAGAAATCATTCTATAATGCTGCAAATTATGAAACCCTCGCTCTAGGTCACTTTAAACCAAGCATGATAGGAGTTTATTGAAAATATACATTCCATACCTTATGCCACTTTTCCACTACTTCAACCATGCTAGAATAGGTCTGTAAAAACTATAGGAACTATCTCTAAACCTTTGCAAACAATATTTTACCATAACCTTGCTCTTAGCCATCAACTTTCATGGAAAACTCAAAATTTTTTGTGAGGGCAGCAACCAAAACCTTGTATCCTTACTTTCCCTACACCTGTAATCATAAACACATAAAAAATTAACCTACCCTAACCCATTCCACTGATTGAATGGAATGGTTGTTAAATCATTCCTAGACTCTCAAAACCCTTAATTTGGGGTTTTCAACAGTTTTCTATAAAAGAACTTTAAACCAGCTTCAAAACTCAATAAAACTCCACCAAATCAAGGTTGATAGAAATCCAACTCTCTATTCTACCCAAGAAAATGAATTTTAAGGCCTAGTGTTGTTGTACAGGCCATACAAAGCTAATAAACAACAAGAAACACACTATATTTGCAAATAGAGTACTTTTATTACAAAATTTGTTCAAGATACAAGCTCTCCATGATTTTATCACCCTTACAATTCTATTTAAAGAGGTTTACATTAGTTATAATACCTTCCTTTTCATCTTCAACCGACCCACTAACTTTTCTTGCAAAGATGACTCTTCAACTTCTTGACTTTACAACTTCTTGCAATTTGAAATTTTTGCAACTTATGCAAAAAAAAGAAAAATTTTGCAATATGAACTCTTTGACCTCCTAAGAACCTACTCAATTACATTTTAATTGTTCTACACATGAAATTTTTACATTCTTTTCAAGATGAAAATTTAAATCTTACATAATTGTGTATTGGAGGCATACAATGCACAAGGTACTCCTGCACCAGTGATGCAACAAGATAAACCAAAAAGGGCATATATTGCATAGCCAACATTAATACAAGAGGATTGTAAAAATAAGCTTTAATTGACTCAAAGGATTTTTGACACTCCTCATCCCATATGAAGCAAACATTCTTTTTCAATAAACGAGTGAAAGGGAGGGTACGATTAGACAACTGAGATGTAAATCTATGAATCACCTAGATCTTCCTTTGTAAACTCTGCAACTCAGTGATATTTCTTGGAGGCATGTTAGTGATGGAATCAATCTTATTTGTGACAACTTTTATTCCAAGGTGAGAGACTATGAACCCTAGAAGCTTGTTGGCATCTACGTTGAAGATGCAATTATGAGGATTGATTCTCATTTTATAGAGTCAAAGCCTTTTGAAGATAAGATGTAGGTTATTCACATGGTATTGATGAGTTATCAATTTCGCTAAGATGTCATCAACATAATCCTCTAAGATCTTATGAATAAAATCATGAAATATCAGGGTCATTGCTTATTGGTAAGTCACTCCTACATTATTTAAACCAAAAGGCATGACCACATAATAGAAAGTACCCTAAGGGATAGTAAAGGATTTATTGTATTGATCATCTAGGTTAATACGGATCTGATTGTAACCTGAGAATCCATCCATAAAAGACAACAATGCATGGCCTACAATCAATTATATAATCATATCTATATTAGGTAATGAAAAATTATCCTTAAGAGAAGCCTTATTAAGATCTCGAAAGTCAATGCATATGTGAATACGGCCATCAAGCTTACTAATGATGACTATATTCAAAATACAAGGGAAGTAGTTAATCAGATGGACAAAGCCTACTTTTAACAACTTCTCTATCTTAGTATTGACCATTAACACTACCCTGGGACTAATCTTTCAATTTTTTTACTTAACCAGCTTAGCATCGGGACATAGGACGATATTGTGAATCACTATAGACTCATCAGTACTATACATATCCTCATTCATCCAAGCAAGTATATCAGGATGAGAATGAAAAAGATCATAGTGTTCATCTACTTCCTCTGAAGAGAGACACTTCCCAATCTTGATTACTTTTTTCAAAGATTTAGATCCATATAAACTTCAACAGTATTTCCTTTAAAGAGAGAACTATAGTCTTTAGGATGAGATATCAAGATGTCATCATTGATGTTAGATAGAGGGTCTTCCTCATCAATACTAAAAATGGATTCTCCAAAGCATGCTCATTTGTACAAGTGATACGAGAATCATTTCTTGTGGTGATAAGGAGGTAGCGGGGAATATGCACCTAGAAATTCCCCTAATGCTTCATCGTAAGAGAAGACATCTAATGGGAATTTCTTGGCCTGCCCCCTTTCATCTATCAACTTAGGATGAACCAAGCTCAATGGCTTGGCTGAAATCATATTAACACTCCACCAAGGTTTTTGTTTAGACTATTCAACAGAGCATCGCAAACCCAGATAGTGTTGTTGTGGCTTAAACTAGATAGGGACTTGAATTCCTTGCTTGATATGTCCCAAGCCTTTCTGTCGATAGCCATATCAAGATGTGAGCTCATATCCAAACCCATAACGAGTAACTTCAGGAGGTGGTGGCTCCATGTAGAGTGTCTCATTCTACCAATGGATGTCGAATGTCTCTACAAGAGTGCTCCCACCTTTTGTACTAGGTTCGTAAAAATTAACCTCCTCTATAGGAATGAGATTAATCTCCTAGGAAAAGGAATGAGTGGTTTCCTAAACAAGATTACACTTCTCTTCTTGAGCAAGAGTGTCATCCACCTTTGTGTCAGTAATACTTATAAATTTTATACCAAAGGGGCTTGCCTGTTCAACCACTTTCTCTTTGACTTTGTAAAAAAAAATTATTCTAGGAGGCGTGATGGGATTGTTTTCATTATATATCTATCTTTTGTAGGAATTAGGTGAAGGTTTTATCTTAGGTTGGTCTTGGTTATTTAGAATTTCTTTATTTTCAATCATGGTTTCATCAAGGATGGTAGTCTCGGTGGTGGGTGGAGACATGTTTCAGAGGGATAGTTCTACTATTTTCTTTTCCTTGAATTTTTTATAGTTCTATAGGCTCAGGCCAAAAGAAATCTAAGAGAAATTTTCCTTTGGAGGACAACGGGTTAAAGCCATTGTGATGGACAGTGAAAAATTCATTTTCAAAGGGAAACATTAAGAATTTATGCACAACCAAAGGGACAACATTCATGAAGTGAAGCCATGGATAGCCTAGCTTCACACAAAATTGGTCTAAATGCAAGGTGATGGAGAATGAGATATCCAATGTTTCTAGTCCTATTTGCAATGGTAAGGTGACCGATCATATCATAGTGCAAGAAAAACCATTATGCGTCTTGATCCATGATTTTGGTTTATCATATATATCTTGATAGAGTTCATGCAAAAGTAAGAATTCTTTGGTGATCATGTTCTCTCCATAAATGAGATATATTAATTTCCCATTAGTGGGCTTATCATAGATATGATCGACTATGGAAAGAGGACCATCAGGTGCATGTTTAAGCATATCTTTAGAGGTGAAAGCAATGTCAAGAGGGTTTTTAGTTCAGCCCTTACAATGTTGATTTCCAACCAATGCAACCAAACCATTGAAAGGATTTTGTTCTTGTTGATTAGTATCCATAGGACTTTGTTGAATTGTATCTATGTTCTCACCATCTATGTCAACATTCATCACATCAGTCTTTATAGTTTTGCTAGCTTTGACAAATGAAATGTTATGGTTAGGCATAGTGTTGGTAAAAATTTGAAGGTTTTGGTTGGGAGGGGCAACATACTTATTTCCTTGATCATTAACACCTCCAACTGAAAGACAACTAGAATCAATGAGGTCTTGCACAAGATGTTTAAGATTCTTGCAATGTTTGGTGTCATGTCCATTTTATTAGTAACAATGGTAGTAAGAATTTTTTCTATAGCTTACGGGTAATGGTTTACTAGGATCCAGTTGTTTCATTGGAGGAAAGGTAATCATATTTTATTCTAAAAGTTGTGTCTTTTTATTATGAAGGTTATTGGTTAAGGAAGTGAATTGTCTTTTCGGGTCCCAATAGCTAAAGGGTATCACAACCTTAAGGGAAGCTACTTCGTTATTGACATTTTGAGTTATTTTTTGAGGGATATTGAATTGAAGGAACCCTTTTTTTTGTTTTCTAAAAGGTTGGGAATTGTTTTGGTTTGCGAGCTTAGATTTCTTAGTACAACTAGAGGTGGATTTTCTATCTCGACTACTAACCAAATTTTGATAATCATGGAGGGCAATACACAAGTGCATAAAGAAGGGAAATTTCATCATGGTAAACTTGTCTTGTATCTTTATAAATTTTCTATGAACATCTTTTGAAGGTGAGGATCAGTAACCTTGACATTCCTTTGGGAATAAAGCAATTGATAGCATGAGATAAAGTCAGTTATCTTTTCATCTTCTTTTTTCTTGCATCTCATCAAATCGACCAAGGTCATCTTAGGAGTCATATGCACTTGGAAATGGTTGACAAATTCCTCAATAAATTCATTGAATGAATGAATTGAGTTGTTTGTTAATGAAGAGAACCATTCTTAGGAAATATCTTTCAAGGACCTAGAGAAAATATTAGCCAAGAGTTTATCATCAATGATAAAGTCATTGCATAAGGTAGTATAAGCATTAACATGGTTAGAAGGATCTTCATTTTCTCGGTATTTCTTAAATATAGGAACCTCTACACCTTGTGGAATTGGTGTTCACAATATCTCTTAGGATAATGGACTACTTTTGACATAATATGTAGGTGGTCCATTTTGATTTTGGTTGATGGTGGTAATTTTTTCTTGAAGGGATGAAATGGTTTGGAAGAGTTGATTTATGACAGGGTCATTGCTTGTGTTATGAAATAGAGGTGAAAAAGGTGAAGGACTATATGTGTTTGAAGGATAACTGAATGGAATTATTATAGGCGGTAAAGTTGTAGGATATATGATGTGCAATGCCACAAAGGTACTAGGGATACTAGCGGAAATACTTGAGGAAGGAATCACATTACTAGTCGGTTGCATTGTTGTTGTGACTTGAGGATTGGTATAGGTGGGAATTGAGGTAATTGTTGTGGCAGGTGGGGGGGGAATTTTAGTTCCTCCTTGGCTTGTGACATTGCTTGTAGGTAAAGGAAAACTAGTGGTTGAGGTGAGGTGTTTTCCAAAGATTTGAACTATGTTTTTCACAAGGTAAAGTCCATATTCACTTTCAAGAATGCAATGAATGTTATGTACAGTAGGGGTGGCAGTAGTTGAAATGTTGTCATTTTTCACTTGATGTTTTAGGTTTATCAAGTCTTCATGGATTTGAATTATGTTTTCTTGTGGGACATTCTCATTCCTTATTTCAGCATGCATCATACTACTTGAATTTAAGTTGTTAAGGGTATGGTCCATACCTAGTGTTCTAGTGTCAATACTAGGATTGAAAGAGCTAGACAACCCAAGATCCACAACAATTGTGCTATCTCAAGATGACATGAGTCTCTAACTTCATCTCACTACAATATTAGCAACAGGACACCAAATACTCATACAAGGGCTCTTAAATGCAAGATGAATGCAAATGAAATATAAGCCATGAACAATGGAATGATTATAACAAAAATATTGTAAACTGAAATAGAAAGCTATAAATAACAAACAAAAACTTAGAAACAGAGCTTTAAATTCAAAAAATTGTAGTGCAAAATGTGCATAAGGACTTATTCGCCCAGGGTGGCAAATGAGTCCTGGTAGGGATTTTTTTAAAAAAAATTAATTAATTTTTAAGTTTTTTATGTTTTGTGATCTCTATCTTAAGTGGAAATAAAGATTTTGTTTGATTTTCAATGAAATGATATGAAAAAATGCAAGCTATATGAACTTTCACTAATGCAAAATTAGAAACCCTAGAATGCCAATTAACTAATGCAAACCTTAATGCAATATTAATGCAAGCAATATTTTGGATGATAATGCACTATACATAAGAATTATGATGTTCTAAATGTAGGTTCACCAAAATGAAAAGTGGAAAATTATTGCTTTCTAGGGCTTAGGACCTAGAATGACAATCTTCACTCTCTCATTCAAGAACAAACCCTAGAGATCTTAATGCAAAGAAGAAAGAGATCTTGCAATAGTGTATTCCTTGGTGTTGAATGTAAACTAATGAGGGGTTCACTACCAAGTTGAGACTTGGAACAATGAATGCAATGCAATGTGTAATGATGAATCCTAATATGATGTAAACTATAAATGCCCTAGAAATGCAAATGAGACAAAATAGAAAGCTACATAATAGAATGTGTGCACTTGGGAATATAGAGATGACTGGAAGGAGGTCTAAAACACTAGAAATTTAATCTTTGGTGTTGACTAGGACTCATTTGCCAAGCTAGGTGAATCAGTCCAAAATATGGGTTTCTATGCAAGAACAAGAATCTACAAAATAGGTGTCCAAATATCAAAAAAACCTAATTTTTGACCAAAATTGGGACTCATTCATGAAAATTGGAGAATCTGTCCAGTTAGGGTTTTTTGGAACTTCAATGTTTGAATCTGCTCTCCTCAGTCTACTCAATATGCTTCTTCCAGTATTTGGATATGAAATCTCTGTAAATTAACTTGCAGGTGTTCCCCAATGTTCTCCAATGCTTAATGACAACTTTGACAAGTTTGGGAACTTAGTTCAAACTTTCTCCAACATTTATCTTCAATGTTTCTTCAATCTAAACCTACAAATCACACAATAGAGAGAGGGGACAATGTTGTTTTGTTAGTGGATAGGGGTTTGCCTTGGTCAAACCCCATTTTGGTAATCAAACCTTGAAATACTATGAAATCAAAATAGGGAATGATGAATGAACAAGATATGATGTTGCAACTCACCAAACCCTATCAATGAAGTGCTACAAACATGTATGCAATGGCTCCAATGGAAGTAGATCTTGACTCTTTCTTGAAGCTGATAGATCTTGAATGAAATTATAGCTTGAATCATGAAACCCTACATCACAATTGTTATCTCCAAAATAGACATGATGCATGAAAGCTTTGACATGATTCTTGATACTTGGGAAATTCTCTAAAATATTTGATAATTTCCCCTTGAAGACTCTTGAATACTCTTGTAAACTCTTGAATACTCTTATGAACTCCAATTTTCTATTATGAATGCTCTCACCAAAGTATTAGCCTTATTTGGGTGAAAATGAGTGAAAGAACCTTGTCTTTATACTTAACTACGAGGTGATCCCACAATAGTGGTTTACAATTTTTGGCCAAACTAGACATTGAAATAATTTTTTTTAACTAAATCTTCACTTTTGGGCACCTATAGTAGCTAAACCATGAGGAATTTGAAGATGATGCAAACTAGAGTTTCATGACATTTTTTCTTTATTTTCTAAATATATTTTTTTTCAAAAAATTTGGAATCAAATTGCACTTATTTTTGCATCTCCCTTGAAAACTACTTTATTTTAGAAAACAACATTTTAAAAAAGTGACGCTCACCGTATAACACAACTTTTTTTCCAAGAAGGATAAAATTATAACTCTTTCGAATTTAGGTTTGTAACTCCGATATCTAGTGATTCCACTTGGTTAGATAGTTTTTTATTGAATATTTTTTCTTTAACCAAGTTTCGAAGTAAAACTAATTAAAATTTAGACATAGTGCAACCGTATAATGCATAACTTTTTTGTATGTATCAAAATTCTTCTTTTTTTTGTTGGATCAAGGACTTCAATATCTGGTGCACTCATATTTTTCAAAATTTTTTATAATCTGCTATTTTTCCACATGTCCAAAATAGAGAGCTTTATTTTTAGTTGAAAACCTATGTTTAATAAAACTAAAAAAATAATTACATAATAAAACCAAAACATTTTAAAATTATATTTGTTGGATAGCTCATTCTGATGACTACCTGATTCTAGTTTGGTTTCTGAAATCTCCACCATTTTCATCTTCAAACCAAGCTTCAAAGTGCAAAAAAAATTATTTTTTTTGTGAACAAGGTCAAAAATCAGGGAAAGGGGGGGTTCACCTAAACTAGGGGGGTTCGAGAGAACCACCTAGTTCATTTGAACCCCTTTCCATAAAGGAGTTTCCATTTATTTTTTTGTCTGATTGGTTAGTACATGCATTAAATGGGTTCGCTCAAACCCTGGTTTGAGCGAATCCTCTTTTGGTTCATTCAAACCAACTAGTTCGTTCAAACCCCCAAAATGAAAATTTTTGGCATGGGGTAATTTTTTTCAAGTTTTCCTTCCTCATTCGAATTGTAAACCACTTTTGTGGGTTTACCCTATGTAAAATTCCTCAAATTGCAACACTACAAGCTAACATTAGATATAGGAGAATAAAATCCCACCAAAATTTTGAAATAATTTTAATTTTGGGCCACACAAGACTCATTTTCCAAAGGTGGTTAATGAGTCTCGTTAGGCATAATTTTTGGGACCATTTTTAAAAATGCTTTGAAAGGTATGAAACCAAGTTTAGGACCCAAAAACGTAGCTAGGAATCATTCACCCAAGGTGGCAAATGAGTCCCAAATCACTAAATTTTGGGCCATTCAACCTAAAACACTTGAATTATGAGGGTATGTGCAAGATCATGATGGGCCAAAAAGTGGCGATATGATGGGTATGTGTAGGATATGTGGCTGACGACCTTTTTTAGCCCAAAATTGATGTAACGAAAAAGGTTTTTAAAGGAGATTCTTCGCTTTCCACCAATATAAATTATGATTTACTTTGAATTTAATAAATAATTATTATTCATTTTCTATTTGAATTACAACTAATGTCTTGATTGATAGGCTGATTTAAAAACATCTATATCTTTCAAATAGTATCACATTTTTTGAATCTAAAACATGTGTCACATTCTATGCTTCAAATACTATAGGATTAAAACAAAAAATGAATTTCATGAAGTTTTGACCAAGTTAAGGTGGTTAGACATTGGATTTTTTATATTTTTTAAAATTTGTAATAAAAAATTCATAATTAATTATTTATTTGGAAAAAAATACAAAAAAATATGCATCACATCGGATATGAGTCCTCTACTTATATCTAAAATCTTATAAAAAAAATATTATCATTTTATTGTGGTTAGGGTGGTTAGACGACACCTATTTCTTATTTTTTCCTTGAAATTTAAGTACTACTGCATTGAAATTTTAAATTTTCACCAAATAGATTTTTTTAAATAAATCTAGTAGTTGAGAAACTACATTCAATTTTTTATACATTCTATTCTTACATATTTTTAAAATAATATAGATAACTTATTCAATTTTTTATGTCAAGTTGTCTAACTCTATTTTTTAAAAAAAATTTGCCACTTAAGGGCCTAGTTTTTCCATGATGATCTTGCACATACCCACGAATGGATGTTTACTTGTGTTAGGATTGTCCTCAAAAGGATACATTAAATGGGGCTTGTGGATGCAAAATAAGGCCAATTAATGCATAGGAAAGCCCAATAATTAATCACAACCCTTGAAAAGTGTGAAAGTGTGTTAAACACTTTACAACACTCTAAATAAGGTATGATTAAGGTACTTTTTGATTAAAAATAGGTTTATTAGGTTTATTTAATTAATAAAATGTTAGAAAAGTGTGAAAGTGTGTTACAACACTTCACAACACTTTATCAAGGTACCATTTAAATTCATTAGTTGACAAGGGCCCAAGGCCTAATGTGAGCATGTTAAACTAACACTAAGTCAAGGCATCATTAGGCTCAATTCTCTAAGGAAGCCCAAACAACTATGAAAATGTCCCTGAAAACATTTTTTGATAATACAGAGAGCTTGGAACTATCATCATTCCACAAATACTTATAGAACTGGAAGAATGACACAAAGAGAGAAAAAATCATTTCAGTTCAACATGGAAGACGCATGAATGTCTCAATGCCTTACGTCAACCCCAAAAGGAAAAAACAAGAGAAATTAAAAAGAAGGTAAAATAAAAGCTTTTGGGTCAACATGGAAGAGACATGAATGTATCGATGCCTTGTGTCATCCCCAAAAGGAAAACACAAGACAAATGAAAAAGATAAAGGAAAAGATAAAAGAGTTATGACATAGAGAAGAATGAAGGTGCAAATAGAGGAATCTCATAAAGAGAGAGAGATACATCAAATAGAACATCATGGGGGATCACATTACACACATGCAATCACACAAAAGAAAGAGAAATAATGCAAAGGACTGGTAAGGCACATGCGAGTCCACCTAGCTAAAGGGACAATGACAAATGCACTACTAGGAAAATGCTATCTAATTATTTCCCCCACTATGTGTAGGACAAGAATGAGCTGAGGTAAGTGATGGGAAAGATCATGTAATGGTGATAATACAAGGTTCTACAACTATTACATGACAAGGGGCAGAAGGGTATGTTATGCAATCTTTGGGTAACAATCATTGTCATCAAAGTGGAATTTGTTCAAAATTATTTTGAATGCATGACACCCATCATTACTATGTCCAAGAGTTCTATGGTATCAACAATGTGTAACATCTAGACCTTTAGGATATAACCTTATCTTTTCTTTCATAGGTGGCAATAGTATAAGTCCTTGGTTTAGAGGTATTTGTAATTTTCTTTCATTTGCAAGTTGTGGACAAGGAAATTTTAATTTCTTTAGTTTGTAAGGCCTTCTACACTTGCTAGATTCACCAATTTCTCTAGTTCAATGTTAAGGAGGAGGGTGTAAGATGACCCTTTCATCCTTATCATCGTTATGAATCATAGGTTGTTCTTTAGGAAGGAGGACATTCATATCAAAAGGAAGATCTTGATATCCTACCCCTTTTATATTTTTGATTGGTATTTTCTCTAAGAGATGATGAATTTTGTGTTCACTTGTTGTATCACATCCTTGTTTACTCAAGATTGTAAATCCTTTTCCATATGTATCTTCTAGGTTTATGGGAGTATCGGTTACCTTGTTAACATAAAATGGTTGAGTGTTTTCTTTCTTAGAGGAATTAGGTTCACCTATTGTAGGTAACTTAGGTTCAATTCTTCTTTCAATTTTAGGATTTAAGCAACCAAACATATAAAGTGGTAGTATTATAGGTGTGTTAGTTGTTTCATGGATGGATAAAAGGATGCATTAGCTTCAAGGTTATTAATACAATCATTTAGGAACTTATTCATGTTGTCATCATCTTCTACAATGATGTCAACATCAGGAGGAGGACATGCATTAGGAATAGAAGGAGAGTGAGTTAGTTCAATTTCATTAGGATCATTTCCAAAAGAAAAACTTGAAACATCCACTAATGATTCCAAAGACATTCAAAGGTTACCAAAGCACATATCCATGATACAAATTTCATATTCTAAAATATACAACAATGTGAAATGAAATGTTCTAGAAAAAATTTTGAATTTAAGAAATGCACAAGATGAAGTAATTTAAACTAGATGCAATGAATTGAATGAAACATAAGGAATATAAACTGAAATAGAAAGGTGTCAACATCAAACAAGAGAACAAAAACAAAGTTTTAAATTATAGAAAATGTAGTGCAAAATCTGCACTGGGACTGATTCACCTAGAGGGTCATATGAGTTCTAGTGAAAATTTAAAAAAAATAAAAAATTCAATGTTGTATGATCTATAAGGTAAATGAAAATATAGATTTTATATGATTTGAGATGCAAAAATTAAAGATATATGCAATTTCACTAATGTAAAATTTAGAAACCCTAGAATGCCAATTAACTAATGCAAATCTTGATACAATGTTAATGCAAGAAAAATCTAAGATGATGATGGAATCCAAATCAGAATTATGATGTTCTAGATGCAAGTTCACCAAAATGAAGGGTAGAATATAATTATGAGGATCTAGGGTTTGATACCTAGTATAACAAAACTCAGCCCTCTCATTCAAGGATGACCCTAGATATCTGAATCCAATGGAGAAAAGGGAAAGAGATCCTACTATAGGGCTTTCCTAGGGGACAATTATAAACTACTTATGGGTTCACCATCAAGCTAGGGCTTGGAAAGACAAATGAAATGCAAGATTTATTACTTAACCCTAATATGATGCAATCTTCCACTAAATGACCTAGAGAAGTATGTAAAATAGAACATAAAACTACAAGATGAAATGTGTGCACATGGAAATCTGAAGATGATTGGATGGAGCTCTAAAATGATAAAAATAGTGAATTTAATGTTGACTGGGACTTATACACTAGGTTGGGTGAATCAATCTCAGATTTGGGTTTCTATGTAGGAAGAGGAATCTAGAAAATGAGTATCTAAAATTGCAAAAACTTGAAAATTGACAGAAATAGGGACACATACGCCAGAACTAGTGTATTTGTCTAGTTAGGGATTTTTGTAGCTTCAAAGTGTAAATTTGGTCCTCAACATCTTCTCTATGCTTCCCAATTTATTTCCAGATCTGAAACCTTGATTTGTAACTTGTAGATATCTTCCAAGTATGTCTAATGCAAGGTGACAACTTTGAACACTTTGACAAATTTCTCCAAACTTTCTCTTCAATGTAGTATGTCTAATGCAAGGTGACAACTTTGAACACTTTGACAAATTTCTCCAAACTTTCTCTTCAATGTTTTTTCAACCTAAACCTACAAATAACACACTGAAGAGAGGGAAAAAAAAATTGTTAGTGGAAAGGGGTTTACCTTGGTCAAACCTCATTTTGGTAATCAAACCTTGAAATTAAATTAAATAGAAATGGAGAATGATGAATGAACAATACATGATGTTGCAACTCACCAAACCCTAGCAATGAAGTGTTGAAAATATGTATGAGATGGCTCCAATAGATGTGGATCTTGAATATTTCTTGAATGTGATAGATCTTGAATGAAATGCTAACTTGAATCATGAAACCCTATATCATGATTGTTAGCTCAAAAACAAACATGATGCATGAAGACTTTGACATGATGCTTGATTCTTGAATAATTCTCTAAAATGCTTGATAATCTACTCTTTAGGACTCTTGAATGCTCTTATGAGTGCTTGAATTCTCTTGTGAACTCAACTTTGCTATTATGAATTCTCTCACAAAATTCTTGGGTGAAAATGAGTGAAAGAAACTTGTATTCATACTTAATTATTCCAAATTTCCCAAAACTACAACACTACAAGTCAACGTCAGATCTAGGAGAATAAAATCCCACCAATAATTTGAATTAATTTTAATTTTGGTGTACATGAGACTCATAATCCCAAGGTGGCATATGAGTCTCATTAGGCATAATTTACAAGACCAAATTTAAAAATGCTTAGAAAGGTGTGAAATCAGGATCAACACCCAAAACCCTATGTGGGACTCATACAGCCAAAGTGGCATATGAGTCCTAGACCACCAAATCTAGGCCACACAACCTAAAAACACCTAAATTATGATTGGATATTGATTTATGTCAGTATTATCCTCAAAAATATGCAGAAATTAAAGCTTGTGGATGCAAATTAATGCCAATTAAAGCATAAAGAAACCTAATTATTAATGAAACCCATAGAAAAGTGTGAAAGTATGTTACAACACTTTACAACACTCTAAATGCATTATAATTAATTTTATTTAATTCACAAGGGGCCAAGACCTAGTATGAGTGTGTTAATCACATTACAACACTAATTCAAGACATCATTAAGCTCAATTTTATAAGGAGGGTCCAAACAAGTGTGAAAATGTCACCTACAATATTTTTCAACACTACAACAGTGTACATTAGTCCAAGAAGAAGCACAAACAAGATTTGAATCTTTTCAAGAAGAAGGGGAGAAGCCCCTTCATAACAACAAACAGGTGGAGCAACAAGAGAAATAGGTAGAACCTCTAAACCTAAAACTAGAGCAACTAGAACTATGGAAGAGACAACATTATGTAAAATAGCAGCAACAAGGGCCTTAGGGGAGGCAACTTGCATAGAAACATGACAATCTTTGTCTACAATCTAAGCAGTAGTGTCCACAAGAGCGGAAATGTTATCAATAATTGTTACTTCTTCTAATTAGGAGGAGAAGGAGGCACATCCCCACTATTAGAAGAAGAGGAATGGGTATGTGTAAGATCCTGATGGGCCAAAAAGTGGCAATATGATGGGTACATGGCTGATGACTTTTTTTTTACCCAAAATTGATGAAACAAAAAGGGTTTTTAAAGGAGATTCTCATCTTTCCACCAATATAAATTATGCTTTACTTTGAATTTAATAAATAATTATTATTCAATTTCTATTTGAATTACAACTAAAGTCTTGATTGATATCATGATTGAAAAACATCTATAGCTTTCAAACGGCATCACATTTTTTGAATCCAAAACATGAGTCACATTCTATGCTTCACATAATATAGGATTAAAAAAAAAATGAATTTCATGAATTTTTGACCAAGTTAAGGTGGTCAGACATACAATTTTTTTATATTTTTTAAAATTTGTAATAAAAAATCATAATTAATTATTTACTTGGAAAAAAATTACAAAAAATATGCATCACATCAAGACATGAGTCCTCTACTTATATCAAAATATTATAAAAAATTTATCATTTTAATGTTAGGGTGGTCGATAGACACGATTCTTATTTTTTCCTAAAATTTAAGTACTCGCATTGAAATTAAAAATTTTCACCAAATAGATTTTTTATTTTTTTAAATAAACCGAGTAGAAACTACATTCAATTTTCTATAGATTCTATTCTTACATATTTTTGAAATAATATAGATAAATTATTCAAATTTTTACAAGTTTCCTAACTCTAATTTTTTTGAATTTTTGGCCACTTAAGGGCATGTTCGATGATGATCCTACACATACCCAAATCATCAAGGTACATGATTAGATGGTCCTTGAGGGAATTCTTCCACCAACTAGAAGAGGAATCGAGATGAGAGCTATGAGAGCAATCACAAGCCAAGTGTCAAGTAGAAAAACAACATCTATAGAAATTAGGTACCTTCATAATCCATGAGCTGAGACCAAGACCAATCTTTCACTTGGAGTAAAACCTCTCTAGGTAGTTCCTCAGATAGATTAAACTCCACTAAAATACATACATAAGAGGTGTGTGTATAGTTCATGGAAGCCTCATCGACTTTCAAAAATCTACCAAGAGCATTGTCTATGCCCTAAAGGGTTGGGGAGCCCTAGAACTATAAGTGGGGATAAGGTAATCTCACCCAAACAAGCATAATATCAATGGTTTCCTTCAAGGGATTAAAGGAGGGAACCCATGGCCTCAAAAATAGGGGATGAGAATCCCAAAGCCATAGACCTTGATCTAAAATAGCTTGCCTATCCTCAAAAGAAGAAAACCCAATAACATAAAAACCCCTTGTAGAAGGGTTAATCTCAATCCTACCTGCCATCAAGTGTTTATGGTGCTTTGTAATCCAGATATTTAGATTTGAGAGAAAGGCTATAAATGTCAGAATCTACAAATTAATCCCATTTTGGAGAAGAATTCAATGCTCTCAAATATTTCTTGCTTGAAGGAGAAAACATGAGCAATAGAGGAAAACTTTAGTGATCACATAGAGCACACCCTCGCAACATTGACAAAATATTAGCATCCCTAGAGGGAACTGTAGTAGAGCCCATGAAAACACCTACAACTGGAGGTACAACTAAAACAACCATAAATTTTTAAAACCAAATAAATCTAAAAACAGTCAACACTCAAGTGAGATAGGGGAGCTACAGGGGACCCATTTAGAATTGAAATTTGAAAAAGCTCCTAGCTGGGAGAGTGGATAATCCATGGGCGGGAGCTTGGATAAATAAGCTATAGTTGTTAAGAAAGTTAAATTGGAATAAATAATTCTCAAAATTTTAAGACCATATATGCAGTAAAAGTCAAAAAGAGAAATATCATGATCCATTTTTATCATTAATCAATATGATCATGGGCCATAAGCACCAAAAATTTGAAGCTTAACACAAGTTGAGGAAATTTTAATAGTTGTGTAAACCAAATCCTACAAGTAACACACTCAATTAGAATTCAATATAAATATAAAGTATATCTTTCATAATAACAAAAATAAAATATTCCTTAGGTTTTGTCACATTGAATAACATATTTTTTTTAGATGTTTAGATATATAAAATATTTTTAGTTGAATTCTACTTGACTTTGATGATAATATATTTAACCAATTGAAATTTTTTCATATGTAGTTTGAAGTTAGAAAATATCATTAATCAATTGACATCAGTCCCCTCCAAACCAATAATTTTTCCAAGAGAGATAGAATTAATCCATGTTTGGATAGATAACAAATATGTAGATATTAGAAAACTAATTTATTGGTCAAGGATTGGGGCATATGATGTGTTACATTAAGGTTACTTGATATGACATTTATAATATTTTCTTTTGATGGAATATGTGATTGTCTAAAAAATTAAATTATATGAGTGCATCTACATATTATTTAAATATATATTTTAAAGTATGGATCACCATTTCATTTAACACCCATAATTTAGATATGACATGATTATCATGACAAAAATAAATTATGTATAAAATTTATATAATTTTTTTGTGAAAAATATCCTTCAAGATATTTCATCATTATTAATAGGTTGCATGAGTATATGAACAATATGCCCCACTTACATCCATTTGATTTTTTGAAGTGGCTTAGAACCACCTTGAGTGGAACAAGCTCATATTAGGAAAAATGACATGGTGAATTAATTGACATGTCCCATAAAATTATACTACATACCATCTTATTCACTTTGAGTGTAACTAATATGTATTATACTGATTTAGATGCACTAATACTATGAACACAACTAACAAATATATAGGAAACTAAAAATTTTATTTGATGAATATTTTTTATTATCTTTATATAGTGGCACACTGCATTCACTTGTGACATACAAAAATAAGAATTTGATTCAATCACGAGATATTATCATCAAGGTCAAAATATTTTTCCATTATAAATGATAGGAAAAACACATCTAATTTGTCTCATTCATTGAGCTCTTCAATATGCAACATTCCTAGAGTATTATCAATTTTTATTGCTTGCACCAAGTATGGTTATAGTATTCAATGCTGATACCTCAACCATCCATTCATAACTTTACATCCCAATCATGAGTTTTTTGAATTAAAAATAATGTGTCTTACAAATTTATAATAAGAGACTACCACATAATATATTTTGTTTGATGAAATGAGCTTCATTAGATAAAATTTATCATAAAACATAGATTCTTATCTCCATCAAGAACTTCTTGAAAATATAGACATGATTTTTGAATGTACATATATGGTTTTGGATGGATATTTGGGACAAATACCTCTTGTTAGTGATATACCACTATATAATGGTAGTAGAAATGCAAAAATACTATTGGAATAATTTGAAATAATCATTAGTTTGGATTAGATATTTAGACAATAAGTAGAAAGTGAGAAATACTGAAGCTTTTAACAAATTTTAACAAATCTAAGAGATAAAAATCCAATGTTTAATGATTGGAATTTATTGATCACAAGAATCAAAGTTGGAATTGATAGAGCCACCAATGAATAATTTGAAAATGATATTTATTTCTCACAAATGATAATACACATAATCATAATAAATAATTGATGTGGAATTATTAATTCATAAGTCTCTGTAAGGATCATGTTAATACCAAATCTATATATATAATTGGGCCTTTTAAATTAATATCTAAAGTATATTCAAAATATAATATACAAATTGTAGTGTCAAAAAATGTTGTTGGGACATTTTCACACTTGTTTGGGCCCTATTGGAGCTAAAAAATCCACCTTGGTTTTCACATACCTCCATTCTTATTTGTCATTCCCTTTCCATCATAAACCCACATTGCCCTTGAATTTTTACTATATTTGACATTAAACATAAATTTTTGTACATAGCTCATAAAATAAAGCCTCTAATTATCACTTTGAAATAATTCCCCTTCTTAAGGTACTTCCTTAGTAACATAAGGTATATCACCAAGACAATGCAATATCAAAGAATGTTTCACCATAGAGTCATCAACAAGATCAATAAAAGGATAATGAAAATATTGATGAGACCCTCATGTTTCGAGGTGACATACACAAATGTCTCTCTAACAACCCAGAGAGAAATATGTTGAAGAGACCTTGATGTTTTAGAGTGAAAAGTTAACTTGTCTCTCTGAAAGGACATAGAAATATTGATACAGGAGCATTTTTTAGGAAACAGAAAAAATCTCTCAAACATCAAGAGATTATTATAAAATAAATGGTAACTTACTGACAAAACACGGTTTGGGGAGTACAACTAAAATATCGAAGAGACATCAGTGTGTCAGGATGATAAATGAAGAAGTCTCTTCGGCACTGAAAGATCAAGTAAGAAGAAGATGTTGAAGAGACACAAAGGCATTGAAAAAACATTAATAAGAGTCTCTTTGACTTTCTAACAATGGGAACATAGCTACAAGCATATACTATTGATGAGACTATGGGAAATTAAAGGGAGATAACCACTAGTCTCTTCGACATTTTAAAGACATAGAAGAGGTCATTCAAAGAAACACTATTGAAAGGAGGAACACAGGCACATCGATGAGACATAAGCTTATCACAAGGAAAGGATCTCCAGTCTCATCAACATTCTGATATCAAAAGTACAAGGAAAAACTTGAACTGCAACCATTGAAGAGACTTTGTGGGATCAAAGAGAGAAACTTAGATGTCTCTTCGACATTTTGAAATGGAATAAAACACACATCAAAGAAAGAGGACATATTTGTGTGATATAAGAGGGATTCACTACACATGAGTCCCTTTATTCTCAAGAGATCGCCAGGGAATGAACTTCCCTATACACCTCAACATAAGAAATTCAATGAAAATCTAGGAAAAGTATACCTTAACCTTTGTTTCAAATAAAGTTATTTCAGATCCTGAGAGAGTGAAACCTTGAGATTCCTACCTCAGATGAACAAGCTCTCAGCCAAAAGACAACAATGCAGTTTTAGGATGCTAGTGTGGCACGTTGTCATCTAAAAGACATGTTGGCATCCTAAGAAATAGAAGGCTCAATAACTCGAGTGGACGAAACCAAGTTTCACTTGTAAGCTCGGGTTTGGAATGTACTAAGATAAATAAATGAACAAGAAGTCAAAAGCTATAATAAGTACAAGGGGACTTGGATAGAGCTTACCTTTTGCAAAATGTTTGAATCTTCACTCCAAGCTCCTCTTCGCACCTACACATAGAAGAAAAAGGGGGAAATGTTGGCACTATATAGGGGCCTACCTTAGTCAGACCCTCATTTTGGTGTTCCCACCTCCATGGATAGCCAAGTTGGAGAGGAGTGTAAATGAAGTAAACAAAGCATGTGGTGAATGCAAAACCTACTCAAGAGTAGAACTTGCACCACAAGATAGTAAATGAGTAAATAAGGAAGGAAAGTGAAAGAGAGAAAGAGCATTACCCATGGGTCAAGATCCTCTCCATATCACATGGACACATTGTTGAGTGCTTGCTTGAGAGATGTTCCTCTTGGAGGGACCTCAGTTCAGCATGGCTTCGCTTGTGAGAGTGTTGCTATCAAGAACGAAGAGAACTCAATACTATAGCAAATAACAAGAGAGCTTGAATGAATGAATTCCAACTCCAAATGAGAGAAAGAGAGGGCTTTTTAATGCATACAAGGGTGGAAAAGAGCCATTTCATTTGAAACCCAACTACTAGGACATGTGTCAAAAGAGTCAGGATTCTAGATTCCTCATTTCAAACTTGGAAATCCACCAAGACGCTAGCACATGTAGACATCTACGTGTCATGCAGTCATCCAAAGCCTAATTTTTTGAGAAATGTGTCATCAGTTTTCTATTGCTCTACCACAAGTTTGCATGGAGTTAGGATTGCAAAATTTTGACTCATAGGATTTTTGTCATTAATGCCTTAGGGTGTTATAAATTCTAGGAAAAAATGCAAAAATGAGGAATTGCTCCTAGGTACAATTTTGTGACATTACAATTTAAAAATATAATCAAGGTCTCTTCAACATAATGAAATGATTTCTCACCCTGTTGACATGAGTAATGAGGTCATCAAAGAGATAGTTGTCATTAATATTGATTTGATTAGAAATGTGGCACGAGCATCATTTATGAACCAAAACTAGTTCAAGTGAGCCAAATATTGATATATCCAACTCTTGGGAAATTAAAATAACTGCAAAATGTGGTTGAAAATTGAGGAGGAAAATTTGGATGATAGCAAGCAACTCAAAAACCATGACATTAGTTCAAGTGTTCTTGGCTCAATTGAACTTGTTCTATAAGAATTTTCTTAAAGTACTAGAAAGCAGGGTTTTGAGATGGATAAAATCTTAGAAAATCCAAAACTAAAGTGGTAGAAAACAAAGGCTAGGCCATTAAACTGAGACTTAATAGATTAGTGTCCTGGGTCTAGACCAAAATATAGGAGAGCAACTCATTAAATCCTTCATGTGAAAAATTGGAAGATAAACATAAAACTCTGAGAGATGTGTGGACTTCACAAAGAGGCTATGATCTATTTATATAGCATTACAGAAAGAAGTACAAACACAGATCTATCTCAAATCCTTGGAACATGAATTTGGAAAATCTTGTAATACCTAATGCTTTTGTTAATGTAGAATTGATTAAGGAATTGGCTAAAAACTACTACCGTAAAATGAGGGCAATCTATTCCCATGATGGTTCACAATTTATTATCATAGCATGGGATTATATCTGCATGGTTTTTCAATTGGACACATCCTTGAAAATAAAATTGAGGATAAGAGATCTATTGGAAGAATATTAGACCATGGATGCAAGCTATAAGAGGAGGAAATTAACTCTCCAAAAACACAAGGTTCCAAGAAACCAACTTATAATAATTTCCAGTAATGAGAAACCCCTATTTCCTGTGGATTCATATGAAGAATATTACTAGTGCATCTACTATTTAGTTGGCCAAGTCCTAGGAATTGATGCTCCTGTTGTGATGACTATAGATCCTATGGTTCTTTCTAGCTATAGATATCCAAAGCCAAGATGTTATGCCCTACAATTATGCAAAATACTTGTCTGAGGTCATTAATACTTCTCTTGTTGTCATTAAGGATAACCGTGATGCCATCAACTTCAAGCATTATTCTCTACTCATGCATATGATAGTATATGAAGGAAAAACAATGGGAATGTAGGGAGAGGAGTTAAGATTCACACTTAGCCAAGGCTTGTAGAAGTAATAATCCATTATATGTAGAAGCTTTTCATGAAATACAAGATCCTGTGGAGAGGATTGAGCAATTGATCCTACATGAAGAAGAATTGACTAAGTACCTCTCATATATTTTGAAAGAAGAAGAGATATTGGTTATAGGAGACATGCTAAGAATGTAGTATCTTTAAGTCATTTATCAACATAGCCTACTCCAGAGGTGAGCTTCTCAGCTGGATACTCCTATTGTTATTAAGGATGACATTAAGGAAGAGAATTAGGTTACATAGATCACCATTCCCACTATTCCCTAGTACAAAGTACCACGAGAGAGGAATATTATCACATTTGAAGCTTCTAATGAATTGTATGATGACGTGAGACATCATGCTAGCAAGGAATTCATTGCAGATGATACATTTTTTCAAAACCATGAGTTTAAAACCTTCATTTATGAATACAAAGGGAAAATGACAAGAGAAAATCAACAAGAAAGCATCCCTAAGCAAGAAGCAGATGCCTTGAAAGAACTCCAGTGTGAGGTTGATAAACAAATGAATAACATCACTCTTGAAAGAGGAAATGAATTACTACAAGAAGTTGGGGTCATGCTTCTTCCAAGGTGGGACATAAACTCAACCATAGTATTTGATAGTTTCCTGAAAAGAGAAAATAAGGCCTTGAAAGTAATAGATGAGGCCAATGATAAGATATACACTAGATCAGGGTACAATCCTGATAACATTACTTTGCAGATTTGGTCCCTTTACCCTCTAGGAAAAGGCCTTCCCTTATAATAATCATGATCAAATATTTGGTCACCTTCTAGTACAAAGAGTAGGGGATATAGACCCTATTGATACTATTGATCTAAATGTAAATGTGGCAAAGTTTACCAAGGCACAAATTTAGAAAGTGTTCAGAGATAATAAGGGGTTGACTATTGAAAATGAGAAGTTGAAACAAGAAGTGATCAACTATAGAGATAGATTACCTTCCTCCTCAAAACCTTACTCACTATTTATTGAATGTGAAAGAAAGGTGCTTGAAGCAATGCTTGAGACTACCTTTTGAAGAAAAAATATGAAATGATCTAGAAAAGGAAAGATGAACTAAAGAAAAAACTGAAAACTACTATATTTGAAATGGCATCAGAACTAGTGTGTAAGAGATTTGATGATATGATTAAACTTGATGACAAAGTATAGGTTATCCATGATAAGACATATGCATCTTTAAAAGAACACAATAGGTTGTGTGATAGAATGAAGGAGGTGGAACTTCAAATAAAGGTGATCTCACAATACTGGTTTACAATTTTTGACCAAACTGGACACTGAACTGATTTTTTCTAACTAAATATTCACTTTTGGGAAACTATAGCGGCTAAACTGTGAAGAATTTGAAGATGATACAAACAAGTGATTTGTGATATTTTGTCTATAGATTCTAAATACTATTTTTTCAAAAATTGTGGAATCATATTGCACTTCTTTTTCCATCTCCTTTGTAAACTAGTCTTTTTCACTAAACACCATTTTTAAGGAGTGATGCTCACCATATAACACATAAATTTTTCTGAATTTATATTTGTAACTATGATATCTAGTGCTTCCAATTGGTTTCATATTTTTTTATTGAATATTTTTTCCCTAATCAAGTTTCGAAGTCAAACCAATTACAATTTAGACATAGGCAAACTATATAACACAATTTTTTTTGTTGGATCAAGGACTTCAATATCTGGTGCATTCATATTTTTCAAAAAAATTTATTGATAATCTTCTATTTTTCCACGTGTAGAATAGAGAGCTTGATTTTTGGTGAAAAGCCTACATTCACAAGAAATAAAAAATAAATATAATAATTAAATTAAATTTATTTAAAATTATACTTTTTGGGAAGATTTTAATAAGGACTATATACAAAAAATAAATTTTAAATGAATTCATTTGATCCCCCAAAAGGAAAATCAAAAGTGATTGTTTATCAACATTTTGATAGGTCTAAAGGAGACTCTGTTATAGGTAAGGTTTAAAACTAGCTGGGTTCTATCCAAAGGGGATTTGATCTCAAGTAGTTTGATAAAACCCACTTCAATTGGAATTCTTTAAATGGAACTTTTTATAGCTTAAATCATTATATTTTCTAAAAATATGTAATTTCAGCAAAAATTAGAATCTCCCAGATATTGTAAACCAACTTTGTGGGATCACCCTAGAGCATGAGCCTTGAAAAGGTCTTAGATGATCATGGGTACTTGCTAGAGACTAATGGATCATGGTGCATCCATCAACAAGTTACTAAGTTTTTATGTTTATGTTAATCGAGATTTAGTTATCAAAATACATAACTTTTTGTAATGGGTTTGTTGTTCGTTGCTTCCCATATAAAAGGGTAAACCAAAGCCCAATTTTGATATCATAATTACCATCATCATCAGTAGTAGTAGATAAGATCCATTAGTAGATTACATTCAGCTCATCCATTTCCATATTTTAGAACTTCAACTATTAATGTATCTCTTGAAGCAATATAATGGAGAAGACTGTTCATAATCAATTGTGTTAATGTTCATTCTTATATGTTGTTGTGTTGTCTCCAAAGTGGATATCTTAAGTTATTAAAATTTATACAATTTGTCGGGACACATTTGTTGTTGTTGTGTGATTGTCTTGATTGGGTTTTGGTTAGAGTGAATTAAAAAATCCTTTCAAGTAATTCATTTTAATTGGTTTCTGCCAGGGATTAAATCCTTTTAAAGTGGTTATTTTGATTGGTTTCCCTCAAGCTAAGAATTAAAAATACTTTCATGATATCACAGTGATTTGGGAGAATAAACGTGGGATTCATAAAAAAGAGTATAGTAACTAACAAACCTGCATGTTTGTACAAGGTACAAACATCTAAAGTGCCCAGCAAGTTAGAGTTAAGTTGAGGAGTAGATCTACCTATCTTACAAATATGTATCCATTATCATCATCCATCCCTCAACTCCATTCACCCAATAGGATTAGGCACTAGTTAGATTTAGAACATTTTATACAAACTTGACTTATACACTCGATTCTTGAAATGTCTACAGTAGGAACTAGTCATTAAGCTCTACATCTACTTCACACCCATATTCCATTGTGGGTAGATTTACAAAATTAGAGATCATATTCAAACCTTCAAATCTTCCTTATCATTTAGGTACACCTACCTAGGTTTAGTAGAGCCTAAAGAGCAAGGGGTCATCAACCCAATTTTCCCTATTTATTAGTCAAAAATGTACTAAGAGACTGGCACCCTCTTAAGGTTCAAAACCTACATTTTCAAGACCTAACATGCCCTCCTTGCTGAATTGAGCCTAATGTTTCCTTAATTTAGTGTTGTAATGTGGTTGACACATTCACATTAGGTTGTAGACCCTTGTGAACTAATTAATTTAAATGGTTCCTTGCTAAAGTGTTGTGAAGTGTTGTAACTCACTTTCATAATTTTCTAAGGTTTTATTAATTAATCACACCTAATAAATGTCTTTTTAACCTTAATCTTTCCTTAATTTAATATGTTGTGAAGTGTTGTAACACACTTTCACAATTTTCTAGGCTTTTCATTAATAATTGGGATAATCCTAACACAAATCGTTACCCAATCATAATTTAGATGTTTCAGGTTTGAATGGCCTAAATTTAGTGATTTGGACTCATTCATCACCTTGGAAAAATGAGTCCCACCTAGATTTTTGGGTCCTAAACTTGGTTTCTCACATTTCTAAGCATTTTTTAAAATGGTCCAAAAATTTAGGCCTAGTGGGATTCATTCAACACCTTGGGTGAATGAGTCCCATGTGGCCCAAAATAAAAATTAATTCAAATTTTTGGTAGGATTTTATCCTCCTAGATCTGATGCCAACTTGTAGTGTTGTAATTTTGGGAATTCTTACATAATTGAGTACAAATGTAAGTTTCTTTCACTCATTTTACATTTAGGAAGTTGAATGAGCATTCTAATAGTAAGTTTTAGTTCACAAGAGCATTAAAGCATTCACAAGATCATTTAAGAGTTGTCAAGAGTAGATTATCAATCATTTTGGACCAATATTCAAGCATCAATTTCCATGTCAAGGATTTCATGCATCATGTTTGTTTTTGAGCTAACAATTGTGATGAAGAATTTTTCGATTCAAATAATAATTTCATTCAATATCTATCCAATTCAAGCAATATTTAAGGTCTACATCCATTGGAGCCAGCTCATACATGTTTTTAGCACTTCATTGCTAGGGTATGGTGAGTTACAACATCCTATTCTATTCATTAATAATTCTCCATTCATATTTTATTCTATTTCAAGGTTTGATTACCAACAAAGGATTTGACCAAGGAAAATCCCTATCCACTAACCCAATAACATTTTCCCCTCTCCTTGGTGTGTGATTTGTAGGTCTAGATTGAAAATTTCCCAAGGAGAAATATTGGAGAAAAGTTTTCAAATCATTCAAAGTTGTCAAAGTTGTCATCAAGCCTTGGCACACATTAGAGAAGGCCTACAAGTTACAAATCACTATTTTGGATCTGGGAATCAATCAGGAAGGGCAGAGCAAATAGAGAAGAGAAGGATTAGACATTGAAGCTTTAGAAAACCCTAGCTAGACCGATTCACCACTTTTGGTGAATGAGTCCTAGTTCTAGTAAAAATTTAGATTTTTGCAAATTCAAATACCCTTTTGGCAGATTCATGTTCCCACATAGAAACCTAGAATTTGGATTGATTCACCTAGCTTAGCGAATGAGTCCCAGTCAACATTATAGTCAAATTTTCTAGTGTTTTAGAGCTCCATTCAACCATCTTCAAACTCCTAGGTGCACATATTTCATTTTGTAGCTTTACGTTATGTTTCATTTGCATTTCTAGGTCATTTTTTAGGTCACTACATTGAATTAGGGTTTAGTGTTGCATTTTGCATTTCATTTATCTTTCCAAGGTCTTACTTGGTGGTGAACCCATTAATAGTTTTCATTTAGATTCTAGAATAGCCCTCTTTCAAGATCTCTTTCTCCTTTGCATTGAGATCTCAAGGGTTTTTTCTTCAATGAGATTCAATGAAGTTTGTCCTTCTAGGACCTAAACCCTAGAAGTAAAGAAAAACAATTTTTCTTCCTTTCATTTTGGTGAAAGTACATTTAGAACATTAAAATTTTGATTTGGAGTGCATCATAATCCTAGATCTTTCTTGCATGAACATTGCATTAGGGTTTGCATTAGTTAATTTTCATTCTAGGGTTTCTAATTTTGCATTAGTGAAAACTCATATAGCTTTCATTTTTGCACCCCATTTCACTGAAAATCTAGCAAAATATTTATTTGCATTTAAGATGCAAACCATAAAACATAAAAATCATAAAATCCAACTAGAAGGTTTTGTAATTTTTGAAAAAAAAATCTCATTGGGACTCATTCGCTACCCTTGGTGAATTAATCCCTCTACATATTTTGCATTGCATTTTCTACCATTTAAAGATTTTTTTCTAAGTTTCTATTTTCTATTATTTCCTTTATGTTTTCATTTCCATAATTTTTGTTATAAGCATTTCATTGTTCTTAGCTTATATTGCATTTTCATTCATCTTTCATTAAGTAGCCCTTGCATCGGTATTTAATGTCCTATTGCTAATACTATAGTGAGATGAAGTTCGGGACTCATGTCATCTCGCAATAGTACATTCGTTGTGGATCTTGGGTTGTCTAGCTCTTTCACTCCTAGTATTGACACTAGTACACTAGGTATGGAAAACACCCTTAACAACTATTTACCTTCAAGTAGTGTGATGCAAGTTGAAATAAGGATTGATAATGTTCCGCAAGAAAACATAATTCACATTCATGAAGACTTAGCAAACCTACAACATCAAGTGAAAAATGACAACATTTAACTACTACCATCCCTACTATATATAGAAAAAATTCACCGCATGCTTCAAAGTTAAAATGGATTGGACCTTGTGAAAAAAATAGTTCAAATATGTGGAAAACACCTAGGTATGTGCAGGATCATGATGGGCCAAAAAGTGGTGATATGATGGGTATGTGTAGGGTATGTGGCTGAAAATTTTGATTTTACCCAAAATTGATGAAATGAAAAGGGTTTTTAAAGGATATTCTTAGCTTTCCATCAATATAAATTATGATTTACTTTGAATTTAATAAGTAATTATTATTCATTTTCTATTTGAATTACTACTAAATTCCTGACTTATAGGCTAATTTAAAAACATCTATAGCTTTCAAATGATATCACATTTTTTGAATCTAAAACATGTGCCACATTCTATGCTTTGTATACTATAGGACTAAAAAATGAAAAATTGAATTTCATGAAGTTTTGACCAAGTTAAGGTGGTCATACATATGAGTTTTTATAATTTTTAAAAGTTGTAATAAAAATTCATAATTAATTATTTACTTGGAAAAAATTACAAAAAAATATGCATCACATCGAGACATGAGTCCTCTACTTATATATAAAATCTTTTAAAAAAATATGATCATTTTATTGTGGTTAGGGTGGTCAGATAGACACCTACTTCTTATTTTTTCTCTGAAATTTAAGTACTACTACATTGAAATTTCAAATTTTTACCAAATATATTTTTTATTTTTTTAAATAAAGCTAGTAGTTTAGAAACTACATTCAATTTTCTATAGATTCTATTCTTACATATTTTTGAAATAATATAGATAACTTATTCAATTTTTTACGTCAAGTTTTCTTACTCTAGTTTTTCTAATTTTTTTGCCACTTAAGGGGCTGTTTTTTCCATGATGATCCTACACATACCCACCTCACCTCAATCACTAGTTGTCCTTTACCTACAATCAATGTCACAATCCAAGGAGGAACTCAAATTCCTCCTCTCACAACAATTGCCTAAATACCTACCTATACAAAACCCTCAACTCACAACAACAATGCAACCAACTAGTAATATGATTCCTCCCTTGGGTATTTCCACTAGCATCCCTAGTTCCTTTATAGCATCACATGTCATATCTCCTACCACTTTACCTGCTATAAGCATTCCATTCACTTGTCCCTCAAACACATAAACCCCCTCACCTTTTCACTTGCATCTCATAAAAAAAGCAATGACCTCATAAATCAACTCTTCCAAACTGTTTCATCCCTTCAAAAAGAGATTTCCACCACCAACCAAAATCAAATGGCCTACCTACATATTATGTCAAAAGAAGTCCATATAATCCTTGGAGATATTGTGAACACTGATTCGACAAGGTGTAGAGGTGCCTAGATTTGAGAAATATGGAGGAAAGGGAGATCCTTCTAACCATGTTAATGCTTATACTACCTTATGTAGTGACTTTTTCCTTGATGATAAACTATTGGCTAAGTTTTTCCCTAGGTCCTTGAAGAACACTTTCTTAGAGTGGTTTTATTCTTTACCAAAAAACTCTATTCGTTCATTCAATGAACTTGCTGAGGCATTTTTTAACAATTTCCATGTGCATATGACTCCTAAGATGACCTTGGCCGATTTTATGAGATGTAAGCAAAAAGAAGATGAAAAGATAACTGGCTTTATCTCACTCTATCAATCACTTTATTCCCAAATCAATGTCAAGGTCCCCGAACCTCATCTTCAAAAGATGTTCATAGAAAAATTTCAAATCAAGATTCAAGATAAGCTCACCATGATGAAATTAAGGTGTATTTCCTGAACTTGTGTACTATCCTCTATGATTATAAAAATTTGGTTAGTAGTTGAGATACAAAATCCACTTCTAGCTGAACTGAGAAGTCTGAGCGCACAAACCAAAACAACTCCCAACCTTTTAGAAAATAGAACAATGGTTTCCTCCAATTCAATCCCCCTCAACAAAAAACTTAGAATGTCAATAACCAAGTAGCTATTGATAAAGCCATGATACCCTTTAGCTATGGAGACCCAAAAAGACAATTGATCACTCCCTTACCCAATACCCTTCATAACACAATGTCCCAACTAATAGAACAACAAATTATTATGTTGCCTACCATCAAAACACTTGATCCTAATAAACCTTTACCCATGAGCTTTAGATCAAATGCTTATTTCCATTATCACTGACAAAATGGACATGATACAAAAAATTGTAATCGTCTTAAACATCTCATGCAAGACCCCATTGATTCTAGTCATCTTTCCATTAGAGGTGTTAGTGATTAAGGAAATAGGTATGTTGCCCCTGCCAACCAAAACTTGCAAATTTTTACGAACCCCATGCCTAAAGACAATATTTCATTTGTCAAAGCTAGAGAAACTATAAAGATTGATGTAATGAATTTTGAAAAAGATGATGATAACATAGAAACCATTCAACAATGTCCTATGGATAATGATCAACAAGAACAAAATCATTTCGATGGTTTGGTTGCATTGGTTGAAACTCAACACCATAAGGGCTGACCTAAAAAAATACTCTTGGAATTTCTTTCGCCTCTAAATATATAATTAAACATGCACATGATGGTCCACTTTACAAAGTTGACAGTGTCTATTATAAGCCCACTAATGGGATATGTAAAGAAAATTTTGGTTTTAATCTTTTTGGTTTTTGACTTTTACCTTTTTTAGCTTCTGGAGAAGTCCATGCTTAATGAAGGAAAGACTTCTCTAAAAGGGAGGTAATACACCACATGGAGGTTGTGCTAATTTTATATATCACTTCCCTTTCAAGTGTGAGTCGAGACACATGTCATCTTGGCGGGGATTTTCTTCAAATCCATTCTCGTAAATCTAAGATTGCTCACTCGCTCAACACGACATCTATTTGTTCAAACAATTCGTATTTTTATGGAAGGATCTCTTCAAGCGAAGTTTTTCAGAATGTGATGGATGTCTTGTCATTAGGGTAGAACCTTTGAGTCAACACCATCAATCTATATAATTGATTGATCAAATTTTTCCCAGGCTATGTTACAATCCAATTATTTTCTAACTACAATCTTGCTAAATATCTAAAGCCATTAATGAAGTCGTTAGGACTTAATGAGGAAATATTGTTGTGATCTAATCAAGATCTAAGATTAGATCATGGGCTATCAGGTGTAGGCACCTGGAAGTTTCAACTTCTAGAATGTTGGTGGTAGTGTTCTCTTCTTTTAACTTAATCTATCATTGGATTGGCATCTGACCTTTTTTTTCCAGTTCATCTAATATTGAAGTTTGATCTATTTAGAGGAAATATTTGAAATTGTGCATGTTATGACCTTGGTCAAGTTTCTTCTTTATGTTTTCATTCATGTTAAAAAATTGTGTTAAGATCATGTTAATAGTTAGAGTAGCTAATTTCCATGCTTTTAAGATTCTATGTTGGATGATAGCTTTGGAAAACGAATTATGAGTCCTAAACTTTTTCATTTTCTATAAAATTTATTTTGCATATTATACCATAAAGGGGGAAGGGATTTTCTATAATTTTTTGGATATGTTTGATCGAACCTTAATGGATGCTTCCCATGGGGAGATTTGAAAGACTACACTGTTCTTTTACTAAGCCTTTTTTGCTCACTCTCTTCCCAACAATGAAGGGTCTGTGACATTCTATATCTATCATATCATTCATAGGAAATAAGTTGAGGTTTGAAAGGTTGTAAAAGATTTGGTGCATTTCCATTTTCATGTTTTATTCACATTTCTTTCTACCTTTTCCCCAAACACAAAGAAGATTCAGCTTTCTATAAAAATCCAGGAGGTTATTCAGTAAGGTGCAAATTGATCCAACTACAACTACCTATGCCCCTAGACGTATGACATACCATACCTACCAATGCCCTCAAAGCCATCCCAATTTTTTTTGGGGAGGATTTCAAAACCCCCTCCAAATATCTCTAAGATATGGTGGAGGTATGCAAAGTACATAACATAGAAAAAAAAAATATTTCTCTTAGGTTATTGGTTGCATCTTTCAAGGGAAAAGCTTAGGATTGGTATAGGTCTTTGTCTTCTGGTTCTATCCACTTTTGGGATAAGCTTGAAGAGAGGTTGTTTGAGTGTTTCTCAAAAAAGGGAGATCACTCCTTGTTGCTTCATCAATTAATCATCATCAAAAGGACCCTGGAAGAGGCCATGAGCGACTTCAACACCAAGTTTCACAAAACCTAGCAAAGAATTCCTATCACCGATAGGCCTCTAGCTACAATGGAATTTATGTTTTACCTAAAGTCTTTCAATTTGGACATCATGGTCATAATAAGCTCTATGGGAGGAGATATTCTACACAATTCATATGATCTGGTTGTGAGCACAAAGAACAGTCTAATTGATGTTGAGAAGCTTCCACCATGTCCATCGATGCTCGTGTTCACAAAAATATTTGATGGCCCCCCAAAAGAAATTACTTCAAGCACCTCTAATCCACAAGCAACCACATCGGCTATACCACCATCCATTTATGTATACCCCACTATGCAATCAAGCACATCAGGCTCCTCTTCACTAGTAACAAACATCAATGATATGAAGAATATCATGTGGTCCTTTACTAATGAGCTAGCCCTCATCTAACAATAGCAAGTAGCACCTCCAAAGCAAGCCACATAGACCTATCAAGAAGGAAGTCCATCTTATCAACAAAATGTGTACCAAGGAGCCTCGAAAGGAGGAGGTTAGTAATCGACATCCACAAACTAGATAGTCCCAATTGCCATCCCACTTCAGGCTATTAAGAGAAGACCAAGAAAATATTTAGCCCCAAGCCAAAATAATTGTAGAGAATGAGAGCACATGGTTCTTCCTATGTAATGAAAGTCATAAACCCTAGAACTATCCAAGGGGAAATTGGAAATAGAAAATAGAAAAGCAAAGAAGTTAGGGCATGTTCTCAAGTATGGAAGAATATTAGTCTCTTGAAATGGAGAATTCCCACTTTAGAGCACAAACGCAAGGAATGTCTTTAGAATAAGAGTTGGATATTGCACCAGACCAAGTAATTTTCTCATGGATGGAGGAAGAGGATGCAATATTTGCAAATGATGCTCTAACGAATAGTGCCCCACAAGTATAGTCAGACTATAACATGAGGTCTAAAATAAGGCTCACTAGAGAATACAAAAAGCAAGCTCCGCAGGGCATCACCTAACCTACTCAACAACTGCAAGCTCCTCCATTGCTAGAAAAGGAGATGGAAAAAACGTTGAATCTAATCACATCAAATTGACTCTTCTCAAAAACAAGAGAGATACCACCATTCAAACCCAAGACCCCACCAGTCGAAATGATCAGTTAAATGGTTGAACAACCAAAGAAGGTTCCCACTAACGTATCTCTATGGGATGTAATATCCATTCCTAAACAAAAGATGTTGCTCCAAGAAGTGTTAAAAGAGGAAGAAAAAATACTGCAGATGGACACAATTCTACTGCATGATAAAATTAAAGACAAAGCACTTGCATTGGACCCCCAACCTTCAAGAGACGTGGCTTATGTGAATTTTGTGCACAATGCAAAGGAGAAAGAGGTAAGCAAGCCAAATCCCACACCTTTCTTTTTAACACTCTTTGTGGGAGATGAGCTTTTACATAATAACATGATTGATTTAGGAGCTAGTACTATGGTCATGCCTAAATAAGTGGTCCACGCCCTAAAACTCAAGTCTGATCCTCTTGCGAAAGGAATCATGGAATTAGATGGGAATAAATTTTTGACCATCAGCCACATCAAGGATCTATCTTTGACCCTCTTCTCATGTTCGAGCCAAATAGTCATGCAAGAAGTAGTTGTGATAGACATCCCCCTAGTATTTGAGATGTGCCTTTCAAGGGACCTTACATCAAATCTTAGCAGATGTTTAGCACTCAATTGGTCTCACCTAATATTGCAAACCAAGCATGGGGAAAATATGAGGATCCTAACTGAATCCTTGCATCTAGGACACATAGCGAATAATACGGTCCTATGCTTTGAAGCAGTTCTTACCTCCTTCTCACAAAGGGAGAGGTATTGTGTAGAGATGTTAGAAGATGAGGAAGACATAAGCAATCAGACCCCTCAAGAAGAGGTCGTCCTCAACTATTGTATTGAATTTTCCCCGTTCAAAAAATTCCATGCTACCAGGTTGGGCACCTATGTGATCTTTGATGATGACCAAGTCTTCCCAAAATTGGTAAAAGAGCAGGAAGAGCCTAATGGTTTGGGTGACAATAGCCTATGGACATTATATTTTGATAGCACCAAATGAAAATCTGGTTCTAGAGTAGGTGTCTAATTAGTATCCCTGACAATGTTAGAGACCCTCAAAGCTTTTTGTTTCCAATTACCATGCTCAAATAATGATGCAAAATATGAATCCTTGGTCCATGGTTTGTTCCTCATAGAACGGATGGGCGTAAAGATAATAGAATCATTCAAATATTTAGAGTTGGTTGAAATTCAAGTTTGTGGGTAGGTGACTACCAAAAATATAAGAATCAAGTTGTATAGACACAAATTATGGGATCTAATTGAGAGTATTGAAGCTTTAACATTCAGGTTATCCCACATTCCTAGAATGATGTTGCTAATTGGATGGCTTCGATTGGTTCACAATTTGAAATAATTTCCAATTCAATAACAAAGAAGAATGTAGTGTAGATCATCAACCAATTGATAATTCCCAACAATGATCAAAACTAGCAGGTGTTTGAGGATGATGTTTAGATTGCCACTTTTTAACAAAAATCAAGAAAAGCTCCAAACCATTCATAGTCCAAAGCATAGCCCTCCAAAGGGAAAGTGATCTAGTTAAAAGGAAATAAGCTCCCTTGAGGTTTAATCTCTCTTGAAAATATTTTTGACTACGAGGACACGGGAAATAGAAAACAAAGGTTCACTATTGATGAGAAAGACTATGAAGATCTCAATGTCAAAAATGGTAGAAAATTAAACATTGGAAGGGATGTTCCATAGGACAAAGAGAGATTAAAATGGCTATTTTCTAGATACAATGGGGTCATAGTTTAGACCTATAACAATCTTAGTGGATACGATCTTGGAATAATTCAACATACTATTGACTTAGTCGAACGCTCAAATCCGGTCCAATAAAAGCAAAGTCTAGTCAATCCAAAGGTCAAAGCATTGATGGAACAAGAGCTAACTAAATTAATTGAATCAAGGATCATGTGCCTGATTAAACACTCTACTTGGGTGTCTAATCTTGTGTCAGTTCAAAAAAATAATGGTTATATTCGGCTCTGTATGGATTTCAAGGATTTAAACAAAGCATCGCTAAAAGATCACTACCCTTTTACATCAATGGAGCAAATTCTAAAAACTATGGACATATAAGAAATTTTCTTGTTGCTCAATGGTTTTTTAGGTTATAACTAGGTCTATGTCAAAGAAGGATATCAACATAAAACAATGTTCACTAATAAGTGGGGAACATTTGCATAGTCAAAAATTCCCTTCAAACTCTCCAATGTTGGTGCAACATTTCAATGAGCAATGGATATCACTTTCAAAGGTTTAATTAATTATATTATTCTAATATATCTAGATGACCTAATAGTATTTTCAAAATCAAAGGATGATCAGTTTGATCATTTCTAGAAATGTCAACAATTTGAGATTTCCTTAAATCCCAAAAAATGTGTTTTTGGAGTGCCCCAAGGCAAGCTACTCAGTTTTGTGGTATCAAAGGAAGGAATAGAAATATATCCCAAAATGGTGAAATCTATAATGGAGCTACCTCTACCATTCAACTAGAAGGGGTTGTAGTCTTTTTTGGGGAAGATTAATTTCTTTAGCTGGTTCATTTCAAACTTCACAAGAATTGTGAGACCTATCATGTTGATGCTAAAAAAGAATCTAATATTCAAATGGACCCCTGAATGCAAGACAAATTTTGAGTGAATATAGGTAGTCATCTCTATGGCCCCAATGTTAGCTAACCCAAACTTCTCTAGGGATTTCTTGCTCTATATCTACAATGTTAGAAACCAAGATCTGAAATGCAAACCAGAAAATAACCTTCCACAAAGAGCAAAACAAAAAAGCAGAGAGATTACATGAAGATGTGCAAATTGATATATTTGAAGTACAATAATTACAAGAGATAATTTTATTTATAAAAGCAAGTACGCATAACCCTAATCATATCTTGAGCAAAAAGATAGCTCAACAAGATAAGGATAACAACCTATAACCTTGGAATTAAATAATGCCTAAGTAAACTTATGTAAAGTGTAATTAAATAATTAATTACACCAACACCCCCCATAAGTGCAACTTAGGGAGAAGCAAATTATTATGCAAATGATGTGAGATGGGTCCCAGAAACAAAGACATGATCAGGTACCCATTTACAAATCCAAAGAGAGAGAAAACCTAGTAGGAAAACCCCCACCTTCATGATATGAACTGCTGCAAAGAATCACTGGAAGAACTCTGATGAAGCAACACTAGAACCCCAAATCTGACAAGAAAGGAAAGATACTTTTGTTTGCAAGAAACCATAATAGAATCACAAATGCAACAACAAACCCGATGCCAAGGAACACTAGAAACTCACATACTAGATCAACCCTAGAATGTGTAAGAAACAATAGATGAAAGGATGAAGCCACCCATAATGATGACAAAATCTAAAAGTTGTGTCTCTCAATGCCAATGCTAAACTAAAACTAAAACTACCCCATAAGATGAGTACCATCAATATTTTGGAACATTAACCATAAAACATGGCCCTCAAAATGAGAAGGATCTGAACCAATGCAGATCAAGAACCATAAACTCCCAATGTGAAGTGTGAACTGATGCAAACCAAAGATGTGTCTAGCTAAGCAAGAAAGAGGCTAAAAGAAACAACATGAAACAAGACAAACTCATGCGATTTGTCACCAATATGAAGGTATGATGCAAGAAAACCCCCTTAATGGAACTTTATATTTGCTCATTATTACAATACCCAATGATTGCAAAAGGAGAGAATGCAAAAACTACAGAAACATAAGTGAAAATACAAAACTAGTGCATGAAAAAAAGAATTAATGCATGCACAAAATAAGGTACACATCTTCTGAAAAGGACCTTAGATCTGCATAGAGACCAAAACTAGCTTTCTATTGCCATTTGAATCACAAAAAATGGATAAGTGAGTCAAAAGATATGTCTCCTGGAGTGAAAACAGTAACATGCGACTTTCAAGGTTGAAAAAGGCATAAAAAAAGAAAAAATCAAAAATCATGCCTACACAATTGCGTAGAGCATCAAACCAGCTTTCTGATGATATCTCGTTTGCAAAAAAATGATGTTGTATGCCCAAGTTATGCCAAAAAGAAAAAAAATCCTATAAAGAGACCCTTCTAGCACTAACAAGGTGCAAAAATTCACCTCCTCCAGTTTGGCCCTCGGTTGCCCATATGACCAGGCACTGGAGATACACAAAAAAATTCATCAATGATAAAGATTCAAGCTCCTAGACCCTAATAAGACTCACGGCTAAGGGAAAGGGGCCCACGAGGGCTGGAGGTAAGCGGAGGGTCCCAATATGACAGCTCCTATTTGTTTGAAAGCCCTCTGAGGTTGAAGACTGGGAGCGGCGTTGCGGAGGTAAGCACCAGCAGTGGACCAGTGGCTGGTGGTTACCTGGCTGCAAATGGGTGGCAGGGAAAATAAAACTGGCAGTGCAGGATTTCAATGAATTTTTATTTTTTTTTCATATTTTTTAAATTTTTTTCATACTTTGTGCCTCGCGAAGCATGCCTTGGGGCTGTACGACCCTTGGGAAAAAAAAAATTGTCTCTCCAAATGATTGTGTCAAAACTAGACAAAATTTATATGAAAATAGGGGTTTTTGGGCATTGTGAATCCAACAATGAGGTCTGTTTTGGCCCAAAGTTCCCAAAAAATTAGGCGACTCCTAGATCTCTTAGAAAAATCACCAAGCTTGAAACCCTCGCAGATCTGGAAAACAGTGACCAAAATGAATGAAATAAAAGCCATTTCTGACTTTTTCATGTGCTCTAAATCCAATGGAAAACCCCAAACTGATCCAAGATGCTCCATAAATATGCTCAAGGAATGAAACCCTTAAGGGACCTCGAATGAGCTCTACAATGTATTCCTTCAAAAAATTTGAGAAGTGGTTACAAATTGAGGCTCTAATACCATGTTAGAAACCAAGATCTGAAATGCAAACCAGAAAATAACCTTCCACAAAGAGAAAAACAAAAAAATAGAGAGATTGCATGAAGATGTACAAATTGATATATTTGAAGTACAATAATTACAAGATATAATTTTCTTTATAAAAGCAAGTATGCATAACCCTAATATTATCTTGAGCAAAAAGATAGCTCAACAAGATAAGGATAACAACCTATAACCTAGGAATTAAATAATGCCTAAGTAAACTTATGTAAAGTGTAATTAAATAATTAATTACACCAACATACAATGGCCAACACAACATATCTTCGGTGCTCACTCAGAAAGATGAAGAAAATAACAGAGGGAATCCCATTGCATTTCACTCTAAGACTCTCAAAGGATATGAGGCTAGCTATAACTTTATTGAGAAATAGGCTTTTGCTATTGTTAAAAGCTTGAAGAAATTTTGACACCTAGTATTGGCCAACAGAATCATCATTATTGTTGCCTATCCCAATGTTCAAGAGTATATCACTGAGGGAGAAATAACTAAAATGAGGGCCAATTGGATCACCAAGATCCTAGAATATGATGTAGATATTATACCAACCAAGCTGGTTCATGGAAGAGGTCTTGTGAATACCCTATGCAAGAATTAAGCTCCTCAGTAGAGGAAGAGATGGATCAAGCTTACACAAACCAGTTCGAGTCTGACGAATCATGGGTGACTGATCATGCATAATTTATGCAAAAAGGGAAGTATCTGATCAACATTCTACCTCATAAAAAGTGATACTACCAATAGCATGGCACCAAGTATGTATTAATTGAGGGTATTTTGTTCAAAATAAATTATGATGGCATCTTGCTCTAAGTCTTGGACAAGCCACAATCAGAAAGAGTTTTAAATAATTTTCATAATAGTCCTGAGGGTGGAAATTTCTCTACCAAGACTAATACTTTGAAGATAGTGCAAACAAGATATTACTGGCCTTCCATGTTGAGGTGTACCATCTAGTGTGAAGATGTACTCAATGCCAATATTTTGTTGTCAAGTGGAAGAATTCTGCCATTCCCCTAAGCTCAATTGTAACTGAAGAACCCTTTGCCCAAATGGGGTTTGGATTTCATCAAGATGATAAATCATATTTCCAGCATGATCCATAAGTGGATACTTATGAAAACCAACTATTTCACAAGATGAATAGAGGCCATTGCTCTAAAAAAGGCTACAGAATTTGAAATTGTCAATTTTCTTAAGGAGCTGGTAGCAAGGTTTGGTTCACCAAAAACTATCATATCCAATAACATGTGAGATTTTGTGGGTTCTAGGATGTCAAATTTCACTCTCAAGCATGGGGTCTACCTCAAGACTTCATCGAATTACTACCCGCACGGAAATGGGCTAGCAAAATTGACCAACAAAAACCTATTTAGGTTAATCAAGTGCATCAGGTTAGAAAGACAAAGGGAGTGGCACAAGCACCTACAAGATGCTCTATGGGCTGATAGAATTATGCCCAGAAAAATCTTGAAGGCCTCTCATTATGAGCTAGGATATGGAAAGGAGGTGGTTTTACTTGTTTCTAAAAAGATTCCAACATTACAACTATTAAAGGCTTTGGAAGTTGAACAAAGTAGCAGAATGGAAATAGGGTGGGAAGAACTCCTAAATCTTGAAGAAAAAAGAGAAAAATCCTATGAATCCATGATCAATCACTAGTAGATAGTCAAATGATGGTTTGGTAAAAAGGGCTCTAACCTAGATTTCTGGGAAGGGAGCCTAGTGCTAAAGTATGATGAGCGAGCTACAAAACCAAGGCAACATGAAAAATTTGAAGCCCTATGGAAGGGTCCCTTTTTCATTCACAAATGTAAAGAAAAGAATAAGTATGAGCTAGAAGACATGGATGGAAACATTCTAGATAGACTGATAAATAGTATTCATCTAAAATTGTTCCATTAAACTGTTCAAGTTCTTTTAAAATAATTCACTGTTACGTACCATATGTAAAAATTTGTAAAATACAATTAATTTTGCAAATAAATTCATAAGAATAACATAGGAAAAAGAAGAAGCATATTATATATTATGTTCATTGGAAAATTTACAATGTAATATGAGCTTGAGGCTTCAAGAAGCTTGAAGCTTGCTTGAGAAAACCCAAAACGTATAGTGTAGAAAGGAAAAAGAAGGAGGCATGCTCAAAAAAGGTAGTGAATTTAAAGCCTCCAAGACGTTGCTAGGAAATCAAAATGACACTATTTCAAGTTCTTCTTCTTCTTCAATAGGGTGGAAAAGAGGGTCAACACACAATATGCATAGGCTTGACACACCAAGGACCTCAGTCCTCATTCCTGCCGCTATTCACCAAAAAATTGAAATGCCTTTTCTAATTGAGCCCAGGAATGTGCTCCACACTAAACTCCCTCAAAAGGAAGCCACAGGACAAGACAACGAGTGATGCCTCTTGAGGTCCATATTTTAAAAATCAGTAAGAAGAGGTAGTCAAGCCATGTCTTCCCCATAGTCGACGTGCCTGCAAAGGTCCATGACATTTGAAATACCACCACTAGGGATGGCCACTTACATTATTTTTCCCAACCCGTCCAAATATAGAGAGTCAAAGATGGCATGGAAAAACTCAATTATCGAAGGTTTGGATATATCCAGGTTGAGAAGGGATGCCACAAAGTGGGATATGACATTGGATTTACATTGTGGCTAGTTCTCATCCTTCACATAGTCCTTACCAAGCACCCACTTGAACACCACCACAATAAGGTGGTCGTTCTTCCTCACCAAGAGTTTAATTTTGTTGATAGCAATTTCTCCTATGAAGGAGTATTCTGGCCTTCGTTCCAAGAGCTGAATGGGAGTTCCTAGGCTAGACAACATGATAGCAAATAGGCTAAAGCTAGCAAAATGTGATACAACAAGGAAAGCTTGCTAGCTATAAGAGATTTTTCAAGTGAATATTTACTAAGGTGGCATAGCTATTTATAGAAAAGGCATGCCGACAACTCAACCAATGGAAAATCCATCGCCCATTGGACGACAATGAAAAATTATCAAAGTAATTGGAGGGCGAGAGACAAATCATATAGAAAATCTTTCACCAAGCCTTGAGAAATAAATTTGGGTGTTGGGAGTAAATGCTCATGTATGCCAATCACTACCATGTGTCCATTGTCATCATCAGTTCCAACTTGCTTTTTTATGTGAAAAGATGTTGATTAATGTGCTAAGTCCTAAAAAATTAAATATGCACGTATTTTTAGAGTACTTTATAGCACTTAAGCATGCTTCCCATGGCTAAAAGCATGCTTTCCAAAAACATAAATCTTATTTTTGAAAAAGGTGGCGAGGAAAATGTACTAATTACATTCTCATGGTGAATTTTTCATTCCTAAAGGACACGGATCCCAAATCCACACATATCACTTTAGTGGTAGCATTTAGTAAGCCAATGGTAATGGCAGTACTTTAATGCATGTACGTGCAAGAAGAATTGAATGCACCCAAAAGAAATTTTTTCTAAGTAACAGGACACAAGTAGTCCTTTCTCTGAGGAAGCTCTCTGCAGATTTTCAGTACAACAGTGGTAGAAACATTGAATTCGGGTAGAAAGGCTAGATCCTCATCTAAAAGACCAAGCTATGTCGATATTTTTGGGAGAGATTTGTTCACTAATGGCCCAACACTAAAAGAGTGGAATTTTTCCCATACCAAACTGGTACAATCAGGGGACCATGTTAAGAAAGAGGTCGTGCTAAATTTTGTAAATCACATTTTTAACCCAAAGGTGGTGGCAAACCCTAAAATTATTAGGGAAGGGGCATTACAAAGAATGATCAAACATGGGTTAGCTAAAGGCTTTACATCATGGATATGGAATTATAGTTTGCCACAATTCATGTTTCCTATTTTACACCCATTCCTAGAGTTGATAAATGCATGTGCTAGGAGGTTTGACAAGGAAATAGGAGTTATAGTTAGTGGCAGAAAAAGGTTACAATAAATGCATCATTCATTCAAGATATGTTATGTATCCCTATGAAATAGGGCACCAAGAGCTTCGACTAAGAAGCAATGGAAGATATTTGGAAAACAAAAACTAAACAATTATATTTTTATGAAGATGAAACCAAGGAGAAGCTAGAAGTAGGTTAGCTCCTCTTTCCTTTGCCACACAAGAAATTAAAAATAGATCTCTAGGCCATTTTTGTAATGTTGGCCTATATCTATAGCTACGATGATGATGAAAAGGTTTATCCTTTTCGGATGGGAATGGGTTTTATGCTCAAGATGGAAAATAGCTAGAAATATTATGATTTCATAGAAACAATTGCTAAAAAGATGCTAGAACAATTGAGGAATTCTGGCACTAAATGCAAGTTTAGGTACTCTTCCTTTTTGGTGCATTTGATCTTACACCAAAACTCTGAGTTCCTCAAAAGATACTTGTCATTGTTTAGGTTTGATGTAAAGGGGTCATACTAGCCAATTTTGATCTAGACCAAGGTTCACTCAAAGACATGGGATTATTACTAGTTTGTGGATTATTTATGAGGCTAGTGCTCATAGACTTGTCCCCATGCCCTTGAAGACATTTATCTCCTAAAGTCTTGCAATGGATAAAAAACTCGCAAACCCTAGTGGATTACTTTTTGGCAGTTGAGTTCACATTCATCAATTTTGATGGTTTTGTTAAGGAGCCTTTTAGGCTCCCTAAATTTGTAACAAATAGGGTTTTTATTTTGGAAGCTTCTGTCAGGTAACTATTACCGACAATGCCCATGGAATTGGAAGGCACAAGATAGGTGTTTACCCAACTCCCCTCACCATTGCTAGTAGTCAAGTAACACTAATAAAAAGGAAGGCATATGAGGTGCTTACTAAGAAATTGGTGCACTTGGGCCTGGTTCTCATTTGTGATGCATGGAGCTACTACCTGATAAAGCATCTCCCAACTATGATGCAAGAGAGGTAGGAGTATTTTGAATCAAGAAAGAACCCAACTAAAGAGAGGTTGGAATTATACATCGACTTAGCCATCATACTATTTGACTGGCCTCCATGACTTGACTTTTGTGTCAAGAGAGAAGAGTACCAGTCGATCCTTCTAATGGGAAAGTCTCTAAGTACAAAATTGAAGCACCTAGGGTGGTTGGAGAGAAAGAAGGTGGATTTCTAGAGGTTTTGATAGGAAATGAAGAGCCTCAATGCCATGTATGGGGATCTCCATCCACATGATGAAAGGTTTAATGAAATTTATGACAAAGAGGCTGACACTGAGGATATTAATCCTGATACCAATCAAGAGATTTAATAGGGAGAGATTCCACTCCACACTTCCTAGCCTCAAGAGCCCAATAATGGAAAGGGGTCAAAATAGCGGGACTCATAGGTCACATCCTCCATCAGTGCCTGAGGAAAAGAAACAGGTCCCCTACAACTATGGAAGGCCAAGTTTCGATGGGATTGGTTGTCATGGGATCTAAATCTATCAATTCGTCTCATACAAAGAGGAGATGAGTCCAAAACTTAGGTGGACCTAGTGCACTAGCTAGAGGAGAGGAAGATGTGGAGTTTTCTTTTCCAATATATTTAGCTTCAGTTGCCCAAGTATTTTTTGCTCCCCCTCTTCTTTCTACCTTTGCATCTGTGGTCATTCCTCCACCCCCATCTGTGGAAAAGAGTCTTCCATCCACAAATTTTGATCTTTTCATTCTAAATGAACCCCCAGTGATATTCAACAGTGAGCCCCGTGAGGAAACCCCATGTGTCAAGTGAGCATCATCTAAATTGATAGTGATTAATTCTTTAATTTCCCTATCAAGGGCCCCCATGAAAAAGATGAAGCAACCATATTGCCAATTTCAGTGAATCCATCTGCTTCTAGGAAAATGTCACTTTCTTTTCTCACTTCCCCTTTCACTTTGATGGGTGTTCCCCCTCTACAGTTCCCATATGGTATCCCATTGTTTTCAATGATAACACTCCCCTTCACCTCTCTATAATCCCATACAGTTGAGGTTTCTCCTTCCATCACCCTATTCAATCTCCCTCCAGGTGCTTCTATTGTTGCACAAAGCATCGACACCCCATAGAGTCTCTGAGGTCATTTCAAATCGACGAAGTTGGCCCAACAGGCTAGAAAATAGAAACTATAGATAAAAGCCACAACACAACTAGCTACTAAGAAGATTGGGGCTTATTTGAATAAGGAGTGAAATTCCCTATTGATTACTACCATGAAACCACTAATATCCAAGCCAAAGGTAGAAATGTAGATGGAAGATTATGACATCAGAGCTATGGGCCTAGATTTAAGTGAAACTAGGGATAACTTTAAGAAACCCCCCATTAGAAAAGGTGTTAAATCCTCGTGAATCTTGGCTAAGTGCTATAATTTTCTTGGTGAATCTTTCCTTTTTTTTTGAAAAAATATTAATTTTCCTAGTGAATCTATGGACATTATTAAAAAAATTGTAAAATCTTTGTGAATCTTAATGAATAATTGCTAAAAATAATTATATCACAATAAAAAATCCTAGCGAATAATCACTAAAAAGATTAACTACAATGGAAAATATCTCCTTTAAAAAATTGAATAGTTGGTCGACGCGGTTCCCCCATATTTTTTTTTATTTTTTTTTGCAATATTGAAGTAGGGACGTGGGGGTGAGAAGAACTAGTGGGGTCAAGGGGCAACACACATGGATTAAGTATTTTTTTTAAATCTCACTTTAAAAGAAAGACTAAATGAAAAGTGAAATTGTTACCATTAATTAGCTTTTTAATCAAATGGTTGCAAGAGGATTATGCGACCTATATGCACATGCCTTTTAAAAAGTCTTGTTGAGGCTTGAAATTTGTTTTGAGCCACAAGATTAGATTTAATCGTGTGGACCAAAAAAAATTCTAGGCCTCAATAAGCTTGTTAAAAGGAACATGCATATAGGTCACGGAATCAACCTACAACCATCTGATTAGAAATCTAATCGATGGCAATAAATAAAGGCCCTATTCAAAGCTAAAATATCCCTAAAATTAAATGGTAATTTATTATTATTAGTGATATTGCCCCAAAATTAATGGTTGGAATATAATATTACTAGTGAATATAATTAATATTTTTAATTACATTATATACTACTAGCGAATCGGTTCCAATGATGCATCATTTATATGGTAAATAAATTTGATTTACTAGTTTAAAAAATAATGCATAGGTGAATTAATCAAGATGAAATTATTTTTTTTATAAAAACCTGGCAATTCAATCTCCTTTTTAGCTTCTACTATTTTCCATTTCTGGAGGTCCCAATTTCAATTATCCATCAATTGGAAAAGATTCACCACTAAATTTTTCCCTGAGTGAAACTCACTTGTTTGATAAAGTGGTCCTAGCTAAGGCCACCCAAAAAGTGGTCTATATTGATTATGAGAAGTTGGACAAGCAATTAAAGAAGTGTGAGGGAGAGTTGGTAAATGTAAATGACATAGTGAGAAGGCTATAGGAATAAATCAAGGAAAGAGATGTGGAAATGGCTTGCATAAGGAAAATATAGGATCAACAAGGGGAAGCAACTAAGTTTCTTGAGAAGGCCCAAAATGAACAAATTTGGCTTTATGTCGAGATAGAAAAGTTAAGGGTTGAGCTTGTTGTTAAATGTCAGAAAAATGTAAAATACCAACATATCCAGGAGAACATGCAAGAAGAATTGGATAATGTATGATCTTAGGATTCTGACAATCTACGAAAGGTCCAGGTGGAAACAAAGAGGGAAAAGCAAGAGAAGTAAGAGATCAAGTCTATTTTGCAAACTCATGATCAAGAGGTTAGAAGGTTGAGCTCCAAACTAACAAATTCCTACGAGGAGAAGAACTAGATGGAGGAGAATATGACTTAGGAAAGGAAATCTCAATTACATCAGGAATTGGTTGCAATGCAAGGATTTAGGATCCTCTTGATATTGAAAAGACTCGTATCCACACATTGGGAAAAGATCATAGTTGCAGTTGCTACTCTAAATCTAGTCTTGCAGTTTCAAAGGGATGCTTGGGAATTAGATGAGAAGGTTGGCCTAATGGCTAACCAAATTATAAAAATTTATGCTCCCTAGGCTATGGAATCAGAAAACCTAGTTTCCAGGTTATGCAAAGCCATTGAAGAGGCTTTAGGAGGCATAGGAATTCCTAATCAGAGGATCACCTCAAGGAAATCAAGTGAATTCAACTGCTACAAGGTCATAGAAAAAATAAAAGAATGCTAGGCAATGTTGAATAAAAAGGTCAATGAGATCAAGAGGGATTTCAATGTTTTGCTTGATTTTATATCACCTTCCCTTTCCTCACTAGATGGAAGAGTGTTATCAAATGAGTAGATTGTGGATGCAATCAGACACAAGGTCCAAACTTCTACAGTACTCCCACATATAAGCTCGTCGTGCACTATTGAATAAATCAAGAAGGATATCATTCCCCTTTCTTAGATCTATTACCACATTGGGGTTGTTTCATCAAGGTGGGGAGGTGTTTCATTTAAGGAAGTTTTTGAGTTGGATTAAGCATACAAGATTCTATGCACTCTCATTCAGCCCACTAATTTGAATTGGGAAGTACAACACTTTTCCTTCCTTAAACTCCAAGAATTACCGGAGCTCTAGGTTCGTACCTCCGCAAGCAAAGGCCTTGTGTGAGTTGCTAGAACTATAAAGAAAAAATTTCTTTTAATCTTTTTGGTTTTCATCTTTTACAGGTTTGGGAGAAGTTTGTGCCTAATGAAGAAAAGATTGCTCTAAAAGGCATGCAATGTACCACATGGTAGCTAGATGGCTTTTGTATATCACTTCCCTTTCGGGTGAGAGCCAAGACATTTGTTAGCTTGACAGGGATTTTCTTCAAATCCATTCTCATAAATCTGAGATTTCCCACCCACTTGACACATCATCTATTCATTCAGGAAATTTTTATTTTTTTGTATGATCTCTTTGGGAAAAGTTTGTTAGAATGGGGCGAGTGTCTTATCTTCAAGGTGGAACCTTCGAGTTAGTTCCATCAATTTGTATGATTGATCGATAATTAGATTTTTTCTAGGTTGTGTTAGAATCTGATTATTTTGTGACTACAATCTTTGCTAAATATCTAAAGCCATTAATGAAGTAGTTGGGACTTAATGACCAAATATTGTTGCAATTTAATCAAGATCTAATATTAGATTGTGGGCTATCAAGTGTAGGCACTTGGTAGTTTATACTTCTAGAATATTGGTGGTGGTGTTCTCTTATTCCTATTATAAATAGAGATTACAGCATAAGCATGTTGGTATGTGGTGACTGATCATGCTATATTGTACGCTTGGCATGTATCCTCACTAGGGTTCAGGGGTGGCAACTCCTGAGAAAAAAAAATTTGCCATTTTTTCGCATCGTCAGCAAAAAAGGAAGTCACTGAAAAAGAAAAAAAAATGACTTTGTAAAACCCTAATTCTGGAAGCTTCTAAAAACTTGTTATAAGGGGTTGGGATCGGGGTTACAGTATATATAAATGGTGATTATTTGCAAGATTGTAATAATTTTTTCACTGGATAATAAAATCATTGGATGGCTAAAATGTTGTGGATGTAGCCCAGATTGGGTGAACCATGTTAAATTATTTGTGTTAATTTTTCTGTGTGTTTTTTATTCCTCTATTTTATTGATCAAATCTGCATTTAATTGTTAGATATTTTCCTTCTAACCCTAACAAAGCAAAAGTTAGAAAAATTACTTCAAAAATCTTTTCAAAGGAAATAGATCTGGTAGGGAGTTTTTAGGTTTTCAGAAGTAGAAAGTTTTACAAAATATTACTATTCTCTGGCATGTTATATTTTAACTCAAACTATCATTAGATTGGTATTCGACCTTTTTTTTCAATTCATTTAATGTTGAAGTTCAATATATTTAGAGGAAATCTTTGAAACTGTGCATGTTATGGCCTTTGTCAAGTTTCTTCTTTATGTTTTCATTCATGTTAAAATTTTTTTGTTAAACTTATTTTGATAGTTCAAGTAGCTAATTTCCATGCTTTTAAGCTTTTATGTTGGATGATAGCTTTTGGAGAATGGATTATGTTTGTTCAACTTTTCTATTTTATGTAAAATTTGTTATTTTTCATATTATGTTGTAAAGGGAGAAAGGGCTTTCTATAATTTTCTAGATATTTTTGTTAACTTTTAGAGCTTTTCTATCTGATCAGACCTTAATGGATGCTTCCCATTGGGAGATTTGAAAGATTGTACTATGCTTTTACTAAGCCTTTGTTGCTCATTCTCTTCCCAATAATGAAGGGTTTGTGGCATTATCTATCTATCATATCATTCATAGGAAATAAGGTGAGGTTTGAAATGTTGTAAAAGCTTTGGCTCATTGCCATTTTCATGTTTTATTTGCATTTCTTTCTACCTTTTTTCAAAACACAAAGAAGAGCCGACTTTCTATAAAAATCTCAGAGGTTATTTAGTGAGGCAAAAATTTGTTCCCCACTCACTAAATTTCCTATAAGACTCTTGGAGAGGCACAAGATTTGATGAACAACAGGATATTAGTAGATCCCACTTGTGCAGAGAACGTGATCACTGAGGAATTCTTACTTTTGCATGAGCTCTATCAAGATATATATGATACACTAAAAGCATTGATCAAGACACACAATAGTTTTGCTTGCCCTATAATGGGATTGATCACCTTACCATTGCAAATAGGACCAAAAATATTAGACATCTAATTTTCCATCATCCCACAGTCGGATCAATTTCCTATGAAGCTCGGCTATCCATGGCTTCACTCCATGAATGCAGTCCCTTCAGTCATACATAAATTCTTAAAGTTTCCCTTTGGCAATCAAATATTCAATTTCCACCATAGGGGATTTAACCCTTTATCCTCCAAAGGAAAATTTTCCTTAGATTTCTTTTTGCCGAAGCCTATAGAACCTATAAAACCATGATAAGACTTATTTTTCTTGTCTGATCAAAAGTTCCAAGCATAGAAGATAGTAGAATTATCCCTCTGAAACATGTCCCCACCCACCACTGAGCCTACCATCCTAGACAAAACCATGATTGAGCCTAAAGAAATTCCAAACAACCAAGACCAACCAATGAAAAAACCTTCACCTACCTCAGGACTACAAATGACCAAGAGATAACAAAAATAGTCCCATCACACCTCCTAGAATCAAACAATTTTACAAAGTAAAAGAGAAAGTGGTTGAACAACCTCCCATGGTTCATTTCATTCCTCCCCTTAAGGAAGACAAGAAACCTATGGTTGATCAACCCGCTCCTACATAAATGCAAATTGAAAATAGAACTAAAATATATGGAGGTATTATAGAGCATAGGCATAGATGTTGTTCCCTTGCTCACTGGTTACATGAAGAATTAATTAAACAAAGAAAAGAAAAATCTAAACTTGACTAAAGCAATGCATGAGAAGCCTCCCCCTTTTCAAAAACAAAAAGATCTTATAATGCAATCAAAACAAGAGTTGAAACCTTTCTTAGACATTATCATTTGACCTCCTATTATGATTAAATTGGATGACAATGTGGAAGTTGCTAAAATTGATGAGGAGGTGCATAATGGATTGAACACACTATTTTCCTCTTCTCTAAGATTAAACAAAAATTCTCCTACAAAGAGTGTTGAGCCTAGTGCTTCCCCTAGTTCAGTACTTACTCTTGTCCCTTTGGCTAGTTGCCCACCTTTGGTATATACTGAACATGATTGGGATGTGGATGACCTACTCATAGGTTGACTCGCACGTTCCTTAATAGTCTTTTGCATTATTTATTATTTATTTTCTTTTGCGTGTGTAATGTGATCCCTTGTGACATTTTGTTTCATGTTCTCTCTCTTTATGGCATTCCTCTATTTGTGTTGGCAAGAGACACTACAAATTTTTTTTGGTGTTGTCATTGATGGAAACCCTTGTTAGCTAGTCGATCTGGGCATTGCAATTTTCTCATACTGGTAGAAAAATTGAAGATCAATAGTTATCTATTTAGTTAGAAGAGAGCATTCGGTAACTTTGTGTTCTTTGATTCATATGCAAATCTTCTATTATTATTTTATGTTGTGGATATTAGAGGGTATTGTTCGATGGATAATATGTGTTATCTATAAATCTTGGTGCCTCAAATCAATTTGGTGGAAGTTAGAAGGTCTGTTGAACTAATTTCCTATTTATCAGTATATGGAAACTGACTTGGTGAATATGGCATGTCGCAGATATTGGAGGGATTATTGTTTAAGTATTTTTGTGTTTGATCATTTTGATTTGGGTCCTCACTATGTTATGGCCAACTCTTAAGGATGCACATTGAATGTTATGAATGATTTAAGCTAACAATTTGTGAATACTTCTTATTTTGTTGAGGTCGAATTGAAGTGATTGAATTCTTGATGGAAGATATATATAAGTGGTTGATTATATCATTTTAGTGTGTGTTCAATGTGTGTTGATGTATGTTATGAATTTTAGAAGGTTAGTAGAGCAATTATGCACAATTTCACTTGTGCATTAAGGTTTTTTGGTGTGAATTGAAGAAAAATAGAGTAGAAGAGTAGAATCAATTAGAAGGTCCTGAATTTGATTGTTGAGCCTAATCAGAACTATAATCAAGCATTTGTAGATGCTACTCTATTGGTTAAAATCCTTGAAATTATTCCAAAATTTTGTAAGGAAGTGATCCTTTCTATTTTTGAGCAGTGAGCTCAAGGAAGTATACCTGAATACAAGTGCATTCCCATTTGTAATCCTTTCTTTTGAGTATACTCGGAACAATATTGTGGATTGACCTCCACCGTAGTTTTTTCCCAAACAAGGTTTCCATGTAAAAAAATCTGTGTTATGGTGTTGTGGCTATTTTTCTTATGTGCATGCATCTTTATTTTGATTAAATGTTATCAAAACTTTAAGAATAGATTAATAAAGTTAGAATTTGCACAACACTGATTCATCCCCCCTCTTAGTGTTGCTTGACTCCAACAATAGGTATCAAAGCTCAGTTCCTCAAAAGAAGCTTAAAATCTTGAGGAAGATCTTGGAAAGTGTTTCAATGGATTCAAGTAGTCTTCAACAACAACTTATGGTGGTCCTAGATGATCTTGATTAGGAAACATCTGAAGTCTAGGAATTACAAGAAAATCTCATGAATGCTAAGAGATTCATTGAGTCATTGAAAGAAAAAATCAACAAGTCTAGGGAGAAGAGAAGGGAACTCTGTGATCAGATCAAGCATGAAGACAGTACATGCATTGTAGATGAATAGTTGAGTCAAACTCTAAAGGAAAAGATATAATAATGTGAAAATCTTGCCAGGGATAATACATTTCAGAAGCATGAGATGGAATCTATAATGATGAGGATGACTAAGGAGATTGAATAGAAAGTAGAATGAAGAAAAGCTTGCCCAATCCCTGAAAGAGAAATATGAAGAATGTAGTCGAACTACTGATGGATTCATTCAATTGGAACTAGAGTTAGAACAAACCAAACACAATGAGGAACAACTTGAAAAGCACATTGTTGATCTCTGAGATGAAATTGCTACAAAAAATGAATTCAAGGAGAAGTTCAAGATTAGCTCAGCCAAGCTTGATGAACTAATTAAAAGCCAGAGGAATGATGGTGACAAGTGAGGTCTTGGATATGAAGAAGGAGAAAGTTCCAGATTTAGATAAGGACAAAGGAAATCTAGACAAAAGAGGATTAGACAAGGAAATCAAATGAAAAACACTAGAAGGTATTTGGTAAGACAACCGCACTCAAAAATTTAATGCTATTTGTTATGTTTGCAATAAATTTGGCCATATGGCAGCTCAATGCAGAAGTAGAATGAATTCAAATAGTCCATCATTCTCCAATCACTTCTTTACTTGTAACAAGTATGGTCATGATTCAAATGAATGTAGAAATGTGATGAATAACTTTTATAGGGATGTTAGATGTTATACATGTAATAGATTTGGCCATATTGCTAACCAGTGCAGATCAAGAGAAAGATAGTGGAACAACTAGTCTGGACAAAGAAATATGGTGTGCTACAATTGCAACAAAACTGGTCATGGGTATGTGTTGGATCATCATGGAAAAAACAGGCTCTTAAGTGGCAAAAAATTTAGAAAAATAAAAGTTAGGAAACTTGACATAAAAATTTGAATAAGTTATCTATATTATTTCAAAAAAATGTAAGAATAGATTATGTATAAAGTTGAATGTAGTTTTTAAACTACTATGTTTTTTTAAAAAAATAAAAAAAATTATTTGTTGAAAATTTGAAATTTCAATGTAGTAGTACTTAAATTTCAAGGAAAAAATAAGAAGTAGGTGTTTGTCTAACCACCCTAACCACAATAGAATGGTCATATTTTTTTATAAGATTTTAGATATAAGTAGAAGACTCATCTCCCAATGTGATGCATATTTTTTTGTAATTTTTTTCCAAGTAAATAATTAATTATGAATTTTTTATTACAACTTTTAAAAAATATAAAAAAATTGTATGTCTGACCACCTTAACTTGGTCAAAACTTAATAAAATTCAAATTTTCTTTTTTTAATCATATAGTATGTGAAGCATAGAATGTGTCACATTTTTTACATTAAAAAAATGTGATACTGTTTGAAAGCCATATATGTTTTTCAATTAGCCTATCAATTAGGACTTTAGTCATAATTCAAATAGAAAATGAATAATAATTATTTATTAAACTCAAAGTAAAGCATAATTTATATTCATGGAAATTTGAGAATCACCTTTACAAACCCTTTTTGTTTCATCAATTTTGGGTAAAAAAAGGTCGCCAGCCACATACCTTACACATACCCATCATATCGCCACTTTTTGGCCCATCATGATCCTGCACATACCCTCATATTGCTAGATTTCGCAGAAGAGGTCCATTAAATCAGAGAAGAAACATGCAAAATGATGAAAAAGGAAAAGGGAAAGTCACTATAGATTAGATCAAGAAGAAGATGAAGAAGAAATGGGTAAAGAAGAGTCCCTCTATTGCAGGAAATGAGCCAACACCCAAATCATCTTCTCATAATTCCTCCAAGAATTAGGTTGAGGCCTTTGGCCTAGAGGGAACTATTAAGAAAATATTTCAAACGTTGTACAGGTGATTGACACCAGGACATGGATGAGTTTAGTGATTGCATTGATGATCTATAGATCTTGTTCAATAGCTGGAGAGAGTATTTATGTAGACTTGAAGGTCCGTAAAAGAGTTATCTTTTACAGTCTATGGTAATAGGGTATCCAGATGAGTTAGGGAAAAAGCATTTATTGGATCAAAAGGTTAGGTGTGCGAATGATAAAAGGTTATTTCTATATTTCATTTTTTCACCTTGAATTTTGAGGAGCTCAGAAGTGAACTTTGGAAAAATTTGGTGAGAATCCAAGTGTGAAGGCAATTTGAAGTTCAAACCCTAATCTAGCTAAAGGGTTTTTTTTTTTTAAATTGTAATTTGGGGATATCTCAAAAAAATTTAGAATGCAATGCAAGAAAGGGAAAGAATTCCCACTTCTATTGTGGAGAAGTATAAGGATACAATTTTTTTTTTGGTGGATATTGATCAGTGCTTGATGGAAGCGATAGAACGTAGAACCGTTTGGATTATGCTTATGGGTTATGAAGTTGAGGAGAGAATCTTGGAACTATATGCAAAAAAATTGTTAAGTAAGCCTGTGGATTCGTCTAAAGAAAGGTTTGGAAGATATGCAGAGAAGGATATGCAATTCCATGAGCAATTGAAGAAACCTATGATAGTTTAGAAAGTGAGGAAAAAAGTGGAAGTCTCCGCAAAGAGCATGGGAATACATACAAAAGCTATAAGAGAGGCAAGAAGGAAAAGAGAACAAGCTGAAAGTGAGAAAGGAAAAGAGCTTGCTAAAAATGAATCTGGTAGTCTGACAACATCCTCTGCTTGAAATAGATCAACAAGGAGCTCAACACCCCTATCTGGTCATGCAAAAAAATTAGCCTCTGCAAAAGCTCAAGTTAAGGAATCCAGTAAAAGGAAGAAGGATAAGAGCACAAGAGTGTATAAAGTTGTTTCAAGAGATGAAGAGACATAATCTAATGAATAAGTTAGAGAAATAAAGAATATGAGCACCCTTGCTACAACTATAGTCAAGCCCTTTGATGAAGAGAAGAAAGCAAAGAAGAAGATCAAGCCTTACAAGTCCAGTATGTTAGTAGAGGAAGTTGAAAGAGGTATAATTAAGGATGGAAATCTTAACCCTCTATGTGAAGTGTATGGCACCTTTGATGTTGTTGGTCAAAGACTCCTCGAGGAAGCTACAATACAATATTTGAAAATTTTCAATATGATTCTTGTTGAGATAATGGCACTGTTGCCCAAGGAATTGTATGATGTTTTGGAGATGAGAAGAGTTAGTGCCAAAACTGAAGAAGATCAACTAAGAGAATAGGCTCTTGCAATTATATGTCTGGTAATGCCTATAGAGGAGATGAATTCAATCCTAAAAGAAGCAAAAAGAGATTTCAAAAGTAAAACAACAATAAACAAGCTTATGTTGGGTAAGACTAAGGAAGTAGAAAAAGAAACAAAAATTATTCTAAAGAAAGTTCTATTAAAGAATAGAATTGATGTTGTTTCTGAAGAAGAGCATGCAAAAGACATTTCATCTAGTTTGGTAAATGAAGAGGTTACTATTGAGGATACTCAAATTCCTCCTGAAGTGCATGATTCAAAAGAACCTATGGAGACTAAAGCTCCTAAAATTATATCTGTTGAAGAAAAGGAGACATCAATTGAAGAAGTTGAAGCTTCAAATGACAAGCAAAAGTCTATGGTTGAGGAACCAATGCTCAAGGAAAAGAAGGTTGAAGTTAAAGGAGTTCTAGTAGAAGAAAGAGACACTGCAAAGGCAATGATGAAGTTTCTAGAAGAGGAAAAGGATGAATTTTATTTTGATTTGGGAGATGCTCCTATTCATTTATCTACCTTGTCCCCAATTCAAAAAATGAAGGTCACATCATTTCCACAAGCTAAGGCTAGGGAAGAAATTTTGAAGTCTCACATTGAGGATAGTGAGTTATTGAATCTTACATCAAGTATTATAGAGAAGATCATGCCTACACATGTTAAAGATCCATATGGTTCTTCCTCCAGTGAGCTAAAGAAACTTATAAATTCAGTAAGTACTCATTTTGAGTCACTTGAGAAGTCAACTCTAGTCAAAGTGCAGAAGGAGTTTGATGCTAAAAATTTCAATAGATTAAAAGAATTGATAGCTAATGATAAATATTTGTTAGCTACAGTTTGTGTGAAAAATGTTAAAAGTTCATTATCAGAAGGTGGAAGGATTCATAATTTGTGTTTTTCTTTGTCCAAACTTACTAAGGAAAATGAGAAGAAGGTTAAGGATTATGAAAAGGAGTTAGTTGCTATTTCTAGTGCTTTTGATCCTTTAACCATTTCTATTATAGAGAAAGAAGGTCAAGTTATATCCTTACTTGGAAAAATAAAGAGTCTGTAGCATGATAATGATTGAATTGTGGAAAGAGCTTGTGAACTTAGAGGGCTAATTGGTCCAAAGATGGAAACCATGTTGAATGCTTTGAAAGAAGCACATGATGTTATGGCGGTTAGTGATCCAGTGAATCTTGAATCTACAAAAGTACAATATTATTTACTCTATGGTCACATAACTATTCTATAAAGTCTCAAGAAGTGTTGGGACACAAGCTTGAACCTGTTAAATATAAATTTTGTAGATATTTTCAAGTTTGTGTATGTTGTTTGAAACAAAGTATGTACATATGCAGTTTTGAAGTTTTTGTTTGATTATAGGAGTTTTGAATGTGGATTCCCCATCTTTTCCATTGATGTAAAAGGGGGAGAATAGATTAGTGAAAAATGTATATTCATCTAAGGGGGAGTTGTAGTTTTGAGCTATGGATAAAAATCTTTTTGGAGTTTTTTTTGGCAGTATATTTTTGTTGGTACTGATCTGACACTTAGTCATTTTTCACTAAGTATTGTCGTCAATGCCAAAGGGGGAGATTGTTGGAAAGAGACACTGCAAATTTTTTCTAGTGTTGTCATTGATGAAAACCCTTGTCAACTAGTCGATCCACGCATTTCCATTTGCTCACATCGACAGATAGATTGAAGATCAATAGTTATATGTTTATTTAGAATAGAGCATTTGATAACTTCACGTTCTTTGATTCATATGCAGATCTTCTATTATTATTTTATGTTGTGGATCTCATGGAGTATTGTTTGATGGATAATATGTGCTATCTATATATCTTGGTCCCTTGTATCAATTTTGGTGGAAGTTAGAAGGTCTGGTGAACTAATTTCTTTTTTATTAGTATATGGAAGTTGACTTGGTGAATATGGTGTGTCAAAAATATTTGAGGTATTATTATTTAAGTATTTTTATTTTTGATAATTTTGATTTGGGTCCTCACTATGTTGTGGCTAACTCTTAAGGATGTGCATTGAATGTTATGAATGATTTAAGCTGACATTTTGTGAATATTTCTTATTTTGTTGAGGTTGGCTTGAAGTGATTGAATTCTTGATGGAAGATATATATAAGTGGTTGATTATATCATTTTGGTGTGTGTTCAATGTGAGTTGATGTATGTTGCAAATGTCAGAAGGTCAGTAGAGAAATTATGCACAATTTCACTTGTGCATTAAGGATTTTTGGTGTGAATTGAAGCAGAATAGAGTAGAAGAGAAGAATCAATTAGAAGGTCTTGAATTCTATTGTTGAGCCTAACTAGAACTATAATCAGGCATTTGTAGATGCTACTCTATCAATTCAAATGCTTGGAAGTATTCCAAACTTTTGTAAGGCAATAAACCTTTTTTTTTAGCAGTGAGCTCTCAGCAGTGCGCCTGAATGCAAGTGTATTCCCATTTATAATCCTTTCTTTTGAGTATACTCAGAAAAATATTGTGGATTGACCTCCATTGTGGTTTTTCCCCTAACAGGGTTTCCATGTAAAAAAATCTGTGTTATGTTATTGTGGTTATTTTTCTTATATGCATGCATCTTTATTTTGATTGAATGTTATCAATACTTTAAGAATCAAATTAATAAAGTTAGAATTTGCACAACACTGATTCACCCCCCCTCTCAATGTTGCTTGACTCCAACAATTTGTACCTTCATTCCTCTTTATGGAACATAAATATTTTACTTTTCACTTTTTATCTTTGTGTTTACCTTCTGGGGATGATGCAAGGTGTCAAGACATTCGTTTATCCCAAAAGGATTTTCCTTTGCTTTTTCTTTACCTCTTTTTTATTCATCTTTTGTTTTCCTTCTATGGATGACCCAAGGCATCAAGACATTCATGTCTCTTCCATGTTGACCCAAAATGATTTTCCTTTGCTTTTCCTTTACCTCTTTTCCATTTTTCTTATTTTTTACTTTTGGGGATAATGCAAGATGTCGAGACATTCATGTTTCTTCCATATTGACATGAAAGGCTTTGTCTTTGTTTTCACTCTCTTTGTGTCATTCATCTAGTTCTATGTGTATTTTGGGAATGATAACAATTTCAAGCTCTCTAAAAAACATTGTAGCAAGAACATACTAACCCCAAATCCATAGATCCCTTATGTGTTTGGTGTTTTTATTTTGGGGGCAACCCCTCTCTTTTCTTTTTCTCTCACATGATGTAGCTTTATTTGGAAATAGATGACTTGGCATAAGGATTTTAGGGCTTTCCAAGTTAGCTCTCATGTCTTCCATTTCTTCTTGCATTTATCATTTTCTACTTTAAATTAATTGTTCACAGCATGGTGATTAGAAATTTAATTAAAGTGGGGCATACATTGGCATTATTATTTTGAATTATTTTATTTTCATGGTTCATGGTGCATTCTTCTTATTTTATAGATGTGTTTTTCACTTTGTGGAAGACATTGGGTGTGATGTCCTTCATGAGTGTAATCTCTCTTAGCATATTACATTCCTCTTAGTGGCTTGATGTGACAAAATGCATCCCCTAAGTTGTGAATCTTTTATTATTTGATTGATACTCTCTTGGAGACATTAGCCATAATGTTCCCTAAGTTAAAGGCCTCACATGAACTAAGAAAGACTCCTTTGAATGTTATTTGCATAAATTGTAGTTACAAATTTGCAATTATGTGGCCACCTGGCATAACACAACTTGCATGCCTATAGAGCCATCTTGTTTTTTCATGAGGTGCAAGCATATGAAGTTTTTCTTGCCTCATGAAGCTAGAAAACCATTTTTCCATGGTGCCTTATTAAAGTTATCAAGGGATATAACTTTGGTATGGTTTGAGTGGGAAGCCCGACTGAAGCATGACTTTCCCCATAGCCACTCGCGTGTGAGTGTGAGTACATACTGACCATGTGTGTATGTGTCTCACCTATTTTGATCCTCATCTAGTAGATAGCCAGGAGTTTTGTTGCCTCAAAGTGAGATTGCAAATTTTAGACAAATAGCCTAGATCTAATCCACATCATGATGGACAAATGATTGAAGCTTGATATGACTCTTTTATCTTTTCTCTTTTTTTGTCTTTGGCAATGTATGATTGTGCTTTGTTGATGCTCTTTATATCATTCTCATGTGTTTTCTTTTGTTCCCATGTTGGTTTTTCACTAGATCTTGATCCTAAGGGTTTGATCACCCCTCTTGATCATTTTCATCCCATATTGTTGGCATTGGTGCACTTGGACCCCTCTTGATGTGTGTTTGTCTACTTTATTGTGAGTTTGAAGCAAGTTTCTTCTCTCACTAAAGTGGGGGTAAATGTAGTGTTGAAAAATGTCATTGGGACATTTTTACACTTGTTTGGGACCTGGGTATGTGCAGGATCATCATGGAAAAAAAAGGCCCTTAAGTGACAAAAAAATCAAAAAAATTAGAGATAGGAAACTTGACATAAAATTTTGAATAAGTTATCTATATTATTTCAAAAATATGTAAGAATAGAATATGTAGAAAATTGAATGTAGTTCCTAAACTACTAGGTTTAAAAAAAAAAATCTATTTGGTGAAAATTTGAAAATGCAATGGGCACTAAAATTTAGGGGGAAAAACTAAGAAGTAGGTGTCTTTTGATCACCCTAACCACAATAAAATGATAATATTTTTTATAAGATTTTATATATAAGTAGAGGACTCATGTCTCAATGTGATGCATATTTTTTGTAATTTTTCCAAGTAAATAATTAATTATGATTTTTTTATTACAACTTTTAAAAAATATAAAACTGTATGCCTAACCACCTTAACTTGGTCAAAATTCATGAAATTCAATTTTTCTTTTTAATCCTATAGTATATGAAGCATAGAATGTGACACATGTTTTAGATTCAAAAATGTGATGTTGTTTGAAAGCTATAGATTTTTCAATCAACCTATCAATCAGGACTTTAGTCATAATTCAAATAGAAAATGAATAACAATTATTTATTAAATTCAAAGTAAAACATAATTTATATTGGTGGAAAGTTGAGAATCTCCTTTAAAAACCCTTTTTGTTTCATCAATTTTGGGTAAAAAAAAAGTTGTCACCCACATACCCTACACAAACCCATCATATCGCCACTTTTTGGCCCATCGTGATCCTACACATACCTACCTCCTTGCTGAATTGAGCCTAATGTTTCTTTGAATTTAGTGTTATAATGTGGTTGACACGTTCACATTAGGTTTTGGGCCCTTGTGAACTAATGAATTTAAATGGTACCTTGCTAAAGTGTTGTGAAGTGTTGTAACTCATTTTCACACTTTTCTAAGGTTTTATTAATTAATTACACCTAATAAAAAAAATTAACCTTAATATTGCCTTATTTTAAAGTGTTGTGAAGTGTTGTAACACACTTTCAAACTTTTCTAGGGTTTTCATTAATAATTGGGATTTCTTATGCTTTAATTGGTCTTATTTTGCATCCACATGCCTCATTTATTGCATCTTTTTGAGGATAATCCTAACAAAAATCATTACCCAATCATAATTCAAGTGTTTCAAGCTTGAATAGCCTAGATTTAGTAATTTGGGACTCATTCACCACCTTGGGTGAATGAATCCCACCTAGATTTTTAGGTTCCAAACCTAGTTTCACACATTTCTAAGCATTTTTTAAAATGGTCCCAAAATTTAGGCCTGGTGGGATTCATTTGCCACCTGGGGTGAATGAGTCCCGTGTGGCCCAAAATCAAAATTAATTCAAATTTTTGGTAGGATTTTATCCTCCTAGATCTGATGTTGGCTTGTAGTATTGTAATTTTGGGAATTCTTGCATAATTGAGTATGCATACAAGTTTTTTTCACTCGTTTACATCTAGAAAGTTGAATGAGCATTCTAATAGAAAATTTAAGTTCACAAGAGCATTCAATAATTCACAAGAGCATTCAAGAGTCTTCAAGAGTAGATTATAAAGAATTTTAGAGAAACATTCAAGCATCAATTATCATATCAAGGACTTCATGCATCATTATTTTTTGGAGCTAACAATTGTGATGTAGGATTTTGTGATTCAAACAAGCATTTCATTCAAGATCTATCCAATTCAAGCAAGAGTCAAGGTTTACATCTATTTGAGCCATCTCATACATGTTTACAACACTTCATTTTTAGGGTTTGGTGAGTTTCAACATCTTATTTTGTTCATTCATCATTCTCCATTCATATTTTATTCTATTTTGAGGTTTGATTACCAATAAGGGGTTTGACCAAGGAAAACCCCTATCCACTAACCTAGAATTTTTTTTCCCTCTCCTTGGTCTATGATTTTCAAGTCTAGGTTGCAAATTTCTTAAGGAGAAAGATTGGAGAAAAGTTGTCAAATCATTCAAAGTTGCCAAAGTTGTCATCAATCCTTGGAGCACATGGGAGAAGACCTACAGGTTGCAAATCAAGGTTTCAGATCTAAGAATCAATCATGAAGGACAAAGAAAACATAGAAGAGTAAGATCATACTTTGAAGCTTCAGAAAATCGTACTTGGACTAATTCACCACTTCTAGTGAACGAGTCCTAGTTCCAGTCAAAATTCAAACTTTTGTAGATTCAGATACCCTTTTAGTAGATTCTTGTTCTTGCATAGAAACCCAAAATATGGATTGATTTGCCCAGCTTGGCGAATGAGTCCCAGTTAGCATTAAATTTATATTTTCTAGTGTTTCAAAGCTCCATTCAACCATCTTTAGATTCCTAGGTGCACAACTTTCATCATTTAGATTTTTGTTCTGTTCCATTTACATTTCCAGGTCATTTTGTAGGTCATTACATTAAATTAGGGTTTATTGTTGCATCTTGCATTTCATTTATCTTTCCAAGGTTTTACTTGGCGGTGAACCCCTTATTAGTTTGTATTCAACCCCTAGAACAACCCTCTTGCAATATATCTTTCTCCTTTGCATTGAGATCTCAAGGGTTTGTTTTTGAATGAAAGTGGGTGAAGATTGTCCTTCTTCTAGGTCCTAATTCCTAGAAGTAAAGTGAAATTTTTTTCCTTCCTTTCACAAATCTAGTAATGCCCCTCAAAAACTAGAAATAAATATTATGTTTAGGTTTGATAGTTACTTAAGGATTTCATTTGAATATTAAATCCACATACAATTATAATTACATTGATATAGATGCATCAACCAACTACCATTATGGTTATCATAAGCATTGACAATACACAAATCATAAGGCTCAAGACTCTTTTAAAATTTATAATTGACATAGGATAAATTAAATAATAGGTTTAGAATTCATGACTATCATGTGAAGTCTTTAGAAATACTATAAATGATACTACCATTTACATATGACCACTATGAAAAGATTTAAAAAAAATTAAAATGAAAAGGTTAGAAAGAGACTAAATTTCCTAAAGATAAATAATGTCTTGTACTTATTACAAATTTATTTCTATGAATCTAAAATAATGCATTATTTTGCAGTTAATTTGATACTTATGGTACATTTTGATGAGTATTAATATTTTTTTACTTTTTATTTTATCTTATCATGTACACATTTTGAAGGTTTAGAATGTTAGTGTGTTAAGTTTAACATAGGGTAATTAGTTTTTTCCTATACTAGGTGGTTGTTCACCCATTGCATTTTTCTTTTCTTTAAAAGGTTGTACATTATCTAATTTATGGCATCTCAATTTTCATTCGCTTTTGGTGAAATAGCGTGTGCTTTTCTCATGCATTATGAAGTTTTTTTTGTTGTGGATTGTGATTTTGTGTTCGTTGGTCTCCACCTACATGGTATTAGAACCAACCATTCTATCCTCCTTCCTTTTAAATTTTTCATCAGAAGTTCTTGAGATCATTTATTTGCTGCATTTTTTTAGGCATTTGATTTTTTTTTAAATTTTAAAATTTCTACTATTTCTAGTTTTTTATATTGAATCGACAAGAGGCCATGATCTGGTTTCAGTCCCATGATTTTCTATGGTAGAGGGCGCAATTTTAAGTGAAGAGGAACCACGTTTTTTTCTACATAAATGATTTGAAAATTAGATGTCATTATTTGAAGGTTCTTGTTCGTGGCATTTTTTTGATTGCTCTCTGCATGGGCATTGAATGGGGCGGTGCAATTTTCTATTGAGAAGTGTGAATTTGTGCTTTAGAAGATGTGATTTGTTTACTTGGGAGGAATGATTGCTTGAGAGGCATCTATTTTTTGTGATTGTTGAAGGCATTTCTTCATATTGCTAGGCTACAATTTGAGGAGCATGAATCTTTTCTACTTGGCCATGGTTTGCATAGGGAGAAATCACTAGTGAAAATATGATAAGGAGCACCCACCTAGACCTGCATTTCAAACCTTTGAGGCTGATAAAATTTTGGAGGTGACAAAAGTTTTTTGAGGCCCGATTCAATAGTTTCCAGGCTACATTTGAATTTTGGAAGGGTTGATTCTTGTTGCAGCATTTGGATCTTTTTTGAGAGGCTATGATTTGCTTCAAAGGCCATGGTTTATGGGAGATTTCCTTATTGTGTGTAATATTTTTCTAGGCATTCACTTAAGGTTTCCTTCTTTTTTGGGGATTCACTGTGTTTTAACTAAGTTGCAAAACATTAATCCCACATTGGCTGCATGTGGTATCTTGATGCTATTTAAATATCATTTCACTGCCTTTTATTGTTGTAAGAAAGTCTCATAGGAGGTTATCTTTCTTGTATCTTTGGTGGAGTTGCTTGGTGTTAGCATGGAGATAAGGAAATTGGCCCCACTATTTTTTGCATGAAATCAGGTTTAATTCTTTTTTTTTGAAGTTTTTGAAAGTACTATCTTTGAATTTTTTTTAAGAATTCAATTATAATGGTTTCATTGGAGAAAGTGAACTTTGGGAAATGGAGTGATTTTATTCTCACTCATCTTAGTGAGCAAAATATTTTTTCCATATTTGTATAATGAAGTTCCTATTCCAGACACATGTAGTAGGTATATGATTTGGAAAGGATATAGAGCTAGAGTCTTTAGAGTTATTTTTGAGCATATAAATGATGAGAACCTTTTGGATTCACTTGTTCAATGTGAGATCCCTTATTCTCTTTGTACTTCCCTTTGAGTATCATATGGACATCTTGATGCTCTGCCATCTCTCAATGACCCTCCTTCCAATACTAGTGTTTCTCTTTATTCTTCAGAGAAAATAGACCATGATTTTGATCCTTTGGAGGTTTTTAGACTTCAGATGAGGTTGTGGTTGCTTCAAAGGTTCCTGATTCTTTGTTAGAGATAGTTGATCCACCTTCATTGAGTACTTTCATCATTCTCAAGAAACAGGATTATCATTGACTTCCTAATTGAGATTTGTATTTGTTAGACATTCGTTCATTGTTCGTGGAATATCACATTTCTAACTTGGAAGACATATTTGAGGGTATATATATCCCTCCTATTTGATGATAGTTGTGGTACAATTGTTGTCACTCCATCTCTATCTTTGGAGAATGTTCAAAATTAGTTTACAATGGTACCTTGTTTGTTACCTTCTCTTATGATTGGGCATGTTCCTGAGTGGTTCATGGAATAATCTTCCAAGGTATTGGTGACACATGAGAAAATTTTAGAGACATTTTCATCCTATGTTTGGATTTCACTTGCTAATTCATATCCAGAGTGAGAAGCATACCTATATTTGTACTTCATTTTATTTCTTCCAAAAGGGAGACAAGTTGTTTGTCAGCATTGGATCATGTTTTGTCTTCAAGCACTAAGCATTTTTGCAAGTAATTACACGCTGTGGGGGGGCTATATAGTCTCTCTCTCTTTCCTTCTTATTGGGTGGCAATTGATTGCATATACATGATGTATGTAGTCCTTGAGGGATGTGATCGTCCATCCATGCATCATTTTATTTTCTCTTTTGGAGAGGGTTTTTTTCCCACAAACTTTTTCTTTTTTTCTTTGATTGTGAGAGATTTTTTTTTTGCATTGTAAATGGGTACCTAACATGGTTGTGTAGCTGGGACCCATATTACATTTTCATTTTACATAATAATTCTTCCTAAGTTTTCACTTAAGGGGGGGTGTTAGTGTGTTAAGTTTAACATAAGGTAATTAGTTTTTTCCCGTACTGAGTGGTTGTTCACTTATTACACTTTTCTTGCCTTTAAAAGGATGTAAATTATGTAATTTATGGCATCTCAATTTTCATTTGCTTTTGGTGAAATAGTGTATGCTTCTACCATGTATTATGAAGGTTTTTTTTGTTTTAGATGGTGATTCTTGGTTTGGTGGTCTCCACCTACATAGAAATTATTCATTTTATATGTTAAATAAAAGCACAACACCCATGGATGCTACTAGCATACCCATCTTGAATAAATTTATGTAAAATATGTTAAGAGATATCATTTTTTAAGTTCTCATTTTTTATTGAATTTGTAATATAATTAAAATAAATACCTTGGATATCTCTCTATATCTTTTAAATTGTTTTATGTAAAAGATGCATTCTATTAAATAAATATATAATATTTATTACATTTTTAAAACAAAAGAACTGTGAAAATCATAAAAGAGTATTTAAATAGTAAGTAATATTATTTAATTAGTTACATATAATATAATAAATATTAAAATAGTATATAATTACAAATTCTAGTAAATACAAAATTTAAGTAATCTTTTTGAAATAATTATGAAGAAAAATATTTTAAAATAAAATAAAAGCTAATAATATTAACATAGTTATGTAGATCATAACTTTAAATGGGTTGTGCATGATATATAAAATTAAATAACTAGGAAAAAAAAAGACTTGTATGCTACTTAAACTACATAGAATCTTGTCCAATAAAATCTTCAAACTAATTTAAAAGGAATTAGTTATGATTTCTTCATTTAAACTCATTAGAAGAGGACCCCTATTTTGGGGTCCATTTTTACATCAATATATTATCATGCTATAAAGACCCTTAAGGGAAGAGTAAACAACTCTTCTCTTTAGTGTAAAATTTAATTACGACAAGAGCATCTCATTAATAGATCTTCAATAATCGATGTATTCTAACTACAATATCATGTTGGTTGTAATTTAAGAGAGATCCACACACAAAGAAGTCCTAGAAAACTTGTTGAAGCCAAAAATAAAATTCAAATGCACAAAAAAAATTTCTTAGACCACAATTTAACTATTTTTCTTAATTTGCATATGAGAGGAAGGTTGTAAAACTAAATCCAAAAGAGGACCTTAGTGAATTAAATTTGACCAAGATAAAAAAAAATAAATAAATAAATAAATAAATAAAAAAGGCTTGTTATGGACTAAATATTAATTCAAATCTAACATGAAACATGGGTTTATTATTCTAAAAAAAATTATGATGTAAGTCTAAAATAAAATTCATGACAAATAAACCTTTTAGACTAAGGTAGATAGAAGATTGTTTTGTCTTAGATTAAATTCATTCCATCAAACTCTTGTTGTAAATAGATATTTAAAATTAAAAATTTAGTTTAAAATGTAGTTAAAGCAAACATAGATATATTATATACATCTACTTATAAGATGTTATGAAATACTAGTCTCAATGCATGTATCTAATCCTTATCATAATCTAAATACTAGTAGTCGCATGCAAAAGCATGCAATGATTAGCCGATAGGGGTCCACTGCAAATGGCTATTCAAGGGGAAGTAAGAAAAAAATATTTTTTCAGAGTGCAATGTGAAATATAAATAATCGGTAAGGGTATGTGCAAGATCATCATGGAAAAAATAGGCCCTTAAGTGGCAAAAAATTCAGAAAAATTAGTGTTAGGCAACTTGACATAAAAATTTGAATAAGTTATCTATATTATTTCAAAAATATGTAAGAATAGAATCTGTAAAAAATTGGAATTATTTTCTAAAATACTAGGTTTATTTAAAAATAAATAAAATCTATTTGGTGAAAATTTGAAATTTCAATGCAGTAGTACTTAAATTTTAGGGAAAAAATAAGAAGTAGGTGTCTATCTGACCACCCTAAACATAATAAAATGATAATATTTTTTTATAATATTTTATATATAAGTAGAGGACTAATGTCCGGATGTGATGCATATTTTTTTGTAATTTTTTTCCAAGTAAATAATTAATTATGAATTTTTTATTACAACTTTTAAAAAATATAAAAAATTGTATGTCTGAACACCTTAACATGGTCAAAACTTCATGAAATTTATTTTTTCTTTTTTTGATCCTATAGTATATGAAGCATAGAATGTGACACATGTTTCAGATTCAAAAAATGTGATACCATTTGAAAGTTATATATTTTTTTTAATTAGCCTATCGACGAGGACTTTAGTCGCAATTCTAATAGAAAATGAATAATAATTATTTATTAAATTCAAATTAAAGCATAATTTATATTGGTGGAAAGCTGAGAATATCCTCTAAAAACCATTTTTGATTCATCAATTTTGGGTAAAAAAAAAGTCATCAGCCACATACCCTACAAATACCCATAATATTGCCACTTTTTGGCCCATCATGATCCTGCACATACCCGTAATATTTACAATTGTTTGATTGAGTCAAGAAAGGGAAAGTGTGTTAATAAGCCAATATGAAATAACATGATGTTTGTTCATAGTAGGAGGTCAACCTTATGATTTTGGACATTACCTAGTATAAAATAGGTGGAGTAGATCATAATCAAGAGAGATGTTGGAAAATCAATTTATATATTATTATCGATAATTAGATGGATAGATCAAGCATATCGATACATATGTATTAAAGTTAAAGTCAACCTATGTGTGCATTGAAAGATATCAATTTGAATCACCTAACTTCAACATATTATAAATCACTTAATTTTGGTGTAGAGATTATTTTATGTCTTCATTTAATTTGAGCATTGTAAAGCAATTTAAACCTCATGTTATAGTTCACTTGTCCATTCTTATCTCACACGCAATGCATGCGAGATTAAGAACCATTTGCATAAAAAGAAAATAAAAATTGATCTTTGTGTCTCCACATCAAAATTTATTAGTTGAAAATTGATTATGAAAATGTAAAATAAAACCATAGGTCATGTTGGATAGGGGCCCTAGCTCGATTGGCTAAATATTTCCTATTGTAGGAGGTTGGTCACGAGGTGTAGTCTCCCCCACCCTCGTGGTACTAGAGGGCATGTCTTACCAACACCACTGATCACGTTAAAAAGTTTACTAGATGCACTGCACTTTATAGGGGGTCGTGCTACCCAATTCCTGTAGTCTAAAAAAAAACCCATAGGTCATGTTGAACGAATCTTATTATTTGCAATTTATCCATTAATTTTAATTTTAAGTAATTAATCATCAATAACTTTTTTTAATTAATATGTAATATTTAATAATTTTAGTTACAATAGTTATTTAAAATTGACATTAATTAATAGTCTTAAGAATCACAGATAAATGGCAGATAAATGGGAATCCATAAGAAATTAATTCTCAATGAATATGATTTTTTAATAAATTTATTCTTAGAAAATTACAATTGAAAAATTAAATAAAATTTCAATTTTTAAATAATTAATTTTTTTAATAATAATAATTTCTCTCCCAAATTTAAGGTATGATGTAATTTTATCTCTATTTTAGTTTTATATCTATTAGACCTAGATGCACATCTATATTTGACCTTTTTCGGCACCAAGAAATTCTATTCATGGCAAGGCTGGCAAAAAATTGAAACAAATTATTTTAGTTTTATATTTATTAGACCTAGATGCACATATATATTTGACCTTTTTTGGGACTGAGAAATTCTATTCATGGCTGGGCTGATGAAAATCCCAGCAAAAATTTGAAACAAATAGCCTATCAGCTAAAAATAAATAAATAAATAAAAACCAATACAAAATACATGCCCTTCTCAACCACGTATATTTTAAGCATATTTCTCTTGATAAGTACTTCACCTCCCCCTTGGTCCGACCTATTGGCTATCTTCGATTTAATTCAAAGGGTTTCTTTAAAGTTGAGAATATCCTCCCCCTGTATTTCATATTTAATGGACTATGATTGGATGCCTATTTATCATAATACTCCCACCATTTTTCCCATCCCTTAACCACTTGAATCCCTTTATCTCTTCAAAATCCATGAATCTTTGTTGCCTTGTTCCTTGATTTTTTTTTTGACAAGCTTTGGATTAGACTCATAGCATCCCACACTCCTTGTGATATATTGTTTATCTATCTTCTAGGTTCTATTTAGCACGCTATTTATGTGATAAATTTAGTAGAATAGTATCAAGAATTCATCTACATTACTTAAGAGGGATCTATATATAATTTTTAGGTGCCTATGATAACTCTTGACCCAATCGGAACGTTCATATAGTTTGATTGTAAGAGGAAGACTGGACATATCTAGGCTGATGCTTGATAAATACTATCTTTAACAAAGTGCACATATCTTTAACAAATAGTTATACTTTAAATCCTTCACAAAGTAAATGTTATTAAAGACCATAAAAGAACTGATTATCTGAGTCTCCTTGTACCTAGGCATTTCAAGCGCTGCCTTATAAGAGACCGACCAAATGTCTAACATGTTGAAACAATTTTAGTACAAAATTACGCAGTACCCAAATTTTGTCAATATCCTCAAATATGAGTCTGTCAAACATTAGTTATCATAAAGCAAGTACCTGCTATAAATAATTAAAATGTGAAACAAGTGTGCCTTAATTATGTGAAATATCACAAGGTTATATCTAACACATGAAGACAAGTTTGACTTTTTAAGGACATTGTAAAGGGAAAATGAATAAATAAGAGGCGGCTCTAGATTTAAGCTTTCGTTACAAATTCTGTAATCACAAAAAATAAACTATATTTTTCATCAAAAAGTCTCATTTACATACCCTCCAGATACATCATTTATTTGATTACTATGAATCTCAAAATATTATCAGAGTGAGCATCTCAAGCCTTGTTTATTTATAGGTTGTGGAGAACTGAGGCCTAAAGCTAAATGATGATTGCTTTATTCCACACTTCTAATAGTCGAAATAGGTTTCCAGTTCTTTGTCAAGCTTCCTCCTCTAGAATTTTTTGGTATTTGGAATTTTTGCACTCGGCATCAACATCTTCCATACCCAACACAGATTTGCAAATTTCTAATTGTAATAACTTGATCCTTGTCTCTACCTCTAGTTGCAAAAATCATCTTTTAAAATTCATAAATTGAAAATTGGGCATTAAAACAATCTTGACGTAATATCAAATAATATGAAGTCTTCCCAAAAGAACATGTTTAACTAAGTTGAAAGATTGAAAATCTAAAAATAGCTCAGAAAAATAAAAAAGAAACAATATATCTGCTCATAGATTGAGTGAACAACAAAGCAGAAACAAATAATTGTGTTTATTCAAAACTCTCTCTCTGATATATAAAACTGTTTCAATGAAATCTTATATAAAGATTTAAGAGAACCAAATCCATCAAACATAAAACTAGAGGAAAGGAACATAAGGCTATAGTTGTATTTGGTTTTAGAAAACTAATAGCAGAAAACTAAAACTAAAAAACAAGGACTAAAACAAGGGATTTGTGTAGTATGCAAACTATTGTTTTTAATAACTGTTATTTTTAAGAGCTGTATTTGGTTTTAGAAAACTAATAGCAGAAAACTAAAACTAAAAAACAAGGTCTAAAACAAGGGATTTGCATAGTATGAAAACTGTTGTTTTTAATAACTACTATTTTTATGAGTTGTTTTTAATAACATCCTCCTTGGTTAATTTCTCACCAATTGCTATGGGGTTGCAAGTGCTTTGCAGTCCACCAATCTAAACTTCTTCAACAAATCAGCAACATACTTTGTTTGAGAAATATATATACCTTTTGATGTTTGTAGTACTTCCACACCAAGAAAATAGTGCATGAGTCCCAGATCTGACATTTCAAATTCTTGTTTCATTTCTGTTTGAAACTTCTCTATGAGAGCTTTGTTGTTACCTGTATAAATAAGATCATCAACATAAAGGAAAAATATGAGAATATCATTACCAATACGTTGGACATACAAGGTTGGCTCTGAGTGGCTTCTGTTGAATCCCTTCTTCATGAAATAACTGTCAATTCTAGCATACCCAACACCACATCTAAAATAGATTTGCAAATTTCTAATTGTAATAACTTGATCCTTGTCTCTTCCTCTAGTTGCAAAAATCATCTTTTAAAATTCATAAATTGAAAATCGAGCATTAAAACAATCTTGACGTAATATCAAATAATATGAAGTCTTCCCAAAAGAACATGTTTAACTAAGTTTCAAGAATATAACAATCACCAATATTTGTTAAATTTTGATAGTGGCCATTTCATAGAAGTAATAACAATTATTTCTGGTTAAGGTAGATCTTTGTCAAATACCGAGGCAGTCCAATCAATGCTTCATACTAAAATAGCCACTCTGATGACAAACCTGAAAATAATTTGTTTCATACTAAAATAAAATTCAACAAGACTAATGAAGGGATACCTTCCATTATGATAGATATCAATGCTTCTGCAAGAACATTTGCTAAACAAAAATGTATACTGCCCCACATCGAAATAATTCAAGACCATTAGTATACAAAAAAATTTGAAGGCTGGTTACAAATGTATGTTCTCTTACAATCTTCACTATGTTGAGGATGGTTATCAAAAGGTAGTTAGGCTCATCCTAAGTAAACATGGAACTAGCACATCTTTTTGTAATAAACACGAACATCTGTGCTACAAAGTGACATCAATTTGAATTGTGTGGTTCTACAATCCATACAAGGAATCTCTCTCCAAATTAGAATTGTAATGACTAATTTATCACAAAGAATTCTATCTTGATAATAAAATTTACTACTTCCAATTTTCTAAGGCCTACTATTCTTCACTTATATAAGCGTACAAGGAAATTTCTCATATTATGTATCTGTATGGGACATTTTCATATGTGCATGTAATAACTGAGAAAAATGACACTATAGATACACCCTATGGCACACCCATCTTCAGATAGACTACTATCTCTATCCCTTGGAAAGTTTAGTCATTACAAAAGTAAATCTCATAGACAAAAAGCAATTCAAACCAAAAGATATTTCAGAGGAACCCAAAAAAATCCACATACAATAAACTAGAGGGATAACCCTTAGAAATTAACAAAAATACCAAAAACGGGAACTTCCACACCCCCCACCATCTGTCTTGCTTAGTATTCTCAACAAAAGGATTGGACCATCTCTAAAAAAAGCTTGATTCCAACTGATCATCAATAATAACAACACCCTCTATGATGTTTGCATGGCATCCGCATGATAGGTTTCGAGCTCTTTATTAGGCTCCTCCACAGACTTCTCTGGTACTTGGCTTTTGCGGCCTCAACCTCGTGATGCAAGAGCATCCATGGGCTCGTGCAATCTTGCATCAACCAATTTTTTTTTATTTTAATTTGGTTTGGTTTTCAATAAATGGTTGCCACAAATATTTGTAATTAATGTAATAATGTAATTTTAAATTAAATTACATTAACAATTCATGTTGAATGATTATTCCAAAAAAGCAGGTGTTGCAAAGGAAATGGAAGTGCAAAAATTCAAAATTTGGATTTTTGCAAGTTAAAGGAGATTTTTAAGATTTTAATTTAAAATAAAATCTCAACTTCCACAAATCCCTAAAAAATAGGGACTATCAAAGTGGGTGCCCATCTAATCAAATTGGCAACTTTGATGAGTGAGTTCAATTTTGGAAACTGCCGGTAAAGTGTGTGTGAGACTGATTGCTTGCACAAGTGAGAAGTTTGATTTTTGATTTCTTTGAATTTCAATTTAAAAATTATCTCCTTGGATTTTTGGGAAAGATGATTTTTGAGTTTGAAATGGAAATGAAATTGAATTTCATTTCATTCCTGCAGAATTGGAAAGTTTGTAATAAAAGATAATTCATTTTACAATTTGAAGTTAGTTTTCAAAGGCAGGAAACTCACAATTAAGGCGGATTTTTCTCTCAGGAGAAATGGCAGCAAAGTGTGAAGGCTTCAATAATTTATTTGCAGCCATTATTGAGGAGTGACAGAGTGTGCATGTGGGTTGGTTGTAGTGCTTGAGAAGCACACAAATTCTATGGAATGTTGCAGATTTTTGTAATCAATTTTATGATGTTGTAAAGGGAATATGTGGTTCCCATAGTCTCATTGAGACTTTATTATTTTGTAATTGCATATTTTCCATTTTAATGAAAGTTTCATGTTGTAGTTTCTTTCATACTTGTGTTTGTGTTGAAATTAAATCAGCAGAGAGGGTTTTGTGTCACCCCCCCTACTTCACCTCAACGCCTTCCATGCCCATGCCCAAATCCAAGGTCATGACCATGGTTCCAACTATTTGACAGAAAACTTTATATTACTTATATGACTTATATAACCCATGTCAAAAAAAAATTTAACCTTTACATGTGCCTTTCATAGGCCACAATACTTGGTTATGCATTTAAAAAAATAAAACCTGTAGAAGCTAGCTATTGTACCCACCACCTCCTCTTCACCTCATACCTCTTGAAAATCCCCTTCTACATCATAGACAAGAAATAAAATAGATTTTTTAAAATCCATTGAATTTGTGAAATAGTTCAAATGACATCTACAAATTATACAATTAAAGGATGTAATATTTTATCAATTGATTGTGTGCCCATAGCCATGATTCAACATCAATAAACAGATAAAATTGAAGATCACTTATTGCTATAGGTTATAAGAAAATTTAAAAATTACAGGGAGTTAATTGTAGACACACAATACCAATAGAGGTAAATGTATTGACATAACATAAATCTAGAGATTGAACAACTATCCAAGGAAACATGAATATTAAATTTTGAAGATGACATACGTCATAGTAGCTCCATGTCCTCTTATAGCAGTTGTTCTAGTCATGACAGGAAAGTTCAAATTTGTACCTACAAGCTCTATCTTCATAGGTTTACCATCAAGCTGGTCTCCATCATATCTTTGCATTGCTACAAGAGCACAACCCTTCCTTGCAAAAAACAACCTCTGTTGTACCCTATTACAATATAACAATAGCTTTAGCTCGTCTTCCCCAAATGTCAAATTTCACTATGAAACAAAGGTATGTTCTCACATAACAACATTGAATCCTCTTAGAATAACTAGTATGATAAAAATATGGTCCTAACTCCTAAAGCTCTCTAGTTCCAATGATATAAAAACCATAGTTTCAGAACACACTTAAGCACATTGTTGAGGCTTAAGCTCATTCTAGTTAACGTTTTTAAATTTTATTAAAAATGATACAACAAACATAGTTTCAATGTAAACTTAAGCTCACTATGATTTTTCCCATTTAGTTACAAGCCCCTTTTGGAAGAACATGAACAAGAAAGAACCAAAATTCTCAAAACACTTGAATTGATTTCCAACATGCAAATCAAGATATCAAAATACATGACATCATGACAAAGGCATGTATAAGACTTTAAATCTTCTCTCCCCTCAGATAACCTGAACAAGTAATGCAAAAATAATGTCAAATCAAAGAGACCAATAGTAAAAAAATAACTTGATGAATTCATCATGTCTGTTGATGAAATATAAGATGGAGGAAAATAACAAGAAGAAATACACCTGTAGTTGAATGTTCCTTTTTTTTTCATTCAAATTTTGGAACTGGAGAGATTTTCGGTAGTCACCAATTGCTGCAAATCAGAAAGAACAGGCACACAATTGTTTGTGAAATATAGCAAAATGCTCAACAAAAGAAATTCCCATATGAATACAAATTCTTGGAATAGTTTTCCACATCGCACAAATGTTATTAGAGAAGATCATAGGAAAGAAAACTCTCTTAAAGAAATCATATTACTTTAGGTAGCTAAAATTTGTTTGAACTCTACATAAAATTTGAGACTTCAATTTTGAGTTTTTAATTCAATTTAAGAGATCTTAATCTTTATGAGAAAGATTCTCTATAAAGGGAAAGTAGCAAGCACAAAAATGAACAAAGATAATTTCAAATTATATCCAACTATGAGAAAGATTCTCTATAAAGGGAAAGTAGAAAGCAAAAAGATGAATAAAGATCATTTCAAATTATATCCAACAAAAGAAAAAGCTACAACATGCAAAACAAAATCTTACCTGTGACAAAAATTACAAGAATAATAGAAAAATCTATACTTCCACCATCATACCACCCTTCCTTGATGCCCTACATGTTGCAAAGTGAAAAATGGTTACAAAACTTCACTGTTTTGAAAGAGAGGGAATTTTAGCCATATCATTAGGAAAAATGCAAAAGAAACAAAAGTGAGAAGTGTGTGCAAACAATTTTTTTTGGAATGTGGTCAGAAAACATATCCCCTAATGTCCTCCCATCTCCATCGCCAAAATGTTGTCTAACATAGAAACATGTACATAAGTGTTGCCCATGCAGACTTATACACTAGTGCCCCATGCACAATGAAGACCATTTTTGAATTACCATGGTAATCTATGGATACAGCTTACATCACATGATAATGTGAGGTGATAATGATGCTACCAAAGCACTTGGGAGGAGTGTTAAACACTAAAACTGGGCAAAATATTGAATCCAAATCAACGAATCTTCCATTATCCCAGAGAAAGTTACCAAGAAAATATATATATATAGCCTATATACAATAGCCCCTGAGCACCATTAAAACAAGTTTAAAATCCTAGACTAATCCATTTTAGCAAGATCCACACTCACCAACATAGCTAAGAACTCGATTTAGATCATCATCTTGCATTAAAAAGGGTTAAAAAATCCAAGCAACAACATCGAATCAGATAAGCTCAAATGGTAAATTCCAAAAGATTTCCAAAGCAAAGGCATGGGAGACATGATAAAAAATGTTGTAATTGGGTAGGATGTCACGTGATGGGTCGTGGCCCTCCAAGCACTTTGATTATTGTAAACTTTTACTATTAAGAACCAGGGATGGAATTTGGAATGGGATGAGCACAAGTAGTAGAATAGTATAGCTTCCAAAATGAAGCTCCAGATTCAAATCCAGAGGAAATACATTTAAATGTTGAAAATGGATAAAAAATTACAACCAAGTAAATAAATTAAAGGGGAAAAGTGCAAGTCAAGGGTGACTTTGACCTAGGCATCGAAGCCCAAAGGTTGCCCCAAGGGAAGATATTACTGATTTAAAATTTAAAAGAAAAATTTTAAAACAAATTTGATCCCAAAGCACTAAATGTATAAAACTCCTACAAAAATTATTTCAGAAACACAAAAACCTTTAAAATGGTGGAGATTTTGTGTTACCTGTAACATGAAGAAGCCCAAATTCAAGCTGTTTGAGGAAAACAATGCGTTTTCCCTTCCAATCTCCAGTCAAAATGATCATAATAGTCCTAGGGGTGATGCTAATCAAGAAAGACATTGTCCATTACTTGCTCACATAGTTCGTCATTGGGATTACAGAGAAGCTTAATAAACACATGAATTGCACCACTCTCAACTACAACACTTTTCTATTCTGATGTCCCGGATGCAATATTTGTTAAAACCCAAGCCACCTCATACTGTAATATAAAATAATACAATCTAGTATTAGAAATAGGAAGAAGACATTAAGATTGACACCCTCTAACTCTACATAGGAAGTGGCATTAAAATTAAAATTTAAACAAGAGCCCAAAAGTAAAAGGACCCCAACAAAAGGGGTTTACTAGAAATGACTGTTAAAATTTAGAAATGTTGACCAACAATTCAATTCATGATAAGCATCTTCCTATGACTGTATTAATGCAATTTTCCAAATTAGTAAACTATAGTACTTACAATACTAAAAGTGACATACTTCTAGTGAGTTGTAAAATTGTACACAATTCTTACCTGAAGTTGGGGTGCATCCATCCTTTTCAAAGTATTAGAAAAATAAGGCATAACTCCCATTTTGATGTTTTCATCAATCGGTGGATCTGCCACTGCACAATAAGCATCTTAAGAAATCGATTATAGTTCCCTTCCATATGTAGATGTAAATCAGACAAATGGTGCAAAATTTTATTAACCTACCAATACATAATTTTTGGAATTGGATGGTAACATCTAGTTGTGCTACTATGTCTTGGGAAATAATTGCAGTTGCCCATAATGATAAAGTTTCCAACTGTTGAAAATAAATTGATATAATTGGACAAAAACATAACGTATAGAATTAATGAATTAAATTTCAACGAAAGGTTCATCAATTTAGTGGCTACACAAAGTCATGTAGAAGATTGTAAGAAAAAACAGCAAGGGAAATCTATTCAACAACCTTTTCTCATCTTTAGGACCATTTTTAATAACCTGAAAACCCTAACAAATCATGTAGAATTTCAATAGCAATCTTGAAAAAGATAGAAGATATCTTTGAATGCATGCAGAAACAACTGAACAATTTACAATAAAGATAATAGAAAGACAATATCCAAAGGTAATGGAATGGATGAAGCATTATAAAATCAACTCCATGATCACTTATTGGAAAACATGAAAGTATCATTTAAAAAATCAATCCACCGAAAATCCAAGAAAGAACCCAATGCCACAAAACCATTAAATGCTCAATGAAGACCTAATACAATCCATAGTCCATATCCACCAAAAGATAAAATCCAAGGTAGTAGATCAAAACAATTCTAAACCTTATCATTTTTTCCAATTTAAGAAACCAACCAGAGAAAAGCTATAAGAGCTTAATCCATAATTGATGCCAATTAATCAAACAGAATTTAAAATCTTCATATCATCAATTCCATTTTTTCTTTATGGCTTTACTGGCCGGCCCATCCCTCAACATTCATTCTTAACAAATGAAGAATTAAACCCGTCAAAAGCATCAACTACCCATCAATCCCTTAACATCAAACATAAGGAAATTAACTCATATATTTATCCTTTGAAAGGACCCATCAACTAGGGTCTCATAGTAATTCATTGAAATGCCAGAGTCAACATCAAAAATGTCAAATCAAGAAACATAAACTAGTTCTAAATTTTCACTCTAGACCTAAATTAACAAGCATATCAAAACTTAATTCAGTAAAATTAAAAAGGTCTGCTCTATATGAGAATAGCTTACGTTGTTTTGTAGAGGGCCTTGCATTCCTTCCGTGCACTTTTTAAGCAAACTCTCCTCTCTCTTGTTCTTGCATATCTCAACCATGTTCTCCTCGTGCTTTTGTGTCCTTCCTCCTTGTCCATAGATACCTTGTCCCCTATCTTCTTTCTTGCATCCATCCTTCCACTTGGCCTTAGAGACATGTTGATTCAACACTAAATTCCACCAAAGTTCTGGATTTCAATGCAGATGGAAAGAATTTCAACTGGAGATGAAAATATTTAAAGAAATAATCCATGAGAACCCCAAACCCTCTATCCTAAAATTTTAATTTAAAAATAAAACATAAAAATGAAAAAAACTAAAAAACTACTGCTCTAACTATTACCTGAGCTTGGTGGCCTTGTGCTTTCTGTTGTTGATGAGATGCTTGGGTACGTCCTCCGCTGGGTAGAATTTAGGGGACTTCTTCTTCTCATCAACTGCTTCAGGCTCTGTTGTGGGCTTGGCGTGTTGTGGGAATGAGTCGCCATTCTGCTTTGATCGCCCAGAGACCTCCTTTGTGGTACATTTTTCATCTAGGAAAACAGCCTATGCCCCTTATCAACTGTTTGTTCCTCGTCGATCGGTGCTTCCTTGCTTTGGTTTCCATTTTTGCTATGTTTTCCTTCGAAATGCAACCTAAAAATAAGGTTTCCATGAGGGTTTTAAAATGAAAACTATGATTGAATATTGCATTTACTTCCTCCAATGCCATCGTACAATAATGCCAGAATGAATTAACTGTCACACGGGCAAACATTTATCATTTTTCTTTCACATATCAAGGCAACTACCCCAGAAAACTCATCCGACATTGAGCAACTATATTCACAATTAGGCTAACAAAAATCCCCGTGGAAACTTGACACAGATAGCATGTCCTATTGACTAATAAACACTAGATACTTAACATATATCCATTTTTTCTAAACTAGCATTTGCAGCTAGGGGAACTGCCAGGAATACGCTGATAGTGTTATATAATTTCCTAAATAGTCCAGTATGCAACCCAGCAAGAGTCTTCATTTCAAATGAGAAAATAGTCATAAGATTTGGGAGCATAGAATTGACCCCATGGAATAGCACTATTTTCCTACCATACCAAGCCATGAATGTTTATAGTCACTGTCCTTCTCATTCTCGCACATTTATACTTGGACTGTCCTCCTATGTCTTCAACTATCCAATGGTGTGCTTTACCATTACTTTGTCCTTTATGAAGATTACACTATCCACTTCTCCTTTACTCACTCTATCTACTATGAAGATTAGTGTGTCCATTGTAACCATTAGTTTGTCCTTTATGAAGATTACACTATCCACTTCTCCATTACTCACTCTATCTACTATGAAGATTAGTATGTCTATTGTAAGTTGTCCCTAAATCTTTATGACTTTGGTTTTTCATGCTTCAGGCTTGTGTAGAGTTTGTCATCGAAATATAGTCATGAAATTCATGATGTCTAGTTTGTGAATGCTTCATTAGTACTATCAAATATTCATACCACTTTATACACATTGTTATAATATATTATTCTCACCATTTCCTTCTCATGAAGTCTATGATTATGACTGTCCTATAGAGATATTGTGTCTTTATTGTCTTGTCCTATTATGTTTATAGAAAAATATATTTGACTTCAAGTGTTTTTATAGTATGATGTCCTCTCATTTTACCTTATGATACTAATCTCCTATATACTGTTGAATAAAACTCCTTGTAGCACTATAGACTATCATGCAACAATTGCTCTTCTTGATGACTACCCTGTATTCTTCTTACCCTTTTATGCATTAGATTCACACTTGATTTCATTTCAAGAGTTTTTACATTGGTGATGAAACTCATAGTAATTTATGACCACACATACCCAGCTACTCCTGTCACACAATGAACCACATTATCTGTCTCATAATAATAAAAAAATGTACAACCTCCAAAAATTGGAGAATAGTAATCAAAATAATAAATAGTTTTGTTGAACATTGGCAAAAAAAATATTAATCCTTCAATTTCTAAAACTCAAATCAAAATTACTCAATAGAATTATAAATTACAATACCTCAAGGTTACGATTGGCCCAGCTATGCAATAAAAATTAATCAGTGCCCCCTTTTTTTCAATTGACACAAATTTTAAATAAATTATTTTTATACTACTAAATTCAATTGGAGCTGTAAAATTATTTTTATACTACTAAATTCAATTGGAGCAATAAAATTTTGAAAGTTTTTGAAAAAATCATATAACAATCTATTTACCAAATAAATATCAATAATTAAATGAGGATTTTTATAAGAGCCATATCAGACTTCTTTATTGATCTCCCACGCAAAGCTATGACAATAACTTTGTGAATTTTTGAGAGGAAGAAGTTGAGCAGGTTGATGTTTCTCCACCATTTTTACACCTTTGACAAGGTTTCCATCGACATTCTCAAAAATTGTCTAGCTAAAAATGACATTGTCCCAGTTCTCAAGCTTCCACTGGATCTGATTTTTGAAACCTCCAGTCGCAACATTTTGAAAAGCCAACCCCAACCATGCATCCTCATTCTCAAGGATTATTATTACTCAGCTTAGGCGATGCTAAGCAGAGGTGACAACTTGCATTGGGGTTGATCCAAAATAGATCCAACCCCAACATACCCTATTTGTAGCTTTATATAGAACAAAATTTCAAAAGAAAAAATGATAAAATTCTTCAAATCCAGATCATTGAAAACATTTTGAGCACTGAAACCTTATAACAAAACTTCAATTGTTCATCACTAACTCAACATTCTAATCCACTTCCCTTTATAGAAATTAAAGACAATATTAAGAGGTGGAGTAAAAGTACAGTCAAGATTAGTTCTTTCTTTGTGGAAAGATCAAGTAAGCAAAGTTCCTTCATTAGTAAAAGAATCAATATGATATCATCTCATAATTAGAAAATGGAAGCTGACAAATCAACAATTTTCAAATGGATCAATTATAGAATTCTTTCATTAAAGAAAAGGCAACCAAAAGATTTAGTTTAATAGGAAGCCAACAACCAAACATATAAATTTGTTCTTATATAAGAGATTCACTCAGATAAACACTATTTAGGAAACATATCCATTACCTTTGGAAGATGCTTGAAATTATATTTTTGAGTCTCACCTACTAATGTTTAGAAATATCAAACATGTTAGAAATAATAAGAATGCATCAGTCAATAACCTCAATAAACAATAACTAGAAGACTTTCTCACAAAGATCTAGTATGGACCAAGAAAAACAATCTTAGACTGTCATTTTTGTAGCATATCTAAATTGTTCACCATTGTATATTCTTCAACAAATTATATATCAAAGAATTCTGGTGAAGAGTAGATAAAACCTGACACTAAAGACGATCCTTGTCTAGGCACATAAGCATTAGCTGCAAAATATAGACATCTGATCAAATTTTGGAGGTCAAAAAGGTAAAATTGTACAAAGCATCTCAATCAAGAAAACAATTAATAGTTTATCATCTTCATTGCATTCCTGATTAAGAACGCAAGCATTGTTGAACTTAACATAAAGAGGATAGAAGTCTATTTTGAATTTTCACATACAACCAGTATAAGGATCAACAAATGAATTTTCAAGATGAACATTTGCCTGTCATGTATTTTGCAAAATAAATACTACAACTTGTTCCCTAATGTCATTGGGAGCCCTACTTTCAGAATCCATTGTTATGCAACATAATAAGGGTTATCTGCATAACATTTCAAGTATATATGCATGTTAGAACAATACTTTCATAAATTTGTTATGTAGCTAAACACATCCACAAAAGAGAAACACATTATTGCTTATTACCAATTACTTTTTAAAAAAAAGAAAAATAAATTATATTAATGTCCAAAAGTGACCAAAACAATTTAGTGAAACCTAAAAGCACATTAGGTCACAATACAACTATAGTTGAATAATCAACAAAATAGTATCAGTCTCAACTAATAAAATGAAACAAATTCTTTGCTAAAGTTCTGACAAAACTTCTAGCTGTCTCAAAAAATATAATTAAAAAGATAAAATATCTTTGTTAGTTGTAGCACTCCAGTTTCTGAAGCAATCAATAGCAAATACCACACATCTAGCTAAATGGATTTCACTATTAAATGTCTAAATATTATATACTGAGGGTTGCATGTGTGCTCAAATCTAGAGTTTTAGAACTGATGAGTATTGCATTGGCAAGTTCTTCAATGCTTATGCAAACCAAACTGAAACCCTTAAATCACGAATGTTGAATGTTTTAAGCAAGTAAACTACTATATCCATTTTTGGGTGTCACATACCCCAACGAACAAGGCCAAGTGCAAGTCCTAGGTGAATGTGATAGAATCATAGAATAGATAGCCCCCCCAACCCCACATTATGGATTCTAAATTGAAGGACACCCCAGTAGGTAAATTTAACAATCAAATAATAATAATAATAACAGTAATAATAGGCACTAATAAACACTTTTTTTCTGGAGACAAAAGTCTTATGATTTTTGCAATCAATTATACTCACAACTCTGAAATATCAGCATTTTCACCAAGAGGCATAAGGATGACATATAATCTTCAATGATCATTGTTCTCCAAAATGTCCTTCAAAGGCATACGTTCAACCTTGTTAGAGACAATTCTTCCAATTTGTAACAATGAACAGCTCAAACTAATCGCAGTCCTCTTTGAATGCCTTATATTGCCTTATATAAGGGCTTTCAACACATGCGTGTTACCAAAGAAAATAAAAAGAGAATGAATCATATTTTTAGATTATTCTAAAAAGTTCCTTCCACCGATTAGCTACTTGTATGAAATTGGCTTCTTCAACCCTAAAAGAAGGTGCCTAAATAGCAGTGCAAATGTAAGAAACAAAAATTATAGCTATAACACTGAGTCAAAATAGCAAGAACACAAAAATAGATATCGGAATTGAAATTTTAGAAAAGAGCATTAAGGATGAACAAATCAATGGCTACATGCCTATCGGTATGAAGGTCAAATCAACAATTCTTTTATCAATGCCTCTTATAATTTTATCTTGTCCTCATCTTAAAAATGTTCCTGAGCTTGTACGAACTCTGCAATTTATCATAGGGGGAAAATATAAACCTAAGAAACAACATTACCAAATATCTATCATAAAAATCTTATGCACAATACCAACAATGAAAGAAACATTCACAAACCTGTTGTCTTTGCTTTTTCCAGTTGCCACAGTTGACTTCACCATGTGTGAATTTGCAAGATTGATTAAATACTCACATTCCTCCTTAGTTTGTTGGATAACAAAAAAATCAATTGCAGAGAATGTTGTTCTTCCATGACCCTCATAGCTTATAACATTTTTCTATCAATTTATGACTTTTGTACAAGTTGAGGTACTCAACTCACAGACATAAATTATTATGCTTAAATACCACACAACTTAAAATAGGAAACACTTTGGCATGTCAAGTCAAGGGAATACAAAGTTGTCTGGCAAGCAGATGCCCATTTCCAAGGGATCTGAGAATTGGAAAATGTCCAAATGGCTAGGAAACATTTTCCACCTTGAAGTATTTCTGGCAACTGAAAAAAAATTAACAAGACAGAAACCCTGGCTATGCCATTGTTTTTCAAATAGGCACAATACTATTATTGTCCCATGAATGTTCTAGGCCTTCTTTCACGAACCTAGTTGTTGTATTCTTAAATCCATTATGAGCGTGAATATTTTGATTATAAAAAAAACTTTACCAATTACGCCAATGCTTGTTTTTACAATTTTTGCATTGTACTTTTTTCACCATAAGCCTTTTCATTGGTTATCTATTTTTTATCATCTCATTCCTAAATCAAAGATTAAAGTATCCAAAAAATTTGTCAAACAAACTGAACTTCGCAGCAAATTAAAATAGAAATAGAGTGAAAATAATGCCTTTGAAATAATAGTCGAAGGCTTACCCCAAAACTCCATCGTAGACTGCCACAAAAAAAATATATTCTCCTCACTTATAGATTTCTCTAACTTGCACAAGATGTTTGCAGCTTCTAAATTATGAGGAGCAGTTTGAAAATATAGCAAGTGAAGAACCAAATAATCGAGAATGAGAGACGTTAGGTTTTAGGTTAGGGATTGTGTTGTGATTCATCTCAAATTCAATTTTTTTCCCTCCATGTTGAATCGCCTGAAACCCTAGATGGACCTCAATCTATTCACAGTAAACGGTACATAAGGTTGAAGGAATTTAATACCAAACATTCGCCATGACGAAGCAGCTCCGACACGAGCACCAAGTACCTCTGTAGTAGTGCTAGGCAGCATGAGGTGGATCAATGAAAACAAAGAGACGCACTGACATTAAAAATTGAACATTACAAACATTCATTTAACCCCAGCTGGCCACGTTTCCCAGTGTCGAAATGTCCCAAGCAAGGTTTTTTTGGCAGAAAAACTCGGTGTGAGACAACTTCCTGGCATGAGACAAATTCATAGTGGCAATTTCACACTATATATAGCCTATCAGCTAAACTATCGGCTAAATAAATATTTAAAATATCTATATAAATATAAATTAAATAATTATACCTTTTATTTAAAAAAATTATAAAAATTTAAAATATAGATAATAAATATTAAACAATTTCTCATTACATTTATAATTACTTTTAAGTCATTAAGGGAGAGGGGCCCATAGTGGAGCGGGCTTCAATAGTGGGGATATAAGTAGTCCTCAATGGGTCCCATAGTAGAGCACCTAAATATCCAATTGCAAAACACTTTTTATCCATAAAGTACACAAATTTACAAATCATGTGATGCCACATCAACATACCAGTAAAACATGACTTAGTGCACCAATAAAGGTCTCACTTTTGTTTTGGGCCTTTTTGGATACCTCAACAAAAAGCATGCTGATGTGGCATCATATTTGATGATGTGGCCCTAAAACAAGATATAGAAGCACATGAGTTGTCAAATAAACTATTGTACAAAATTGAGAATGATTTGAAATTTCCACATAAGATTTTGAGAAAAATGAAGTTAGGGTGCTCCACTATGGGCCCCTCTCCCCTATTTAATAATAAATTTTAAAACTATCCATAAATAAACAAATGATGCAAGCGTCGAGTTCCTGCCAGAGAGCGTAATGCATTTAGATTTAAAGGAGAAAGTAGATAAAAATGTAGTTAGCGATTGATGAATTCTAGCGATGAAGCAGTTACTATATGCAAAGGAGATTAAAGAAAAAATCAAGGAAAAAGATTTTAGGCAAGTAGCAAAGAAAGGTGTTTTGTCAAAGAAGTAGACTAAATATAGTTGTTAGAGTCATTTATTTTTAGTCATCCCACTTGTCAAAGATCATAAATTCTATCACATTGCTCAAACTTTAAGGTTTAGAAATGCAAATATGTATTTTATTGTTCCTTTTATAGTATTTATTCTATGTAGATAGACATAAGCATGTTTTATAGATTACATTAGTATTTATTCTATGTAAATAGACATATGCAGACATAATAATGTAATAGAACGTAGACTTTGTAAGCCTTGGAAGATTCACCATATTCCACAAACACACCCTTCAAGTTGGAGGGGGTTTAAGCTTCATCTTCATCTCCTCTAGCACATGAAAGTAAACAGGACTCCCAAACACCTTAAAATCAGAAATATCAGGTTTCTCTCTTGTGAAAGCTTCATCTAGATTATTTCCCTTAAACACTTTATGGGGAGACCTATGTAGAATGTAAATTTCATATATTGATGATCATTTTCTTTTCGTTGCCAAGCAGTGTCAAGCAGTGACCACATCTATTTATGATCTTTGATGCATCAAATTGTTAAATGGTGATTTTCAATAAAATTAATACGTGTAAGACAATGACAAAACAACCTACACAAGCATCTAATATTGGGTTATTCTACATGGATTCAATCCTTCTTATCCTGCCACACTCTCAAATTAAATTTCAACAGTCCCACTAAACCCAAACAATATATTCACAGTAACACATAGGTATGTGTCTGTCTATTTGTGAAAAAATGCATACATGAAAACTACATAAGGCTCTTTGGATCATGTTGCAACCAATAAAAACAATGACAGCTTAGAAGGAATAAAAAATATCATAGTACTCGTATATAAATCATATTTAAAGAAGAGGAAGTAGACTCAATCACACCTTATTATGCCCATACTTTTTCGTGAGAATTGAGGGATATCTAATCCTCATAGTTGACACAAAGTATTGTGTCTCCATTCTCATGCTGCAAGAGATAACATTTAAATCTAATTATTTATAAAAGAATTGTGAGATGAATTTTTTTCTAAACAATCCAATTAGTTTTTAAATAAAGAAAAGATCTTTCTTATAAAGAAAGGCAAAGAACTATTCTACCAATAAGGGAGAAATATGTTTGATTAAAGAAGAAGTAAAGGAAGAAATTTCATTGCCGGATAGTTGTGCACAACAGGAGGGTTGATGTAATTGGCATAGTCTTCATTATACATTTTGTGCAAATCAAGATCTAATGTCAAAACCATAAACTACATTGCAAGTAATAAGTTAAATGTCTGAAAAGATTTTAGAAAATCCATGGCTAAGTAAAAAACCACGGTCATGTGTGCACATGGCTCCTAGTTTTGTACTTGCTAACATAGGTGAGGCCCTACACATGTACGACCTTGCTTGGTCTCTTCTTTGCTTAGATTTAGCTCTTCGAAATGGTCAAATCGGCCTTAAAGTGTTTCACAAAACAATCAATGATTTCTTTGCAAAAATGTTTGATTTACATTTAGAATAATTTGGCTGTAAATTTCATGATTGTTGGCATCTTCTGATGGCTTGCAATCAAACAATTGTCAAAGTTTGGACTTGTAAACAAAAAAATAAAATTAGGGTTTTACAATTCATGGAGAGAAAGCTAGTAGAACTCATTAGGAGTGAGTGAAAAATTGAATCTGCAACTGGTATACCTTGGTGCCTGCAGATTTCTCCCAAAGATTTAATAAAAAATAGAAGTATAGGAGAGGGATCTTTTGGGAAAGTGTACGAGGGGTCATGGCTGGGGCATAAGTTTTTCAAAAAAGACATTTCAATTGATGCTTGTGATCTATTTGATAGGGAGACTGCAGTTCTTTCCAAGCTATAGAGCCCTTTCATTGTCTAGTTGATAGGCACATGTGTTGAGGGAAGTCATTGCTCTATTGTAATGGAATTGGTCAGCGCCAGCTTGGACAAACTGCATATGAATTTTGGATGCAAAGCACCCTTGGCATTCCCTGTTGCACTAGATATAATAATTCAATCAAGGGGAATGGAATACCTTCACCGCCAGGGAATCATGCACATGGACTTCCCTAGCTTGACCCACTAGGACCGATATTGGATGTAGTTGGAGAGTTGTGCCTTGCCATGAGAGCCAATGACCTAGATTGATTGGAAAATGGCTTCTGCTCAAAAAGAGTTGAAGAAAAATCTGGAGACTCTGATGGAGATAGCTTGTCTCTTTGGCCTGAGCCCACTCCCTTAACAAACCCGCCCTTTGGAGACTTTGAACCATCTGCATCCTTCATTGTTGTTTCTGTGTATTATTTTTGAAAAGGAAAAAATAGGTTTTACAGGACCTGAAACCACAAAGTTTAAACATACAAAGATAGAGCAAAAAAAGTCCAAACAAACAGATAATTGTCCCAAAGAGGAAATGACAACAAAAAAAGAGACAACAGGGTCCAAAAAAGGACCGCCAAAAAGCCAGAAACGACCACAATAGCACTAATCCAAGATGTTCATCAGCTCCTCGGCTTCCTTTTCCACTTCACTCATATCTTGTAATCCCTGCTTGAGGATTTGAACCATATGTGGAGAAGCAGGGGCCTTCCTCTTCGTGTTAGCCTAGGTGCGAGTCGAAATCCCTTCAACAACAGCACTGCTACAACCCCTATCCGCATCCAAGTCCACGACCAGCGAGCCCTTTTAATTTTTTTCCAACTTTTCCACCATAGCATTAATGATAATGGCATTGTGCCTGGAAATTTTATGATTATGTGCCACAATGGCCC